>JALJCO010003151.1:0-717500 GCA_023101725.1 Atherinomorus stipes
TCTTAAACTGTGATCAATTTGCTTTATGGGGATGCAGAGTTGGACTGATGTAGGTTTAATCATGTCTGTCAAATAAGTTTCTGATCAAAGTCTGCAGCTGAAACACTGCAATGGTTGGAGAACATGTGAATTGAGATGGTAACCTGCCTTTCAGCCCGTTATGACCAGATGCTACATACATGCCACTGAATCAAGTCATTCACTGTAAAAAAATACAAACATAACCACAAGGGGAAAATCAATTCACAATTAAAGAAGAATGATTACATCTTTTCATGTTTCTAGTTTCTTTCTCAGCTGAGAAAGAAAAGATCTTATTGAACATTTTTTCCATTTTCCAGACAACCAGCAGGTTTTAGAGCGTTTTAAAAAAGAAGCCTTACTGTATGTTTTAAGGAACAAATCTAAACAGTAAATTTACTTTTATTTCAAACTTTTATTTTAGACTTTAAAGTAGTCGGTAACTAAGTAAAAATAGCTCATACTTGGCGAATTAACACAAGTCAGACGAGCCTGAGAATGTGACTTGTTAAGCCATTTCTCAACCTTTATTTATAGATTTGTTAAATAGATGCTAAGTGAAACTGTGGCGTATTCATCCATCTTTTCTCTGCCATGGCTGTCACATTACACACTTGTGTGACTGTCTTACTTTATGCACCTCGCAGAACTTTTATGACTTGTGCTTGACTGCAGTTTGATCACAAAGCAATATACCAATGCAGAGGTTAATGCTTTGATGATTCCTAATATCACAACTTCTATACTGAACATCACGTTCAATATGGGGCGGTATGACATGCTGATTTAACACGATTACTTCCATTCATATAAAACCACACGTCACAACCTTGATTTTGTTCTCTGGTGGAACAGATCTATGAACAAACATGCATGTCTAGTTTTTTAATGCTAATGGGTGATGAAGCATTAAAAACCAAAAAGAACGAGCCCAACCACGTCTCTCTCCGTTGCCTTGAACTGGCTGTGTGCTGCATAATGCGCTGTGATTCGGTGACCGAATTACCTGCACTGTCCTGCGGATGCAACGTCAATTGACGCTGCAAATGCGTCCCGACAGTTTTGATACAGGAAGGAGACAGTCGCGGTGAATTTAAACACTGTAATGGGATAATTATGGATTCTTCTGCCGTCAGCAAACAATCCAGAGTAACTGAAAGACACTAAAAAGTGGCACTACGAAGAAAAAGACTTTGTAAGCGTAGGAGGCTAAATAACTTTACTGCTTCAGTTTATGCACGCTCCCGTGCCGGCTTGGCTGGTGGCTGCAGTTACCCGCAGCGCCAGTCGCGGCACTCACAAGTCTCATTTCTTAATCTTGCCTCAAGTCCCTTTAAATAACATGTGGAGTTACACTTCATCCTAGCAATTAGGCTCTCTCTATTCTCACCAATACTGTATTTTTAGGGGTGGGAATGTTGCCTGAAAGCTTCAGATAATAATTAACTATCCAGATAATAGATGCATGGGGCGCAATGTTCTGTTGATATCTTTATATGTATTAACGCAGCCACAGCCTGTCGTGTCACAGAGCAGAGCACCAGTGCTACTCTGTGATGCTGTAGCGACTCTATTCAAACCATCAGCAATCCATCCATAAACAGTGCAGCTGGGAGTTACAAGAAGACAGGAGACCATATATATTTTTGTATAGATTAGCGAAGAACATTGTCAGAGACAATGCAGTTTCAATGCAAGTTAGTAGAGCTAGCTTTAGATGTTGCTGTGTTTCATGTACTTTTTTTCTAGAAAATGTAGTTATGAGCGTGAATCCGATCCGACACTTACTGTAACAACTGCATGTGTTTAGCAGAAGATCTAACCGCTCGTGTTAGCAGCTGTTTACATAAAGCTGATCACTAGAGCTTTTCTCAGCTAAAACATTTCAATGCCATATTTCGGATCAGCCCATCCAGCCGTGAAACATCAAAAGGCATCCCTGCTTGTGAAAGTTTTTTTCTCCTGTGTATGAAGACGGGTTATTATGTTTCTGATAGAAAGGGTTGGGCATCGTTTGAATTTTAATGATTCCAGTTCTGATTCAATTCCCGTCTTTCGATCCTGGTTCCTAACAGTTCTAAAATTTGATTCTTTTAAGGGCAGGGTGAAAAAAAAGTTAACATTTTCTTTTTGTGGACAACTAAATCAAATAACAGACATGGATATAAATACAGTAAACTCCAGCTCTATTTATGTTCTTACCAATGGCATTTAATTGTATTTCAACTAAAAGAAGAAAAAAAAAAGCAGAAATAGAAATAAAAATGATTCCTGTCCAAACTTTAACAGACCTGGTTAAAGTTCACCGTTTTAAGAACTTTAACTGTTTAACTTGCTGTTTTCTAAGTAATAGTCTCCTACATGTTACAGTACTTTAAAATAAATGTTTCTGTCCTTCACAAGAGGAATTAACATCCAACGATCAGTGGCAGCTTTGAGTTTTATTTTCAGTCTGGTTCATGGAGCAGAGGTGAATATGTCCTGCTGTGTTTGCAGTTCCTGCAGTCTCTAGTGTTTAGAGAGGCCACAACAGCGCACAGTAAACTAAACTAAACGTTCTTTCACGTCGGTCTCAAAAGTCTCAAATAAGACCAGAAACTGTCACTAGACTTGTCGCTGGCAGTCTTATAAAAAAAAAAAAGTTGTCAGAAAACTGAAAAAAAAAAAAAAGAAAAGCGACAAAGACACGGAGCTGTGACGTGTGCGTTTGCGTAATCGGTTGTACCAGAAACTCAGTACTAACAACCGTTCCGCATTCGGTGGATTCTATGGTGTTCAGCTGACTGGGCATAGAAAATAGGAATCGAAATTGAAAAATTTAAAAGATTGTGGCATTTTATACCACGATTAATTATTAAAGTAAATAATCGCAAAATCCCTATGTTTGAATGCAAGATTTGAAGTATTGACAGTGAAAAACCCGATTTTATGCTGAAGAATAATATAGTCTGAGGTGTCCACTACAGAGAACACCCCACACTATATGATCAGAAGAGAGAGATCTTGTGCGATCTGTCTTTTGTAATCATCAAGTGTGCAGTCTCTGAATCTGTGAGGGTTTGAGGAATCATGTACATGTAGTGTGTATAAGGCTTCTATGTAAAGATCCCATCTTAAAATTCTTCCAGGTCAAATAAATTCCTGTTTGCAGTAAATCTCTCTACAAAGCCTTTTTAAAAGGTAACATGCTTTATCATATTTTCTCTGCTATGTGTTTTAAAAATCCCAAAATGCTATTAAATGTTGCAAGTAAAACAAGTCCTAATGCATTCAAAATTGGCATAAGTGAAACAAAATTGGCCGTAAACATGCAGACAGGCAGGCGACACTACAAAAGCACAGCACATCCGCACTGATGGAGCTTTTATGGAGCCGGGCCGCAGTGACGACAGCACTTACAGCCTCATAATGTAGCGATTAGACTCAAATAGCACAAGATGCGGTGGCGCTCTGGCAGCCCCCTGGTGACAGCGCTGCTCTCTGGGAGCACAGAACCTGTCAGAGAGGCCAGAGATGCCTCCATAACTGCTGCTGCAGCCAACGGCTGGAGCTGGCGGGGCCTCCAGGCCAGGAGGATGCATCCCCTCAACCCCCAACACTTTTCCCCAAGGAGTTATAAATCACCTGGCGACTGACAGCAGCAGCGTGGTGAAGAGTCACCTTGGGCGGGGCAGCTCGCTTCTGCACTGGAAGACATTCACTCACTAATGATTCTTTTTTTTTTCTCCTTGCATCACCATTTATCCTCACACACACTAACACACACGCAGTCAGGACTGCTGTATGCAGAAAGCTCCAAGCTCAGCAGCTGTCTCCCCTCTGTATAGCCCGATGTCCTCCTCTGTGATTACAGCATGTGTCACTATACGAAAGCTCCTCTGTGCCCTGAGAAGACAGCCATTATTGCTGCTCCGGCTCAGCTTCTCGCATGTCTGAGCTGCGTGATAAAGGGACACTATAGCACAAATGGGACATAATGGAGCTTAAAGGCAAACCATGTAAGAAACTCTTTGGATAAATGGGATAAGGTACGAATATCCATGACGTCTCTCATCCTTGTCAGACAGGTCATGTGCAGGCTGATGTCTCTCGACTGTCCAACACCAGCAGTCGCAGACAAGCAAGAAAATAATGATATCAAAGTCTGTCGCCGTCTCCACTTCCCTGCTTCGACTGGGACACAAATTCTTGTTTACAGGTGCTGGAAGATCCAAATAACTTAAATGATGTCATTTTCCGGTCATGGTCCACTGGCTGTGTTTATATTGTGGAAGAGGCTGCACATTATTTGGTTGAGGGTTGGCATAACGATAGCACTGCTCTCTAAATGCAGCAATGAACAGGTGGTCATTTTTAATCAGATCATTTGAATTTAATTAAAATCATGCAAATTTGGTTGGCTGATGTAAAAATAGTATGACATCATCACACAAACATGCCCACATTCCAACCAATAACTTTGTTTTAAGAAAAATATTCCAGGGAAAGCCGTTTCATACCTCCACTGCATGCCGCTATCAGACCATGTCCACACGAAGTCAAAACGAACACGAAATGCTCGTATTTTCCAGACCGTTTTTCTTAAAGACGGAGACATAAATAAATGTGATTGACCACATGAATGCATGGAAACGCTGCAAAATGTATGCCAGGCCTGTAAGTGGCGCTAAAGCAAAAATAGGCGAAAACAGGCATTGAAATACTGGGCATGCGCAGAAATATATGTACAACGTTAAACAACCAAACCGAATGCTCCAATATACGAAATGCCAGCTTCGTATGGATGAGAGGCTGGTTTTGGTAAAAAATTTGTGAATTTAGCCCAGAGTTTGACTTCGTGTAGACGGGGCCTTATGCTTTAAAAATAGATACCCTCACCTACAAAGCACAGATCAGTTAATGCTGATCAACTGGAAGAGTGGCTGCAACCACCATAAATTTTCGTCAGCAAATCAAAAGCAAAGCTGGAATATAAAACGGCTCCTTCTGATTTTCTTTAGATTTTGATCACATCCTCTGAACTTCAGGAGCACCGACCTGTTTGAGGAACGGCTACTTCCTGGCTGTGGTGCTTTGATGATGCTTACTGATAGTTTGTCTTTGTGCAAACCATTTATCCCCAGACCAAATGTAGATACAGTGTTAGCACAATGTGAACATTCATGCTGTTGAACGAGCCATGCTTACAGCTCAAACAACAACGTGTCATTAGTAAACAAGACATGAGATGTTCCAGTCATTTCTCCCCCGCCTGTCATTGCTGCATCCAGATCCAGCTTTTTATTGTGCAGTTTGTCAAGTTGTAACATTTTCATTTATTCTGGTACTTTGTTTTTTTTTTTATACAGAATTTATTTTTTTCTTTTATGAAAATATGTCAATACTGTGTGTTGATTAAACTATTCTATCAAACCAAATAACTGCTCATTTTAAATGGAAAACAGACAAAAGACTGCATCATCTGTCTAAAGCATCACAATTCTGTCTTCTCATGAATAAACATACGATAGTGTTGGTAGGAAACATAAACAATCAGTCTCTACTCCGTCAAATGGAACGCATACACAGGTGCTCCGCGTCTGTCAAGCTGATGAATAAAAGGTTTGACCTCTTGTGCCCCAAATCAGATTGTACAGAAGCGCCATCCAAGCACATGCCACTGCCTGTAAGCATCACAGCCGCTGCAACAGGCAGAAGGTTACAGTTATTGGCCAGCAACAATCAGAGAGACATTTAAAAGTGTGGATACATTTCTCTAAAAGATTCCAACACCACATGCAACAACTGTTTGATCAACTGTTGCATGTTAGACGTAATTCTGCTAATTACCCATTGACCTGAATCAGGTGTGTTGCAGGAGGGAAACTAAGACCTCCAGGGTGCTGGTCCTCGAGGACTGGAGTTGCATACCCCTGGTTTACATGTTAGAGACAGCTATTGAGGCCACAGCTGATAAAGTTAAAATGCAAAGCTATGTTGTTTTGACTTACAAACGTGTGTGCGCGCTGCATATACTAACGCCATTCTGTATGAGCATTTTCTCATGTGCAGGCCATGCAGCTGACTGCAGAGGTGAATTTATTACCCCGGGTTTACACCTAGTCTGTGAGCGCAGCGCTGCGCAGCCCACGGCTTTGCTGCGACCAGCACAGCGTGAGCATTTACACCGTTCACTGTGCGCCCGCGAGTGCACCCACGAGTGCACCAGCTGTGACATCACAGAATCACGGGACGTTTGCAAGATTGCTGTGATTCTCATCCAAATGGCTAATTTTGTTCACGTTTGTGCGTCATGGTTTCTTATTTCACTGAAACCTTGTGGACACGGAGATGATGTCATGTTCAGGTAGTTCAGCAATTTAAAAGCTGCACATTGGCTTTTGTTTAGGAAGTTACCGGATGTTTTACACTGAATCCGTGTCTGATTTCTTGTCTGGTCCGATCTGAACTACTGAAACTGACGCGGTGTCGGTGCGTGCTCTGTCAAAAATAGAGCTGGCCGCATATCTTTAGCGCAGCGGTGCAACATGCGATGATGGACCGCTCATGCGCCGCGGCGTGCTCGGTATATTTAAAACCATTGACTACAAGCGCGCGGTCCGGTGCGCATGGCGCGCCGCTGCGCTGCGCTCACGGACCAGGTGTAAAGCCGGGGTTAGAGAGCAAAGAACTACTGCTGCAGATTATACACTGGGATGATAAAATCCACCAAAGCAAAACTTGTTTAGCTGTTATTATACAAGGATAAATCATTAAATAGCTGTAGTTGAGTTACAATACATCTCGGAATAAAATCTACTTGTAATATGTATATATGTAAGGTGGTGTGCTCTCGTTTTTATTTATATTTGTGACAAAAAAAAAGGACATACAAAAGGCCTGTTCTTTAATCAACCACTATTTCAAAGCCCCCCTTAGTGAATGAAATTTTTACAGTCTAGTACCCCCTGAAAAAGGCTAATTCAGATCCATGTGGAACCTTTCTCTTCTGAGGTCAGCCAGGAAAACAGTCTGATGTTGACTCTTGTTCATTCTCTTGCTCTATCACTTTTTCTTTTCGTTGCCTTCTATGATGATGTCATCTTGGGTTTCTGTGCTGAATCAGCCATGGTGTACATGTGTGTTGATATCCAGTTGCTGGCATGTGACGTGGTGCTGTAGGAAAATGCAGCTGTCAGGTGACGCCACAGACTACGACGTCACATCACAATGCCTTGTGCCTCTGCAGGCCCGGGACCACTTAGAAATGATTTAAAAAGGTTATCGGAAATAAATTGAACATTACAATAAATCATGGCATCAGTGAAGTGTTTAAGGAGAGTTGATATACATACAGCTCTTAGTACAACAATTAGTATAATTCTGTCTTTTTTAGTAAATCATCAGAATCCCAGCAAAGATAGACATAAAATCTTCCCCAGATCAAAACCATCCGATGCAGCGGAATCAAATCTTAAAAGCTGCATAGTTCTGCACATCAAACAAGCTGACCGTTTGATCTGCCTGTCAGCTGAGCTCAAAACAAAAAGCAATAGACATGTTGGAGTTGCAGCCATTGAATTAGCCATACAGTGATTCCAGAAAACAACCATCAACATTGGTTTAGATGCAAAGAAAAAAAAAGAAAAAAAAAATCTGAACTAATACAGAAATGTGTTTATTAAAAATTCATCTTTATACACCGAATGGATTCCTGACTCACTGCAAGCTCCAGAACCTTCATCCAATAAGTTCATCTAACGCAATGCAAACAGCTCAAGTAAATTTAGCAGTTCAAACACACAATATTAGAAAGTGAAGAAAAGCAAATGTCTCTCTTCATCAAACTATGTTGCCTAGTGACAAGAATTAAAGAAAAAAAATCAAATATTCCCAGAAATAACCTGTAAGGGTGGCGAGTTAAACTAAGGTGTGAAAAACAACCCTGCTACTTTAAGCAGCTGATAAAGACATCGCATGTTGGTAAAAGTGCTAATTTATTAAATTATTCCAGTAAAATGATTCTTTGCTGCTTTAAGGCTTCACCGTGCAATCTCGAGGGACTTTGACAGTTTTCTCACATCATAAGTCTGTGTGCATAGTGCTCTATAATTAAAATGCAGCCACATACTCACTTCAGCCAGAAAGGTATTGAAAGGGAGAAAATAAATCACAAAAGAAAAGATCCACCCAGTGTCTACTGTGCTCGGTTTCTTTTTATCCATACACAGGTAACTGGATGCTTGCCGATAAGCCATTTGAGGCAAGTAGGTTGTGATTCTGGAAATAATTTTTCTAAAAATACTAAGGACTAAACTGGCTTTGTTTGAAGCAAAATACTAAAGAAGATTTCTCTTTGACATATCCCTCCGAGTATTCTCACTCATCAAGACTAAAGAGGCATTTCTACATTTAAATATCTGCTTCTTATTGATCTCAACTTCAAGAGAGGTTTTTTGTGGAGGCTATTTTTGTTCTTATGAGAGAGATTGCATCAAAATATTTATAGCAGCCTCAATGACGTTTCAGTAGTCTAAAACGTCTAGGTTTTGTGCAAATTTGCAAGCCTCAAAGAAAAATGGTCGTTTCTGAAGCCGCCCTTTGCATGAATAGTAAAGATCACAAGCTGATAGTTTATACACAGCGATCCGTGTTGTTTCCAGAGTTTTCCTTTAATTGAAGTAGTTAAAATAAATCCCAAACAGGGACTTGGTGTAATGCAATAATTTATCTAGCGTTTTATTTGACAGTCTGCATAGTTTGCACCATTTCTGAGATGCAATAAAACTTTATTATCCCTCAGAGTGTCTGCATGTCTGAGTCTACGTGCATGGGCATATACTGTAATGTGTGTACCTGCTTTTACTTGCTGTACATAATAATTACTTTAAATTAAACTACAGGCTCTTCCTCATCAGAACTTATTAAGTTTATAATTACTTTAGTTCCTCCTTTGCATTGTTGCAGGGTATATTACAGGACAATCCCACTGTGACCACACAGGATGTATTTCCATTGTGGCTTCAAGTGTAACCTCATTTATGCTCAACAGTAAACACACATACAGACTGAGCCGTCTGTCCATCTTGTCCTTTATGTGCATACCCAGACGTAGCAAACTAAGCTCTACCATCAGAAACCGTGGGGGCAGTGATGAGCAGTAAATGACACCAGCGAAAGGAACAAGGGCAATGTGGCTATGATGCATTCAATGGCCACATGGACCATCATCATCCACTGTACTACCGCTTTATGTCTCTTTTTGAGAAAGTAATATGACCTGTCCAGAGTAGCCATATTTTCTGTTGCCTGAGGGTCATTCACTCCAGGATTGTCCGCTAGATTCTGTCCGATATGGAACTCGGCTCAGTTGGTTGGTGGTGGTGGTGTGTATGTGTGTGTGTGTGCATTTTTGCAACATTGTGGGGACCATGTTCCGGATTTTTACCATCACCGTGGGGACGCCTTGCCCTCGTGGGGACATTTCCCGGTCCCCACTGGTACAAACCCCATTTTGGGGGTCAAGATTAAGTTTTAGAGATTAAGTTACAATTAGGTTTTGGTTAGGGTTAGGACAAGGGTTAGGTTTAGGCAATCAGTTATGGGCATTAGGTTTAGGGTAAGGGGCTAGGTAATGCATTGTCAGTGGATATACCCCACGGTGATATAAATACAAACGTGTGTGTGTGTGTGTGTGTGTGTGTGTGTGTGTGTGTGTCTCCTAGACTGAGGGTGCATTCAGAAAGCATAGTCCGCAAGTCTCGGTCCGTTTGAAGACTCAGTTTGTTTGGGGGCGGGGGTGGTCTTCCGGACCGAGATCGCGTTCATGTTGCACTATTGCCAAACGAGCCAAGAATGAGAATCTCAGGTGGCGCTGCTTTCGGATTTACCGTAGGCGAGGACAAGACGCACGAACAAGAAGGTTCTCACTACTTCTGCTTCCTCCACAAAGCGACATTATTTTTGTATGAGCTGGACTTTCATCAGATCAAATATCATTTAAAGCTTTTACTTCCTCGTAGCTCCAAGTCTGACTACGAGCCGTCTTTATAAGTACTGCAGTCCCACACGTGTGTTTGTTGTCATAGCGTTTACCCGCGTTTGACCCACAATGCCAATACAAGTTGTAGTCCACTTCCTGCCTTTGGTTCACTTGAATCGGAACGAGACCTGCGTTTGCAGGTGGACCGAGTCCGCTTGTTTGTTCCGGATCAGAGTCCAATTGCGCATTCACAACTCCCCTAACGAAGCGGACTTTCCGAGCAAACGGACTCTGATTCGAATCAAAAAATCTTTGTGAATGCGCCCTGAGATCGCCTTCATGTTGCACTTTAGCCAAACGAGCCAGTGTCTTGCAGCCTGAGCTGCAACTTCTTCCAAGCATGTCACATATCTTTATATATAGTTTTGTTTCTTTCTTCTATTTTGTTTTTACTTTAGTGCAGCACTGGTCTACTGTGCGGGCATATCCCAGAGCCTCCATTTCACAGCGAATTACTTTAAAAACTGCAGTAGTTCTGTGAATACTTACTGGGATGTTTTTTCTGACCATATATCACTTAAAACTTTCCCTTTGTCATTGCTCCAAGTTTGACCACGAGCCATTTTTAAAGAAGTCCTACACGCACGCTTGTTTTGGCAGCGTTTACCAACGATGCCCAATGTTTATAATATTAACCATAATACTAACCCACAATGCCCTGATGGACCAAATGCACGAAGCAGCAGTTGTAGTCCGCTTCCTGCATTTGGTTCAACTCTATCCGAGACCCGCATTTGTAGGTGGGCTGAGTCTGCTTGTTTGGTCCAAATCAGAGCCCGTTTTAACATTCACAACACCCCAAACGAAACAGATTTTCCAAGCAAACAGACCCTGATTCGAATCAAAAATCTGGTGTGAACGTGCCCTGAAATTGAGTTCTGAACTCAGAAGTGAACTCTGAAACCTGCACTGCCCTCTCCCGGAGCAATTGCCCAACAACCAAGCCAACGTAAAGCAGAAATCGAAATATTTACGCTCAGAAATGGAGCATGAATGAGGCTTTTGTCTAATTGCCTTGCCATAATGTGGTCCTTCATGTGTGAAAACAAACTTTTTAAAGCTTTGACTGTAAGGTACTCTAAAGGCAACTTAAAGCACTTTACAGTGATTCAGTCATTGGTACAGATCAATGGTAACTTTTCATGTTTGTGCCACATGGTATGGTAGAGAAACATCTAAAACCTGCAGGACAGCAGCTCATGTGCTGATCCCTGGTGTAGCTACACTCGTTTTTCAAAAAGACACTTACTAAATTCTTAAAGTCATTACAGTAACAGTTTACCACCGCAACCCTTCCAATAAGAGGAAAACTACACAGCACTGCACCCTGCATGCACTCCAGCTTCATGAAGCTTAAACATCTAATGCTGCAGAAGGAAGAACACCCCACACCGAGCAAAGAATAACAGGCAAGTAGGCGTCCTTCATTTTCCAGCCTACATGAATGCATCAGCCTGTCTTTAGTTGAGTATTCCCAGCAGTAACAACACTAAGCTGATACTGGAATCTGTTTAACCACCTCCATTTGTGCAGGGTGGATTAGAGGGATAAATCCCAATTTCACACTTTCATGATGAGGCATGCTGTGACATGCAAACAAAATCTAATAAACTAAACAGCAATTAGCCATTATGGTGCTTTCAGGGCCAAATAAAACATGACATTACAATCACTTTGAGGCTTGTTGCATTGAAAACAATGAAAAGTAAACCTCCATTAAATGCTCTGTTTATTTAACTTTAGCATCAAATTTATGAAGTACAATTACAGTACATGTGTATCAAAGAGAGAACTAAAGATTTTGAATCAACAAAGTGAGAAATAATTTAGTTTTTCATTGTAAATTAAACAGAATTTTACATGACATTAAATTATTAAAGAGTCAATAAAATCTGTACCACTGGTTATCATTACTGGCTTAAAGTCAAGTTCTGAGCAAAATACTACATGTACTACAGCTGCTACAAATAAATTGTGATCTGAGATGATTTAGAGGAAAACAAGATAAAACAGAAATCAATGCAGCTGAGTATTTTTCAAGTCACTGCCCCGAACACAAGCCTATTAAGAAAATACACACAAGACAAAGCACAGTTTCACCACACTCATACACAAACACACAATGTAAGCCTTGGTTACCATAGAGACGGGGCACTCTGGCCATATTGAGGATTTATTAAAAAAGCCTCTCTGGCAGCATTATTCCCTCTCCACCCTTTGAGCAGAGACACAGGCCGTCACCACACTGCAGGAACAAGACTCACCACGGCACAACTGTTAGCACACACCGTGCACAGGATCCGACTGGCCTGCCTTGTTTGCTTCACACTTGTCATGAGACTAATAATCAGCTTTAAGCATCGACATCTATGGCAGCGATATCATTATAAAAGGTGGAAGCAAAGCCATGGGGACGCAGCCACAGCACTGACAAGGAGTTTCCTCTGCATGTCTCTGAGGGTCTCTGCGGAGTCTGGGCCAACATGGAGGCAGACATGTCTCACCCTGTAATTGGATGGTGCATTCAGTAAACATTGAGGCCCAACTACTGTAAACTGCTGCTACATGGCTGTACCAGTCAACAAATAATCAGAGGAGCCCAGTACACAGTGGTATACTTTAACAACATGCAACAGTTTCCTTTCTGAGGTTAATAATCTGTACATACATCTCGATGGCTGTTACCTGGGTGTCAGCAGGTCCCAATATTAACAACTTCAGCCTTGAAATGGCCTAAACAAATGGCTGGATTTCACTCACATGATTTCTGCTAACTGGTAAGGAAGTGAACAAAACATATACAAAAACAAATCAAAATAGAAAATGCTCTGCAAGGAAGATTCATCCAAGTTCACAAACCTTAATAAAAAAAAAACTGAGCTATGTGGTGGCATGGATACTTCTACATCCAAAAGAAGATGAAGCTTTATATTGGAGAACTCTCTGTCTAATCAATGTTTAAGGTGAAAGAAGCATCTGTGTCTCCATCCTCTTATATAGTAAAACCATTTTCTTGAAGGTAGAGTCCAGAGTTTTCCCCTGTTAGACTTGTCTGAGTGAAATCTGGCTCAATCTGCACCTTTGGGCCTCGACCTCGTGTGGCGGTGAGTTTTGTTTGCATTCATCTTTTCCCTTTGTTTTGGTGCGTTTGGGATGTTTCTGGGCAGAGATTTGCATGTTGTTTCCAGCCAGTGAGCGAGCTAAGAGGGTAGCGCTCCGTTGGGATAAACTTGTCGATTTGAGAAAACTTTTTTTTTCTTTAAAGGGATATTGTGTAAGTTCTCCTATGCTTTATTCACAAAAACTGATTATTTGGTTCAAAAGTGTTTTTTCATTAATCAGTAATCACTCCCATCAACAAACTGAAGTGCTCCTCTAAGTTCTAAATTTGCCGTTCGTATCATTCATTTACACATCGAGCGGGTCGGCTCGGTGAAGGCTGCCATGTCGTATCGCCATGTTTTTGCGTTCGGGAGAAGCGTGACAGCAGGAAAACACAGAAACTCACCGGACACACCGGAGTTTTCAGCTCAGTTCGAGGTAATGCCTTTGAAAAGTCACCGCGCTGCAGTGGGGAGAAACTAGCGTCTCACTGACGCTGGGTTCACGTGCAGTCGGGCAGACGGCCGTTGGTAACAAACCAGATGTCATTTTAATCAATGAAGCCGAGCGAAAGACGGTAAAACATGGGTCAGGGAAAACAATACGATATCACCATGACAACAAATCAGATGTGGACTGATGTCACTGTAACTGACGGACCACGTCTTCACATAGAGGCTGGTGATAACTTTACATGCATCGGCTGTCGTCGGTCTGCCCGGTTTCACGCGAATGCAGCATGAAAAGTACGAGGGAGCTGCTCCCGATTACACAATGTCCCTTTAAACATCAGCTGAAGCCGACACCAGATTCAATCGAATTCCCGATAAAAATGGCAGATGCAGCAAAGACAATTTTTGCGGTGAAAAGAGCTTCAGATAGTGCAAGCTCAAAAACTATGGGTTCATACTGGTTTGGTTTTCATCCACTTCCGAACTTTGAAGGAGAGGCTTGAGGCTGAAGAGTGATGTAGCCACTAGCCCGAGGGGAGGGGCACTTAGCCTGAAAGGCATTTACAAACAGAAATGAGGGGAATACCTGACTCTGCCTTTAAGTGCAGAACAATCCTGAATATTTTTTTGACATATCATGGAGAGACTGCCCTTTGAACACAAATGTCCACAATATTTGCCCCAAATGTCTTGCAGAGATAAACCAACCACCACTTAATTATAAAATAAGTCCTGAAAAAAATACAATGATTCCAGATAAGTTTGTACTTATTTTGCTTTCAGTTCACAGACTACCGTACATTATGCCTAAAGGAAACCCTCATATTTCTAGTGTACTTTTATAGGAAAGTCCTGCTTCTGCTGCACTCCTATGGCGCGCTCAGACCGAATCTGTCAAGGCGTCAAGTGCGCCAGTCCACATTAAAACAGATATTTGATATTCAGCATCAAAAATGCTCTAGACACTCGAGACGCGCTTCAGAGCAAGTGGTTGTTTTCCTTTGCTTGTGTCTTTGTATAAGCAGATGACATTTGGTAAGTGGCCTGGCTTTATTTGCTCCACAAGGCCAGAAAACGTCTAGATTCACCAGATTGTTCAGAGGCGTTGCGAGTTTGGTCGAGGAGCTGCGTGCTGATGATGGGTGCTACGTCCGTCTGACCTGGGCCCGGGTTTTGATGACCTGCTGCTTGCATCAGCGCCGATAGCTTCTAATCAGTTTCTCATCCATTGCCTTTGTAAAGTGAAGATATTTCCTGAGTTCTTCTAAGAATTTCATTACAGTATGTATAAAAAAAAATTTCCACATCCTGACGCTAAGTTGCTCTCATTAGTTGACTCCTGAGTCAAGCTTCAAAAAGTTAAAGATTTTCAACTAGCATCTACCCTTGGACGCTGTTTAAATTCTGAATTGAAAAACGTAATGTAACCTGGCACAGTGAAGTTTTTTATGGAGACTTTTTAAAAGGATGTATTCTTTGCTAAACTATTATCTTATTCAAGCTGTACTAGCAACTGAATCTCAGCAATTTTGGAGCCTATATCAAGCCATATGTAAGTGCTTTTAAGAAAAAATGAAGTTCAACCCAGCTTTTATAGTTAATCCACCACCACCACTCTCAACTCCTGATGCAGAATTGTTTACTTGTTGCCAGGATATGCAGTTAATAGATTTAGTAGTTCAGAAATATCTATAATGGCCAATTTACCACCAGCAATTACAAATAAGCTTTTTTGTGACAAAGAAATAAAAATAGACTTTATCTATACAATAAATTTGGAAAAAATTGGGGGGACAGAGAAGATTATAGACCAGTTAACTTAAAATGCAAGGCTGATTGTATTAATTAGCCAAAACAAACATTTTCCAACACTGTTCAGAGAGAAAGAGGAAAAGAATCTGAGAATGAAGACCATGAGGGAAACCAAGATAAGGCAGTGGATGATGGGTAGAATAGTGGACTGGGGGCAGTAAGAGTTAAGACTCCTCATCCAGGGAGAGAATTCAGTTCCCTCCTGGTTTCCCTGAAGGCCGTTCCAGACATGAGGGTACCATCTCCTCTCCGCTTGCATTTACAAAGCAGAGATGGCCAAACCAAGCGAAAAGCCTGGTGACATTTTACAACCAGAAATGCAAGTACAAGAGCAAGCAAAAATGAAGAAGCAATACTGCTCCTAAATTATTTTTCATGTGCCAAGTAAAAGACGTCTCCCTCATGATAGCTATGGTGGAATTACACGGGGGAAGCATGAGGATGGCTGAATGTCAGAGTTGCTGAAGAAGAAATTGGAAGTGGAAATGGAGTAAGATAAAAGGCTGTCATTCCCTTTACTGAAAAGATCAAATATATGACTTATAGAGGACATGAGAAAGATGATGAAATAGAACATTAGGAAGATATCAGAAGACACAAAGACAAAAAGAAGGCAGACAGAATTAATGTGTCTGCTGGTATCCATTATAAAATCTTCAACTCACCTGAGATTTCTTCACGACCCCCACCTTCACTTTATCAACTCTCCCCACTGTCCTGTCTCTCCTCAGATACACTCATCATGCTGCACACTTCCACCTTTAGTGCTCTGGCATGCTGAATCTTTTATGAGCATTGCCAGAGTCCCAGCCAAGCTGTCAGAACATGGAGAAAGGGACAGGGGGAGGGTGTCTGGGAGGGGGACTGAAAGTTATATTCTGGATCACACAGAGACACACTCTGCACCTCGCAAGCTAAAATTGAAGAAATCCCACCCAAAGGAAGGAAGAGAAAAAACTATCAAGAGGACTGGCAGCAGGGAACATCGCCCCACTGATTTAAGCCAACAGGGGACATAGCCTACATATTCACACTTGTGTCAGCATATGCAAAAAATGCAGAGATCAAATACAAACGCACCCCCTCTGGGTGTGTGTGGGTGGATGTGAAGGTGGGGACACAGGGGAGAGATCGAACCCCTTCCAGGCACAGGTAACTAATAACATTTGCGTTGGTGTTCAATCAGCGTTGTCTGCAGAAATGAAAACACAGTGGTCCCACATTTCCCACACAACTTTGAAGGCAGGCATTTTCAAAGGTAGGGTTACTACGGAAAGGACGGATACACTGACGTTTTCTTTTCAAATCTGCTGTAGTGAGTTACTGAGAACACATCTTTTCCACATCTTGTCAGGTCAGTTATCTTTTATTCTTGCAGTATTGTCTGTAAGCAACAAAGGCACTTAAATCATCACTTAAAATGCTTTCTATTTCATAGTGTTGGAGGGCAAAAAAATGAACAATTGAAGAATCAATATTTTTGTTTTATGGTTTTTTTTGTTTGTTTAAATAAAACAACTTTTTTACAGATTAAATGCTTCATTTTAGTCCGTTTATAAACTGGGTGGGGAAAAGTGCCCTTTTCTCAAGCAGAGAGCGAAATGTTTTACTTTGACTATGAAGTGATATAATGTTAAATTCATAACTTTTCTAGGAAAAGACGTAAACAGAAGGCAGATGAGAGCAGACAACTTGATCTGGTAAAAGGCTGTCCCAATCCCTTTTTTTCACTTCCGATATCAACGCCATAAAGTCAAGTATCGGTAAAGACACTTAGCTGTGTTTTAGGCCAAAGATTATGCATATTGATCTGATAACTGATTTTATTCAAAATTTATATCAGGTATGTCTTATTTTTGTGGAACCTCACCCCTCTAAAAACCTGGTTTAACAGGTTAAAGAAATAAGTTAATAATAAGTATGAGGAAAAGCTGACCAGTCATTTACCAATGGGTATGATGAATTTAATCTTCCATAATATATCACATAATTAGAAATGGTCAAGAGCAAATCAGGAGGAAGTGCTTGGAAGAAAAGCTGGAATGGATTTGCAGGATTGGCAAATTGATGCATTCTAATTGATCCACGTTTTTTTTAAAACTAATATCAGCCCAATATCCAATAGTGGTATCAGATTTAGACAGCCCTAATCTGGTATTAAACAGGCTAAAAATCTGAAAAAAAAAAAAAAACAATATCGAAGAATAACCAATCGGCGTATTTTCAACTTAACAGATTGATTCCTATGCTAATTCAATTAAGAAAAATCTACTATCACCTTGACAGACAAGTTTAATGAGGTGGAAATTCACCTAAAATCAATAACCAAAAACAACACAAATCAGAAAAATAAGAAAAAACATTTTGCATTTTACCAGTTTAAACAAGATCTTTGTTTACCCACTTAAATTACCAAGGCTACATAAATAAATTTCCACAATGGCCTCTCTGCCCTCTCCCCTGTATTTATTGGCTTTGACAGCACAGTGGAGGCATCAGATTCACATTAAAAGGCAGAGGGGTGCAGAGATCAAGGTGATCTACGCCATATCACATCACCTTCTTCTCTAAATTATGCATTTATTCAGTTCACACAACTTCAAGCTTGGCTTTCCCTGTCCTCGTTTTAGCTCTTTATCCGTGTTTTCTCTGAGCCCATTGGGAGAAATCAGCTTGTTCCACCAACTTGACATTCATACCTTGGCCACTAAAAGCATTCCAAAAAGAAAGAAGAAAGAACTTCCCTTTTGGTTTCTGTGGAAAACAATAAGACAAAGTCTTCCAAGACTGTCCATCACTTTAGTTTTCTCACATTTCTAAGATTAGTTCTTTGTCAAAACAGAAAATTAAATCTGCGTGGGGCAAAAGGACCACATTTAGTCAAACGGCATCACATCTGGAAAATATAAGAGTCAACAAACACAGCACATCTCTTCCTTTCATAATTCCAAAAGACTCCCCAAATTAGCTCTTGTTCAATAGCACCAAGGTGGCCAATTTCCCTTAAATCCCATCAAAAACACAGAGGCTGTCGTTTATACTCTGGAAAGAAAAGCTTCCCTGGAGTGAGACAAATCCCTTTAAGCTTTTACAGCAGCTGAAAACCACACAGCAGCCAGCAATGTGGACAGAAAACCAGCAGAGATTAGCAGGCAAATGTAAATCACATGCTTACCAAATACTTTCAGTCGTGGTGAGAGAATGTAATGAACAAAGTAGAGTGAAGCTGAGGGTTGAAACCCTGCAGCCTCTTTCCTGGTGGAATCAATGACCTCAAGTGTTTTTATTCAAAACTCAGCCGACCAATAACAAGCAGCCACTGTGAACTTGGACCTTGAAATAAAGACCGCTCATCACTTTTCTGATTAAAGCATGGAGTCATTTGTGTTATAGAGGTTGAATATTAACCACATCTGAATGCTGGATGACATAGTGCAATAAAAAAACCAACACTAACTAGCAGGAAAACAAAGTAAAACAAAAACACTGGCCGCTCACCGGATCCTCTGAACCTGACACACCTAAACCTAGCATGTTCTAAGGAAAAAAATGTCTTCTTTTCTACAATGAATCTCCATAAAATTTAACTTTATGTACAGTATTCTGAAACTGTCGCTATGTAGTAGGATTGCTGCATAAAATAAAAAAAGACATCTTTTCAAAAATACAAATGAAAAAAAATCTGTTTCCTTTTGGTTTCTTCAAATCTTATTGAATTTATAAAATTATTTTCTATCCAAGTAAACACAGCCACTCACAATAAGGAGTTTTTGACCTAGGTCCATCCCTGCCATATCTATGGTTACCATGGTTACCAGGCTATACATACTTCCCCTCTGCAGGAAGGGGGAGTTGGAGGCAGAGCTGAAGCACATAGAGGAACAGGAAAGGTCGTAAACGTTCAATTTATAAGCCAAGTTTATTTTCTAGTCAAGGTCACCAAGTTCTGCTTTCACTGACCCCGTAGCTGTGTCACTTATAGGTCCACACTCCCAAAAGCCGCTTACCGTTCATGAAAACAGACAGCCAGCCTATGAGAACGTCCATGGTGCTCCAGTCTCATGTTGTACCGCCAACCTGCAGATGCGACCGCGATCCAGTGAAGGCATCTCCATTCTTCCCATCAATTTTTTGGTAAAAAAAAAAACTGAACTAAAATTAAAATTGTAATTCTTTTCACTTTGTTGCTACATGACCTTTAACACCACATTAACTTGGTCACTTATAAGCACCGAGTTAGTTTTCTTACTTCTAAACTGAATAATGTCAAACAAATTTAAAGGTTCACCACGCATGTCATATCGCTTTTTAATTCACTCAGAGGCTGTTGCTTAAGCTTGATGATTTGCTCTTATTAAAAGGTGCCATAACAAACGTTCCAAAAAGCCGGCACAGGCATGTATAAGCTAAATACGTTTTCCCTCGTCACTATAGAAACCAACTTCGTGTTAAACAGTTTTTTATGTGTCTTCTTTTTAACATAGAAGTTAAATGGCTGACAGCACTGAACCACTGGAGCTCTCGACCAATTGACATGTTTCAGGGTCATTTCCTGATGTCAGCCCCAGAACAGTCACAGATTCTGAAGGGTCACAGGATTTTAGGAATAAATTCTCCCTCGTAATCATGGATAGATATTTCAGGGAACACTGATGGATGATTGGACTTTTATCGCTTGAATGTGAAATGGACCACCCTGTTCAACGGAGCCGTATGCGCCCGACCCCAGAGTCTGATATGGAGATTGGAAGTGAATGTGGTACCACCGAGACCCCTGACAAGTAAATTAGCTAACAAGTCATAGGCAAACCGGTTTGCACTGAGCTACTTACTGGTGCTGCCTTCTGTCTATGAGGCGTTTTTATTGTGGGAATGCATCAGGATTCAGAAGTAATTTCCCGAGAAAAAACACTTAATTGCGTGAGATTCATGAAGTTGTCAGGAGTGAAGTTCACATACAAAGCTGAGTTTTTTCTCCTCTTGAAGACATCTAAGACATTTTTTTCGTCTTGCTGTAAAGCTAAAAAAATGTAAAAGAAAAAAAGAGAAATTTTTCTTCTGAACTCTGGAGCAAATTTCTGCAAGCTGTTAGCTTCCTCCTCAGAGAGAGTGGATAGTTAGGATTGTTGTAGTTTCTCTTGAATAAAGTAGGTGTCTTACTATGACCCTACGCATGCATATTTAGTGCTTCATGATTGGTGAAATTATGTCTACATGTCCATTTCTAAGGCAGTTATTTGAACAGAGCCAGAACTTGGACTGAAAATTCCTATAGATTCATATACAGTAGATTACCCAAATAAGCATGGATGAAGAAAAATAACTTAATAACTAGAAAAGCACTCGGAGAGCGCAGACCTCCACCAAGCAGCTCGACTCCTTATTTTTGTGTGTTCTGGATCATAGCAGAAGCTATAAGTCTGTCCAATAATCCTCTCTCGTCACTGCTGCTCATAAGTTTCATTTCTGCTTCCATCATGTGCAGCGGCACACTTCTGCCATACAAGGGGGCGCTCATGCCTCATCAACAGCCTTTCCAACATGGTCTATCTCACAATGATAAAAATCACCAAAATTTAATGGGTTCATCCTTGGGCTGAGGCACACGGCTGGTAAAAATTTGAGGTCAATCTGTCCAGTACTTTTTCTGTAAAATTACCGATAGACAGACGGACGGACAAACCAACGCTACCGAAAACATTACCTCCTTGGCGGAGGTAATAATTAAGTTTTTATGAATAAATAACACATGAACATGGTAAAAGCTTACAAGTCCATTTTTCATAACAGGGCACCTTTAACATATGAAAATCCACAAATATATCACAAATTACACACAGACCTCTGCTGCTTATTTCCAGCCATCTTGTGTGCAATGAGTTCAGGGAGAAATGAGGCAGCGGAGGATCCACCACCAGTAGCCTCCGCTACATGCCAAATGAAGAGTGGGTTTGTCAGGTAGATTCAGAGGCACCTTCTAATTGGGACTGTTCTTGGCGCACCACTGTGACATATGTATCCGACCAACATGCACTTCGAATGTGTGCAGATCCTTGATTGAGACGAAGCTTATGATCCCAGGGCATGCGGGGTAAGGGGAAGACAGTAAAAGCTTGGGGGTGTGAGAATACCTCAAGTGTGAAGCAAAGTGGGAAAAAGCTACAGGATGGAGTATTTCCAAGCATAAATCACAAGTAAAATCACAGTACAACACGGTGGTCTCGTGCTTGCATATTTCATCTTCTCTTTGGTGTGCAAATGGTTCTCTGTGCCTTTCCCATGAGCTAATTACATTTTTTTCTTTGCATTTTAAATATCAAAAGATATTTATTGTGCCGTAGAACTCCATCTCTCTATGACACTATACATATTTAAAATCTTATCTATTATGCCCACACGCGATCAATCGCCAGCAGCTGTTTATCAGCAGTAATGGTTTATGAGATAAAATGAGGTTCTTCTCTATGACGACAGTTCATCTGGGGACAAAATCAGTTTTATTTCTGCTGGCAAACTGAGCAGGCAGGGTGTGGTTCCTGAGGAGGACGAGCTCCAGCAAGCTCACGCAAGTGCAGAAGACTATCTGCTAACCTGAAGTGCATTATGCATCAGATAATTAAAGAGCAGCCTGGTCTTATTTAATATTGATGTCAGACAATTAAGGGATCACATCCCTGAGATTATATCTACCTCTGTCTCTCCTCTGGTACTTTCATCTCTGACTTTCTCACTATGAGCACTGTTGCTTACACATCAATGGGCATCTAACACCTAGCATACGGACCAAATGAGGTCTTAACAGCTTAATGAGGACTCTAGTGCATACGGTGCATGCGCTGTAATAAGACATTTGGGTGTTGGGACAAAAGCGCTCACTGGAGACATCATTAACAACTAATTGATTTCATTTGCTGTATTGTGACACTGATAGGGAACAAATTTGCCCTGAAAAAGCTCAGACAGACATTCATATCTTCTCAGTAGATTAGGGGTGGGGAAATAAATGGCACATTTACAGTAGGGGGTGGGAATAATGGATATGGATATAGCCCAAGATATGATTGTGTTTGACAAAGGAAGAAGGATTCCCTGCTCTTTTCCCTGCCTCCTTTATTCTCCGTCTAACCACTGCTTCATTCTCTCTGAATTCCAGGCTAATTGAATTAGAGCCGTGAGATTAGAGTCTATACGGCGCAGCGACAGTCTCGAGACCTCATCATCTGTGCCTCTGTGAGACCTCTGTGTGCTGGTAAGAAGGTGAGGGGGGTGGGGACGTATGACAGTAATAAACAGTGAAAGGGCAGAAGTGGGTGATTCATAAAATTATGTCCAAAGCTGAATAATCAAGACGAGAGAGAGCTGAGAAAATGAACCGTTGTCCAGGACACAATAGTCTACCAATCTCACTGAGGTAACACGAAGCAAACAGTCGCTCCATTATGCAGCTCATCAATGACTAGAAGACATTGCATGGACAGTCATTTTATGTGAAGCAGTAGTTTAATGACCTGAACTGTGATTTATTAGCCTGTTAGGCTCCATCATAAAGCAGTCCAGCGGATGAGCGGGAGCTGGAGATATGTCAGGCCCCGCTGGCCTCTGTGTGAATAGAAAAACGACCTTGGACACGTAAATCTCTGGGGAACCTTCATTAGCCCTCGACAAAGCCTCAAAGCGCCATCACACAGCGTCTAAATGCTTTGCAGTTGTCGGCTGGCCTTCAGACAGCGCTACAGCGTGGCCATTCACACATTCAGGCACCCTAACTGGGAGGCGGTACACAAGTCGATTCCCTCAATTTAGCAGCTCTCTTCAGAAGGAGACCAGCATGTTAACTGTCTGGCCTCTTTAGTTAGCGCTAATTATCCAGGAGTCTGAGGTGGTTTCACTCATGTCAGATCTAGCGTCCATCCAGGGGCTGCCACAAATGTGTTTCCTGCTGCACCTCCACCGTGCAGCGTAGAGAACCCAAACTAATAACAGCTGTCAAATGTACGTTACCCAGGCAACAATCTCTCTGGCAACCGGAGCAGCATCCGCCCCAAAAGGGGTAGGATTTATTATGCTGCAAAAACAATAAACAGTGTAAGGTTGAAGAATAAAAAGAAGTTCAGACACAGTAAAAATACAGAGGCAGCATTTAAAGTACTGTGTGCAGAGTCCGTCGCAGAGATGATAAGTCCTGCAACCAAAAGGGCAACATTACACAGAGAAACAAATATTTACTTTTTAAAACAAGTTGGATTTTATCATCCTACTTTCAGCCATCTGTTGTGTGAGTTTTATTTGCATCAATGATTGGAAAAACTTTAGTGTTGAGATCGGAACAGTGATGACATTGTGGATGAGTAACCCACAAGGGCATCACTGTAGTACTTATATATATACATATATATATACATATATAGATATATAATGTATAACATAAAAGGGATCAAACGACTGACTTTTTTTTAGGGCCAATGCTTCATTTGACTACCAAATTAATATACAGTGATGAAAGATTTAATGAAAATTGATTTTACAACTCTTTTAATACAAGAAAAGAACAAAAGCACTTCAAATAAATGTTTAAAAAAGAAACAGTGCACTTGTAAATAAACACTGAATAGAAACCTTGAACCTGTAATTAATAAATAAATACAAGTCTGCAAATTGTGCTGAGAGAGGATGTAAGAACCCACCTGATGCATCGGCCGATGCTGATACATACAAAAAACGGATATCAGCCGGCTGATTGTTAGTCTATCCTTAAACAATAGATAGATAGAGATAGATAGATAGATAGATATATAGATAGATATAGATATACATACATACACACACATACATATACACTCACCGTCCTCTTTATTAGGTACACCTTGGTAGAACAAGAGTTGGGCCCCTTTTGATTGAATGAACGAAAAATACTTCTTTTATCCCAGAAGGGAAATTCAATATAATGATAAGCTCGTACTCTTTTCTTGAACAACATATATATGAAATAATAATACAACATTAAGTCTTATTATTTTAATTATTATTATTATTAATATCATTATCATTATTATTATCATGATCTTTTGCTTTCAGAACTGCCTAATCCTTCATTTAATAGATTCAACAATGTACTGAAACATTCCTCAGAGATTTTGCTCCATATTGACATGACAGCATCACACAGTTGCTGCAGATTTGTTGGCTGCACATCCATGATGAGAACCTCCGTTCTACCACATCCCAAAGGTGCTATTTTGGATCGGGACCTGGAGACTTTGGAGGCCATTTGAGTACAATGAACTCATTGTCATGTTCAACAAACCAGTTCTGAGATGACTCACGCTTTATGACATGGCGCATTACCCTGCTGAAGCAGCATCAGAGGATGCTCCACTGTGGTCATAAAGGGATGGACATGGTCAGCAACAATACTCAGGTAGGCTGTGGTGGTTAAACCGCCACGTTGGTACTAAGGGGCCCAAAGTGTGCCAAGACCATTACACCATTACACCACCACCAACAACCTGAACCGTTGATACAAGGCAGGATGGATCCATGCTTTCATGTTGTTGACACTTAATTCTGAGCATACCATACGAATTTCATTGCAGAAATCGAGACTCATCAAACAAGGCAACATTTCTCCATCTTCTATTGTCCACTGTTGATGAGTGTGTGTGAATTGTAGCCTCAGTTTCCTGTTCTTAGCTGACAGAAGTGGCGCCCGGTGTGGTCTTCTGCTGCTGTAGTCCATCTGCTTCCAGGTTGGATGTGCTTTTTTTCATTCTGAGAGATGCTCTTCTGCATACTTTGGTTGGAACAAGTGGTTATTTTGAGTTACTGTTGCATTTCTATCAACTCAAACCAGTCTGGCCATTCTCCTCTGACCTCTGGCATCAACAAGCATTTAGGCCCACAGAACTGCTGCTCATGGGATATTTTCTCTTTTTGGGACCATTCTGCAAACCCTAGAGATGGCTGTGCAGGAAAATCCCAGTAGATCAGCAGTTTCTGAAATACCCAGAACAGCCCATCTCAAACCAACAACCATTCCACTACTTCCAAAGTCACACAAATCACCTTTCTCTCATCATTCTGGGGCTCGAAGTTAGAACTGTAGCAGATCATCTTGACCATGTCAACATGCCTAAATGCATTGAGCTGCTGCCATGTGATTGGCTGATTAGAAATTTGCATTAGAAAGCAGTTGGACCGGGTGTACTTAATAAAGTGGCCGGTGTGTGTACAAAATATATATATATATATATATATATATATATATATATATATATATATATATATATATATATATATATATAAATAAATAAATAAATAAATAAATAAATAAATATATATATATATATATATATATATATATATATATATATATATATATATATATATATTAGCAAGCACTGTTATAATCTTTACAGTTAAGTCATTTATTTGGGAAAAAAAATGCTACCATTGAAATTGTATATTTTACAGATAATTAAGGCCAAACACAATAGCATGAGATATTTTTTTCTTCTTACTTGCAGAGATCATGAAAATTCTTTTGTAGTGAAAATGGACACATTAACCATATTAACCTTTGCTTATAATATAATTTAAAAGATGAATATCAGCAAAAGTTTCTATAATCAAATGTAAAACATGCCGTATATGCCAAACAAACCTGTAAACTGAAGAACCAATTTGACAAAATCCATTTGTTTTGTTAATATTAGGACAATGCAGCCGTTTCTCAGTAAAGCTCTGACTAGCCAACACTAACAGCATCTCTAGATCATTATTGCACTCCCAAATCTCAGCATGTATTTCACGCCTTTGAGTTTGCAAACTGGAGCATTGCGTCTAGAACATCACTGCTCATGTCATGAGATATAACAATCACTTTAATTACCATCAGTTAGCTAAAGTCTACAGAGAGGGTAGTAATGACAATGACCTATGGACCCTTTCGTGCATATCTAAAGTTGTTTTTCTAGAAAAATCGCATGGGTAAAGATGGTATATTTCCAAATTAACCACTTCAGTGGTCATCAGTGAGTCATAAACTGCAACTTACTGAAAAATAAATACATTATACATACAGTGTACTATTGTGCAATGACTAAGAAATTGATGTCTATATTTTTCAGTATATTCATAAAATAAAAATTTTATATTTTGTGGGAATAAATTAAATCTAAAAGTCAAATTTGATTCAGAAATAATTCATGCATGAAAAGTTAAAGGCAAATCCTATAATCACAGTAAAAATAAAGGGAAAGATGCAAAAATGTTGATTTAAATCTTACAGTATAGTTCATCACAAACCCAAGTGTCTATTACACCTTTAAAAGAAGCAAGTACCATTTTTTCTACAGGACTGAGTTTTTAACTATCAGATTAACTTGTAATCAGACACCTGAAAGTTAAAGCTCTCAGATAAACAGGGTATAGAATGATAAATTACTAAAGAAATATATAAACTATCTCAACTTGATTTTTTTTTAATTAAAGCAATTTATAAATGTTACTTAAAAGTCTAAGAAAACTAATAATGAAATCATCTTTTTCAACACTGAAGCCATTTTAATGCTCGTGCTGCAAATAAAAATACTGTACAAGTTTTTTTATATGGCGGATTTACAAATATTAGCCTCCAGCACAAAATTTTATCATTTACTTTCAAGTATCTGTTTTCAAAAAGTTTTAAATAAAAGCATACAAATGTTAGAAAGAGAAATAAGTGAGATGGCATGGAGAGCTCTAGGAGTTGTCTGTGAAATATGTACTGTACTGTGGTTGAACCATGATTCAGTTGAGCTGGCAGAACATATCCATCTTCATATCCCTGTAATCCTTTCCACACTTTTTATCTCAGCCTGGGGTTGTTAAATAGGCATATCCCGGTCTATCTTGTCTTCAGCCTCCAGCTGTCACTTCCATATAATAAGTAACACTAACAGGCAGGCTAATGAGAACTCTGCCCGGGCTGAGAAGCTGTCACCATTAAGGCTCTACAGGCCAGTGCTTCACCATTAACCATCCTCACAGACAGCAGCTCAACCCTTTCATACTGGCTGCTCTCACATTCACAAACTACACCGAAAAAGAGTAACCAGCCAAATTCTCTGGAGACATCCCACAGGACAAAGTTAAAAGGGGACCCACACCTCTCACTGAGCACTCCCCACATCATGTCTGAGATTTAAACCAAGCAGAAGGGGTGGTGGAGGAGAAAAGTGTCTCCAGGATGTGATGAGAAACCAGGCTCCACAATCTCAAACAGGGTTCCTTGACAATTTCAGGCGAGACCATAAACGTGGCGAAATAAGACAATTAATTTGAAAAGGGTCAAGAACTGTGACATTTATGAGAGCCAAGAATAAATAGCATGTTACAGACGCAGCAAAAGCATGCCTACAAGTGCTTTCTAATCACATTACATGCTAGGTTGATCTTGTCACACAGATGGTCCGGAGGTGAAGCAAACTGCAGCAATCACAAACTCAGCGATTTGTAGGGGTCCAAGAAGCAAACCTGCAGGCGTTGGCTTTTACCGCTCCTCTTCTCTCTTTTTTTTTCTCACTTAAAATAAGCAGCCGAGAGACAAAACCATGAGGTAGAAAGAATGCTTACTGCAAAGACAGTCCAACATGCACTTTGCCAAACTTGATAATCTCAGAAATGATCTTAATAAGAAGCAAAGTTGTGTCAGAACGTCATCTGAATTTTTTTGGCATCATTCCCTGATTTTGAATGGGATATTTGTTCCTAAACTTTTAACCAGCTTTCCTAAAAAAATATCCAATAACTCTTCAGAACTGGATCACACATGACAAGAAAACAAAGCAACTTGGATAATCTTAAATTAATACAAACCAAGCGCAAGTCTAATTTTTCTGCATGGAAGAGGTCAGGGAGGTAAATGGTTCAAATCTATCGCTTTTCACTCACTATACGCACCAAAGTTAACCTATAAAGTTTCACAGCATACACATATTTGTGTGGAAAAAAGAAATCTGCCAGTGCTGATGTTTTACATATGAGGACGTAATGAAAATGCATCTTGTCCTTAAGAGGTTTTACAGTTAGTAAACAACTTTAGAAGAAAAGATTACATTAGTCATTATGTAATAAAACAAGGTCAATATGCAGAAGGGAAACTGAGAAATTGACAACTTTATTTCAGTCAGGAATTAAAAAAATAAGTAGCAGCCAGGCGCTGCTAATAAGATGTACTTGAGTAACCGATCATCAGTAGATGCAAGAACCTCTGAAAAAGCAGAGATTTTGGCAGTGATTTAAGCAATGATCAGCAATGATTTAAGAGAAGCAACTGTTGCTGCTCATTCATGGTGTACGGCCACTTCTAAGCAATTTTTGGCCTGTTTATTTTATCGTAGGAAGATTATTTAAAGGTGGAAAACAGACCGCTGCCAATGCACCCAGGACTGGACAGCCCACTTAGTTCACCCCCATGTCAGAAATACTGAACAAAACCCTGCAACTACAGCTCACACTCTACAGGCCCGACTTGGCATGTTTAAAGATAAAGGTCATGGCAGTCCAATTACAGAAAGACTGAACAAGTATGGCTGTTTGGAGGAGTTGCAGGAGAAAGCATCTCCTCTCAATATTTTTTTCGCTTGGAAATTTAATTTATCATATCAAAGCAAGAGGAAATATCCATTCCTATAAAATAAAATTAATTAATTAATTAAAAAAAACGTTGGGGTTTTTTTTGTTGTTTTTTTTCCCCCACAAATGTTCATACTGTCCAGAGAAATAAGGATATAAGAATGTTTTATAGCACCAGCTCATGCTCCTCTGCATCATTTAATATTTATCAAGGTCAACCTCTTATATCATCATTCAGGAGCCAAAGCATGACTCTTCACCCCTGAGTTTAAAAAATGATGAGAACTTTTGGCTCTGGGATTTTAGCATCCTCCCTTATTTTATAAAAGTCTGTGTGTGTTGAATGCTGAGTGAATGAGGCGGTGCTACTCTGCAGCACCACAAAACAACCAGGAATCATCCAAACAGTGATGGCTTCATAACTTTGCATGATCAAAATGTTTGCTCCACCTGTCACAGGAAATATCAGGAACATGTATTGAGGGTGAGCCAGTTGCCTTCCTATGAAAAGATCGCAGGTGGGAAGTAAGAAGACAGTCAGCATTTTAAGAAATATCGACTAAGTTTGTAAATCTTTCCTTCTCTTGAGTAACACAAATATTCTAGTCTCTGCAAAAACCTTTGACAGCTTTGAAACAATGCATTGATCATAATGGATCCCCTCACAGAAATTATTTGTTGCCATTATAAAGTGTAACCCCTGCAGCAGACATTATTTCCCTGCACGGTCTATAAGGAAAAAAATAAATAAGTACATCATCAGCCACCATCTCGTTAGTAAATCCATGTGTGTATATTCCAAGCTGTCTGTCTGTTAATACTAGTTTGGACAGGATGGTTTCCAGGACCCACAAGTGTCAACATCAACAATCTTATTGATCGAATTGTTAAGCTTCAAACACCTGATTAGAGTGAGTTAGCTTTTGACTGATAATCAGCAAACACTGTGAAAAATCAGCTAAATGGGTTACAAAAGTGCTCTGACACAAACCATCGGACCGGCCATTGTTACAACAGTAAATCTCATACCTGCACCAGCATGTCGTCTCATCAGAGTTGAAGGGGTTTATTTTTAGTTCAATTGTAAGTCACAGATCAATCCAAAGTGGCTCACAAATAGGGCAGTCGGTTAATCAACTAATCGTCGACAATCAAAATATTCGGTGACTAATTTCATAATTTACCGATTATTTGTTAATTTAACTTTTTTTTTTTTCTTCTTAAAATTGCCACTGTACCTTCCACTCCCATGTCTGTCTTTCTGTCTGGTCGGGTTTTCTTGAATTGCATATTGACATAAACAAACACACTACCAGCCAAAGGTTTGGACATGTTTTTACAACAGATTTAATGAGAAACTTTTGACAGGCACTGTAAGTATGCCACAGTTTTCGTATGATGTGGTTAGTCAACTAATTGCTAAAATAATCAGTAACTAGTCGTTTATCAAAATAATCATTAGTGGCAGCCCTACTCACAAGAGACAAAAATACACTGAAGCTTCAGCGCACGGAGCAACATGAAAACAGAAACATATAAATAAGAGTACAAGTTAAATACTGAAGAGCAAGTAAGATGTGTTAGACTGATGAAGATGAGATGAGTCTTATAGATTCTTGGAGGTAAAGAGGTATGTCTCACCTCTAATAATAACAATAATAAAGTGTTGATGTCATTAGACCACACCCTTTTCATTACAGAGATGCACATCACCTGATATGCTTAATTGGTAGTAGGCTTTCGGCCTATACAGCTTGGAGTAAGACAACATGCATAAAGAGGATGATGTGGTCAAAATACTCATTTGCCTAATAATTCTGCACTCCCTGTATTGTTTCTAGCTTTTATTTTGTAACTTCCTGTCAACACAGAAATGTATTATTTTGAAAGCTTTGTAGTGCATTTTTACGACAGCTTTTGACGGTAATGAAAGGAGAGAAAACGGTGGAAAAACAGAACGAAAAAACTGTGTAAAAGTCTTATCACAGAGACAAAGGAACATAAATAAGACACAGCAAAGGGTACAGCACAGTCGAAGGTGGCAACAAGGTAAATGTAGTGATTGATTAAGGCTCGTATGGAATAAGAACTTATGGATATAAAAATACAACTAAACTGTGATGTTTTAAGCTAATTAAGGTAAAGTCATACAGATATGTGTTTCTAATGTTCGTTTTTTGGTTTATGTTGGCAAAGGAAAACCAAAGGACATAAAACCATTCCAGACCATCAGTAAAGACTGTTTATTCAACTGGGACGCTACACATATCTTTAAAAAAATATAACAGATTTCTAGGCATGGAACTATAACTTTTGTCAGAAATAAATGTCTTACGAGCTTTTCTGAAAACAATCAGTGGACTGGTTCTGTAGAACCGCCAATGCGAACAGTTTTGATTAGGACTGCCTGTAAGTACCAGACAATGTTTCAGGAGCACAGAGATCCAGAGGATCAAAAGCCTCCATGACTGAGTGGTAGAACTGTGGGCAGCATCAGAGAGTTGACTCTGACTGGCAGCCATGGAGAGCCAGTGGAGTGGGACATGTCCTGCTCTTAAAGTAAACAAATATAAGATTTCATCCTCTGGATTCAACACCTGTGTGGTTAGTTTCTGGGCTTTGCAGTAATTTCATGTCATGTCTGAAAAATAAAGCTGTTCCTCCAAAAAGTTAGCCGACCTAAAATCAGATTAATATACTGAAAGAATCTGAAGCTGACTGAAAGGCATACAATGTGCTAAATCAAGGAGGTTTTAAACCGCTTTGCAAAGTAACCTCATTAGCCTCTTCATCATCCTGGCTGCTGCCTCCGAGTGTCCCTGCTGCTGCGTTACCCACCAGACTATCACCAACGCTGTGGGCTGCTAATCACTTGTGTCATCTAAATATATCCATCTCTACTTACACATAGACAAATGATCATGTACGTGCCGAGCCAATCACAACGCACTGCCAAACGCGTCTGCTGCTGGAACCCCGAGGAACTGAGCAATCAAATGCAACTTCTGCCAAAACACAGACATCTGGCAAGACACATCCCCACACCGCAACCCCACTCCCACTGCCACAATGTTGTTTTGGTGATTGGCACCATGTCAACAAAAAATTCACCCTTAAATGACCGTGTTTGTGATTTAAGATTTTGGCAGGTCCCCACAACTCAATTACAACTCATCAATTCCACTTTTTCTTGATCACTTTTCTGTTGCAGCCTTTCCAGTGTACAACTCGCCCCTGATCATCACTCAGAGCTCCACAGGAGACAACAAGCTTAATGATGTCAGGGGCTGCTAACGTGCCATCTCCAAGCCTTCAAGCTCAAAATACTGGCAGAGAAGGAAAAGGAGTTAGGTTTTCTTCTTTTCATGCAGATCGTGGTAAGAAAGGATGCTTTCACCCCCAAATATGAATCAGGATCTGCCTCAATCCATGAAAACCTAATTCAAAGAAAACGACATTCAAGAAAAGAACCTATTAGATGAAAAAAAGGAGATTCTCACCCTTATAGAGACAGCGTAAAATAATCAAGCCTGAATAGGCACCTAAATAAACTTACATGACACCTGCATTATTTCATTCTCATTAAAGTAACCACACACAGTCCTGTTCTCTGGCAGGGGGTTTAAATCATGTTGGTTCTGTAGAAAAGAAAAGGCTGCATCAGTGAAAAAGCCGTTCTTTGAAGTCAGAAAGTTCTTTATGTTCGTCCCCGTAAAGCACCTCTCCCGCTGTTACACTCAGACTACTGAATGGAGGGAAAACAGAAGAAGCTGAAACAAATGTCATGGCAGAATAGAAACCCCTGAGGATGAGCTCTGGCTCCACAAAAGGCTGCTTGATAAACACCGAGCGTCAGACCTGAACAAGAAAACCCAGTCTTACTGCTTAGACTTACCAAAACGTGTCTGAAAATTCAGTTAAGCAGCAGAAGTCTCGTTTTATTACTCCACGATTACCAAGTTTGTTTTTCCATTTGATCTGATTTTATCTGATGTGGCAATCACATGCAGCTTATGGGCCGACTGGTTTGTTTACGCAGTTAGAGCTACAGATTTAATAACTTTTAACAAATTGCCTCATCATTTCCATAAGTGCGGAAACACTGGAAGCCTTAAAAGTACAATCATTATGCCCTGGCAACATTTCCCATTCAGATCAACATCCTCTGCCCTCTAATTCCCAGTCCTTTCAGATTATATCTTACTTCAAATATTTCTAGATTATCAGACAAGACAGTGTAGGTCAATTCTTTAGAAAAGCGAAGAAATGAAAGGACGAATACATTTTCAAATGGTCTGTTCTTTTTAAATAAAACTGAACAACAAAACTAGACCTGATATCCCCTGTAATCCCCTTCAGCAGTAAACACACCCTCCCTTGCAAAGCAGACAGCTGAAAACAAGCAGAGAATATTCTTCCATTTACAAAAAGTGAAGAGCCAAAACTGACCAGAACTAGATTACAAACTGGAATCAGGCAGCTGTGTACTGGTCAGCTGAAGCTGGTCCTTCAGACTTACCAGTACAACAAATTATTTTGCTGGTGGGCAGATATGTCAGCCTTTTTCTTTCCTGCAAAACATAAACTGACAAGCTGAGTGTTGCGTGGATAAACGGGCTGATTGACCACCGGTCAGTTAGCATCCACATCAATTATCAAGCAAACACTTCATGTTTGTTAGGTTTATCTTTTCAGTTGCTTGTTAATACAAATATCTAAATCAGCCAATCATAAGACAGCAACTCAATATATTAACTCACGTAAATGAGGTCAAAACGACCTCCTGAAGTTCAAACTGCACATCAGAATGAGGAAGAAAGGGGATTTAAATAAGACAATGTGGCATGGCTGTTAAAACGAAGGCAGAATAGCATCCAACCTTGAAGCAAATCACATAATTAAACAATATACACCAAAATAGATAAAATAGATAAAAGTGCACACACTCATACATACACATCAATCTTCCTCTCACACCCACCCATGAAACCCAATGCCCCAATAACCCTTTTAAAACCACTTACCCCTTTAAAACAGTTTAAAGAAACATGGCTTGGGACCAGATGAGGAAACAATATCCAAGTGGCCCGTCCAACCCCCACCCCCACCCCCCACCCCTCTGCCCAGACCATCCAGGTCTGGGCAGACAGGGCCCACACCACAGCCGTAAGGCTTCACACTGGGCCCTGACCACCCAAACAAGGGCAGCCACCACGGCAGAAACCCCGCAGTCAGAGCAGCGGTAGCTCCCGATGGAGAGGACAACACTGCAGTGATAAAAAGCAGATGGGCTCCAGCAGCAGAAGACCTCACCAGGGGCCACTCCTGTCAGCTAAGAAGAGGAAACTGAGGCTACACTTCACACAGACTCACCAGAACTGGACACTAGAAGATGGAGAGACGTTGCTGGTCTGATGAGTCTCCATTTCAGCTCCACATTCAGATGCTAGGCTCAGAATTTGCTGGAAACATCATGAAAGCATGGATCCATTCTGCCTTGGATCAAGGCTTCAGGCTGATGATGCAATTGTCTGGGGAACATTTTCTTGGCCCACTTTGGACCAATTGAACATGGTCCACAGCCTACCTGAGTTCTGTGCTGACCATGTCCATCCCTTTATGCACACAGTGGAGCATCTTCTGACGGCTACTTCCAGCAGGATAATGCACCATGTCACACAGCTCAAATCATCTCAACCTAGTGTCACTGGTTCCCTGTTCTCCAATGGCGTCCACGGTCAAACTCAATCCAACAGAGCACCTTTTAGATGTGGTGGAAGGGCAGACTGATCCCAAAACTATTTTAAATCTATATCACAAAAAAAAAAATCAAGACAGTTTTGAAGGTTAAAAACTAACTCTTAGCAGGGCGTAGCTAATAAAGGGGCCAGTAAATGTACATGCAACAAACAACAGAAGAGCTTCAAAGCTTCAAAGCGCAAGTTTACTGTACCAAACGTGCAGAGATGTTCTTGCATGCAGCCAAACAATTTAAACAAAAAAGTTTTTTTACTTATTCGTTTTACACAAGTTTAGGACCACCCAAAACTGACTTCAAAGAACAAAATCTAGTCCTTTTTTACCCTCCTTTTGTAAAATCTATTTTCCAAAACTACACTGTCATTGTTTAGCAAATGTACACAGTATGTCTGATTTTAATGTTTTGGAGGTTTTCTTTTTATAATGGCCCTCTCTGCATTAGCCTAATTTTTAAAAATGCCATATTACAAACAGAAAGTCAGCACAATCATAAACAACCAAGCCATGTGGTGTGAGCTTCACCCCTCGTTATCTCAGTGCCAGGATTAATGGCATACCTGCCATCCAAAATGTATGAAGACATTATGCAACCCACAGCAGTGCTCATCACCCACCTCCTGCTGTATCCACCCCTGGGGCACTATGATTGGCAGTCACCATCAGCGTAATGGCCACGCACTCAATTACCAGCTTCATTACAGGAAGAGAGACCAAAGGTCTTCATGAAGCCTAAATCTTTTCAGCGTTAAGCCTGGCAGGTGTGTGAAAGCAGGTCGAGGAGATTACTGGATCTCCGTTTCAGGTTCGAGCCAATGAGGGCGAGATTACACCACTAATCCAATGTTTGTCTGACACCACTACTGATCCTTTAATCCACACTTATGCCGCCTTGCCATCGCTAGCCAGCTAGCCTGCCAGCAGCCTTAACACTCATACCGCACACACACCCCAGGATATAGACACCAGCTGTTGTGCTCAGCTGTGTCACATTTTCTGGTGGTGTGTGCTTGTGTATGTGTGTGTAGGAGGAGGTGGGTAAATAAATGCATATATCCATTTTTGCACACACAGATGAATTGCAGATCATAATGCAATGAAATTTGAAAACTTGTCCAGCTGCCGTTTGTAGAGTGCTAAACCAATAAAATCTGCATACTGTACACCACAGGGAGGAACAGAAATAGATGTTAATATACCACGGTTCATGTTAATAGCCCACAATTCAGCAAGTGTATTTACCGCACGTCAAAGCATGGACGGCAGCACGGCTCTGTGTGGGCTGGAAGGAGGTGGAGGTCCTGTTTCTGATGGAGCTGCTTTTAATATAAAAAGGATATATTCATTTTTAATCCTGTCAGTGTTGGCATATGGCAAAATACTTCCTCAACACAGTTTGGGGGCAGTGAGGTCATCCGGGCTTTCTACTGTACTTTGATTTCATTTAATTGTAAAAATGTACATCCAAACCACGCATTTCTAAAATCAACATATTCCCCTACCAGAAACTGCACAACACTGATAAAGAGTGTTATTAAAACTGGCTCCACATTAAAACGCTGCTTAAGGCAACAGGAGTAATAACTCAATAATGAAATACTGGATTTTTAAATGGAAACCCATGTGCACCTTTCACCTCTAGTCTAATTTAATTTTTTGCTAATAATTCTGCATTTTTATTTCACAACTCAATTCAGTTCACCTTTTATTCACAAAGAGCCATCACACAACTTTTATTTCAGGACTGTTTACTGAGAAAACAAGTCCAACATCCAAGAGTATCGCAGCATTCATCGTGCCAAAGAGATGAATCCAGTCATACAGACAACAGTCCAAAAGCTTTCAAAAAAAGCGCCTCAGTTTTGCAGTGGTACACCTCAATCCATCAGTACATGACAAGCTGGACCGAAAATGTCTCATACGTGTGTAAAAATCTCAAATTACTGTAATTCACTGATTACCTGACAGTGGTATTTCTGCTGGCGATGCACAATAACCTTTTTTAAAAACTGATAACCGATAAATTTCAGCTCCTAAAGGCCGATACCAATAACTGATAATCAATAACACACATACATACCTTATCATCACATCAATACTCTTAAATCAAACCAAAAAGACGTTTCACTCTTTAAATGCAATCAGCAAGTTCTCCAGCATATATAGTAGGGCTGGACAATTAATCGAATTTTAATCGTGATTTCAATTTTGCCTTTTCACAATTACAAAAACACTGTAATCGAAGAAAAACAATTAATCCTAAAGTGAACAGACTGGTGGAGTTATAGGAAGCAAACTGCAGGGAGTATCAAACAGGAATGCATGTAGATTTAGTTTTCATTTTTATTGCTATTATTATTTTAAATAATATTATTTTACTCCTTTACTTGTTTCTAATTTATTTCCGGTTTTGTTTTTTTTTAAGTTATATTTGAAGTTGAGTTTTGGTGGTTCACTAAACACTTTATAAAATCAATGAATAATCGTGTATATTAATCGTGATTTCAATATCAGTCAAAATAATCGTGATTATAATTTTTTCTATAATCGTCCAGCCCTAATATATAGTATGTTATCTGGACAAGTCGTCATGATATCTGACTTATCGGAATGATGTAATAATATTTTCCTGTTATCAGCTGGAATATTTTCGTGAACCCCTAATCTCTGCATCGTGGTGTTGATATAAAAGCCTTCTACATGTTATGCCATTTTTATACATTTTGGTTTTGTGAGATGATTCAGGGAATGCATCAGATGACTAAAGCTGCTGGTCAACAGTAGCATTTTTTCATGTTTTTCTAAGGCACGATGAGATTTATGACCAACACAGGAGAGTGGGCCCGGTGAGGTTAGAAGCAGTTTCCTGGATGTCGACGGGCTCTGCAGACTAGTCTGCTGGTGATGAGCAGCTGTGCCAGCTGCAGGAGCGAGCCTTTGTAGTTGCCCTCCAGGTATGAAAAGAACCTGTCTCAAATTCCTGTGCATCGCAGAGAGGAGCTTCAGCATCTGGGTAGCATGTGTAAACATCCTGCTGGATCTCAATGTGCACAGAGACAATTTATGAGCTCCTTCCAAATTCATCACTTTGCAAAACATTTTTTCCCAGAATGCAACATCGTTACATTTCACTTTCAGTTTTATGCAATGACAAAAGCAGATGCGCTAACATGAACCACATGTATTATTAGAAATACAGTGGACCATTTCTAGAAAACTCTGGACCACAAAGGAGAATAAATTATGATTTACTGGCCAATTTGACATGAAACTTTAGGGAGCAGCTGGTAAACTAACTGCATTGAAAAAGGTACATCTATCTGAAATGCCATAAATAATTGTTGAAGGAAGAAAGTCTTTTTGAGGAAAAGTCTGGACTTATTTCCTGTAAAAACAGGTGAAGCAGAGTATCCCAGACAAAGCTCTCCCAACAACATTTTCCAGTTTGTCCTGGAGGTTTTTCCAGGGCAGATAAGTTGTTTGGTAAATTCTTTTATTCTACCCTTCGTTTCCTCGCAGCCCAAGAGGAAGGTGCACGGGAAGCATCCTAATCAGAAGCCGAAACCACTGCAACTGCTTCATTTCAACACAGAGGAGCTCGACTTTGAGCTCTACCTGGATATTACACCGTCTTCATTTCTCTTCAAGGCTGAGCCCAGCCTTACACTGCTAAATCCAGACTTTCAACTTCCGACTCAGCTCTCTCCTTCATGACTGCTAACAGAGCAATAATCTGGTCTGTCACATGTTCCATTACACATCCAGTTCCAGACCAAACTATCACTTCACAGCAAACTGTGAAACATGGATGAGGCTGGGAAAAGCTGGAAAAAAAAAGCCACACATGTGTCTTTTTCTAATTAATTATAAAATCATGAACCAACATCATGCCTGCACCTCCATAGTCTGACATACAGATCTTGGTTCTTTTGGGTGTTCTTGATCATTGCACCATCGGAGCTCATTTTTAACCTACTGGGATGTCTATTTCTGGGAAGATTGGCAGCTATCTTCAGTATCTCCCACTTGTGAATAAACTTTATCACAACAGAAGGGAAAGACCAAATAAAGTGCAGAATTACATTACATTGGTGTACTACTACTAACGCAGCACGCTCATTTCAATCCAAATTTTTAATATTTCTATATGTACAGTTATATATCTCATGCACGTCCATTGGAACTAGGGCTGACACAATTAGTCCATTAATCAACTAATAGTTGACTATCAAAATAGTCTGTGACTGATTTGCTAATCGACTAATCGTTTATTGTCTTTAAGTTTTATTTTTCTTCTAATAATTGACATTGTACTTTCCACTGCCTTGTCTGCCCTTCTGTCTGATCAGCTTTTCTTGAAACGATATTGACAAACACATTCTCCAATTTTCATATGATTTGATTTGTCAACTGATCAACAAAATAATCTGCAACTAGTCCATTATCAAAACAATAGTTTGTGGCAGCCCTAGTTGAAACAACAATCAGTATAACACACCTGTCTTGATCAGTATATTTTGATCCGAACATTCATGATCGGATCAGAATGTTGCAATTAGGATGTTTACAAGCAAAATTTTATTCTTATCAGGCTTTAAGTCTGAAAACTCAGATTTATGTAAACACGTGCTCATCTGATACCGTAGTTGTCTGGTTTTGGGGCCCAATAAGGATAATTTTTCTCTGTCAGGACAATGATATTTGATCAGAGGATTATGGCCAACATACAGTGATATGAAAAGTTTTCGGCACCCCTGAAGATTTCCATTATTTTCATATATATATATATATATATATATATATATATATATAATAAAGTATTTTTTATTTCATACTTTTACATGATTTGATGCACGTGTCTATGAAATTCAAGACGCGATGAGCTCACCAAGCCAACTTTGTGTTCCACTTAACCAGTGCCGAGTAGTTATAGCTACTCAAGACCGATATATTGGCCAGCCGATATTTTAGACTGATATTTGCGGTTTTTGCCGATATCGGCATCGGACAATACATCGGTTGTGTTGGCCGATACCCCAACTCAGAAAAATTTACAGACTTTATACACACACACACATATATATATATTATATATATACACACACAAGCGTTTATAAGTGCACCGTTTTTTTTTATACATCTATTTGAAGTGCTTTGTCTTTTTATACTTTTCATTGTATCCTCTTTTTCTATTTGGGAGTCAAATGCTGTATCAGCCCCAAATAGACAGACTGTATTGGCGACTGGCTGAGACTGATAAGAAAATATTGGTATTGGCCCTAAAAAAATCTGTATTGGTCGATCCCCAATTCACATCAATAAAATGACATGGATGCCCAAATTTTTGCATTCCTCTAATTTTGTTTTGATGTATATTGCACATCTTCTATTAGTCCAACAAACCTGAAATACTGCAGTACCCATCACTTTTCTGATAGATCAACATGAAGTTGCTGATCCAAACACCCAATGATTTATAAATGAAAATAATAGAAATTTTCAAGGGTGCCCAAACTTTTTCATACCACTGTGCAAATGTTTAAAACTGTATATGCATATAGTTTTCCATTTTCTTATGAGGGTATGTTCAGCTTGAACCCCTATAACATCCAGAAGAACTGGCTTCTCCACATCTGCCTCTATGTTTCCATGCTGGCAGAACGAGCTTTGGTGAATGCCCGCTCTCACACTTTCCATGCTGTCTCATCAGACAGGTAATCAAAAACAGCCTCCATGGGTGTGTGATTTGAGCTAATGGTATGTGCACGCCAAGTAGGTGGCCCTCAAACTGCAGAAGCCACAGCTTTCCATGCAGTAAGGAGACATGGTGAAAATTAAAGTCTGTGGTTTTCAGCGATGGTGACACATTCCCAGTGTGGAATTACCCAGTCAAACCAAAGGGAACTGGTCCACTGTTATTCTTTGGTGGTAGAGGGCAAATGTATGCATGATAACTGAGCAGGGAGGATACCGTAGTGCTCCATCATGACAGAGGAGTTTTTCATTAGCAGAAAAGCCTTTCACATGGAAATGACTTGCCAAGAAGTAAAACATTACTTCAGCTTTTAAAGAAAACGCCTCCACGGTAGGAAGATGGAAATCTGAATTAATTATGTCTCTCTCCACAGACTCAGATCAATATTCCACCCAGCAGCCATGAAGACGACGTGTTGACAGAGAGACAAAAATGTAAATGGACTCCTAAATGATCCCACTGGTGGAAATTCTCCCACAAGCAAATGTCAGCAGCAGGCTAACACCAACCGGAGGTCCTGTATGTCAATCCTTTATTCTCCCAGACGCTCCCCTTAGTCCCACCCCCACCTCCTGTTCCCCTCCCAACCACCACTCCTCTGCGAGGAGGAGGTCATCTGCAGCCTCTGATCTCCTCACACCTGCAGCAGAAGCAAGAGGCCAAACCTGGATCAGCTCTGCCTGCCTGTGATGGTGTGTATGAGGAGGTAACCGTGCTCAGCAGTAAACACCCCAGCTCTGTGTGTGAGCTCTGTTATTACGGTTTGTCCCTGTTAACAGCAGCAACATTCTGTTTATTTTCAGCGAGGGAGGAAGGAGAGGAGCACCGTATGTGCTTTTATTACAAACCTCCAGTGTGGGGCTTTTTGTTTGTCTGAATCCACATTAACCAGCAAGTTTCTCTCCTTAGTTTGACCTTTTATTCCCCACGCTGAATCAGTGTTTTACAAATGCAGTGCTCTCCAGCAGGAAGTGATAAAATCTTAGTGACATAAAGAAAAAGTATATTGCATCTGATCCGGTGTTTTTATTTTGTTAGGCATGTGTTGATCATGAGACATAAATCTGACTGTCTAGTACAGAAGCAGAGAAGCAGCTGCAGGTTTGCTTCCAGCAAAATGAAGCTGCTACAAAACAGAAACGCTCAACTACAAAACCAGCAGCTTCAAAATCCAGTAAGTATTGTAACTTTGATGAGGGAACACAAAGGAGGTGAAATGAGGGCACATCAGCACACTGCCATGTTTTTCTGCACACTTCTTACCAAAAGGCAACACATTCCGATATTTTACTGACTGAACAAAATGGAAGAAGAGAAGATTTTGATGTCTTGCCAAAGTCACTTGGATCATTTCCACCTGTAAACAGAATTAACTGAACTGTCCACGCGAGCATGCAGGGAGTGTGTGCACTATCCAATCCAGAAACTGCAGTACCTTCTGTTCATTTTGCTCCTTCCTCCCTTTGAAGCCTCATTCTCCCCCCCACCCCCACCCACCAGGGATAGTTTATATGGCACTGGATGAAGCATCCTTGTTCATCTGCACGTCATCCACCCCTCTGGCCTGACTGGTCCCATCCCTTTGGGAGATGCTCACCTGCCACAAGTAATGAGAACCCCTCTCTCTGAAAGGGGTGTGGGGCTCCGAGTGTGTAAGGATGCAAGACGATGACAGCACTTTCTGCATGATCGATTGTAGATTAAGAAAGCCAGAAGCAGAGTTATTTCTGTCGGGAATAACGCATCGCTGGGCTCTTGTAAAGGCTTGTAAAGAGTCTTTGATAGAACATAGCGTGCTTTCAACTTTAAAATCTGTCTAGAATGCGTGAGCTACGCCAAAGTGCTGCAGGCATAAAATGATACAGCATATAAAGACAGACACGTGCCGAGCTATTTCTGTTGGTTTTAACAATAAAAACAATGCAGATTGAGATGAAGTCAGTAAGTGCAGGTGGAGGAAATAACACATCTCTTAAAATAGCAGAAGTCTCCAGGTTTGTTAAACATTCCCTTGTTTCAGATGGTCAAATATCACCTCCATACTCCCAAAATGTTGAAATGCTATAGAATGTGCTATAGAGCTGCAACAATATCAATTTATCCAAGTCGTCAGTCATTCTTTGTTTCTTTCAATAGCAGAAAAAGGTTGCTGCCTCCTTGCAAACACACCTGGCAAAACACAGACTCACATCTGCTCCCTTGCAGATGTTATTGCACAGCAAAGCTCTGAGATGTCTGATGCACAATAACTGTGAAAGCAAAGATGGCAGTCTGGAGATGCAGACTATTTACGACAAAGATGAGCCGTGTGTGACCCGTCAACCCACCGGCTTCCTTCTGCTTGTTAACTCGGTAAAAGAAAATATCCCCAGTGTGTCTGCCGGCATCTTTAGGTGGTAAGGCACATGCAAGAGCAGCTGCACTCGCTTGCAATTAGTCTTCCTGTGCACATCTTATTTTTCTGATGTTCTGAGTCTCTTCAGCTGCAATCCATACAGATATGAATAATAAACAATTGTATGTAAATTAAGTTTTAAGTGCCATAAGACCCCCTGCAACCAGACCACCCGCCTCACATGCACACACAGTGCTCAAGGGTGCAAAACAAGAACAAAAAACAAGGGATGCGGTTTGACATGGAGATGGGTCACACCCAGTGAAGCCCTGAGGAAAGATGTAACAGCACATCATGACAAAGAGATGGATACAGACAATCATACACACCCTGACAACACTCCACGCATGGATCTTCACCACTGAGTGCACAGAGCACAGCTGGAGATGAAATGTGTCTATGTGTCAGTGATGAAAAGCAACAATTAACCTGACAAGGCTGTCAGAGGAAGGGTAAAGAGAAACGGATGACAGGAACAGAAAAAATAACAGAGAAAAACCATATGTGTATCTTCATTCTCTGCAGAAATGTTGCAAACAAAGGATTCAAGGGAGGAAATCAGAGTTGGTACACACACACACACATTATATACATATATATATATATACATCACACATACACCTTGCTCTTACCTTGATATCACCTCAATATTCATCTTTCAAATTCAATATTTTGCACATTTTTAAGACCATATCTTCCATTGGACAACTGTTGCATTTACCCCGGTATTCATCTGTAAGCCGCCCACCGAGTGTAATTGTATCGATGCTTTTCCTTTAATCCTCTGTTAGTAACATTCCCACTTCCTGCAGATGGACAAACATAAGCTCAAACAGCAGTGTTGTTAGTGCAGAGCCATTTCTCAGTCAGCACACAAAAGATGTCGGGTTCACCCCCTGATTGTGATGCACAGCTGGCTTTCTGTGCACAACAGCCAAGTTAGGCTCTAAGTTCTTGTCAGTTCACTACCAACTGCTGCTGGATGAATGCTCCGTTCCACCTGGGCACAGAAACCTCACGTGTCAAAATCCAACTGTGAGGCTGCTCTATAACGGCAAAAGTCATAATTAAGATCAGTGTTTCTGCACGGATGACAGTTTTAGCCTAAGGGTGCACATCCTGATGCTGCACCAACCTCTGTGTGTGTGCGTGCATGTGTGCTGATGCAGCTAGAGTATAACTTCCCTGCCATGAGCAGCAGAGTTTCTATCCTCACCACAGTCACCAGGTTTAGAAACTCTGGTCTGATAGTCACATTACAGGTTTTTTGCCAGTTCGAGTAACATTAACTTGTCAACCACACACACACGACACACACGCACACACACTAACTGTACAGAAAATAAAGTGTCAGTTATTGGGTCATAATATTGAAATTTCAGCCTTGATAGCAATCCTCGATACTATTTTTGATATTACACCGGGGAAAACACACTTCTTACTGACCGCGTTTACACTAGAGTTTTAATTCCTCTTTATTTCTGAATAAAAGTTCATTCCGCTTTAAGAAGACTATGTAAACCCCTAATTCTGAGATCTGAAATCGATAATTCCAAATAAAAGTTAACTCCGAACCAAGTGGTTGGTTTATTCCTTTTAATTCTAAAAAAAAAAATCCCATCATGTAAACCTTTATTCCACTCTAAATTCATTCCGGTCGTGGTGTGCATGCTCCTCCCTTTATCCTGTGGTAATGGCACTTGTTGAAGCGCACATGAAACAAGCGTTGGACTCGTGCCAACCGGCAGAAATGAAGTATGTTACTGTCAAGCTGCTGCTACAAAACTACAATCAAAATACCGTGAAAATCTGTGTTTTCATGTCGTAGCCAAGACAAAAAGGAGCAGGAACTGTGGTCTGTTCACTTCCGAGTAGACGTAAACGGATGTAAATACTTCAGGCCCACCCCCTGTCCAATCAGAACCCTTCCTGACCCCCAGATCTAAAGCGGAATTAGATAAACGTGTTTCTCATGTAAACCTTTAATCAGAATCATTATTTTCATGTAAACACGAAAGAATTATTTAATTCTGAATTATTTAATTTGGAATGATTAATTCTGAATTTAAAAACCATCATGTAACCGGGGCCACCGACCACGTTTGCATGAGTTTTAATTCCTCCTTAATTCTACATAAGTTAATTCCATTTAAGGATTTAAAATAAACACCATGTAAACCCCTATTTCTGAATAAAACTTTATTACAAACTAAATGGTGGATTATTCGAACCTAAAAGAAGCAGGAACCAAAGTCCGTTTACTTCCAGGTAGACATAAACGGACACACACATCTGCTCCCTGTCCAATCAGAACCCTTCCAAATCTCCAGATCTAAAGCTGAATTAAAAAAACGTGTTTTCCATGTAAACGCTAATTCTCAGTGTGTGTACCACAAGGTACCTCACAATACGATATGATCATGTTATTTTGGCTACAATAATGATAATATTCCGATATAATATTGATTATTGCAGAATTGCCATATTGCAATAAACCCAATCCACGATACACCGCAATATGTGTCACTAAAAACATTATGAATTTATTGACCAAAGGAATCCATTTGAAATTAATTACAAAATACTGTCAACCAATTTGTAAGTGCAAGTAACTACTGTGAAATTATTAAAACAGTAAAAAAAAAACCACACAAAGTGCACAGCGGCTCCTCTTACAGGAGCATATGAAAACGCATATTAATGTGTACGAAAAATAAACATTTAAGTCAGCGCATAATAATCTTGAACAACCGGGTGGTCTATGAAAACCTGGCCACACATTTTAACTTGTACTTTCCACTGTGTGTTAAAGACACACAACGTAACTTTTAGACCTTAAAAATCAGTGTTTCTGACTCGTTTTGATGTCACACCAACATTCATTTTGCGCATTTTCGAGCTGTCAGTGCCCAGAGGCGTCCCGGGGCTCAGCAGCACTATGTGATTCCCATCCGGGACGCGACCGTGACGTTGCAGCCGACTATTGGCTGCAGCACCGCGTCACTCACTAGCAACCGGATGTAAACCAGGTATCAACGTCGCGGCTGTTTTGAATGCGCATCATGTCGAATTCGGTAAAAAAACGCAAGGAAACATCACCGGAGGAAGAGAGGAAAAGAAACAGAGGAAGGGACAGAACAAGAGTCAAGATAAGACTGTCTTTTACTGGCTGGAGTGAGCTTACAGTACAGGTACGAACAAGATGGATGCTAGTTTAGCCGCCGATAGGGGGCGCGTCACTGAGAAAACTGCTGAAAGTTCCGTTGTGTGTCTTTAAGTTCAACCTAAACCTGCAGACTGCACATAAATATCTGTGCTAAAACATGTAACTGAGAAGAGTATGTCTTTCATGTCTGTAATAAAAACTTTCTGATGCCATCAGATAAGAAAACTCACACAGTACAATCCAATACAATTCAATGTAGTCCAATTATAATACAATCAAATCTACAACAGTTCAATTTCTAATTATTTGAGACCATTCATAAAAATAATTGGCTAAGGAAACTAATAAATTGCAGTGAATCTTTTCTTTGACTCATCCCCCATCCTGAGGAAGAACATCATGAAAGACAATGCTTGAAATATCTTGCTTTTGTTGCAGTAGGAAACTTAAATTGGAAATTAAATCAAAATACACGTGGGTGTACGCAGCCCTGACTATCCTCCTTATCTGATCAGATATCCCAACAATCAACCCAAAAATGTAAGGATCTTTTCCCATTAATGTTTAATAGGAGGTGGTATGCCCACGGGGCCTGACATTCACACACTGACATTTCATCATCTGTCTGCATTAGCCCCACACTTTGTCCAAACTCCTGAAAGCTAAAGGAGCACAAAGGGGGTGATCGTCTCCTCTTTTTTTAAACCACCACTGTTATTCTCCAACACTCCATCTTTGGTCTCAAAGGTCAGGGCAGCAGCAAAAAGCCAATTGTCTCCTTTTTAAATAACGTTTTTTGCTCCTTTGTCTGATTCTCAGTTCTGAGAGCACAGACCAAAGTCCAATATAGGATGTGGATTTATAAAAATAAGCCTTACAAGTTTGGAAATGAAATCATTAAAGGGACTTGAGGCAAGATTAAGAAACAAAACTTGCGACTGCCGAGACTGGCGCTTCAGGTAACTGCAGCCACGAGCCAAGCCGTCACAGGAGCACAAACTGAAGCTATAATGTTGTTTACTCACCTTTTCTTCGTGGTTACACTTTTTAGTGTCTTTCAGTTGATCTGGATCGTTTGCCGATGGCAGAATAATCCATAACTATCGATTACAGTGTTTGAATTTAACGCGACCATCTTCTTCCTGTATCAAAACTGCGAATGTAACGTCATTTCACAACACATCTGCAGGGCAACGTCGGAAATCCGGACACCGAATTCAGCGCATTTTGCAGCACACAGCCTGTTCAAGGCAACGGAGAGAAACGTGGGTGGAAACGTTATTTTTGGTATTTAGCGCTTCATCACCCATTAGTATAAAAAAAAATGGACATGCATGTTTGTTTGTTTTTAAATTCCTGCCTCTAGTCCCTTTAAGGCAAGGTTGGCTCAATGCAGGTAAATGTGAATGATCAGTGTTGTGAAGATGTTTGTGAAACCAGCAGATGGAAGTCCCATGTGCACCTGCAGAGCCTCACTCGCTGTGTTCTCAGAGTCGGAGGCACAAATGAAACAGAAAAGACACAAATGATTCACATCCTCGCGTTGACACAGCCTTGAAGTTGAGACGATGGAATCACCTGCTCTGTCGAACAAAAGGCACACATGTAGGGATGGTATAATAAATATATAATGGGGGTAGCAGTCAGTGCAGTCATCCAGGGAGGCTGGTTGCCAGAACGTGAGGAAACAGTGTCTTTTTTTTTTTTTTTACAATGCTTGTTTTATTATTCATAAAAAAGATGTTGCCAGGATGCCGAGCTCCTTGTTGGCTGGAGTCCTGAAGCTTTTTCATTCACTCCAGCTCACAGCTACTAAAACGGTTTCTGTTGGGATGTGCCTCAGAAAGCAATCCCGTTTCCTACATGGGGAAACGACAACGGCAGGAGATTAACTGCAAAAGCAGAAGAAGAAGACGCCAGACGTGAGAGGACTTTTGCCATAAGTGCTTAACCGTGTCTGCCATAAAACCAGACAGTACAAAGAAAATCCAAATCAATGCAGTGACTCTGCGTTCCTCCATAGCGGTGATAAAAGCCCAGGTTCAATAGCTCATGTCACCAAATTATAGGGCCCAACACGGACGCTGGTCTCTGGGTTTTAATATTTTATCACTTTCATCCGCCATCTCCCAACAACCAGTCGATATCCTGACGGAGAGCACAGAGACAGTGACAGTGCCTGGCGTCCATCATTTTTACAGTCGGGGTCAGGAAAGAGTAGTCCAACAGATGCTGAGCCAATATGAGCTCTGCCGGCACCGGAGAGCCGGGATTTGTTGCTCAGGTGTGAGTTTGATAAAGACGACAGAGAGAGCTTATTATGACTAGATACTCATAAGAACAACAAACTTCAGGATGTGCTGTTGTTGGTTTCTTAACCATTTATTTCTCTTTTTGACTTGTGTTGTAAAACGCCACCACAGGAGGAGAACATCAGCTCAGAGTACGGTTAAATTAAACCATCGTTCTTGAAACAGATTTCCAGTTATATAAAGATTTTTGCGTGCACTTTGCTCAATAAGGCCATGAATAAATAAATAAAATACATTTTCCCTGCATCATTTCACATTAATCTGTTTTTTTATGCTTCAGGTTTGTTAAGAGGAAGATTCCACTCTTCCATGAAGATCATCATCATACAGAGGTGGGTTCATGATAAGCAGTCTACTGCATTTCCAGTTGAATTCTTCTACCTGTGGGCCTTCTATAGACAAACAGGTCTTTAAGATGACTAGTTAAGAAGTCTACAAACAAACTTTTGGAAAATTTTCTTGGTCTTCTAGCCATCCAGTGAACGCCATCATTTCTGGAAACTGTCAAAGCTCTGTCCTAACAGAGTTTGTCCTAACAGAGTTTGTCCTTACAGAGCTTGTCCTTACAGAGCTTTGTCCTTACAGAGCTCTGTCCTTACAGAGCTCTGTCCTAACAGAGCTTGTCCTAACAGAGCTTGTCCTAACAGAGCTTGTCCTAACAGAGCTTTGTGGGAAGAACACATTTTAATTTTCAGTCTGTAGGCAGCTGCTCAGATGAGCCAACACCTGCCGATTGTTAGAAGATTTGAGGAGTCTAAGAAATGATCATGTGAAGTCATGTCTGAGACTTTAGTGAAAGGTGACAGATGGATTAAACCTCTTTAGTTTTTTTTCCTTTATGTGCACAATATAAAAAAACAAGCATAAAAACAACCAGTCTGTCGCAGGGCCAACACAGAGAGACAGACATTCTCACATTCATTCCTAGGGGCAATTTAGAGTGACCAATTAACCAAACATGCATGTCTTTGGATGGTGGGAGGAAGCCAGAGTACCTGGGGAGAACCCACGCATACACGGGGAGATCATGCAAACTCCACACAGGAAGGCAACTGCTGGAATTGTTCGAACCCCCTCCCCAGCCGGTAATCGAACTAGCGACCTTCTTACTGTGAGGCTGCGGTGCTAACCACCACGCCACCGTGCAGTCCGTTAAAAAACAGACATCAAGTAAAATTAATTCAGTAGCTACAAAAGAAGAAATGAAAAAAACAGTATATGCATACATACATACGTAAATGCATAAATACAACTATGGACATATAGATATATGTTCTTGCAATACAGTTATACACAACAGACTTAACTTAGTGAAGAATCCCATGTGGTAAATAACTCTTACTTTGGAGCATTTTTTCCAAGGCTTCTTTAAATTGAATTGATGAAAGCTCTGTGAAATTAACTGGTAAATTTTTCCGTATTTTGGATCTTCTGTAGAGAATACTGAACAGAGACTGGCTGGTACGAGCAGAGAAGGGTGCCCTGATAAGACAACCACTTCAAGTGAAGTATTGGTGAAATTTACTGTTAAAAACAAAAAATATTGTTTAAATGTTGGGGCAATAGATTTTTAAGGGAATTGTAAACATATTGTCCAATTTGTAATTGGTTGACTTAATAAACACTGAGAACATTTGCTTTGATGAACAAGGGTGGAGATAAATGCCTCCAGTCTACTCTATATATATTCTTAAAGCTCGTTTCTGAGAACGAAGAATAGGCTAAAGTTTGGTTTTGTGGGTACTAGCCCATGCAATGTTACAATAACCAATATATATGGATACATCATTGAATAATACAGCATCATTGCAACATTTGTATTAATTAAGGGCTTTATTTTTCCTAGTATACCCACAACTTTGGCTATTTTTGTACTGATAAAGCTGAGGTGAGGTTTCCATGATAAAGATTTATCTACTAAAACACCAAGAAAATGAGCTAAATTAACATTTCTAATAGAAGCATTATCATTAGTTGGCTCAACTCTGTTTGCTCTCCTTTTTAGTCCACTCTAAAACTGTAAACAAAAATAAACTAACTGTGCTTGACATGAAAAACTTCCTGTCATAAGGGTTTAAACTTTAAAAACACTACGATTTCGGGGCACACCAATACTACACTTCATCATTTTTCCATCCCGGAGCATCGCTGTACAGCTGTATTTTGTTTAAGGGCACTGCGTCAAACACCAGAAAACTATGTCAACATGTTTTTAAAGCACATCATGGACAATTCACCAAAGAAACAAGACGACTTGACAGAGCAATAGATGACAGAAAACATCAGATTGAATTTTACTGACTGGAGAGAGCTCAGAAAAGGGACAGGCTGCAAGACGGAGGCTGATTTAGCCGTCATTAGGGTGCACTAAAGTGTTAAAAAAAAAAAAAAAAAATCAAACAGCATCCCAAACTTCACATGCGAGTTCTGCTTTTATATCATTTAGAGAAAATAAAAAAGCCAATATTTGACTTTAATCAGACACTAATTTTAATAAAATTTAATAAATGCAATTTGAAAGATACTTTTTTGTAAAATGCAGCAACAGCAGTAGTCAGACTTTACTCTGCCAGCATTGATATTTGCTGGCAAGATTTGATAAAAATCTGAAAAAAAAAAAAACTGAGCTGCAACAAATACTCAAAACTGTTGTATTGTGCATTTTTGTGAAGTCATAACTGAGGATTTAAGAGAAGTGTTTTTCACATTTCTCCACCTGTTTAACAATCGAAAGACGTACGCTTCATAGAAACCAGCAACTAATTTGAATTTTATATAATCATCAGAAATTCAACAATGGATAATTCAATTAAAGCTGTCTGAAAATAAGAGGAAATGGTTTGGATTTCCCATTAAACTACAAACCACTTTGTTAAAAAGCAGATGTTGATCATGGGAATATCACTGAGCCCAGAGAAGATGGGGAAATTCATCCTGGCTGCTTGGCTCTCTCAATCAAGACTGTCTGGGAGCAGAGTATTGATCCTATTTACCCTTACACACCTCTTCTCATTAGGCATGGAGAGATGTAGGATTCAGTCGAATGTTTAAATGCGTGCCTCAGTCTTGTTATCCCTGCAGTGTGGAGGAGATCGTGTGATCAACAGCACATCTCAAGAACAACAATCAATAGAAGTGAACCTGAAAAAACAATGAGAGACTGAGGAGGGTTTTGCTTCACAGATGTTTTCACTCTTAAGTTGCTTGTATATCATCATTATTGTAGTTGTTGCATCATCAAGAGAAATTAATATCTAAAAAAACTAAATTCTAATAGTTCTAATTATTAAATAAAGGGACTAGAGGCAGGAATTAAAAAAAAACAAACATGCATGTCCATATTTTTTTAATAATAATGGATGATGAAGCGCTAAATACCAAAAATAACGTTTCCACCTACGTTTCTCTCTGTTGCCTTGAACAGGCTGTGTGCTGCAAAATGCGCTCCAATTCGGTGTCCGGATTTCCCGCGCTGCCCTGCGGACGTGACATCAAATGACGCTACATCTGCAGTTTTGATGCAGGAAGAAGACGGTCCCGGTAAATTCAAACACTGTAAGCGATAGTTATGGATTCTTCTGCAGTCAGCAAACGATCCAAATCAACTGAAAGACACTAAAAAGTGTAACTACGAAGAAAAAGCGGAGTACACAACATTATAGCTTCAGTTTGTGCACGCTCCCGTGACGGCTTGGCTCGTGGCTGCAGTTACCTGAAGCGCCAGTCCCGGCAGTCGCGTGTTTCGTTTCATAATCTTGCCTCAAGTCCCTTAAAGTAACATTTATCTCAATTAAAATTACACTCAGTGTTCATTTTATTAGATTATTTTATTATTAGGTTGTTTGAAGCCATTTCAACAGCTTGGAACAGGTTGGACAAAGTTTTTTTTTCCCATCAGAACAGCATTAATTCTTGGTGGCATACGTTCAACAAGGTGCTGGAAACATTACTCAGAGCTAGTAGTCATAAACGGATGGACAACAACGTTCAGATGGGCTGCGGTGTGGACCGCATTCAGCTGGTGCCCGGTGATGTAAGAAAATATCCCCAACATCATAACACCACCACCAACCTGAAGTGTTGGTACAAGGCATCCATGTTTCATTTGATTAAATCCAACTTCTGAGCCTATAGCATCTGAATGTGGAGCTGAACTGGAGACTCAGACCAGCAGCGTTTCTCCATCTTCTACTGTCCAGTTTTGGGGACTCTGTGTGAATTGTAGCCTCAGTTTCCTGTCCTTCTGACAGGAATGGCACCTGGTGTGATCTTCTGCTGCTGTAGCCCATGTTTTGTTTTCAGAGATGGTATTCTGCCTTGCTTGTAACAACAGTGCCACATTCGAAGTCACTTAAATTCCTTTTTTTCACATTCTGATGCTCAGTGCTGATGCTAAACTGGAGCAAGTTGTCTCATTCTACTGGAATAAACAGTTAAAAAAAAAAATCATGAAAGTCCATAAATAAAGTTATAGCAGAACCGATCACTCACCTCATTTTGCAGGATAATAAAATAAATGCATTCATTTACAAACTGAAGATTAATAGAGAATATTCACGTGCATGTTGGTATCTGGGTGCTCACACCGAGTAGAGAAAACCCAGTGATCCATATTTCAGTTTTCTGATAGTGAGTGCAGCTGTGCCCAATTTTTTATTTTCATCCTCTCAGCCACTTTGCCCTTTATCAGAAGTGAACAGATGGTGTCTACAAACTACAGTATCCTGGTTTCTATTAGAGTCCTCAAGGGAGAATATCCAGGTTACTCCACAGCTACTCAACTCAGCTTTCTAAAAGCAGGATGTTTTACAAGTGATACATAAAACTAGAACACTACAAACATCCCTCATAATCCATCATTAACATGAATAGTTTTCAAACAACTTTCTGATGAAGATTAAACTTATGAAGGGTAACAATGGCTGCCCTTTAGGACTAGCGGTTCTCATTTGTGACCATTACACATTTAATTTCCTAAAATCCAGCCCAAACTAAAAAGAAACATGTCACAGGGAGGTTTCTCCAAAAGAAAGCAGAGTCACAAGGGTCAGCAGGGCTCCAGACTGCGACCAAATGGTCGCATTTTGAGACTCACATGTGAGACAGTGCGAGTAAATTTTTCATCTACTCGCGCATGTGCAGCCAATTGATTAGCCTTTTTTGTGATATCATTTATTAAGTTTATTTAATATATTTAGTTGCTGACAGACTTCCTGGTCAGTAAAGCTGCACACTGGTTTCATGTGCGGCGCTGCCTCTGGAGCTAAACACAGCCGTTTGTCAGTTTACTTCACTCCAGGCCGCTAGACGTCAGAGGCGTCGCATCGCAGTGACCATTACACATACATTACACATTACATAACCCTAACCCCATTTTTGATGGAGCATGCTTCCAGAAAGCATCGAGCTCTCAGCAAAAAGACAGAAAATCAGACACGGAAGCAGGTGAATTTCACAATAAAAGCCCCATGCAGATTTGCGATCCTGAACTATGTACAGTAAACATCACTGCCAGTGACACCAGGTTAGCAGTAAGTCTGTCAGGACGTCTTAGTCGGTGTTTTTGCATCATGGACCACTGGACGAGTTCACAACATTGTGAGTAAACACACAGTGCCAGCTGAAATATAAAATGTGCCATGACCTGTGAACATTGTAGTTTCTGCATTCATTGTTCAGGTATTTATCAGTAATACAGTAAAAATGAGAGGATATGTGAATATTTGCAAGTCGATTTCGGTGTGCGCTCCTAAAGTTTCTGCTTACACTCCTAAAAATTTTAGTTTAGGGATACTGTGCTGCTGGTGAAAAAAGTTAGTCTGGAACCCTGTTCAGGTTTAAACATCACAAGGCGGCAGCATGTGCAGGCAAAAACATAAAAAGATGTTGAAACATGAACACGTGTCCACATGTCTAGCCCTGTATTTAATAGCTAATCTAAATCTGTACGTCATTTCTAACCCATTACAAGTCCTCTTTAATCATAACCTGTTAATATTGCAATGTTGTGACCTGAAAACATAAATCCTGCCATGAGATCAGGTGGGAAAATTTGGTGGCAAACTTTGGGATTAAATTCTGGGTCTAAAAGATTAAACATGACACTAAAAATAATATTGCAAATATCATATTTACAGGAGCAAAGTCTGCAGCGGGGCTGTTCAACTCCGGCCCTCGAGGGCCACCGTCCTGCTGCGTTTAGACGCTTCTCTGCAGCAACACAATTGATTCGAGTTTAAACAGATCCAACAGCTTGTCAAGTTCTGCACAGTGACCCTTTCATTTGAGTCTGGAAAGATGAACCAAGGAATCATATAAAACCTGCAGGATATCAGCCTGCAAGGGCCAGAGCTGAAGAGCCCTGGCAAAAGGATTCAGCGTAATATCAACTCTTCTCATCTTCTGGAAATGCTGAGAGATACTGGACCAGTAAGTTGTAGCCCTCAGAGCAGCAACGGTAACAACAGAACTACACAAAAAGCTTTAATCAGCTCATTTTAGCTACAAACCCACATTAAATCAATAAATAAGAAGCTTTGACATCCCACTATTGGTATGAAATTGTAAAAATCAATCATTTTTAAATCCAATCACTGATTCTTATATCGGGTTAGCCACAACCAGCATTTCTGTAAAATGGATTTTTCTTTTCAAACTTTGTTAGATTTTACCTAACAAGGTTATCAAGATTTTATAGAGTTTTTAAAATATGTGATGGAACTGTGGAAGTAATCTACAGCTTTAAGATTTAAATAAACAAAGTGGAACCTCACACAATCCCTTCCTAGGAGCTAATAATCCTGAGTCACCAAGCGTGTAATACTGTCAAATATATGTGCAGCTAGTATTCCCAGTTCAACACCAACATGACCAGTTCCAGACTAATCCGCAAACCTAAAGATCAAATGCTTCAGATGTCGATGGAAAGATGAAGCACACCGACCTTTTACTGAGGAACTCACATTACAACAAAAACTACAATACAGAATAGAAGTGGTTTTCTCCTCCAGAGAACCGGTTCCATCCTGATCATCCACCTGTCTAAAATCTATGACACAGGCAGCAAAAAGCAGGGAGAATACAAAAGGACAAAGTTAAAGATAAAATAAATTATTTTAGAACACGAAGGTGAAAATGCTGCTTCCTATGAACTCATGATCGACACCCATATCTGCCGTCAGCTCCCTCCTCCATATTAGTCTCCTTTCACCAAATCTCCAGAGAACCTCTGTGAGGTGGAATTATCAGTTTATTGATATTCTGCACAGGTTGTGGTGTCTTGGTCGCAACAATTACCCAGAAGCAGGGAACAATCACACAAAGAGATGAAAAAAAAAGAAAGAGGGGAGGAACTCAAGTGGCGCAGAAGAGGGAAACGTGTGCTTAGAGTCTACAGTTGGCCCGTTGTGTATTCAGGAGTGAAACCGTTTCATTTTCAAAGCTCTCTGGTGTATTTTCTGAGGTGAGCGCTTATCTGCTGACAGGAGGTGCAAGTTCTCTCTTTATCTTGGCAGTGATTGCTGAGGATGAATGGAAACTGTTGAAGGACTCCTCTCAGGTGTGAATACAAGAGCTGAAGCTTGGTCCAGTTTGCCCCCTCCTCCTCCTCCTCCTCCTCCTCCTCCAAACACTCTGAACCTCTTCAGAGACAAACACAACCTTTCAAAACAAACGTCGGTACATAAACTTAACCAGTGCATCACCATCAAAGGGAGAAAACTTGAACTGAACGCAACTCAGGACACATTTGAAAATCAGCCAGAACCAGTTTGCAAATCTAACTCAAAATATGCAAAATTTAGACCAAAAAGGTAATCATACTCTACACGTTGAAAGGTTTAAATGCCTATTTATAAACCACAAAGTGTAGAGGTTCCAGTGTGGACCTTAATTCATTATCATCTTTCACTGGCTCACTGGTTTCAACACAGCGTTGAATTTAAGTTACTACCAGACAAAATACCAAACAAAAAGAGAGCGGAAAAAAATGTCTTTTTTTATTATTATTATTATTTTGGCTGATTCAAATAGTTTTGCATTTTGTTTGAGTGTTTGTCTTAAGGGAATTAACCTGACTGCGAGAACTTTACAGTTCCTGTTCCAATAAGCTTCTGTGTCATTAGAATCATAGATGTCATTACAAAGCCAAACACTTCAGCCTTCCATTAGTCAGGGCTCCAGACTAAATGTTTTCACCCGGAGCACAGGGGCCCCTAACTTAAATTTTTAGGAGCGCAGGCAGAAACTTCAGGAGCGCACACTGAAATTGACTTGCAAAGCAAATATTCACAATTCCCCTCATTTTCACTGTATTACTGATAAACACCTGAACAATAAATGCAAAAACTACAATGTTCACAGGTCTCACAGGTCGTGGCACATATGTTTCAAATGGCTCTGTGTTCACACAAAGCGTCATGTTTTAGCTGTTGGTGGCAGTTTTATCAGCAAATCTTGTGTTCCTGGTATGTTGTGGGTGGTGCAACAGATCAATGAACTCAGTTTAGATCAGTTTATCGTTTGAGTCATGGATCGGATCAGTTTTCAGATCAGCAAAAGAGAGAAAGGTCAAGACAAATTTACCTCTAATAACTTGTATATTTACTTATTTATTTAATTATGTTTCCTATGAAAATCATTCCACTCAACTGTAAAAAAAAATAAAATAATGATAAATAAATTATGATAATGGGACGAGGAACAGATGACAAAATTGCAGGTCACTCAATAACAATGACAGTCCATGATGAAAAACACTGAGATCTCCTGACCGCTGACTGCTAACCTGGTGTCACTGGGAGTGATGTGATGTTTACTGTACATAGTTCAGGACCGCAAAGCTGCAGGGGGCTTTTATTTTTAAATCAACCTGCTTCCGTGTCTGATTTTCTATCTTTTTGCTGAGAGCTTGACGCTTTCTGGAAGCATGCTCCGTCAAAAATAGAGACGATTCTGACGTCTGGCGGCCTGGAGTGAGGTAAACTGACTAAAACGGCCGTGTTTAGCTCCGGAGGCGTCGCCGCACACGAAACCGGTGTGCGCCTTTACTGACCAGTAATTCTGTCAGCAACTAAATGTGTTAAATAGACTAAACATATAAAAACAAAAAACTGCAATTTTATTGGTCGCACATGCGCAACTAGATGAAAAATTTACTCGAACTGTCTCATATTTTTTTAGTCGCAAAATGCGGCCATTTGGTCACCAACAGGAGCCCTGTTAATCATTTTGGGTTTAATCCAAATGAGTGAGGAACAGTGAATAACTTGAAAGAGACGGTTAGGACATGCAGTAAATACCACTAATCTAAAAAAAATCCATGCTGCCCACCACCACAAGCTATACAGTATATTACATAAATGAACTAAAAAAGACAAATCATTACGTGCGGTTATTTTCAAGCCAACCGTCCTTGTACAAAAAGCTGCCTAAAAGACTGTCAATGCTGGGCCTTAAAGGGGTGGAGCCTAGAACACTGCAGCCTGCGTACCTGTATATTATTTAGATGTTGATATATTGTTGTATTTCTGTTCTAGAACCACACAGTGTCATCAGTGTATAGAGGACAAACTGTAAATATTCAGTCTGCTCAAAGTGAGCTAAAGGACCAAAGACTCTTCCTTTGAGTTCTAACTGGACTCACAACAGTGATTTGAATATTCCAACCAGCTCAGTTACTACTTCTCAGTCCTGATCGTCATACCAACGTTGTCAGGTAAGTTCAGGAAATGTGACGGAGCTGCTCAGCTCAAAAAACATGAGAAAAACTTTCTTTCATGTAACAAACATGTTGAAGCTGGTTTGAAGTATCTGTCATTGAACAAAGTATGAAGCACTGTCCATCATTTCCTCAAACCAGCTCCACAGCACTCTCCAGCCGGGCTTCAAGTTAACATGAGCTCATATTCCTGTTATTGCAGTTTTTGTGAACACTGCTTCATCCAGACAAGACAGCATTCAAAAATTGGAGTTTTCAGTTTAACTGGTGAGCACCGTTTTTAACAACATTTATAAACGCTGCCAAGCATTTTAATCACCTGATGATGTTTCACAAGCTGTTGTTTATAGATTCATCCCTGTCGCAGCGTTCATAAAAACAGTTGGTGTTGGAGAGTGGGATCCAGACCGCGTTTATTAACGCACCCCGATGAGATTACAGTCAATTTCACACCTAAATGTCCACTAGACTTGGCAGACATGGGGTTGCAACAGTCAGTCCCTGTTTGCTTTTACACTGCGTCTAGTCAAAGAGACCGAACTTTTTGAATCTCCCCTACTCACCCAAGATGTCATCAAGAATTATGGAAAATAAGACGAGCAACACACAGAACAAAAACTGACTCACTGATTGGTTAATGCAGGCCAGTTGCCATGTCTGCCCCATAAGTCATAAGCCGCAATTGGACAGAGAAGTTCTAAGAACTGTAATTTCGTTCTAACTAGCCCTCTCCAGGGGAACGGTTTCATTTTGCATTTGCACATGAGTCAGGGACTCAGGTTAAAGGTTTTGCCTCTTTTCCGTCATCATGCTTTAATGTTGCAGGTTGGCACCTTTACTCTGATACATTTCCTTTTAAGTGGCTGATATCTTGCCATTTATTTCTACTTACTGTAAAGCTAGGTGTGAACGCTCCTCTGGTGTGAGAATCAATGCAGTCCTTTGAAACAAAAATCTGTGTTTGCTCGTAAGCACCTTGCTGTGTTTTTGTGGTTCTGGAGCACATCTGATTTACAGCATTGTTAATACCTCAGCCAGGTGTCCACCACTTCTGCTGCCAGCAGAGCAAGCAGAGTCCCCAGCAGGAGCCAAAAACCACCTGGAAGGCTCCACATGAACGTGTGTGCATCCCAACAACATTAGAGCCTGCGTATCAACACAGTGGGGTGAGGGGCCTGGATTGTCGCATTTACAAGAAATCGATAGCAGAGGGAAACCCCTTCAGGAACCAAAATGGCCTCCAGCAAAAGTGAGATGATGAAGCAACAGCAGATGGGGGAAGGAATAAGGAATAGGCAGAAATATGAGGAAACAGGGACAGACATGGCTGGATAGTGGAGGAGGGTAAAAATCTATGGAGGAAAGAAGGAAGGTAGAGATGTGCTCCTCTGGGAAGGCTGCAGTGAAATGATGGATGGGACTGGGATGAGCAAGAACTGCCCATACAGTAAATACTCACACATAACATGAGCCAAATATAAACACAGTTGCAGCTCTGGTGCGACCCTCCAGCTGACCACAGCAGAGACTCGGATCATTTCACTCTCAACACCATCTATCCCTGCATTAATATTTGCCACTTATCTGGGACTAGGTTCCAATTTCAGCCTGCGAAGCAAATCAGCCCTGAAAACCTCAGCTACCACCTGAACTCAGGAATCCCAAAGGTTTCCACAAACTGCAGCTCAGTGTCTGCTGTGGGGGTTCCTGCCTGTTGGGAGTATGCAAAATACTTGCACACGGAGGCTTTTTGCAGGTATGATAAAGATGCACAAAATGATAGTTAATAGTTAATAAACTCGTACTGTGGCACAGAAATGAAAAGTAATGTGGCTCCACCACACATGCAACTAGAAATAAAAGAGTTTATGTTTTAGGATTTTAATCTGAGTCAGAAATTAGAGCTTTGTTGTTGTTGGCAGAATCTGGTCATGCTAACCAGAAAAAAACAAAGAAATGAAAACACTGAAAAAGCAGATGTGCTGCTTTATTAGCAGCCAGATATGTACTGTACCATCTCTTCCAGCACTGCAGCACACACACGCCACAGAGCATTTCCACTCATTAGCATTTATTCAGTCTGAACTGACTCCCAGTGAACAGCTCGAGAAAATGTAAAGGAAAAATAGAGACGGGGAGAGAGAGGAGAGTACTACCAGATACATCAAAAGCAAACAACGTGTCATTCAGCTGCACCGCGTTCCGCTGTCACAACTGAGGTTGGTTTCTACTTTACATCACACACGTGCACTTTCCCAAACGTCTAATTATCAGAATGCATCGCAGTAAGTAGTCAAGGGGAGAACATCTGCCGGACCACAGTGGGACACATGAAAAAAATTATTACTGTTTGACAAGAAAGGAAAAAAACAGCAGATGTAACCAAACAGACTTCAAGAACACAAATGTTAGTTTTTTCTGTGTTTCAGCGTTCAGATATTCAACCAGCCAATGCCTGAATCTTCTATTGCGGACGTACTTTTTTAGCTCGTTTGCTTGATTATTTTTCAGCAGGACTGCATGAAAACAGCCTGGATTTCTTTTATCAAACCGTGCGGATAAGTGTAGATATGAAGGAAGAACTCATAAATCTTTGCATATTTGGATGACTTTGCTTCAAATGTGGAGATGGGATTACATTTACTTCCTCTACTTGTTTCGATGTGGTACTTAAAAAGTTTACTACGTCCTGGCAGAAATCCCACCTCCGCATGATCAAAATGCACCTTTATGGTCCTCGACTGAGCTTTTTCCATCATGTCTTAGTGGTTAAGGAGGTCAAACATGCAGTATAGCACTCAGAAAACCTGCAAACATTCTCTATGTCAGACACCCAATCCCAAACTTCCCTCATTATTTATTCTTTTCCCTCATTATTATGTAAATAAGTACACATTAAAGTCATTTCTTCCCCTGAACAAGCTACCATTTCATCTTTACTGTGAGAATGATGCCTCGTGTCCCACGATGCAGGATTACAAGATGCTTCACGGTCCAAATCTGGATCAAGTCAGCAAAACGCCAAGATGATATCCACACCACATGTTCTCACATAAAACCTTCCCCTGAGCTGGAATAAGATAAAAACTCAAGATGAAAGCTATGAATTTTTTTATTGATTTCATCTGTGAAGGTGTCTTCGGTCATAAAACGAGATAGAAAGAGGCGAGACAGATGGAAGTTTTCTTTCAAACATAGATCCGTACACACAGAGCTATTCCCACCTAACAAACTTGGCGCAAACTGATTTAATGCAAATGAATACTCAGTAGTGCTGATTTTGTGGCATTGAATGATGTTAACGATACTGGAAGTATGCAAAAGAAACCATGTACTTTTAAGCCGGCCTTCCTTGGTCATTTTGGATCGGCATTTTGGAGATATGAACAAGAAAAGATGACCAGTGATGTTGACAATCTAAATAAAAAAAATCCACAAACAACCAAAACACTTTTTTTAAAGGTTGTTTATCACCTCTGATAGTGATATTGTGTAACTTTTGGCCACTAGTGGCACTAAAGCTGGAACTTCCTACAACAGTCACAAAATGAATCAGTCTCTATCCGTGTTTTGGAATCGTGTTTGCAGATCACTTTGATCAGCTGATTTGAAGTCAGAGACAAACAGCAAAGCGCTCCAGGTCACATGATCCAATGAAGCCCCTTTCAGACTTGTGCTGGACAGCGGTAATAGCGCGGACTTTGTCCTTTATACCGTTTGCATTCAGACATGTACCGGAGAGCCTCCGTGTCACAAGAGCGGAAATGTTGCGGCACGTCGTTTTGGCTGAATGCACAAGAAAATGTTCCACACAGAGGTGAAGGGAGAGCGTGGCTGTGCTGACTTATCCAGAACATTTCCTGATGGCTGAACGTGGTCCATATGTCTGAGAGGAAGCGACGTGTTTGAAAACACAAACTCTGTTAAAGAGCGGATGGACTTTTTAGGGATGGGCGATATGGACTAAAAAATATATCGCGATAATTTCTCTTATTTATCACGGTAACGATAAGTGACGATAAAAACTATCAGCAAAATATTTTGTATTATAAATCTGTCACTAAACTCTGTCTTGAAAGCCCTACAAAATACTAGAAGCCACTAAACTATATCAATTAAGTCCAAGTAGTGCACCTGTATTGCAAAACTGTAGTGACACCAAGCAAACAAGTCTGAAATATGAGACCAAATTCTACATTTATTCTAATGATGCAAACAGCAAAACTAACTGGGCTTATAAAAACAAAGTAGTGCAACTGCAAACACAACCTGATAAATTGTCATCTCACGATAAAAACGATAAATTCAAATAGTTATTGTGGGGAATTTCTCTGACAATATATCGCACACGATAAAATATCGCCCATCCCTACCGCTCATGTTCCGCAATGCAAGTCTGAAGGCGGCTTGAGAGACGGATCCACTCCTGCAAAGTTACAATGTCTAGTTTTTGACGAGGGCAGCCCCATTAGAGCACTGATATGCCTCAGGTGCTGTATATTGACCCCAGAAATTATTTCTTATTACTTATATAAATAATAATAATAATACATTAGAATATTTGGCTAATATTTGGGTCGTAAGTTAACACAGTATCCCTTTAAAGGCTTGATGTGTATTTAAGGACGGGGATAAAATGCATTTACACGTTTCTGGTCTGAGCTGGAAAACAATGAGCATCTGCAGGTGTCATATCCCAGATATTCCCTGAGATTCCCACCACTTTCCAGTTGCAGAAGTTCACTCTTCAGTTTGCTTTTGCCACCTCAAAGATGTTTTTCCAGTTAGAACAGCTACTTCTTACAGTGAACCACCATCAATGCAGCCAATGAACAATAAAATTTAACATTTAATTTTTGCAGCTTTCATGTCGTTGCTTCAGATTAGCTTCGTAGTAAATGGAAACCCAACTACGGTCAATTTTTCACGGTTTCAGCAGGTATTCCCGGAGATGAAGAAGAGATGACTCTCAGCAGGGAATCAATTTGAAGCATCGGCTATTCACACTTCCTCCTTCCTGAACTCCATTTACCTCGCCTCCACTTATTTACATACCCATTTACTCATTTATCTTTGTGGTCTTGCAGACTGCTGCGATGAATATATAGAATCACAAAATGCTCATTAATATTCAAACAGGATGGCTTTTCATGGTCAAACTGAAACAAATTGCTAGAAAAAGATTTACAACTCAGGAGGAAGAGTAGAGTCTTTACACGTATACACCTAATGAACATTATGTTCAGCTAAATTAATGCAGAGTGCCCGACTGTCTGTCACAGGGTTACTTATTACAGGCATTGACGGGCAAGAGGTTTTTACTCCATCTAGAATCAATTTCACTGATTTGTTCCTTCTCGCTCGCTGAAGGCAATCAGCCGCTTTTGTGTTCGGTTGGACAGGAAACACTCAGACCCCAAACCTCCCACACATCATATTAACCCATGCTGGAAACATATTTCATCTTTCTCCATCAATAATCCTGAATAGCTCCTCTGTTCTTTATCGTCTGGACCAAACACACAGTTAAAGAAATAAGGTTTGTTTTGCACCACAGTTTTAAAATGCTTCCTGCTTTTTCCTGCTCCAAACTTTTATATGAGACTAGAAATTCAACTCAGACTGCAAAAAGTACATTTTTAAAAAGTGTCACATTTATCTTACAATTATAGTTTGCATGCTGTAGCTCGATAATCCAAATTAAAAGATACCAATGCATTAGCTGGCTCTGTAGTAACCTTGGTGAAACAATGAACAAAGACCCGGACAACCTGGACAAGATTATCTATGATTACTTAGATTTATCTGGAAAAATGCCTCAAACACTGAACATACAGTGTGAGGCTCCACAGCAATAAACAGCTTGATTAAGAAATAAAGCGGCCTTTTCCAGTGTATCTTGACTGTGCAAACTGAACTACAAACATCATCCTATGTCACATTAGCTAAAAACTGCTTGTGCCGCAGCTAGCTGAACAAGTGTTTGGTCTTCTTGCAGGAGAACAGTTATAGGAGTTCAAGGACCTTCTGTCACAGCTACATAACTATTCAATGAGGCAATTCATGCAGAAACTCTTCCCAGGAAGACAATTAAACGCTCAAGCAGTTTTCACACATTTGCATTGTTTTCAGGAACAATTTTTTTGGGCAGTTTGCTTCCATGTTTTACAACCGATGCTGTTCCCAAAAGCAAATTGCAGCTGATGGAGATGAGCTTTCCTGGCTGGGAAAGAGAGAAAGGGGGCAAGGGAGCAACTGTCCAGAGTGCAGAGGCTGCACTTGATGCAGAAATCAGGGGAAAAGGCTGCTTTTTATTTACAACACATTTAGAACAACAAATGAGGCTGTTTATCGTGTTGATATGAAAACTCGGTGGATCTGTATGTATCCACAATAGCAGGAAGCAGCTTACAGGTCAGCAGGAAGGACAAATTCATCAGGACACATGCAAGTTCATGTGCAGAGCAACATTGCTGGGTTGAGTTGCTGCAGTACTCCACTTACCGCTCATGTCTGTTGGAGGATTTAGTGTTTTGTTTTGCCCTTTTTGCATTGCACTTCATGTTATGCACAGTGTTGCACCAGAACTCAGCACATTTTATTATGTACAATTTTGTACTGATTATCCTGTTGCACTGACATCTTATCTTATTATTTGTCATTTTACTGTATGTTATGCAGCTGTATCTCCACTATTGTGCCAAAACAAATTTCCCCTTGCAGGGCAATTATGTTCATCTTATCTTATAAATGCTCCAGAATATCTGCAGAGGTGCATTTTATCACCTGCCTATGGAATGTAGTTTTACTCATAGTTGAATAAATATATACAAAAATAAACAAGTTTTCCAGAAAATAAATATATATATAATGCACAAAAGGAAAATAAGAAAGAAATGTTGTTTTGCATTTTCACACTAAAAGTCAAAAACATTGCTGGAACATACGAAGGCTGACAGTCTCACAAACATTGAGAACATGTTATTGACATTTCTGGATACTGATGCAACCCAAGTTTGTAAGCTTCTCAAAAATCCATGAATACTGTAGGTTGTCTCAAATAAACAGTTTAATTTAAAAAAAAAAAAAAAAACTGAAGATTATAAATGAGATGAAAGTAGAAACGATGGTTTGTGAACAGCATAAAGGTATGAAAATGACAGAGCTTTAATCTAACCCGACCTGACAAACTTCATGAGGATTTAACTCATTTTCAACCCTCTTTTATACCTTAGAACAGTTGAGTTTACACTTCAACAGGATCCAAGTCTTGTGATTTGTGAGATGATCACAGAACAAACAGAAGCAATAAAAACGTTTCAACCCTAAATTCAGTGAGCCTTTAAATCTAATTAAAACTGGATCTTTAAAAGTCCCAAAGCCTCAGTGTTGTCTCACAGGGTAGAAATTAGGTTTTCTTGCTGCTGCCTGGCCAGTAATTGCATCATCAGGTGCAGAATTTGTGATGAGCGGCCCCGAAAGCTACGATTCCCACAATTAGTCAGGAGGATAATGGAGTTTCCTGCCTGAAAGATAAAAGGCTTTAAAGTGAAATGCTCCTCATGAGAGAGAAGGAGAGAGACTGTGATTATGTTCTGTTGACCAACATCTCTGCTGACCTTTATCCTGAGGGGACCAGATGACAGAAATGCTGAGGTTGTAATCATTCAAGTGAAGTGCACGCTTGTTCTGACGATGGTCAGTGTGAGATTCTGGAGCATGGGCGTAGAAGAAAACAGTAGAGGAAGAAATTAAAAACAATATGTTACTGCCGAGCAAGAAAACAGTCCAAGACCAGGAAAATGCTCCTAATGAGTTTTCTGGGTTTTTAGATTTTCTAGCAATGGTTGCCTCAGCAGAAGGATGAAACTTTCCAGCTCCAGTTGATGCAGTTCTGTGTTTGTAGAAGCAGTAGATTAAAAGCATTTTATATCAGCGTCACCACTACATGTATGATCTTTTTTTTTTTTTTTGCTTGTAATAAGCAAACAAACACCAACAGAACAAGCAAAATTTTCTTGATGTCTTGAAATAAGATGTATTGCCTTAAAACACGATCTTATATCTTACTGAAATGTTTCTCTTCAGGTAATTTTGTCTTATTTTGAGAGTGATGAGATATTTTGAGAAGAAATTAGAAAAATATACTTGGTAAGATTTGAGTTTTTGTAGTGTGCATGGGGGAACTGAGCTGTTTGGTGGAGGTCTGTGCTCTCTAGTTAAACTAAGGAATACAGTATATCCTCTGAGGGCTGTAAACACTGGACACCTTGAAAAAGCAAAGCAACACCCACTTGTTTAAACCAGCTTTAGGATAACTGGGTAATATTTGGGGTCTTCGTCCTGTTGCATTAAAAACAATTTCAGTCAAACTTTAGCTGTCAGAAAGACAAACTCATATTTGAATGATAAATATTGATTACTTGAAGAAAAAAATGTAGATGCTGCGGCAAACCCAGGAGTTGAACGACAATGCATGCAAATTTATTCATATCAATAAATTCATTTTAATGTTTAAAACTCAAATTCACAACCAAAATTATCTCAGAAGATGATGCAGGAAAAACAAGACACTGGATCCAGTCTAGTTATCCCATCATGCAAACACTAATTATCCAAACTGTCAGCACAAACAGCATCTTCGTCTTCAGGTCTTAGAACAATAACGTCAGAATCCCACATCTGCTACTGAGATGATGCTGCAGAAGTTTTGTAAATATACTGCAACTGACATTTCTGATCACTGACTGATCATTTCAGAAGAAAGCATTTTATCATCACAGACTCATGATAAAAAATTACAACCAATTTGGTCTTAATCTTGTCAATTTATACATTCATCAAACTTTTGGCAGTTTTCTGGTAGATTATTTCTTAACATATTCATTCATTCAGTTAATGACATGACAAAAATGTGTTCATTAGTAAACAAATTTAGTGAACAAAGAAGATTTTTTAACTTAAATTTCTTATTGTTCGTTATAAGTCAATGAGTCTTCTTGGTGTTGTTAAAGTTTCTATGGCAACATCACCAAAAAGGACAACAGCTTCCAGTGTGTCTGACACCAAACACACACAACCATTCAAACAGTCATTTTGGTGACAAAGTTAACAGGATTATCCAAGAATTCCTTGATCTGTGACCCAAACTGGGTCAATATTTTCATATATAGGAAATTAGGGTCAAACCTTGAAAAAACAACAACCCCCCCAAGGATGCTTGAGAAGGAGAAAGAAAAATGCTGATCAATAAATAACTGGAAAGAACATACAAGTAAGAAGTGTCTGGAAAAAGCCACTGATGTGTAACTGAGGGGAAAAGAGGAGGGGGGATGATTGATCCTCACTTTGGAAGGTGGCAAAGGCAGTGAGAGAGAGAACGAGATGGAGGTGTCTCAGGATGGAGGAGTAATCTTCCCATTGGTTGATAAACGTGTCTCCTAACCTCATACATCATCAGCAGACGACAGCACCTCTGGTCTCCGGTCGATAACGTCTGATTTTGATGGCAGTTTTTCTTTCTCCAAGTATCTCACTCATAAGTTAAAACCCAAACCGCTGAGATATTGCTAATGTTACAGCTCCAGACACGTTGTTTCATTTATCTGATGCAAACAAACGACAAACTCCAACAAAAGAAATCATTTCAGTCATGCTCCACAAACCCAAGATCTCTCTTTTTGACTGCATGGACCACAACATGATATGTCAAACCAGTCTGCCGTTTCTGAAGCTCCACTGTTACATTTTCTAACTGTATTTTAGCAAGTTAAAAGAATCCATCAGCCTCTTCCTCAATAATCTGCTTCATCACCTCTAATATGTTCCAATTAACACAGAAAATACCAGAAAATTATGTTGGACTTATTCTAGTGAGCCAAGATGGTGGCGCAATTAAAATCAGTGAAATATTATGGCACATGAAACCTTGCAGACTAAAATAAATGGAGCTGAGAAGCTGGTCTTCCAGGTCTCATTTGTCATGCCTGTAAACGTTTCATAGTAAAAACCCTCATAAAAGGAGGCCAAAAGTCTGTGAAAGAGCACTTATTGGAGTTTGCTCCCGTGGCACACTTTCACTATAAAATCAGCCCACCTTGGGAAGTCCTTGAGAAGTTACTCCCCACAGTTCAGACTAAACAGCATCTTACTTGGCAAGTTAAGAAAAATATTGTTTACATTACATTAGTTTCTAAGGCCTACAAACCAAAACCACAAAGCAGATTTGGCCCAAGCAGCTGTCAGTGAAGGAAGATGAATCAATCTTAACCTTATAAAGAACCTGAACCAGATCATTGTCCTTAAATGATAGGCATCTACAATTTGTACTATAGAGCAAAGATGGAACGAATATGATACGTAAAAGCTTAAAAGAACCCTAAAGAACTCCAACTCCACTTTATTTATATAGCACTTTAAAACAACACAGTTGACCAAAGTGCTTCACAGGCAGATATAATACATAAAACATAAACTGAAGAATAAAGAATATATATATACATATAATCAATTAATAAAAGCAGTTCGATAAAAAGCCAATCATGCACACAGTAAAACAGACAAACCAAACAAACATCTCGGCCAGTGTTAAAAGCCAATGAAAAGAAATATGTTTTAGGTAAAGACTTAAAAACCGCAAGTGAAGAGGCCTCCTTGACCCGAGGTGGTAACTGGTTCCACAGTGTTGGTGCAAAGAACGTCAGCAGAGGAACAGCAGCTCGTTCCACAGAGACAAAGATGCAATGACAGATGGGCCTGGCAGAACCAACAATCATAAACGCCAGATTCTTTCTAAAGAAACACCATTAAATAGAATAGCAAATTTTGATAAACTGACTTCGGTTTTGGATTCAACCTCTGCATCCATTAACCTAATGAACCGAATAAGAAACAAGATGGGAAAAGTATTTTTGAGCTCTGAGAAAGTCTAACTTCACTGAAACCATTTTTCCATTTCAGCCTCGGAGGAGTTTAGGCATGAAATAAAAAACATATTTGCTTATGTAGCTGAAACCGGTGACATCACAGAAACCATGCTCAGAGTATACCGAGCTTGTAAAGGAAAAGCACAGATATATCTCCCAAATGTGTTGCTCAGGGGCTCCTCAGCGATGAATGGGAACGGAGCAGGACAATGACCACTCACTGTCCCAGTCTACAGATGCTGTATAGGACAGAATGCATTTTAACTTTTGTAAAATCAACTCACAAAAGCACAAGCAACATCTTGCATATAAACTTATTAAATTCACACACACACATACAAACACACCCCATACCCATCTGAATCAGTGATAACAGCATTGTATGTAAATGAAGTAATATATGTGTTTGTGTGAGCTGAGACCAGCTTGAATGAGAACTTGTTGTACGTGTATGTGAGAGGTAATTTTGCCACAGAAGAGGCGGGGCTACAACCCATGAATAAGTAATGTTTATTTATGTAGCATCTTTCACAAAGTGTTTGACAGAGCAGATGAAATTAGCAACATGAAATGCACAAAATGAAATGCGTAAAATAAAAAATAAAAATATAAAAAAGCTGTCAGAGTTTAAGTCGAACCAAAAGCTCCCTGGAATAAAAATGTCTTCAGCTGTTTTTAAAAAATTTAGAATTGTTGTGAAGAGACAGTGTTGTAATGGGGGGGAAAAAACACCCAAATATACAGTATTTGTTTATCATCTGTAGGAATAATTGCTAAAAGAACTCTTAATTCACCAAAACTTCTGATCAAGTAAATAGAAAGTATACATATTCTTCTTTAAATATCAAATAATTCTGAAATATGTTTCAAATTTAATTCAACTTGCTTTTCTTTATCTACAGCAACTTGAATTATGCAGCAAGTGAAGGGAAATTCCAGCATAGCAACGAGTTAAAACCAAGAAACAAAAACTGGGGATTAACCAGCTTCAACCCCTCTACTACTGCCTAAAGTAGGGACGCACCAATCCGCCTTTTTTGGCCACCGATCTGATCCCAATATTTGACGTTTCAGTATTTGCCGATACCAATCGATACAGAAAAAGGAGGGTAAAAAACAGCGTGGTTTTATTGGACGGCACGCCTTGTTGTGTGGAAAGACTGGGATCAATATTTTGTACAAAGTACAGTAACATCAGAGTTGGCTTAAAAATTTCTTGCCTAATTTTTAAAAATAGATAAATGTACTGAATTACTTATTTAACAACTGTGCACACACACACAGCAATCTTAAATAAGCTTTGACAATCTTAAACCAGCTTCACAAGCTTGCTCACACATGTAAAATTATAAAAAAACTTCCCCTGGTTCAGTCAGTGCAGTTAAATAAATGTAAAATAATAAAATGCTATAACTGAGGTGAACAAAACCGATGGCCTGACCTTCTCATTCAAACATGTAAAAGTAAACAGGAACAAAATTTCTTTAAATGGTTCAGTTTGTGCAATTAGGAATTTAAAATCCAATTTAAAATAAATGGCCTAATAAAGGAGCTGAAATTGAGGAAAAATATCTCTACTTGGTTGGTAGATATTCAAAACAGCAGATGTTCCGTTTACAATGGTTTCATACTATTGTGAAAATGGAAAAGATCCACAACAAAAGCAGGTGAATAAAACTCTTCATCAGAGAGTTTTAACATGGAGTTCATTTCCAAACCAGCGGATTGGATTTAAGAAAGAAAAAAAGAATAACACGATACTTCTCTCCCACACGCTACACTGGACACCGGTGGATACCCTCAGCTTGTGATGTCCAAAAAGATTAAATAATTTTTTCTTCTTACCCACGATCTGCCAGCATCTGAGAGATTTTTACCGGCGAAACACTGGAAGTTGAAGCGACGCAGGATTCTTCTTTGAGCAGCGACAGGAGACACCAAAGCCAGTTAGCAACATAGCAGCTGCGACTCTGGCCTCTGCAAACAAACACAACGGCCTCCACGTGCTGCGTCGGTAATGCGTGATGTCACTCAAAGCACGCAGCATAAAATTACACTGAATAGATCTGCACCTACGGATCAGGCCATGGATCGTCTCATTTTTACCGATCCCTGATCTAAGATTTTTTTCAAGATCGGAACCGATCCAGCTCCTGAGATTGGATTGGTGCATCCCTACCCTAAATACCTACAACGTAACTTTTTTACCTTAAAAATCTGCGTTTCGGACTCGCTTTGATGACACACCAACATTCATTGAGCCCATATCCAAGCCATCACTTTTCTACAGCATCCCGAGGCTGAGAAACCGCACTATGCAACTTTTCCCATCCAGTACGCGGCTGTGATGTTGCAGCCGACTACTGGTTGCACCACGTCACGTGCTGGCAAATGGACATGAAACAGATATGAACGCAGCAGGTGTTTAAAACGCGCATCATGGCGGATTCGGAAAGACACGCAAGGAAACATTACCGGAGGAGGAGAGGAAAAAAAACGAGAGGAAGCGACAGAACAAAAGTCAAGATAAGACTGACTTTTACTGGCTGGAGTGAATCACAGCACAGGTAGGATGAAGATTAAAGCTAGTTTAGCCGCTGATAGGGCGCGTCACTGAGAAAACTGCTAAAAGTTCTGTTGTGGGTGTTTAACGTAGTGGGGGGGTTCCCATGATTGTGTGGCATTCATCCCTGGTAGCGTGTCCAAAGAAAAAATGGTGTCAGGGATGGGGTCACACTAAGAGAGGTTCAAAGACGTTGGTGGGGAGAACACCACAGTCAGCTCACCTAGAAAAAGTAAACCAGGGCACCTCCCTTGGGCCATGCCTAGGGGGGTGCCTCATCTATATTGGCTCCCCACTGATAGGGAGGAAGTTCATGCTGAGTGTCAGGCAAGCGTGGGGGTCTAGGTGGGTTAATACCTGGCAGGAGAAACTGGTTCTTGGGACACTGAGGGAGACCCAGAATATACTGGAGGGGGTTTAACATCTCTTCAATCCTATGAAGTCCCATGGAAGTACTAAGGAGCGCGACTGGGGGTATGTTCGGGTTTCCTTTCTGGACCCACTGCCTCTGCAAAAGGATTCCAAATAAAAGGAAGACAATGGACAGACAGGTGGACGGACGGACAGACAGAATAACTAGTTTCAGATAACACATACAAAGCATTTTATCTCTACAGGGGAGGATTCTTCATTTTCAGGTATCTGTTAAATAAACCAGCGTCAATTTGCCATCAGAGTGAAACATGGAGCCAAATTATAATCTTCATTCTGCTCACTCATGCAGCAAAGATTCAACAGAGCACCTCCGTGGTCATGTTGTAATCTCCATCAGTTGCTCATTTTCTGTCCTGTTACAGAATAATGAGCACCCTATAGTCTAGCACTGCCGACCACTTCTATTCACAGATCATCCCATTTCCACTGCTTCACCGTGTATAGCTCTGGAGGCAATGCATTCACGCTGCATTTCAATTGGCTGTTTTCCATACTCTTGTATAGGACCGTTATCATCCATCGCCCAACAGTGAGATACGCTTCAGCCTTTATTGCATTTCCATGGAGCCGAGTGTTTCTCAGCTCCAGCATGGTGTTATCTCAGGCAGCTTATGGTGATCCTTCACTGGGATCTACTTCTCTCATCAATTCTCCCCGTCGCTCTGTTAAACCTCACATTTGATTGGCTAGCTCGCTGAAGCTGCCTCATTGAGACAGAGTTCTGATTGGCCCAGCTGTGCTCTTCATTAAAGAAGACTTGCATGGCGAGCTAAGGCTCCACAGCATGTTTTGATAAATGAGCTCCTCTTCTTTGAAACACCCCCGTCATAAACGCATGCAACCACACACAAACACAAATATTGTTTTATGTACACAAACAGAAAGCATACACTCCTCTCCCCTGTGAATACAGTATGCTGGATGCAGCCTCAGCTTCTAAATCTGTCTTAACCTTTGTCAAAAGTACTAACTGGAATCTAAATTAGGATGTTAAACAACCCTAAAAAATAGAAGCTTCATTTGCATTGTGGAAGAAGAAAAGTGTTAAATTTCTGGCAGGTGCAGTGACTCTGCAGCAAAAATTAGTTTTAGTTGCAATATTGACTAAAAAAATTTTTCATACAAGTCATCTGAAGGTTCTTTGCCTTGAAAAGGATGAATTTATCACAAGGATTTATCCCATATTTCACAGCAGTTAAATATGTTTTCAGGTTGTGGTTTATCATAGAACGCATGCTGTGTGGAAAATATGTTTAGCCTCACTGGCAGAATTACAAAGGATCCACACCTTCACAGCAAGAGAAAACTCAATTTACAGGCAGATGATAGAAAACTACCCCACGGAGAAAATAATTTAACAACATAAAATAATTTTGCTCTGGAACGTTTGTCAATTCCGTCACAATTTTTCACTTCAAAGGTTTTAATGGAGCTTTTTACGTTATAGTTATGTCCATTCTGATTATAGGTGGGGGTGGGGAGAAGAAGTAAAAAAATAAATAAATCTATCATTATAGACAATAATGACTAAATGACAACTCACTGATTATGTTAATATAAATTAAGTGAACTTTTAGAGTTTATAACTTGAACAGTGGAATTTCTTGAACTTATAAATGATATACAATTCAAATGTATCTAAATGTAACTAGAAATGTCATGATTTCAGATTTTCTTGGTACAATGGTCAAAGAATTAAACCACAACTTTACAATAACCAGGATTATTATGCACGAGCCAATTTCCTAACACTATAAATGTATGAAAATCACATGAACACTTTTATAGGTCACTCAGTTTTAATTAGTGTTGTCAAAACTAATCTGTAAATCCAAAAAAATGTATCTGTTGAATTAACAGCTTTCCTGCAACAACGAAGTTGTTAAAAATCTGAATGTGGCAGCATCTCAAAGAGAAAAGCTTATTTTGGGCATCTAGGTGCTTCCTCACAGCACAGAACCGAATCCACCAAACACTACTCAATCCTCCTTATTTATTAAGTTTCTGACAGTTTTCAAGCTTTACATTTAGAGGATTGCTGCAGATACATCAAATAATTAACTGTTTTCATCCTGGGCACAAGTTGATCTGCCTTTATGGTTCAGACATGATCTTTTATGTAAACGATTGCAATTGTGATAATCTTTACAATTGATTAATGGTAGCATTTATAGCAGAACTCAGTAACTTCAGCTCAGGGCTCCCCCTAGTGGCGTCCTTTCACTGTTGTAAAGTTTGTACTCCCCCTACACCCCCACAGCACACAGACGGCTTCTCTACCTGTCTTTCCTCTATTTTGATCCCTGGATATATTTCTAAGCTTTTACTAGCTTATTGATGCTACTTTGCTACGTTAGTAGCAGCAGCTCGTCTCCCTCTGCTCAAAGCAGTCATGTCTCTCCAGCAGTGGGACGATTTACCCACGTTTTGCTGGTAAATATGCTGTGGATTATATTTTACTCTGGTGTTGGCGGGTAGCAGGCAAGAACATGAACTTTTATTCACTTTTTGTGGACATGACAAGTGGTTATTGAGCCTATTTGGCCGTAAGACTCGGTGCTTCACCTGGCACCCAGGCAGCACAAGCTATGTGAACCGATCTTCACTCACAAAGAGTTGGTTTGAGAGCCAGGAGCCGGCGTTTAGGTGGTGGGAAGCTAAAGCATCGGTTTGTAGTCTGGTTTTGGTGCAAACCAGCGCTGGAAGCAGTTCGGTGGATAGGGGACGTGAGTGCCGTACAGCAGTTTCTGTTGTCGCAAGATCTGTGTCGGGTCTGCTCAGGCAGACTTGCAAGTGCCTCTTACGCCGTGTTCAGACCAAACGCAATTTGGGCGTCAAAATCGCGCCTGACGCCCAGAGCTGGACGCTGGGTCACTAAAAATTCAGACGCTTGGTTTCCAGCGTCTTGACACCCTGACGCGCGGTGAGAGATGCCCAGCCAAGCCACGTCTCGAGAGGAGCCCCTCCTTTTTCTTTTTCCTGTCTGTCTGCACCATGGCAGATGCAGGAGAGAGAGCGGCTCGGCTAAATGCGATAAATAAAGCAAGGAACGGACATCTCTGCTCTGTGTGGATGATTCCAGGTGTTCTGACTGTGATGAGTTTCATCATTTACTCCAGGAGCTCCGCTGGTGAGCGGCACTTTCAGCCGTCTGATCCGGCTGTCCTGATGCGGGGCAGCGTTATAAGCCCAGTACATCCCATCAGGACAGCAGGTCATCAAACCACCGTTGAGACACCGGGACTGGACACAGATCACAGTTTATCCTCCTCTGTCTTCAGAGAGAGAGGAGATTCCCCTGGTTGTTCTGGGAGTTTCCCCTCCTGTCAGAAAATGTGTGTCTATGAAATGACTCGCTCTGATTGGTTGACGCCCCTCGTCAAGACGCCAAAGTTCAAATTTTCCAACTCCGGCGTCTGACGTCCTTGATGCCCAAACGCCCGTCAAACACCCAAAATCTCAAAACTCGACGCACGAAACGCGCCTAGACACGCCGCGCCCGACGCGTGAAACAAGCCGCCAGAAAGGCCGACGATCCCAGACGTGCGTCGGCCATTGACTTTGCATGTAAACCTGACGCCCTCGATGCCCAAATCGCGCTTGGTCTGAACACACTGTTACAGGCCAGAGACACTGGGGGGAGGCTAGGAAACATCGAATCGCTCCGTAAACACTTTGTTTAGCCCCACAGGGATTCTGAAAAGCATTTATGGAGGTTGAAAAAGTTACTGAGTTTTGCTTTAATACCTCAATTAATCATTAAAGTAAATTATCATGACCTCTCTGTTCTTAACTTTGTTTCTATTTTTACATCCCCATTCATGCTCTGCGTGGACAGGTCCTGTCATGTTTGGTGCATCTGTCCCGTCCTTTAACTTTTTAACCAGGCACATACAGTTCCCGAATCTGGTTCTGCTGGATCTGTCACCCCCTCTGATTTTACCCACCTGCCTGCACATGGTCAGGAAAGGAATTCAATCAAATTCAAGATCTGATGTGATGACATTCCTTATTGCTGGACTGAACTGGACTACATCCAAACTATAAGTTATTGAGGGGGAGAATGTGGGGGAAAGAGGGTCATCTGATCAAGGCTGCGTCTCACAGCGGCATCTTTAATTATAAAACCTTTCTCCAAACTGTTAGTCTGGACTGACAGGACATGGGCAATGAATGTGTGTGTGTGTGTGTGTGTGAGTTGATGTGGATATAAAAGCTAATAGTGCAAAATAGTTACTTAATTCCTCCAACGGGCTTTGTTTCAGATCCCCCTACAAACCATTAGCGCTTCTAATGAGGCTTTTTACTGGCCACTGTTCATGTAACTGAGGACAAATATTGGCTGATAATCAGGCCCCGATCAATCGGAGCACCCTGATTCATTTATCATCATCTCTGGAAGCCAAAGTCGAATTTATGAAGTCAAGAAACTTTTTAAAGCTTCATTTTGAACAAAGCAAAATTTTTCCAACAGAAACCAGGAGGTTATAGATAACAGAGTAAGAAAAGGAAAAGTTAGAAGATTATGACTTTAACTCCAGCTGCCAGATTCAATTTAGTCCCAGGAAAGAGGTTCAACTCTGAATCTTACAATTAAAAGGACAAGCTGCTGTTATTGCACTCAATCTGCAGCCTGTGGTTGCCTCACACTGCTGATTTAACACTTCTCAACCACTTCAAGCGAGCACACACACACATCCACACAAAAAGCTTTTAAACATGTGTGTCCGTGTGTGCGTTTGTTCATGCCTCTTATCTCCCCCACAACACTGCATACAGGTACCCGCTCTTCCACAGTCAGACTATCATTTTGTTATCACTGCAGCTACAGGGGGTCTCTTTAGCCAAAACCGTCACTTTCTCCCACCTCCTGCTCTCCTGCAGCACCCCCTCCCCTCACTGCGTGCTTTTTTCCAGAGCCACAGTTCAGCGAGCCAGAGAGGGCTGGTGTAAGTGTTAAGAACCGCCTGCCAATAGCTGAAACAGCTGGAAGGAGAATCTCAATGGGAGAGGAGTGAATTAGCTCCCTGAACCCGGCAACTCAAACAGCATTAAACTTGCTGGAGATGGAAGAGTGAACAGAAAAACACAGATAAACACACGCCATTAATGCAGCTGGGATAACACATCAGCCTGTAATAATCTCACCCTATAAGACCCCCCTGCATGTGAACTCTGAATCCTTTCTCCCCTCCAGTGAGGGAGGCTCCCAACAGACAAAATTAACATCTTTTTACATGTTATCGTGTACGTTGGATGGATGTTGTTTGAGGAGGAGCTGCTAATGTGTTTGTCTCCGCCTGACAAAACAAAACTGTACATGGCTGTAAAACAAAGCAGTGGAGCACAGAGGGAGATTAATGATAATTAGACAGAAGACTCATTTTTGACAATTTGTAACTCACTTTATCACAACAATGCTTGTATCTTTAACATATCTCATTTATAATAAAAGAATTAATAAAAAAAAAAGCTCAAATGAATCATATTTACAGGAAACGCAACCTCAGCACACAGGACGGACAACCAGAAGATGCTTAACGTTATCCGTTGCAGCACCTCCCCACTAAAGACAACACTGTTGTGTTGAATTTGTTTAACTCTCCTGTTTAACGACAATGAGATAATTGAGCTTGCACAACTTCAGCTGCATCGTGATTTCTTTTACAGAGAAAAAGTCTAATCTTGATAGTTTCAGGTTTAAAATAGAGATTCTTGTATCTGCAAAATCTAAGGTTTTTTGTGTGGCTACAGTTGAGACAGACATTTTAAAAAATGCAATTAAACATCTCAAATAACACCCCTTGGAAACAGAGCAATTAAATACATTTGATTTAAAGTAGCATTTTTTCATTTTCTGGCCTTGAAAATATGCCTTCTTGACTTGTTTTGATGGCGCAGTGACTTCTATTACCAAAATCTTCTATAGAAGCATATTTATAGCATCCTAAGTTTGGAAAATTGCACGTCACAACTTTTACACCTGTGACACGTCATGTTACAGCTGAGGGTAGCTGTACACGTCACATGACACGCAGGCAGCCAATTATCAACACACTGGCCTTTTTCAACACAGTGTGGCCGATTGATCATAGAAACACAAGAGAACATGATCAGAGGAGGGGAGGAAAAGAAAGAGAGTAAGGGACAGAGCAAGAGATAAGACGCCAGAATGACTTTCATTGTTTAGAGAGAGAGCTTAGTGTACAGACAGGATGTGAGATGGATCCGTCGTTACGGGCGTCTCAGTGAGAAGATCTGGTAGAGTTTAGTCGTGCTTCTTTAAGCTTTTCATCTTAATTCACCCACCATTATAACTTTTCCCCAAGTTTCCAGCACATTAGGTTGCCTTTTGAAGAAAAGTTGCGACTAGAATAAATTTCCCTTGCCTTTAAATGACCAAGTCCAGGTATCTCCTCATAAATGTTAAGATCATGGATCACAAACTCTGGACCCTGGGGGCCGCAGTCCTGCAGGTTTTAGATGTTTGCCTGTTGGTTCATTTGGAGGCTTGAGTAGAACTTAACTGTTGGAGAACCATTTCATTTGAATCAGGTGTGTTTAAGCAGGGAAACGTCTAAAACCTGCAGGATAGCAGACCATTAGATCCAGAGCTGGAGATCCATGGTCCAGACTATAAACGAGCTGAACACAGTCACTGTCATCACCATTGTGATTTGTTCAGGTTGCTGAATGTAGTGATTTATTTTGCAGGATATCTGAAATGTTGAGATGTTGAGCGGGAAAAAAAAAAAAAGCCAGAGCTCCATCTCTGGTCTGGACTTGTAGCTTTAAAAAAAAAAGGAGACATGGGCCAACAAAACAACTATTTCTTGCAAATGCTGTCAAGCTTAAGTTGCCATCAGTGGCAGTAACAAGAGGACACCGTCCACATATAAAACTGGAGAGGTTGGACTCTGGAGTCAGATGTCACTTGCAGACATGCTGTAGGCACTTCATTCGTGCCACCTGCTTTGAAATCATCACTTTTTGGGACCATGCAAATCTGTACATGCACCTGGAAAGTTAAGTATAACTTTGAAAAATAGAGTTATGAATGATTTTGGTCATACCAGCCAGCACCAACTCGGCCCATTCTTACATGGGGGTAATGCATTGTTCAACTGCGGCATATTTTGTTGCCACATTTAGAAAATGAATCATCTTGAGTGTCACACACTTTCATATTTAATCTTTTGTGAGCATTTACACTGTTAGACCAGATGTGGACGAGCATTAATGGCCCCATTCTGACAGAACAAAGGCAGCAGAAACAGACACACAAGTTATTTTTATTCTCAATTTGCACAGTGTACACATAGACAAGTATTTGTTGGCTTCTCTCTCAAAGAAAATAAATAATTTTTACCATGTTTTGTCACTTTGTAGCCAATCTGTCCTGTTCCATGACCCCACAAACACTGAAGTAAACCAGATAAAAAAAAAAAACTCTCCGTTTCTGTCAGGCACTCAGAGCCCAGAGACACCACATCTGAAACAGAAAATCCCCAACAACAGACAAGGCAGGCAGCCAGACAGGGAGTCTATTCTCCTCCCTCTTCCTGGATAAATATTTGATCAGCGGAACTCTGATGGGTATTGATCAGAACCCTTATCCGCTCTTTATTGATCCTCTGACTGTGATCACAGTTCAGATGAACACACAGACGTGCACACATGCTTGTGGCCTCCGAATGTCAAATCAGCTTGTAAGGTTAACAGCTTAAAGCATTTAGCCTTTCAAAACCATTTTCTAATGAAATGATGGTGAGAATATTCAGCAAACAGCACTTTAAGGGCCAAACGCTACAATTAAAGTTAAACATTTTAACGTGAGTGTGTTTGTGTACACATGCACTGCGGTAAGCAGCAGTATCGGGTTACAGAGCTTTCCCATTCTTAAGCCATTACACCCCCACCCTCCTTCAGAGTCCTATTAATGGCTAAGATTACATTCCTACGACGTCCTTGAGCCCCATGTTGGGTGACCCCAGCTGCAGTGACTGAACAAGCTGCCTTAAAAAAAAAAAAAAAGAAAAGAAAGATGAACCCCTAACAAACACACATGAGGGGCCATCGGGGAGGGAACAGAGGCTTGTTTGACACTTTATGTGATTGTGATACAGCATTTTAAAAAGAGGGCAAACGCACCATCTTGACCCAAGCGACAAACTCCAGCAGAGAAACGTGAAGCCGATGGAGAAGCACTAAAAACTGCAGTTCACTTATCATCCACTAGAGGCTGGCTGCAAAAGGGAGTCAGTCCCCATAGAGTCACATGTTAAAAAAGCTAGCTACACATTAGAAACAAATGTGTTTTTAGCCTGGTTCAAAAGATCCTTTTAAGTCCTTTTAGGTTTAATAGGTCAAGTTTACATTTACCAACTGTGGAGGGATTATAACTCCTGTTTAGATGATTAATCTTGAAATTACGCATGATTAGGGTCCTGTTGATTGACAGGCAGCAGATCGGCTATCAGTGCTATAGTTTTTCCTGCTTGCTCCCAGGAAGGCCTCAGCTCCTGAGCTCCTTTTTAGCTGGCTAATAGCACGCCTTAGCTTTAGTCCGCCTATCTCTGTTAGCTACTGGCTAGCTTGATTAGCTCTTAGCTTTAGGTAGCTCAGAGTTTGACTCGTGTCAATCATTCGCCCCCATGCTCACAGCCCCCCTTCTCAGTGCCCCCTCTTTGCCCATTTTTGAATCTTCCTGGAGTGACAATACACATGACGCTGCCAAGACAGCGACAGGAACCACCCATCGAGCTTCAATTCAACTCTTCAGAAACCAACAGGTAACATCTGTAGGGTCTGTCCTGTGATTAAACAGGCCATCTTCACCTGGGAAAGCTGTTTTAATAAAATAAAAAATATATAACCTAGACCTGCACCAAACCCTGGATGTCAAGGAGTAAAATGATGCTTTTAGTTTAAAATCTGACACTAAATCTCATTTCTAAGATGAAAAACATCCTTACAACCAGCTTGATTAATACACCCTCAACTAACTCTGAGGGCTAATGAAATGCCAAGATGCTACATCTTTTAGAAACTCCAATGCTTCATCACATATAACTTCAGTTTAATTTCATACCTACAGGCACAATATCAGCATCATTTTTATTTAGAAGTAGAAGAACACATTCATAAGGCAGCGTCATCTCACATACAATGAGAATCAATCTTTTTCTATTCTAACACTTTCTCCTCATTTATAAGAAAAAACTAAATGGAGAGGATGAGGGGGGGGGGGGGGGTAGCAGGAAAGTGAAGTGCTGATAAAGAGGTTTAAGTGAAGTCTCCAGGGTTACGCTCATGGATGGGAGCCACTGATGAATCTTTTTCTCTGCAACACCTCAAACTTAATCTTTAAAATGTGAACGCTGACAACAATAATCCCTCACGAAATCCTTACAAGACCCAATCACTTTCACTGATCCCGGTGTCATTTATGATCCGTCAAAAGCAAGATGCTCCCACGATACTGCATCGCTTCACGTCCCTTCACATTTCTAACACCTCAACTAGAATACTGAGGCCTCCCAGTTCTTACCAGTTACTGCAGCAATTTAATTATGCTGAGGCAGCCAGGCAAATCCATGCAAGAATCAATCAGCTGCAAACACATCATATTTGATTTATTTGATTATCATGATTGGTTCTGACAGAGGATAATATGTCCATGGGGGGAGGATAAAATTAAAGGTAATTCAATTCCCAGGATGCAGCTACAGTGTGCCATCATTACGGGCAAATCTGCCTTCAGCTCAAAGCAATATTTGCTCCGACCACCAACCATCAGTCACAGAACGGGAAGGAATCATGTCTATGGTTTAACTACAGTTCAACTCTGCAGCAAACTGAAGTTCGAAAGTTTTCTTTGCAGAATTTTAAGTAGTTAGGAACCAGACAGATTTTTGATAAACCTAGAAATCACTTTAGTTTTTGGCCAAAATCTGTCTGAAATCAAACCATGTCATTCAGACAGTCACATACTCATAAAAATGATTGGAAAAGTGACCAAAGTTTCTTAAAGGATAACTTTCTTCTTTTTTTTTTTTCAACCTGAACTTATTTCTAGGAGTTTATATGTGCATTTACTCAGTAAAATTTCTGTATCACTTTGACTCTTTGAAGCAATATTTAGATTAAGTCGCTCTCCAGCGTGAATCTATATAATGGAGAGAGACGGAGCAGCCTCTATAAGGCATTATCTGTAGCAAAATTCCTTCATTTCACCAATACTTTAAAGGTACAGTGTGTAACAAAACCAAAAGGTCAATGGCACAAAAAAATGTGATACATAAAAAGAAAATCTGTTTTTTGTTTATGTGTAATCACTTTACTAGAATAGCTGTAATATGTTTATTTTCTTAGAATGGGTAATTTATATCTGCTTGCATGGGGATCCACATACATAGGAGCTGCCATATTTGTGCTTCCATTTTTTACTACAGTGTCCCTAAATGGACAAAACAATGCTTGTGAAGTGAGAACCCTCTGAAATGTAAAACTGCTGTACCAGCTTTATTTAATGGGAGTCAGAGCACTGGGATGAGTCATGTCTTAAAAGGCATTAAAAGTAGTTATCTGTAGTACAGTCATAGCTACACCTGAGACCACTGGATCCACTCACAGATGAAAACATCTTTATGTCTGGGAGAATTTTGGCCACTGACAGCCACCGTACATAAACAACAGTGCCTGGCACATGAAGTCATTGCTATACCCATCTTTACCACTAGATGTCAGTAATTCTTACACACTGTACCCTTAAGTAGAATGAACAAACGAACAAGTATTGTTGTCCTGTGAGTTCAGAGTTTTGTGGATTGCAGTTTGTTGGTGTCTAGGCAGCAAGCTGCTCTTCTCAGCTGTACTTCGGTGACGTGTGTTGGGGGCATGCGCAACCTGTAGAGTGTAGAGAAACCCCCCAATGACTAATGGAGAGCTAACTCTGTAATATTTGACATGTTTCTGAAGCCATCCAGTTTTCCAAAGGGCAAACATCATACTGTAGCATCAGTCAGATCCAGTTCACTGGATGTTGGAACGAAAATTTAATTTAATCCATCCATAATGTTCCAATAAATAAAATGTCAATTATCTAAATTAGTCGTTGCTCTTGGTACAGTACTGTAGTTACTCTTCAACAATACATGCTATTATCTCATGAAATAAAATCAATTTTCTAACAAACACTCATTAACTGCTCTTGCATAAAGGGCTCTTTGAAGTTGGCACGCTCTCTTAATCTCCCTGAGCTCCATGCATGTTCGAGATGGCTGAAGAGAACCAGGTGCAAGTGATCAAGTGTCCTTTTCTGGGTCCTTGAGTCCAGGCAGGACGCCACAGTCTGGTCTCAGCAGCTGTGTATACACCATACCTGGATCAATAACAGCAGAGAGCCAGTATTGATTATGTGTGTAAGTGATACTAGCATGGGTGCTGTTTTGGAAGATGAGGCGGGACGTAGGTGGCCTGGATTAGAGCAACGGGGATGAAGGCTTTGTGGCGATGCTGGTGAGCTGAGTGTGGGGGGGGGCAGGTGCATCTGCTTGACTATTTTACCGTCCTAGAGGTCTGCATGCATGAAACAGTTTCATAGAAATGAATCGATCAACACGGGCCGACTTCTGTATTCCCAGACCTCCTCCCTGCCTTCCTGCGTCCCAGTCTGACCCTTGCAACCATCTTGCCTCATTTCACCACCAACATAATCTTTGACTAACAAGATCCTTAATGACAGTTCTGACGGTCTAGACCAGGGCTACTCAATTTGGTCCTACAAGGGCTGCAATCCAGCAGGGTTTCCATGGCTCCCTGATCCAGCACAAGTAAATGAGTCATTGTGCAGAGATTGATTGGCTATTGGATCTACTTAGAGTCATGTGTGTTTAGGGTTGGGCATCGAGAATCGAGCATCGATGGGAACCAGGACTAACTCTCCGATTCTCCCGAAATCGTTCAAATTTTTAAATTTCGATTCCTGTTCTCGATACCCAGTCTGCCGAACACCACATATTCCGCTGGAAGCGCAAAGTTTGTTAGTACTGAGTTTCTGGTACACCCGATTACGCTGACGCACACGGCACAACTCGGCGTCTTTGTTGCTAATATTGAGCAACTTTCTGTTAACTTTCTTTCAATAAAACCACTAGTAACAAAGTCTAGGGACATTTTCTGGTCTTATTGGAGACTTTTGAGACTGTCGTGAACGAATGTTTAGTTAATTTCATGCTGTCGCGGCCCCTCCCTCGTCTCATAGCACACAGTAGAGGCTGCAGAGCAGACACAGCAGATGTTCACCTCTGCTCCATGAACCAGGCTGAAAAACTCAAAGCTGCCACTGATTATCAGATATGAATGTCTCTAAGTGAAGAATGTGGACAGAAACATTTAATTTTAAGTACCGTAACATGCAGTAGACTAGGGCTGGACGATAATTCAATATCAATATATATCGATCGATAGAGGTTTTTTCAATATAAAAAAAGAGGGTCAATAAAAGTTCAATATAGAAGCACAGTTTTCTGCTGTAGCCTTTCGGGTAGCATGATACTAAAGTCACTCCTTCCACCAAACCAATCACGAACGCAGACCCAGGCAAAAAGGCTGAACTGGAATTCAGTGTTATGCCCCTTTCAGACTTGCACTGGAAAGCGGTAATATTTCAGATTCTGTCCTTTATAACGCTGCATTCAGACATGCGTACCGGTACAATGCAAGTCTGAAAATGGCTTTAGTGTGAACTATATTATAAGTAGGTCATTCAGCAAAAGCTTAAATGGCCAGGGCTGCATCTAAAATAGCTCTGAATTTGATAATGGCTTTTTTTTTTTTTTCTGATAAATATCGATCGATACAGATTTTTTTTTATCGATACTCTTTTTTTCTATATCGTCCAGCCCTACAGTAGACTCTTAATTAGAAAACGGCCAGTTTAACAGTTAAAATTCTTAAAACGGTGAAATGGTGAGGTCTATTCAAGTTTGGCCACGAATAATCTTTATTTCCTTTGCTCTTTTTTTTTTTCTTAGTTGAAATGCAATTAAATGCCTTTGATAAGAACATAAATAGAGCTGGAGTTTACTATATTAATGTCCATGTCTGTTATGTGATTCAGTTGCCTACAAAAAAAAAAAAAAAAAAAAAAAAAAAAAGGAAACTTTGTTTTTACCCCATCGCTTAAAAGAATCGGAATCGAGAATCAATAGGAACCCGAAACGAAAATAGGGAATCGAATCAAAACCGGAATCGTTAAAATTCAAACGATGCCCAACCCTAGGTGTGTTGGAGCAGGAAGACATGGAAAAGCTGCTGGATTGCTGAACTGAGTATCCCTCTAGACCAAAGATGTCCAGCTCCAGTCCTCACGATCTAAAATGACCTACCCTTGTTCAAACACATTAAAAAGCCTAAACAGCCTTTTCCTAACCTAAAGGACCAACTTTGGATACCCCTGGTCCAGACCATGTCTGGAGTGTCAGAGAAACTTGCTACTTCACTGTGAAATTCTGGAACAATCAAGCTGTTGAGCAATGATAACCTGATAAGGCCTAAATGATCTCGAAAAATAAATCATTACAATTTAAGTGACAAATACTGTAATTTGGTTTCTATTTTAATTCACACTTTGTCTGAGTGTTCAAGCAGAATTATATTTCTTACATGAGATGGAGAATGAATGAGATTACATTAAAATATGAACTGCTTCATATTCTATATTCCAGCTGGCGACCCTGCAGCTGGCCCAACAGGCACCGTAGTTGGTGCAGCAGGCAGAGATGCCAAGCAGGAGCAACACCACATGTATGATATTGCAACACAAGGATGCAAAGCTGAGATACGAACAGCTTCACTTACTAACTGCAAGATGCAGCCTGTGGCCAAAACACTGAAGCCTGAAGTTACATTTCCCCTACAATAGGTTTAAACTTTTCCCTGTAGTAAAACTAAACAGTCTGATGTTTTACTTCTTATTCACTCTACAGCATGTAATTTGTCTCTACATGGTCTCTCCATTGTACACGTTGGAGACCCACCCGAGTGCACAAATACACAGGTGAGCATACTCCTATCAGCAGACAGAACGCATGTCAGAAAATGTGTGGTTTTAGCCACCTGAAACCAGACAAAAATCAACCTTTTTTTTTTTTTTTTTATAAAACTCTTCCAGGAAAGTGGAGATGGAAACACAGGTGTTACACTGAGAACTTCATGTCCATCGTGGAGACGCAGCTGAAGCAGCTTAATCTGCCGTTATTGTAGGAATTTCTGAGCTGTATAACGGCTTAAAATGGATCCAATCTTCTTTGTAGGTTTCAACATCAACAATTTATCCGAGATCTGAAGTTTAATAAAACTGAGAGGGACTCCATTCAGTAAAAACATCTTGATTCACCTCATCAGGACATCTCAGAAATTGGACTATTTTCTGCGTTTTGCTTTTGTCTCAATATTTCAGTCATTTATAGAAAATTAGTACATGATGAGGTTTGAAAATGCAACATGACTTCACAGCCAAGGGGTGCTGTTACATGATGAATAAAATAACTGTTGCACTAAAAAGACAGGAATTACAACTGAAGCGCGTGGATTTATAAAACCGACACAGAGGCTTTGAAATCAGGATCAGGCGCTATGAAACATGAAAATGTATCCCTCTCCTTTGCCGACTGTAACATGCTAAATTCAATTTAAAAATGATTAAGTGTCAGCCCTAAGGCGGATCCATGAGCAGTCCACATTAAGGATCAACTTAAAAAATCCTAACTGTGTGTGGCATGAGTGTTTTTGCCCTCAATCATCTCTTCCTGCTCTTGGTTCTTAATCTGTCTGGCTGTTAGGTGCATTTAACATCCAAGTTTGAACATTTTATACTTCTTTTACAAACCTAGATAAAGTTTCATCCTGTTTGGACAGAGTTATGTTGGAGCACATAAACACCTCGTTTCAGTCTCTCAATGTTGTAGCTGAGATGATGACTAATGATACGTAAATGGGATATTAATAACAGAAAGCGAATTAAAACATTAGGATTTATTTTCCTGTTCCTTGGAAATGCCACTTCAAGAACACATTCAAATCAGGATGAGACCCAAATCCAGGACAGTAATGTCCATAATAGGCATGAATCGATTCTTCCGTCAAGAGAAAACAGAGAAACATATAATGTGTGGAAACCATGAATTTATAGTGGATACCCACATTTTCTAAATGATTTTAAAAAATGCAAACAAGACAAAATTTTTCATCCTTTCTGCAGCAGTTTGTCAAAATGTCATAAAAACCATTACCGTTATCCTGGACCATTGCATTTAATATTTGAAAACACGCCATTAAAACCTGCATGACACAAGACATTGGCTACCTCTACCTCATTAGCATTCATTGTGTCAAACAACTGACCCTAAAAGAACTGTGTGTTTACTCAGCTGTGGCTCTAATATTACAACGGCGCATAACAAGCGCTGGTGTAATCAATAACAGCACTTGGATCATTCTGATTTGTTGATACAACATGCAAGAGGGCATTGAAGTGACAACACCACTTCTTTTTTTCAAACCTCATTTTTTTCCCATTCCTTATATACTGGGCCGCCACTTCCTGTAATAACAGAAACCCTGACCTACCCGACCTTCCTGTCATCCCAGCTGCCATTTATTTACATTGACTGAGTCTTTGCAATAGATAGTCACATGAACAACATCTGTTTCAACGCCAGGCTTCGTGCTCTCACAGGAATTGAATGGCTCCATTACCGCAAAGCTCCGTGTCTGCAGCACCACCCTCCAAAACGATGCTGAGGCAGCATCCAGCAGCCATCAGTGGGGAAACGAGGAGGAACTCAAATCTACACACAAGATTTAAATCCTTTACTAGACAACTCAGTTTCTATTTTCTGTCTGGAAATTAATAGATGACCCAAACACAAAGAGGTGACAAATTTTGTTTTGTTTTTTGTTCCAATCCTATCATTTCTCATTCAGCAAATCATGAAATTAAAATCTGTACATGCAGTCCTTCAAAACTGACTAAAGTTTTTCTTAACTGTGGGAGGTAAACTTTGCACAAATCATTCTGATAATAAGTTCACGTAGCATCAGAAACATTTTAAATAGTGCACCGGTTTCTTCTAGCCCTGCTGGACATGAGCACGATATGAAAATTTCACACTACGGTTATTGTGACCAAAATAATCACGGTCACGCGGATTGCAGTTTGTTGGTGTCGAGGTAGCGAGCTCAGCTGAACTGCAGCAGCGCACGTCGGGAATGCACGCGGCCTGTAGAGTATAGAGAAACCCCCCAATAACCAACGGAGAGTTAACTCTGAACTCACAGGACAATAGTACTCGTTCATTCTGCTTAAAGTACTGATGAAATGAAGGAGCGTTGCTGCAGATAATGCCTTATATAGAGGCTACCCCGTCTCTCCCATTATCTGGATGCACGCCAAAGGGTGGTGACTCAACGAAATATCTTCCGAAGGAGTCAAAGTGATACAGAAATTTTACCGGTAAATGCACGTATAAACTCCTAGAAATAAGGTCAAGGTTGAAAAAAAGGAAAATTTAACAAAAACCTTCTTCAGTAGTTATAGATGCATGAAACCAGACACCAGCTTGGCTTTTTGTTTTTTTTTATCCTTTAAAACTGCTCTGCACTGCTTTTAGGGTGCACACATGAACCATTTAACATTCACCACTAAAACACAATTGCTTCTCTCTTTGAGCTGTTGCAGGCGATTTACAAGCGGGGACTCTTTCAGTGAAATTAGGCTGTCACATTTGAAGAGCCTAAAATTGTCTCCCATTCTCAATCCATTCCTGACTACTTGGAATAAAACATTTCTTAGTGGTCCATGCAAGACAAATGCATCATCAATGAAGTAAAAGAATAATGCCCAGAAAGGCAAACGGGCACGTAGCAGCAGTTCTAATTAGCTACTTCTCCCCTCTGTGTGCTGTAGAAGTTATTTAACCTTCAGATTGAACGGTCCTCTGCCTGCCTTACAGCACATTGACTACAGAGCGCGTTAACATGCAATGAAAAGCAACAGTAATGTCTGGAAAGGTGGAGAGAGGCTGGGGGAAGGTACTGGAGACAGGAAATCATTGTCTGATTCATCGCTACATGTTCAGCGGATTGCACGCTGAGAAAGACCCCCTCCATGAATAAAACCATGGTTACTTACTCTGAAAGACAAAAAGAAGTTTCACACCCTAATCCTTTGACAAAGCAGAAGAAACATTATCTTCTGGAGGCCAAATATCGAGACAGGTGCAGCAGTAGATGGGGAGGGATTTCAGAGAGACGCATCCCATTAACACTCCCGAGTCCATACTGTGCTGTTTTTGGTCTGGAGTCCAGATGATGCCGTGATCTTTCAGCATCCAAGGTGAAGCAAAGTGAAACGATGTAGAAATCAAACCAACACTTGAGAATCAGGTGAGAGGAAAAAAAGTGATATAGAGAATTTCAAAAGTGTTCCCTCAGCACTATTTTTCATCACCACGATGCCAATTGTGTTTCCCACAGCCCTGCAGGCAAACAGTGAGCAGCAATATTTCACTGAACAAGACGTGCTGGAAATCATTTCTGGTAACAAAAGGTGGCAGCTGTAGCAAAAGCTTGTTCACCTTCTCTCTCCTCCACTTTGCTTCGTCTGGGGGGGGTTTGAATACAACCTTCACTATTAGGATTCCTCTCCAAATGTGGCGGATTTACTCCGTGGGCTCAGTGATTGAGGCAGGGCCGAGGTTAAGAGGCTGTGGAGTGAATGTGTTTGCTGGGGGACTGGCAGGAGGAAGCAGAAGAACCTCCAGCTCCGCACTGGAGATGAAAACGGCACCTTTCTACCCCTCATCCCTCCTTATCACTTGGAAAATTCCTGGTGTGTAAAATTGAATTCCAACGGCATTTCCTCGCATGAAGATGAGAGGGAAGGGATTGCAGAAAACATAATGTAGAGAAGCCGGGACAACCTCTCTTAAACACATGCTCTGCAGACTCAAGATAACGGGGTCTTTGTCTGTCTGGAACAAAGACTGAAGTGGACCCACATTAAACCAATGAGGCAAAGAAGAACCCACTCCCAGTATCATACATGCTGATCTGATGGCCCCATGTTTTTCAATGTGTTCACACCACAGCAAAAACAAATGATGGAAGGAGGCCCTTTGCTTTTCTTATCAGCATTTTGCCTCCTTGTTTCTCTCTATTCCAGTCACATATGTCTCCAACCTGAGCCTGAAGCTTTCCAAACAGGTGCTGAACATAAATTTTATTCATTTTTCATTAGCTTGGCATGGGAAAAAAATGCATATCTATTCAAAACATCCACAGGCACATACTCGTCAGAAATAATCGCTCTTTCCAAAAAAAAAAAAATAATTAAACAGCTGAAGTAGGAGCATTTATGCATGATAAGGGGTAGACCCCCTTTAGCAGAAGCTCTGCCCAGATATGACAAACGCCGATTCTCAGCTTTAATTATAACCTCATTACTCGCTGAAAACCAAAAGACAAAAGAGGCCTTCATTTGTAAAAGTTGTTCCCAATTCAACACCACCTGCTAAAATGATAAATGGCAAAAAGAAAAAAGGAAAAAGAGAAAAACGGGGTTTGGATGGGAGCACAGAGGAAATCCCATCACCACAGGAGTGAGCTAAAGCACCTGTTCATGCGCTGACCACCTCCCCTGAACCAGACTGAACCAGATCCTGCTCACTGACCCCCAGACATGGATTACAACGCTGTGCAAGTCAGGACAACCAGACCATCAGTCGCCCTGCTGGTTGTCTTACTCCGCCACGTTTTTGGCTGTATAGATTCAAGCTGTCACATGGTGGAAAACTGGAGGACAAAATGTGCTCTTATGTGTTCACTTCAAATAAAATCATTCCTCGTTTAAAAAGAAATACTGTATTTAAATATAGCATCCTTAGATGCTGTAGGCCATGGTGATAGTTGTCTTCATGTATCCATATTTGCAGTACAAATATCTCAATTTAGCTTAAAGTACAGAATACTCCATCCTGTAACTGTCTAACACACATGCTGGATGCCGAGGGTTTCTTTCCGGTGATCAACGATGACTTTTCCTGACTTGAAGCTGAGCAGGCGTGCGCTACGTGAGGGGGTCTGCATTAGAAGGAGCCCACCAACCCAATCACACCACCCTGTAGTTGAGGTCCAGGCCTTCCCGGCCGGCCCCCACCACCTGTCCTTCACCATCCCTCAGGGTGCAGGGAGAGGGTGATGACCAGATGGCTCCGGAGGACCAATCAGCATCCTTCGTGGTGGTGGCAGCATCCTCCCCACCCCCAGCCTCACATCTCCACGCTTGTCCCGCCTCCACTCTCTGACCCCCACCGACTCCCCTTCCCCCCCGACCCAAACCCCTGAGCCCCAGTGCTCGTCAGTGCTGCATGACTGGGCAAACACAGTCCTTCACAAAAATAAATCCCCCCCATCTCTCTCCTGCAGCTGCCTGGTTTGCAAGAAAGGCCTAAAAACAGCCGTCATCCGTAGCAAAGACACAGCATCACATCGGGACCCTCTGGAAGCCCCTGCACATGCCGACTCCTCTAACAATCAGAAAGAAAATGGTTTGCACTGAATTCCACCACAGAGTCCCAAAAAAATCAAGAGCTTGCCACAACATTCACTAAAGATGATTAGATATCTGAGCGTTGCAGTCAGGAGCTGGCTGGAAAACGGCTTTTGTTAAAAAAGGGGAGCCAAATGTCCACAATAGGCTCTAAACAATCTCACAAGGCTGCTCATTTGTCATCGGCCATCCTATCTCTTAGATATTACATTCAATTAGTTTCAGATACCAGCGTTGCAGGGCGTTTGGCACACATCATCAATCAAATGCCGTCAATGACAAATTGTCACCCCTCCAGTCGCTCTCCATATCCAGGCAACAGGCCAACATAGCAGAGGAGAGATGCTGCTCGATGCTGATTGCCAAAGTCTGATAGATGTCGCAACTTGAGGTCAGAAAGCTGCATCACTTCCTTCTGAGAGGAAAAACAAAGGTCATAACTCCATCAAATTCTACTGTCTGATTAACCCATCGATGCAACAGATATGTGGATCTCGGGTTCTGTTCGGACAGACGTTGGCATCTTTGTAAATTTTCAACCCGATGCAACAAGAGAAACACTTATCTAAAAAGGAGGTAATATGAAATAAACAATTTACAGTAGAAAAAAAAATACTACAGTAATGCATTTTATTTTATGTTTCTTGTTTCTTCAGTGTGAGAAATGAACATTTTAGGGGGCAGCTCCGGAAAACCTTGAAATTTTACAGCGTTTTCAAACTGAGCAGTGGGTCTGAATGGATGGAGAAACTCATCATAGAGGCGCTGACTGCAGCAGTGTGAGTGGTGGTTAGCAGTTAGCACAGATGTTTCAGTATTGTACAGGTTAGCGGGGCAGCTACAGGACGTTATACCTACACAGACCTTGGCCTTAAGGTTAAAAAGGAGCAAGAATCAAGTGCCGTTTTCTGTGGCCGAATCTTTGAAATGACAGTCTGCTGAATTGAGACACACCTCCCAGTTTAGTCCTTCCCATTTCTTTAATGAGGTAGTTGGAAATAAAAATGCTGCAATCATGAACAAACACTCAATTAGTGAAGAACATTATTTCCAGCTCATCTTTTAGGCAAATTATTTTTCTATAAACAACCCCTGAACGTTACAACTTAAGCCGAAATGTTCCCAAAATCACCCTGGTTTCCCACTAACTGATCAAATCCATGCACATTTTCAACTTGAGAACCTTGTGAGAACATAAAAATCTGCAGCAAAGTAAAGATCCCATTCTGCGACCAGGAGAGCTGCCCTCATCACTGACCCATCTCACCTGCTCCACCAATCCTTCCACTTCCTTCCACTGGGCAGGAGTGAGAGCAGCTTCCCAAGCTCCAGGTTTTAGATGTTTTAATGCTTCATAACACCTGAGAGAAATTAATGGTTCATTGTGCAGAACTTCAGCGATTGGATCTACATGATGAATCAGATGAAGCAGAAGCATCTAAAACCTGCAGGAAGACGACAGTGGCCCTAGAGGAGAGTGAGATTCCTGCATTAGGTTGTCATGTTTGCTCAGGAAACATTTACTAAAGAAAACTTCATTTCCACTCAAATAATCATTCTAAACATTAAAAAAGACGCATTCGTCAATGTTTACGTTTATTTTTTTCTTTACCTTATGTTAAAGCAGCATTATATGACTTTCTATCCTTAAAACTCTATGCTGACTTGATTTAAGGACAATCATGTTTATTCCTGGAGCTGTCATTGCCCTGCAGCGTCCTGAAGCTGAGAAATCACACTTCTAAACTGTGTTGCAGCCCAGAGCAGTGAGACCGCTGTGTTTTGCTTAAAAAAAACACACTGGCCCTTTAGGATGCACATCGTGAACAAATCTTTAAATGAGGCGGGACTTTGTTTTGATCGGCACATCATGCAGGAGATTACATGCAAGTAAAGACTAGTATGTAAAAGAAGGAATGAGGCAGCCTCTCAGCAGACAAGAAGTGTCGTGGGACAGACCAGGTTCACAGAGAGATGGGGAACCAGATTTAAATGACAAGTGTGTCAGGAAAAAGTGGAGAAATTAGTGAACTTTAAGTTTTATAATGTTTTGTTTGGTGTGGTTCTGCGTTTAGCTGTTCTTTCAAAGTTTTCAATAAAAGAATAAAAATTACTATATTTTTATTTGAAAAAAATCACATTAGGCTTTTATGATAATTTTTTAAAGAGAAATACTTACCAACGTACATATAACTCAGAATTTCTAAGGAAGCTGAGTTTCTGAAGCTGAATCTTTGAAAAGACCTGAGCTTCCACTCAACAGAAGCAAGCAAGTAAAAGAAAGTGAGGCAGAAAGGGCCTGTGTGAGCAAAGGTTAGGACAAGAGTCATACTGACTTTTACTAGCTGGAGAGAGCTCAGAGAAGAGACAGGATACAAAACGTGACGCATTGACCTTCAAAGTTCCCTCATGCTGCTTTAAGTGCGTTTTTAATGCATTTTTTGAGTTGCAGTCACTACCAAGTCAAAGAAGCACTTCTGTCCTCGTTGGGCCAAAGTTGATCTAAAACTCAAAATGCACTCAACCAAAAGGACACTTTTCACCTCCAGACGAAGGATTTTATTGACGATTCTTTGTTTTGCATCTTTTACATCAGGGGTGACCAAAGTCAGTCCTCGACGGCCGCTGTCCTGCAGGTTTTCTTTCCCTTCCTGCTCCAACACACCTGACAGAATTAAAAGAAACTAACAGCCTCTGAAGTTCAACGTAGTGGCTCATTAATTTAAATCAGGTGTGTTGGAGCAGGGAGGGAAAGAAAACCTGCAGGACAGCAGCCCTCGAGGACCGGAGCTGGACACCCCTGTTTCACATCCTTAATAGGAGCTCATGGAATAAAACTGACCGCATGCTGAATGCATCATAAGTTATTATAATAAAGAAGAAAGAACATCTGAGTCAAATGATTAAATTTTGTGGGCTGAGGAACTGCAGATGCAGACCATGATTTTACAGCTAAATGTTTTAATACCAAACGCTTCAATGTGAATCCGAGAGCATTTCATTTCTTCCAACTGTGTAACTGCACCATAAAAAGCCTCCAACCCACTTATCTCATATTTCAGTAATTAAGAGATTGTTCATGTATCAGTGAGGATTTGAGTTAAGTGAAAGGAAAAGCTCAGTTAAGGTGATTCAGGATGCCACCGTCTTATTTAGGAGAAAAGCCCTACAGACCCAAAAATGTGCTGAAGGAACTAAATATCAAATCAGGCCAGGATTCACCTCTGGGGGATGTTAAGCAAAAAACTGGAAAAAGAGCGAAGAGGGTGAGCATGCTGAATCTTTTAATCGCACCAACAACATGGAAATGGGAGTAGGTACAGACATATGAGCAAAGATGATGCTTGACATCACCAGCCCAGTTCTCTGGGGAGAGTTTTACAGATGCTGCAATCACCATTTTTCCCCAACATACTGTAATAATAATTTCATCTCTTTATTTTTGTATTTTCCCTGCATGAGTCGAGTGCTTCAGTTAACAATTTAAAGAAACAAAACTGAAAAGTCAGTATCCCATCATCATGTCTCAGCGGGCCATTTCAAAGCTGGAAGTCACTGGAGCCTCACAGCTGTTAGAAGAAACTAAAGCCTCTCCCAGAGTATGAACCGTATCCTGAGGTTGAGGATTAAGTCCATCGTCTGAAGGAAATAAACAAAGTCATGTGAGGTTTCCCACTCATCTGTGTCTCTCAGCTAATTATGAGGCGGTTAGAGAATAACTGCAGCACACGCATCCACTGTAAACACCTCATTATGCTACAGAACCCCACCCAACCATATCAAACACTCTTTAATGAGCAGTCAGAAAGGACGAGTGAAAATAAATACATAATTTCCAGTGGCTCTGATTGAGCAATTAGTGTCAGATTGCTTTTGATTCTGATTGAGCTGCATCAATAATGGATTCCATCACACAGCGTCCTACATCACCCTCTGAATGTCCTCCATATTTCTTATGGAGGTTACAGTAGATGCATACTCTCTTTTAGAAATAGAGTTTTTGTTTGAAACCTACCCATTTTAACTAGTATTCTTCCAGCCTCTGCTTTTTACCATATGTTTTTAATATTTGTGCTGTTTCCACAACAATCCAGTGTGAGGTCAGGATATAAATCAAAGAGCAGCTCGCAAACATGGATTTAAATGTTTCATTTGCATCATCTAATGGGACCGAGCTGTATAGGAGGCTGAGATGCACCAGCTGTCCAGCCCACTCTTCAGCCGTTGTTAATCAGATCAGTTCGCTGCAGCTTTTCTTTTCCTGCTTTCCAATAAATTAATCATGCTCATCTAGACCTGGAGTTCACTGGAATTTTAATCTTTCCAACCTCATTTCATGCAGGCTCACAACAAGTCTGTGATACAGAGGGGAATCAAGGTGTGAAAAGAAGCCATTAATGTTTGATGTGGTCACATTGTAAAGAAAAAAAAAACATCTTTTTAATCAAGAAAGGCAATTTCCTATTCATTTTCAGAACTATGTAAAGTTGTGAGGAAGCTGTTGGATCCATTTAATTTGAATCAGGTGTGTTGGAGCAGGGGAACAACAAAAACCTGCAGGATAGCAGCTCCTGAGGACCGGAGTTTAACACCCCTGTGTGATAACACCCCTTTATCATTCCCAGTGATGGGGATTCAGGATGGGCGATTTATTATCACGCACAAAATACCACCAGAGAAATCCATCATGATAATAATTTGTCATCTCACAATAAAAACCATAAGTTTATCAGGTTGTAGTTGCAGTAGTACTACTTTGTGATTTTTATAAGCCAAGTTATTTTTGCTGTTTGCACCATTTAAATAAATGTTGAATTTGTTGTCATATTTTAGACTTGTTTGGTTGGTGTCACTACAGTTGTGCAATATAGGTGTACTACTTGAACTTGATGTAGTTTATTGGCTTCTAGTATTATTTTAGGACTCAAGACAGAACATGGGTATAGATTTATAATACAAACAATTAGACTGTTATTGTTACCGTCATTAAAACCAGAAATTATTGTGATACATTTTTAGTCAATATCACCCAAAATGATGTTCAAATATTTGTTCTAAAATTAACACATAATTCTAATATATTCAAATATCCATTTGAGCATTATGCCAACAGACCAAATTAATACAACACATAACTACTTGTGTGGGTATTTTTTATATTTATTTCAATATTACCATCTTTAACAAGGCCCAGGACATTACAAAATGAACTCGCTGCAGTCGTCCGTCCCCACCCCACCCCCTCAGCCGCATCTCTCTAACTTGTGCGAGCAATTAAAGGTCCCAACAAATTGAAATTAAATTAACGAACATTGAATGCGCCGAGCAAGCTGTAATAAACATGGAACAGCTTGAAACAGTCGGCCAAACCAGTGTAGCAAACGTAGGCTATTTTTTCCACCGGTTATTTAAAGGTATAGTCCGAAGTTCCCCCCGTAAAAAACAAACGTTAGACTTGAGGAAGTGAAATCTGTCTCAAAACCCGCCTTTGGGCCTCTACTCCCGTGCAGTGGTGCGCTTTTACGCAACTCTCTCTCCCCCTGCCTGTAATTCGCTCTTTTGTATTTTTGGTCTGGTCGGGACGTTTCTGGGTGGAGATTTCTGGTTATATCGGCAGCCAATGACAGAGCTAAGAGCAAGATGCTGTGTGGAAATAAGCTCATGATTGGAGCAGACACCAGTCACTCAAACTCTCGAAGGAAAAAAAAAAAGAAAGAAAGGAAACACCGTGGATGCACCGAAGAAAAGGTAAGAGCTTCAGATAATGCAGTTTGGAAAACCAGGGTTAATAATAGTTTGGCTTGTAGTCGCTTCTGAGCTCTGAAGGAGAAGCTTGAAGTTGAATAGGCTAGCTAGAACGAGGCGGCCATTAGCCTGAGAGGGAGGAGCGCTAAGTTTGAATAGTGTTGTTTGCAAACAGAAACGCTGGAGGGACTTCAGACTCTACCTTTCACATTCGAATACTAATTTTCACATCTGAATCTTAGGTTTTTATTAATATTTGAATATATATTCAAATTTAGAATATTCGCTGACAGCCCTAGACGCCACCAAGCAGCATCTGAAACTCAACTTGCAGAGTTTACCAGAATGTGAGATTTGCTCCTCCAAGAACACAGGTGCAAATAAATTTCCAGTCTAATCTGAAAGACTTTTCTTTTGACCTTTTCTGGAAAGCAAATACTTACTCAAATAAGAGGTTAATTAAGGCCAATTGTGTACTCTGTACTCAGGCAGCTCACTGCACTAAAGAATCAACGAGAATCCATGTTCATCATATATCAGCCGAGTATAAAAAGGTGCGTTTGTACTGATGAAGCCTGCAGTTCTGCTTCATGGAGCCCAGATTTTCCACAATACAATTCGTCCCTGAATACAACCTCCAACGCTTTCTGCCTTTCCATGTAGGTCTATTATAGCTACTCAATGAACATTAATGTATGGAGCAAGGAATGTGTGACATAGTAAAGCCACAAAGAGAACAAAATCCAATTACCTCCTACGGGGGCGAGTATCACATGCAGGATCTCAAACTCACAAAGCCTAGGTAATTGCCGAGGGACACTGAATGTTGCTGCATGGAAGCCAGAGGTAATTCAACAACGGGAGCCTCTGTGTCAACGCTACCACACCAGTGCTTTCAATTTATTTAAGCTGGTTGATGTCCATTAAGAGGGAAGGTGAGTATTGGCTCAGTCTCCCACAACCTCTTTTCCCCGGGGAGTGCCGAGCGTCTGGTCTCGTCTGGATTCCAACTGATGATGCCGCCGCGCTCGCAGCTGTAACTGAGGTTTCTAATGAAATCTAGATATGTCACTGCTAACAAACCGAGGATGCAAAGGTCAGAAAAAATCATATTTTAGCATCGCAAAAATAACACAGAAGCAAAATAGAAAAATAAAAATCTCAGGTCCTTGAGCTGCTCTTGGCACCCAGCGAAACGCTCCACACTGTAGGAAATTGGAAAACAGCAGCTGGGACTTTGGTCACATCAGTTAATATTCATGTTCTACATATTCCCAAGTGACTCATTTAACACACCTGATCGAATCAATAATTTACAGGGGCGGAAGCAGGGAGGGCAGGGTTGCCCTGGCACACCTTCGGCAGATATGAAGATTCACACTTGTGGTTTCTGCATCCACACACACCTCCACATAGTCCCAATGAGTTTAAGGGTGCGTTCACACTGTGACTGTTTGGTCCACTTTAAACAGACCGTGGTCCACTTCCACGGATAGTCCGCTTTGTGTGGTGCACTGTGAACACCAACTGTATCCTGGTGCGCACCAAAGAATCGGGCTCTGGTCCACCTGAAAGCCGGGGGTCTCAGTTCACTTGCAAATGAACTATCGGGACCATCCAGCAGACCAAAAAGGAAATGACGAATGCCAACAGTGATAAAGCGTCAGGAGGAAGAAGTGAAGGGACGTGACATAGAGCATAGTTTCTCAAAGGGGGGTACTTTGAAGCATTCCAAGGGGTACATGAAAAAAGTATTTTGAAGTATTTTTCTATGTATTCTTGTTTTTATAAATGATAAATATCCTTCAATGAAATTCATATACAGGTACTACCCCCAAAATTTGAATATCTGGAAAAAGTTCATTTATTTCTACAATTCAACTTAAAAGTTGCAACTTACATATTGTGTAGATAAATAATATGCAAATCAATATATTTCAAGCTTTTGTTTGTTTGGATGTTGCTGATTAGGACTTGCAGCTTTAGAAAACCTCAAATTCTAAAACTCAAAAAATTAGAATACTGTGAAAAGCTTCAGTATTGTAGTTCAGAGTGTCACATTCTAATCAGGTAAGTAATCCAAAACATCTGTATCAGTGCCCTGAGCCTTTTAAAAAGTCCCGGTCTTGGTTAAGAAGAATTCACAATCATGGGGAAGACTGCTGATCTGACAGTTGTGCAGAAAACCATCATTGACTCCCTGCACAAGGTGGAAAGACACAAAAAGTGATAGAAAAGAAGCTGGATGTTCTCAGAGTGCTGTCTCAAAGCACATTCATGGACAGTTAAGTGGAAGGAAGAAGTGTGGAAGAAAACGGTGTACAAGCCGGAGGGCTGACAGCAGCCTGGAGAAGATGGTCAGTGTTAAGTTTCCCAGTCTGGGATGACCTGGGATCCATGTCAGCTGCTGGTGTTTGTCCTCTGTGCTTCATCAAGTCCAACATAAATGCAGCCGTCTACCAGGACATTTTGGAGCACTTCATGCTTGCTTCAGTGGACCAGCTGTATGAGGATGCAGACTTCATCTTCCAGCAGGACTTGGCACCTGCCCATACTGCCAAAACTGCAACATCCTGGTTCAACAACCATGCTTGATTGGCCCGCAAACCCACCTGACCTGAACCCGTTCGAAAATCTGTGGGACATTGTCAAGAGAACGCTGAACGGGAAGAAACCAAACAATAAAGAAGAGCTCAAGGCTGTGATGGAAGCATGTTTGTCTTCCATAACAGCTGAGATATGCCAGAAGCTGGTAGCATCCATGCTACGCTGGGTTAAGGCAGTCATTCAAGCAAAAGGACCCAAACCAAGTACTAAGTACAGATGCAAGATTTTATTTTAGGAGGTCTGAATTTTTTGCTTTTAAAATCCTTTTATAATTGATTTCATGCAATATTCTAATTTTTTGAGTTTTTAAATTTGAGGTTTTCTAAAGCTGCAAGTCCTAATCAGCAACATTCAAACAAATAAAAGCTTGAAATATATTGATTTGCATATTATTTATCTATACAATATGTAAATTGCACCTTTTAAGTTGAATTACAGAAATAAATTAACTTTTTCAGGATATCTCATTTTGGGGGTAGTACCTGTATATTTAAACAAAAATGTAGGTGTATGTTCAGACATTGAATTTAAACTTTGCTTCACACTATTTTATTATCCTAACCCCCCCCCCCCCCCCAAAAAAAAAACTTTAAAAAAAAAAAATATGGGCTTAAAATATATTTCACAAGGGGTACTTTGTAGAAAAAAGGTTGAGAACCACTGATGTAGAGTATTGTTTGGGTAGGAGGAAAAACAAAAGAAACCGCGCGTGCTCGAAGAAGCCGAGGTCAAAACAATAACAAAAAACAACTGGAAAAAAATGTGTAGACAGACTTGCAGTAATGACGAGAGGCGGAAAGATTTCCACTTCCACTTCTGTCCAATCATGGAGCTCGGTTTTCTTCTTCCTGCGATATCATCACGCATCAGTGGCTGTTTTGGGGAGTATCGCCCCCTAGCGAGCAGTTGTTTTAACTACAGCGGTTTAACCAGGCGGTTTGGTCACAGCAGTTTGAACACGAACCAGACCAAAGAAATCTTTCAGAAATCCCCATCCAATCGGATCAAGTCCCCTGACTAGTGATGCAGCGATCCAGTTTTTTCCGATCCAATCCGATACGATACCTGAGCCGATACCCGATACCAATCCGATGCTACAGGTTAGACATAAACATTTAGCCTTGTTTTAAAAAAAAGTTACAAATGAAAGGATATGTACTTATCTTTATTTATTAACAAATAAATTGTAGATTTATTATAATATTAATGAAAAAAAGAAATGACTGGATTGGAATGCTGGATCGGCCTCATTCATCCGATATCCGATCCAGCTAATTAGTCAATATCTGATTCAGGTATCGGATCGGTGCACCTCTACTCCAGACTATCCTGGTGTGGATGCATCCTAAGACCATTCAAACAGCCCCTTTGGGGTTTTTAGGTCTATTCCAAAACCACCATCCAGGAGCAACCTCCTTAGTTCACCCCGACACCTCCATTTTTCAACATACTGAGATTCATCTTTACACATGAAAAAAAAACATCCAGAGACCATGTCAACACGATAGCACTCTAACCAATGTCTGCAGAAATCTTCACTCTGGAGTTTTAAAACTGATGCATTCTGACTTCAACAGTTTCATCATCTTACGAGTGTTCAGCTGCTCTGAATCTTAGTCCCCGCATGTTGGAAACCCACCCAGGAAAAACAATCCTTCCTGCCTTACTGGTTTAGCTATAAATACATTGTTAACAGTGTGCAGGATGTTAACACAAACGCAGAGTTGCATAAGTGGTCACTGCAACAGCGCAGGAGGAGTTCACGCTGCCTCGACCTTAAAATGAAGATGAGTGCACTCTGAAAGTGACTTCTACTCGGTTTGTGCCGAGAGCCGGTACCAAACTAGCAAAACTTCACCATGTCTCAGGAAAAACATCAATTCCTCTTCAGCTAAAGTCAAACTATGAACTATATGTGCTGCTAAACACAACCCATTTCACCATAAATGTAAACAATGAAGGTCAGAAACAGTGACTAGAAAACCAGGACGCACTGCATCAGCGGCAGCAAAGATGCATCTCATGGACAAGAAGCTAGAGCCACACACAATCCTGCACTTTTTACTGATCCTTTTAAGTTTCTTTCTACAAAACTGACAAATATGTTGGCAAGGACGACAAACAAAAGGTGCAACAGTGCAATTACATCGCAATGTTCTGATTATATGCATCCTGCATGCAACAGTGTGTGTTTAGTGAGCAGAACTGCAGTGTGTCCTGAATTTGAAACAAGGCAAAAGAAATGGGGCTACAAGGTTTGCATGCAAGAACAGCAGTATCAACAGCATGTGGAAAATGCAGAGCGAAGCTGAATCAGGAAGAGTGAGTCACAGGATCAAATATTCCATCAATCTTCACTGCAAACCACCAAAGCATCAGAGAAGAGCAGATGAACTCCATTCTCTCACTCCATTTTTAACATTATGTGATGCTCAATGCAAACTTAAATAATTTACATGTTTTCATTGTTTTCTTTAAAAAAAAAACAAGGTTGTTTTGCTTTTTGATCTCACATGCATGAGTCTAACAAGACTCTGTTAGCATCAGAGGTTTTTTACACTCCGGAGAACACGTTTGCACCGCATGGGGCAGAAAAGTAAAAGAATAAGTCATGAACTCACCCTTTTCTGGTCCTCCAATCCATGCAGCACAGGCTTCCTCCTCTGGTGCTGATGTGGACTAGCCTCTGCTCCTGCCTCCATCTTCCCATAAGCCAGATTCCCCCCACAGCTACAATATCCAGCCTTTTCCACAGGCCTTCCAGGGAATGACGAGAAATACCTGCTCAAAGTATTTCAGTCCCCTTCCCGCTTAATTCCCAGTTGTGGCACATGAATGTCTACCCAAAAGCAGGAAAAGCTGTCTGTCCATCAACTCTGCTTCATGAAAAACATGACAATCCGTCTCTGGGGGATCCAACCTCAGCAACATGCTGCGTGTCAGTCATAATGTTTCTTTCTGGTTTCTGGTTTTGGTTCCTGGTCCCAAGGGGCTGACCTGAAGCGAGCATCAGGGCAGGGAATGGGAACCGGAGACAAACTGGATAGTACTTTCTCCCAAAAACATCACAGCTGCTGTCAGGAGGCTGGGATCATCTTGATCCTCTCCTCTGCTGGAGAACCAACGCTGCAGTAAAAACAGACATTATAGACAGTGCAGCAAAATCTGTTCTAAAGACAGATGATTAATGCGTTTATCTTGGAAGAAGAGAGTTCAATGAGGCGATAAAGCGAAGGGAATTTAAACGTGACGCATTTTTCAGTATTAAAGTCATAAATCCACATTTCATTGAATAATTTAAAAGTTTTCCTAAACATGCAAAGTAAGCTAAAGGCAATTTTTAAATTCAATTTATGCATAAGCTAGCAGACGTATGGCGGAACACAGCAACTACCAGCGGGGGGCAAGAAATAAAACTGCCAGCTAATTGCTGCAGGTGCGGTCTTTTCGTCCATTTCTGAAGAAAAACATTTTTTCCAACACAACTATGCAACTTTTCGCGGGTCAAAAACAAGCCCGGGTTTAATGTAGTTACTGGAAGTTGCAGTAATCGAGGCTACTCAGCCTTGACTTGTCAGCAGACAAACATTAACTAAAGAGTTACAATCTGGAACAAATTGCTTGCCGAGGGTTTGAGCCACTGCAGCATCCCTGCAGGAGAATCTGAGACCTCACACACCGGCTGCCGCGCGCAGGTTTAGGGAAACTCAACACCTCCATTAAATAAACAACTGGGAGAAATAAACATGAGGAAACTGTGTGTGAGGAAAGAAGAGATGCTCACCCAGCACTGCTCCGTTTTCCCGCACGCCCGGTGGAAGCGATACCCGCCTCGTGCGTGGCGCTGTCCGCTCCTCTGGCTGCAAGCGGAGCAGCCCGCTGCTGCGTTTACGTGCTGTCGGTAATAATACCTGCCCGACACGGGGCTTGATGTTGACGTTATTCATTCACCTTTTTTTTTAAAGCACTCAATTTATTTTTTAAACTCTATTTGGAAATAAATGCGAGGTCATTCCTTTTCTGATTAGCTTCACATTTTCTCTCTTTTAAAGTTCATAGCCAAGAAGATTTTGGGGTCTTCAAACAGTTTTACAGAGGGTGAAGAAATGTTCCATTTTCCAAACATGAATATTTGACCCAGACGTTGGGCTATGTTGGCTACAATGTTTGATTATTCTAACCCAGAAGTTGGGTCAACAACCCAACAACTCAAATGTCTGAGTTGAAATAACCCAGAAATTAGTTGGACCCTTTTTAACCCAGCAGTTTGACCCAGACGTTTTTTAGTGTGAACGTGTTTTTATTGTCATCAAAGAACTCAAATCCATTAGCTCTTGTTGAAATTGATTTCCCCCTCTTTTCCCCAAAAATTCCCAAAACAATAAAGTAATATGTGGTTGTCTTGGCCAACTAGCCCCCAATGCCCATATTGAATCACACTGAATAATCAAAATCATACTGTAGCATCTAGAAATACCAGACTGTTTAAGTGCTTTAGATTTTGCAACTGATAGATTCTGACTCTGTCTGGCAATGTGCAATTTACACCAAGTTTTTTATTATTGTTTATTTTATGACTAGCTGCCATAATTTTAAACTAGAGAGCCTGTCTGCTTGATCTACAACATCACTTTTTTCATAAATGATCCTCTTATTTACCTTTACACTTATTTTGTTCATGTACTCTGCCTCATGTTTATATACATTGTTTACTAGCCTATTTACTCTTCCTTTATCTATGTCATATCCTCATAATTATCTGTTGACTGTCTTTGTTTATATTTTGGGGATAGGATGTGTTTTCACTCAGTCTTTTCTAATTCAAAACCTATTAACTGTTATAGTTACTCAGTCAGCGAAGCTTTATATATTACGAAGGGTACATGAAAGCATCCTCAGGGTCCCACTCGCTCTCTACAGCCGTAACATTACGTCACGGGGTGCTTCAAGATCCGCTGTTTTCTCTCAGCATCCTTGAAGGCGCTTACCGGTTTCCATGGTGACAAAAGGTAAGAAGTGCTCTCCCGCCACCTAGCGCCAAAACAGGGACACGTCAGTCCGAAGTTTCCGAGCCACTGCAGATGAATAGCCCCTTTTTGATAACTTAAGTGAAGAGGAAACAAATTTGTTGACAAAAATGTCTGACTAAATGTTGGTCAATTTATCATGAGTCATGGCTGATTGTCTCTGGTTGAAAACAGCCTTTTTCTGCATATCTGTTGAGCCGGTGGGGTATTTATAAACAGAAACAGTCAGATCAGCATTAATAAGTTGGAAGGTTATACAGAAGACAATAAAGAATGAACTAATAATGCAAAACCTGTATTTGTCAGAAGGTATAGACCTCGTGCAGTGGTGCACATGAATATCCAACTTTGCAATTCAGTTAAAAAAAAGTAGTAGCGATCCCACTGTAAGAAAATGGGTATCTGAGTGATCTTTGAGATCTCAGTCAGTTTCCCACAAAGTTTACTTAATAATCAAAACTTCCTAAATGACTTCTCAGCCTCAATATGAAGGAAATGTCTTTTGCATCAATACAAATACCAGACAGCAAACAATAATACAAGTTCAGACACCATGCATGCGCTTTAACAGTTAATTTGGTCTCTTGATCCGCTCAAAATGCCCATCTATCCACATGACTTACATATACCCTAAAGTTCAGATACACTCATTTCCTTTTCCATAATAAAGAAAAGACAGGAACTGTTTCACCCTGTGGTTCTCCAAGAGATCCATAATTCCATTACTACCATGAAAAGAAAATGACTTCAGTCTTCTGCTTTAAGGAAAGACTGTTGCATCTATGTCAAGCTCTGCACAAGTCTGCTAAAATCCCATTGATCTGAGTCAGATGTGTTGCAGCAGGAAAACTGCTAATACCTGCAGGATGTTGGCCCTCAAGGACATGACTTGCCTTGCCCTGGTGTGTGTACATGGACCTCCTAACCTCAGAATCACTCGTGTTAAAATAGGGTCTTGGTTTCAAGTTCTTGTCTTGCATCCATGTTATTTAATTTCATTCTGGGCTCACAGCCAAAATGTAAAAAAAAGATTGATCCACTTGCATTGCCTTCATATAAAAGCTTTTCTTGTGTGGAGTTGGCTGTTTTATTTTTTCTTTTAAAAAAATGTATATTATTATTTCCTGGTCGGGACAAATTGTCACAACTCTGACAGCAGACAATCAAAAAGCAGTTAAAGATCCACTCTGTATTCTGAAATCAACACAGGATTCCACCTGTTCTCAGTCAATATCGGGAGAAAAACTTTTACTTTTAGACTCCATCATTGCATCCATGAGCCACAGGCTTTTTTGCAATATATGTATAGATCTATAGATATATACTGTATATATATACACTTCATTATATTTCATTGCAGCCATTTGCCAAAATAAAAAAGTTCATTGTATTTCTCAGTAATGTACACTCAGCACCCCACCTTGTCAGAGAAAAACAGAAATGTAGATATTTTGCAAATTTATTGAAAAAGAAAAACTGATATATCACATGGTCATAAGTATTCAGACCCTTTGCTCAGGACTGAGTAGAAGCACCCTTTTGAGCTAGTACACCCCCATAGCATGATGCTGCCACCACCATGTTTCACTGTTGGGATGGTATTGCAGGTGATGAGCAGTGCCTGGTTTTCTCCACACATAGCACTTAGAATTAACACCAAAAAGTTCAATTTTAGTCTCATCAGACCAGAAAATCTTATTTCCCACAGTCTGGGAGTCCTTCATGTGTTTTTTGGCAAACTCTTTGCAGGCTTTCATATTTCTTGCACTGAGGAGAGGCTTCCATCAGGCCACTCTGCCATAAAGCCCCGACTGGTGGAGGCTGCAGTGATAGTTGACTTTGTGGAACTTTCTTCCATCTCCCTGCTGCATCTCTGGAGCTCAGCCACAGTGATCTTTGGGTTCTTCTTTACTCTCTCACCAAAGCTCTTCTCCCACGATTGCTCAGTTTGGCTGGACGGCCGAGTCTAGGAAAAGTTCTGGTCGTCCCAAACTTCTTCCATGTAAGGACAATGGAGGTCACCGTGCTCTTAGGAACCTTTAATGCTGCAGAAATCCTTTTGTAACCTTGTCCAGATCTGTGCCTCACGATAATTCTGTCTCTGAGCTCCTTGGGCAGTTCCTTCGACCTCATCTGCTCTGACATGCACTGTGAGCTGTAAGGTCTTATATAGACAGGTGTGTGCTTTTCCTAACAATGGCATATCCACGGGTGTGCCAGGGTGTGCCGGTGCCACCCACAGAGGCAGCTGGCACACCCTGGCAACCTCCTGACCTGCCTGTAGGTCAGACTCACCCAGCATGCATTGCGGGAGCGCTAACTACTGCTAATAGGAGATGAAACAGAATTCTTTGTTCCTTGACAGACGGCTGGTTGAACTGAACAACCGTTTTCAGAGTGACTCTTATAAAATCATGAGAATGCTGCCTCCCTGCTGCCTCCATCAGGCACGTTTCACCTGCTGGATGCATTGCATGCGCCAAGCAGGCTACATAGACTTGGTTTGGAGGCCTCTGAACTGACTATTTGCATAACTCATCAAATAGAAAGTGGACGGGGGACATCAGTTTCCGTCCACTGGAAATCTTGGACTCAAGACAAAGATGTTTTTCCCAACATGGACTGTTGACTGCGCATTCAGGTAACACTGTCTGTTCCAAGTTGCGCTGTGGAACACCTTCAGGTACATTCTTTTGAATGTTAATGAAGGTGTAACAGTGCTGAAAATAAATTTGGCACAATCATTTGCTGGTGCACACCTAATACCTTTTTTCTGGCTACGCAAGTGTTTCCTAATCAAGTCGAATCATTTTAATTAAACAGAGCTGGACTCCAATGAAGAAGTAAAACCATCTCAAGGAGGATCAGAAGAAATGGACAGCATATGAGCTAAATTTTTTAACAAATTTTCACAAATTTCTACATTTCTGTTTTTTTCTGTCAAGATGGAGTGCTGAGTGTACGTTGATGAGAAGTCAAATTAAATTTTTTTTAACAAAGAGTGAAAACTTTAAAGGGGTCTGAACCGGACCCACTCTGCATACATATATATATATATATATATATATATATATATATATATATATATATATATATATATATATATATATATATATACATATATACATACAGTATATACACAGCTTCTACCCCAAAAATTATAATATCCTGAAAAAGTTCATGTATTTCTATAATTCATCAAAAGGTGGAATTTACATATTGTACTAACAAATAATATGCAAATCAATATATTTCAAGCTTTTATTTGTTTGAATGTTGGTGATTAGGACTTGCAGCTTAAGAAAACCTCAAATTCTAAAACTCAAAAAATTTGAATATTGCATGAAATCAATTCAAAAAGGACTTTAAATACAAAAAAGTCAGGCCTCCTTAAGTAAAATCTTGCATCTGTACTTAGTACTTGGTTGAGGCCCCTTTTACTTGAATGACTGCCTTAACCCGGCGTTACTTCTATTATACATTGTGTTGTTTTTATTTCTTTAATGGTGTTTTACTGGACTTTAAAAAAAAAAATCAATTCTCTTGTTCATTTATGTATTTTTTTTTAATCTTATCCTTGTTTAATTTTATTGGTGATTTTTATCTGTAAACTGCTGTGTCTGTTTTTATTTATGTTTCCATGATGCCGTTACCATTGTAAAGCACTTTGGTCAGCTGAAGCCATTGGAAATGTGCCATATAAATAAATTTAAATTGAATTGAAAGTCACATCTGAAGTCTCATTCTGCATCACTTTGTGAGTATTTTGTGATTCCTGTTAGTTTAATGTTTCTTTTGTTGCCATTCTATGTCTTTGTGGTAATACTGAATGTCTTTTTGTATAAGCTTGATTTTTTGTTTCAGTTAATGGGTTTTGCATGTTTCTTGGAATAAATTCTTTCAGGGATCTCTCTGTGCCTATTAATTAAAAAAAATCTGTTTTTTAAAAAGGAGATTTTACTAGATTTTTTTTAAACAAATATCATTAGCATTATTTTAAAAAGTGCTACTGTTGTATTGTTAACAAAGATTATGGGATTTTTATTATTATTAAATTTCTGACTACCATGATGGCCCGTCTCTCGGCGTCTCTCTTCAACGCAAGGAGGAAGTGTGGCGTCAGGATTGCTGTGACGTCAGCGCGCATGCTCACACAAGGCGGGTCAAATACTAGTGGTCATTCGCACAACTGGGCAAAGTTTTTCACAACTCTAATAAAGTTGCTCCAGAAGCGGCAACTTATTAGCAAGAAGGTGGAAGGCAGAAAGCTGGAGAACCGTAAAAATTTCAACTGTTCATATCTGAGGATGTGTTTCTTTGGGATCTCTGAATGAGGATAAGCGGGGTCTTCTGGTCGAACAGCGCTCGAACTAAAATATCCAAACAATTTCTGATACCCCCCAACGCATCCCGCGAACACGGGAAGCCTTTTCAGAGGACAGACGATTTCGCAGATTTAGGTAAGTTTTCTGAGTTTATCTCGAAAGACAACGTTATGAAGTTGTATGAAAAGCAGGAAGATGTGTCGTTAAACTGATGCAGATGTTTCGGTGTCGCTGTGTTAGCACCACGTCACTAAACAGATTACTTTACCATCCGACTAGTTTGATTTTATTATAAACCCTCGAATTAAACGGTATAGTCTGAGAAACGAGACTGGATTATCCGGTTTTACTACGTATCGTTGTCGGGCGGTGGGCAGTGGGTGGACTTTTATCTGACAACAAGCATGAAAAATGTAAAGCTTTCTGCTTTTCAACCAGGCAGCATTTAAAATACACCCTCTCTTACTTATAAAGCTGCTGGTAATCCAGCCTTTATCGCTTTTTTCCCACAGTTTTTGGTGTAAGCAACTGGTGATACTGTCTGTATGTTCCGCGCCAAGGATTTCAAAAAACTGTTTACCTGCGCGGGACACTTTTCACTTCCTGTGCGCTGTCACACGCCGCGCTCCCATTGGCTGCTTTACACAAAAAGGGCGGGACCGCTGCGGCGGTTGGACCCGGCGATTCGACGAAACGTACGTCAGTTACCGCCAATACTAGTTGGTTATTTTGATTTGTTTTAAAACTGATTTGTTTTGTTAAATTATTTTTTAAATCTTAGAGAGATGTAAATTGACCTATATAACATCGCTTTACACAGTTGTTTAGTTTTAAAATGTTTTTAAACGACAATACAAAAGCGGTAAGTTTGATTGAAATATATTTACTAAAATAATATTCATTTTAATACCAAGCCTTTTTTTTTTCTTTTTTTTTAAAATCGTATATAAAAGTAGTATTTGATCCATCGGTAGAGATCTCAAACTTTGTTTTAAATGCGAATGTTGAGACGTTTTTGGTTATTAGCATATTATAAGTCGTTAAGTACGATTCTTAATTGTCATAATCCACATATATTCATTTCACATATCTCATTCAATGGCCAGAGTGCTGATTAATAATAATAATTATGATAATAATATTAAGCCAGATATAACTTGATCAGATCTAACGTAATTGAATCACAATGAATTCGCTTGTATATTGAGTTTTGTCTGTAAAGTACCCTGGGATGACTGTTGTGAATTAGCACAATAGAGACAAAGCTGAATTGGACTTATTCATTTTTTTCTCTGTGTTTGCTACAACAGAGGGGGTTTATATAATGATCTATAATCTGTTTCCCTTCTGTTGACCAGGATGATGATTTTGTTGCACCTCAGTCTCTGATAAATACTGCAAAGAAATCAGCCGGGTTCAGCACAGTCTTAATGAAGAACCAACCAAGAATGGGTCCCCTCACAACGCCTAAAAAGGGAAGGGAAGTGGGTTCTGTTGATCCCTGGACACCGACTTCCAACCTTAAAATGCTAATCAGTGCTGCTAGTCCTGAGATCAGGAACAGAGAGAAGGAGCTTTGCATGGACAATGATGAAAGTGACAGTCTCAATCCTACACAGGTACGTCGTCTTGCAATTTTGTCTTTAATATAAAAACAAAAAAGACGTTTTGCTAAATGACTGTCTTTCTGTAGGACTCTGAAAATGGAGAGGAGTCAGAGAAAATGATCAGCAGAAAGGATAAGAGTCTTGGATTACTCTGTCATAAGTTTCTCGCCCGGTACCCAGATTACCCAAACTCGACTCTTAAGGACATCTGCCTGGATGACGTGGCCACTGAGCTCAGTACGTCTTCAGTCAGAATCAAGCAAAACTGCACAAAGTGTTTATGATGATATGAGTTACATTTGGAATGAAGCAAAGTCAACTCATTTGTTGGGCATTTGCTGTTGTTTTTGTTGTATTTTTTATAAATACAAATGTGTATATCTTTCTCATTTTAGTTTATTCAAATCCATAGTTTGATGCAACTTTTCTCCCAGTCCAATGTAGTTTATTTGCTTGTTACTACGCAGATGTGGAGCGCCGGCGCATCTACGACATCATGAATGTGCTGGAGAGCCTTCACATGGTGAGCCGCTCTGCAAAAAACCGCTACTCCTGGCACGGCCGAACCAATCTGGCCGAGACTCTGGCCATTCTGAAGCAGGTGGGCGAGAAGCACAGGTACGGCCAGCAGATGCAGCAGATCCGACAGCGTATCCTGGACAAGGAGTTTGACTTTGACGGGGAGGAAAGGGAGAATGAAGTACTGGTTGATGAGGGACAGAAAGAGCTTTTCTTTGTGGAGCTTCCAGGAGTCGAGTTCAAAGCAGGTGAGATGCATAAACATCTCTTATTTTGGCTTTCTTGTTCAGATTAGAAAGTACTTTTTATGTTCTTGCTGTTTTTAGAAAGAATTGTGTATCCTTTGTTTTCTGTCAAATGTAGATTTAATTGATGATTAACAAGAAACCTTTTTTTCTCCTTTTACGTGACTTCTCCAGCTTCTGTTAACAGTAGGAAAGACAAATCTCTGAGAGTGATGAGCCAAAAGTTTGTCATGCTTTTTCTGGTGTCAAATCCACGCGTGGTCAGCCTCGATGTTGCTGCCAAGATCCTGATAGGAGAGGACCACGCTGCAGATCAAGACAAGAACAAATTTAAGAGTGAGTACCCTCAGAGGTCAGAATCTTTATAATAGGGCTGTCCCGATCCCACTTTTTCACTTCTGATACCAATACCAAAGTTTCGTCCGATGCCCAACAACTATACTTGGCTGTGTTTATGTTGGTCTATGTCTGTTTTGTGAAACCTCACCTCGAAAAACCTGGTTTTTCTGACCTATTTATTAATTACCAATGGGTATGATGAATTTTAAACGTAAGCCCCTTTCAGACTTGCACTGGAACGCAGTAATATTGCAGACTTTGTGCTTTATAACGCTTGCAGTCAGACATGCGTTCCGGTCTTTTACCTTGGAGATGTAGTGGACATTTACCAGCTGGTCTCCATGTCACAAGAGTGGAAATGTTGCGGCACGTTGTTTTGGCTGAACGCACAAGAAGATGTTCCGGACATAGTTGAAGGGAGAGTGGGGCTGTGCTGACTTTTCCGCAACATTTCCTGATGTCTGAAAGCACCCGGGACACGATAAGTCCGCAATGAAGCGGCATGTTTGAAAAGACGAGTCCGTTTAAAGAGCCGATGGACTTTACTGCTCACGTGCTGCATTGCAAGTCTGAAAGCAGCTTTGCAAACATAATAAATCATTTCAAATTAATTAAGACCAGGAAGGAAGTAGTGCTTTAAAGAAAAGCTGGAATGGATATCCTGGATCATTAAATTTTGCACCTTCTGATCCGATCCATGTTTTTTAACCAATATTGGCCCGATATCCGATACTGGTATCTGATCGGGACAGCTCTACCATATAATTTGTACATTCACAACTTCCATATCTTGTGCCCTTTTTTTTTAATATTTATTCTGATATTGGAAATGATCTGGGTTTTTATTTTGTTTTGTTTTTTACTAACTTTATTGAGTTTTTTCGTACTGAACAGTTCAACAGAGATAAGACAGCAAGTAAGCTTGTATGGGGAAGGTTCCCACATCATGGACATATACACAACAAATTTCATGTGTTGGGATTGCGTCTATATAATTAACATATGTGGTTGAAAAACATGTATATTAGTACGAGTTTTTATTATTAACACATTCGCAAAAAGAAAAACAAAAAAAATTTAAAAAAAAAAAAGGTGGATGACATTTCCAAATGAGTTTCTGAATAGCTATTATTTTATATCCGGCATATCCTATTCATTAGCTCTGTCTTCCAGATTGTAAATAGATGACCACACCTTCCAAAATTTGTCATTTGTCATCAAAATTTGTTTCTGTTCACTTCCAGTTCAAAAGAATTAGCCTTCGTGCGAGCAGACAAGTAAATAGTATTGCCTGGCGCGCTGATTGACTTTTAACCTCATTTTGATCTATTATACCAAGAATTGCTGTTCGTGGATTTGGATCAATAGGGCGGTGTGAGTCTGATAATGTTAAAAGAATGTTTGTCCAAAATGATGAAAGCTCAGAGCAACCTCAAAACAAAGTAGTCTGATCTGTAGTTATTAGTTTGTACAGAGGCGAAATTCTGTTTTTGAACAAGTTGTAGGCGTTGTGGGAGGTATAATAATATTTGTTCATGTTCTTGCAGCTAAAGTGCGGCGATTGTACGATATCGCTAATGTCCTGCGAAGCTTGAAGCTCATTGAGAAAGTTCATGTGACGGAAGAGCGAGGGAGGAAACCGGCCTTCGAGTGGGTCGGCCCTCAAGAATTTCCACAAGTTAAAGGTATGAGCGGACCGCTTTTCCGGTCGAGTTATGTTAGTTTCAGATGACAAGGAAGTTTTACCATGGCATCACGCTGAAGTTCATTGCGACATAAACATTAAATTCTTGTTTCAGACTTGGTGAACTTGACATCAGAATGCCCGCCCAAGAAGAGAGGCGTGCTTGAGTCTCGTGCTTCTGTGGAAAACTGTGCCAAAAACCTTTTTTCATCACCTGGGGTCAAACGAGGCTTCACCCGGCACCCGTCCCTCATAAAGCTCGCCAAGAGCATTCAGGAGGACCGGCGCAAAATCAACTCCGCCCCCAGCAGTCCTGTCAAGTGCTCCCTCAGTAAGTACAGATATCATTATATCTAGGGATCGACCGATACAGATTTTTTTAGGGCCGATACTGATATTTTCTCATCAGCCTCAGCCGATACAACCTGCCAATATTTGGAGCCGATACTGCATTTGACTCTTAAATTAATGTAATGAAGGATACAAGGAAAAGTAATTTTACAACTCTTTTAATATAAACAAGAACAAAGCACTTAAATACAGTATATGAAAAAGAAACACTGCATTTGTAAAAAAAAAAAAACAACTATTATATGGAAACATTGAACTTTTTAATATATATATATATACTATATATATATATATATATATATATATATATATATATATATATATATATATATATATATAAAGTCTGTAAAGAATGCCGAGTGGGGGCATCGGCTAATGCTGATGCCAGCACAAAACGCAAATATCGGCTGGCTGATGTATCGGTCTATCTGTAATTCCATCGCAGGAACTTCTCAGCTTCGTAGTGCGATGACACGTTCGTTTCCTCTTCTGTCTTCAGGTGATTCCTCTAACGCCATCTTTCCAAACAAAATGGCTCAACTTGCTGCTATTTGTCAGATTGAACTTGACCAGGAGTCCATGTAAGTCTCACCACCACTAGCTGTGATAATTTAACTAAAATTTCTTCAACCTCTTCATTTAACCTTTGTTTAAATGTTGATATAGCAAGAAGTTGCTGTGTTGTGAACTGACATAACCGTTTTCATGACTGCAGAGATAATCTTATAAACCCAGGGATAGATTATTACAGTTATTACGGTTAATTAATTGACTAATCGTTGCAGCCCTAATTCTAAGTGCACAATTTTATTTAAATTACATAAACTATCATTTATTATAGAACAGCCTTTTCTAGTTCCATGTAGAATTATGGAACAGCCTCCCATTAGGGGTGAGATGTTCTTCACCCCTAGATCAGTTTAAATCCAGGCTTATCTTTTCCTGCTGGCGTTCAAATAATTCAGAGGCTTATCTGATCCTGGACGGTTAGAACATTGGAAAATGAACTGCTCTATTATCTTTTATTGCTTTTATGAATTTTATGAATTGCTTTAATGTTTTTATGCTATTCATGTTCATTTTATGTGAAGCACAATGGTCAGCACTTGTTTTTAACTGTGTTATATAAATAAACTTGAACTGAAATTAGGGCTGCAATGATTAGTGGACTAGTTGATTATCAAAATAGTCGGTGACTAATTTCATAATCGATAAATCGTTTATAGTTAATAAGCTTTGTTTTAACACTCAAAATTGCCACTGTACCTTCCACTGCCTTGTCTGTCTTTCTGTCTGGTCAGGTTTTTTTTTATATTTTATTGACATAAATGAACACACTACCAGTCACAATGTTGGACACGTTTTCCCATTAGATTCAATGAGAAAGTGTCCAAACTTTTGACTGGTACTGTAAATATGCTGCAATTTTTGCATGATCCGATTAGTTTACTAATCGACAAAATAATGGTTGGCTAATTGGTTATCTTGTTTATGACAGCCCTAATTGAAAAATGAATTATAGAAACAACATGGAGGGCATAAGTGGAAAGCAACCATTAATTCACATGTGCAGTGGGTCTGATGAAGCTACCTGTGCTTGCATAAGTAGTAAACGTTAGCATAGCTGGTGGTTCATGTTCCTGTAGAGGCTAGCCTGGGAGAAGTTTGGCTGTATATTCCACTTGTGTTCAGAATGGTCCAGCCCTTCAGCTCGGCATATTTTCTCTGTATATCTGTATTTTTGTTGAGTTTTTCTCTGAATGGGCATGTCTTTTTCTTGCGCTTTGTCCAAGTTTGTCGTGGTCTGTGTGTCCTCTGTAACAATAATGCATTTCGGCACAGGAAGCATACATGTCACACCAGCGAGCCTTATTAAATAATGAAATGTACTGAGTATTGAGTTCTGTCTCTGTTTTAGGCCCACAGAAAACCCGAAGGCTGCTGCAGAGGGAAATACAGCTGCTGAAAGGTTGCAGACAACCACCTGTAGTTCTGTGGAACCACCAAAGGTGCCATTATTAATGAAAACTCAGGAGCCAGGCGTCAACACTACTGTCCACACAACCCCCCTCACACCACTAACAGGACAGCCTGCGGGCTCAGTCACCTACATCCCTGCACAGTGTCCCCCCATCATCCCTGTCCTGTTACCCCAGCAGACGGGGAATGGGTCCTACGCCGTATACTTGCACCCTTCCTCCCTCAGGCCAAACCCTCTGGCGAGGCCACAGCCAACCAGCCTCGCCGTGCGCTCCATGACCTTCGAGGACAAGACCGGGCAGAGCCCAACGGGTCAGTGTGCAGCCAAGAGCCGGTTGGTCTCCAAAGAGTCTGACGTCAGTCCTTCTGTGCTGAAACGGTTGCATTCGGATCCAGCTTCAGAGAGCAGTCCCTCTAAAGTCAAGCGGTTGGATCCCAGCTTAAAGGTAGAGACGGAAAAACGGGTTATCTGGCTTTTTGACTCAAGTTTTGAAAGAGTGATTGGGAACAATCTTGGAACAGGCTTGACCTACAGCATTTTCCCTGCTTACCTTCCTACATTTGCCTCCTGTAGGACGACTCTCCGAAGCTGTGTGAGATCCTGCAGGCCCGTCTGAAGGCTCGTCGTAACAATCTCCTCACCAGTCGGCCCTCATCTCGGGCCCTCCACCTGGACCCAGAGTTTGTTAACACCCCCGGATGCACTGTAGCCAATCAAACACTAGAGCAGAGCTTGGAGAACCTCTTGGAGAGAGAGGACAAGGCTGTAAACTCTGATAGTGAAGCAGGATTAACACCAGTCAGAGTAGTCCCTCTCACACCGGGACCAATCCAAACTGAGGTAACAATACTAACACACTGCTTCATTCACTTCAGCAAAGATAACTGTTCTCTGCGGTTTGATTTAACTGCCATTTGTTTTACTACTCTGCCCATCCAGACTTTAATCCCAGCTGGATACTTGATCCCAATCTCCCAGCAGTCCCTCATCAGCTACAAGGAGGTTCAGGGGTCAGGGGTTGAAAGCAGCAAGACATCAACACCCACTTACAACATCTACCAAACACCAACTGCAGGTAAATGAGAAGCTAAAGCCGATCTGGAGAAATACTGCTGAACTTTGGCAGATTTTTAACAGCAGCTAATTCAGCATCCATCGTGCATCCTTCCTCTACTCTGAGCTCTCTCCAGTCACTAAAAGTCTGATGTTAACTCTTCTCTTATCTCTGGCTCTTTCTTTTCCTCTCTACCTCCAGTAATGCCCTTTTGATTTTCTTTGATGAATCAGCCGTGATGCACATTAAAAGTGTGTTGATATCCAGTTGCTGGCTTATAAAGTAAAATTCAGCTGTAAAGTGATGCACAAGTAAAGGTTGTGAGCAGTGTTGTCACAATACCAGAAATTCAGTAGTTGATACCAATACCAGTGAATTTCCAAGGTACCCGATACCAATTTTTTATGCTAGAAAATAGGTCCAGATTGAAAAAAACCAAACTTCCCCTTTAAAGTGATAACACACAGGCTGATTGGAGGTGTTTTGCAACTGATACATTTTTTTTAAAGACTCATCCACTAAAACACCTTAGAAATATAAATTTGTCATCTTTACAAGCTTTAAAAAGTTCCATCTTCCACTTAACACAAGGGACCAAGCTAGATTAAAGGAGCAATGTTGCAACTTTAAAACATCTACAGGTAAACAGAATTATGACTAAATACATTAGTTGGAGCCTTTTCATTAGTTTTATAAAAACTTAAACTTCTGAATTTATGAGCCCCAGTAAAACCTGCATGGAATGAAGTGTAGTGAGACCTAATATAATAATCTTATATTAGATAACAGTGGTGATGGAAGTTAACAGTTGCGTTTATCTTGTTTGTGTCACAAAGAGGCAACTTGCACACGTTTAATACTGTATAATAGTCTAACATTAGCTAATAGTAGAGATGGAGTTAGCAGTTGCATACATCTTTGTTTATTTCATAGAGGCAACTTGCACAGAGTTAAAATACTAATATGGTCGCTAAAACTAGCTAGCGCATATTAAACTCGCAAAACTAGAATTTTCATATTGGCCAGCCGATTTATCGACCAGCTGATATATTGGTCGGGCTCTAACCAGCATGGTGCCATGGTACCGAGTACTGTGACAGTACTAGTTTTGAGGTGCTGTTTCTCAGGGCTGGGATATACTGTACTTGTTCTGAACGCAAACGTTCACGCCAGCAGTCTGTGTCATCTGTGAACATACTTGCTGTAGCACATCGCGGCCAACACACTCGATACCAGAGGTCACCGCTAGGAGCAGTACACTGCATTTGGACATTGAAGTTGTGACAAAGTCAATCTGCCGGTCAGATTGTATTTCTGGGGCATCATCAGCACCCAAAACATTTCCAATCTACTTCAAGTTACTAAGACACGCGTGTTTGTCACTGTGCTACCGGAGAAAAAATCATTTAAATGCTGGTAGTTGCAGACAAGATTCAAGCAGTGCTCTTCAATACAATTGTGTTTACTTATTACCTTCGTGTTCACGTATTTGTGCTTATAAGCACCTCTAGCGTTCAAGTCATTATTACACCACATCATGTTACTTCGCGTCAACACATGTGACCTAGGTAGGTACATTGGCAACGCATGGGCGCCATGATGCGGACGCATCACCAGCAGAAAGTGTATTCCAGCCCTTAGCCTCAGGAACATATACAGTAGTAAGACATATTTTTAAAAGTCTGAAGGTTACATAGGGTTACTTTAAACTAGCACTTCATGATTTTCTGACTTTAAAACTCTGTGCTTCTGATTTATTTTGATGGCGGGGTTATGTATACAGGACTGTCTCAGAAAATTAGAATTCATGATATTCTAATACTTAGAGATGGAATATTTGAGTTTTCTTAAAGGGACACTGTGTAATCGAGAGCAGCTCCCTCGTACTTTTCATGCTGCATTCGCGTGAAACCGGGCAGACCGACGACATCCGCTGCATGTAAAGTTATCACCGGCCTCTATGTGCAGACGTGGTCCGTCAGTTACAGTGATATCAGTCCACATCTGATTTGTTGTCATGGCGATGTCGTATTGTTTTCCCTGACCCATGTTTTACCGTCTTTCGCTCGGCTTCATTGATTAAAATTACATCTGGTTTGTTACCAACGGCCGTCTGCCCGACTGCACGTGAACCCAGCATCAGTGAGACGCTAGTCTCTCCCCTCTGCAGCGCGGTGACTTTTCAAAGGCATTACCTCGAACTGAGCTGAAAACTCCGGTGTGTCCGGTGAGTTTCTGTGTTTTCCTACCGTCACGCTTCTCCCGAACGCAAAAACATGGCGATACAACATGGCAGCCTCCACCGAGCCGCCCCGCTCGATGTGTAAATGAATGATATGAACGGCAAACTTAGAACTTAGAGGAGCACTTCAGTTTGTTGATGGGAGTGATTACTGATTAATGAAAAAACACTTTTGAACCAAATAATCAGTTTTTGTGAATAAAACAGGAGAACTTACACAATATCCCTTTAAGTTGTATGCCATAATCAACAATATTAAAACAACAGAAGGCTTGCAATATTTCAGTTGATTTGTAATGAATCCAGAATGTGACATTTTCATGTTTTTTTTTAAATTGCATTACAGGAAATAAAGAACTTTATCACCATATTCTAATTTTCTGAGACAGTCCTGTACTATTTACATTCCTGGAGATGTTATTGTCTCAAGGCCAACAGCTGCACTTCTGGAGCATTTTACTTTACAACACTGCATCAGCCGTTCGCAACTAGGTATCAGCACACTAGCTGTTTTAAATGAACACTATGGCTGATTCATTAAGAAACTCAAGATGTTATCAGGAGAAGCGAGGAAAGAGAGGAGACAAAGAGAGGAGTCGACATGGCTTTTTTCTTCTTCTTTTTTTTTTTTAAGTTGGTGCCGCTCGATGCAGTTTTAGTACTTGCATTGTCTCAAGCATTCAGTTATCTCCTCCGAATATGTTCACATGACAGAAAACGTTGCTTTTTCTTCAGGGTCCAGACCTGCTCTGGCCCAAGAGGTGACGCCCACCAACGTCAGTCTCAGCAGGTCTGTTGCTGTCGCTGCTGCCTCCCCACTCACCGCCCAGCAGTCCCACCGCCTCCACAGCCCCAGTCCTGCCATCCTGAACTTCACCCTGCAGAACTTGGGTCTGATCTCTAGCTCCAGCCCCGGCAACCCCTTCGCTACCCCGCAGACCCCGGAACGTGCCAACACCCTGCCGAGCCCTCTGACTCTGCAGCAGAGAGGGATGGTTTTCATCAAGCCCATGTCTCCGGTCGCCGTTCAGCAGACGGTACCCGGGCAGCCGGTGACCCTGATCAGCGTGCAACAGGTACAAGACCACATTTCATGTCAGTTACTTCACTGTTAGCTTAATGTGGTGAGACCACAGCATTCTAACAGAACATATCTGTTGTGCAGCCTCTGATGACCACCCCAAAAGGGACCAGACTCCCCCAGCAGAGCTTCTTTCACACACCAGTTCCGCTCTCGCCCCTGGCTGCCGTGGTAACCACCAGTGGACACCAGGCTGCTAAAACTGTTTACATCCCTCAGAGGAAGCTGGAGGTCACCACCGAGGACTCCTGATGGAGACCCTCAGATGTCTGAACGTGTTCTGCGTGTGGTTGTGTGGATGTCTTTTTATTTTTAGCCTTTTACAATATTCGTTACCTCTGAACATTTCACAGAACCTTATCACAGCCAGGTCTCAAAATAGCTGCCGTACAGAAATTGGCCGTGGCCCAGTGGAAACATGGGAAAGTAGATTTAAAGACAAGTTTAGACCCCTCAACACTATTGTCACGCTCTGAGTTGCTGGTAGAAGCTTTTCTGTCGGATGAGTTGTTTTTTCTTTTTCTTTCTCTCTTTGGTTTCTGAAAATTTAGGTGATACAAATTAATTTTCTTGAAATGGAAATGATAAAAACTTGCATCATTGCTAAAGTAAATCTAATAAGATCACTTTGCACATGTACATGTTAACTGTTACCCTTGAATGGAAATGTTGAAAAAATGTGAATATTTGTGATGCATCCTGAAAACAAATTGGAAATTTTGACGGGTTTAATTTATAAGAAAATTACTCTTCTTTTTTTTTTCTTGTTTGTAATGTCTTGCTTAATGTAAAATGCAAAATAAATTTTAATATGATTTTTGTATAAACACCAGACTATGCGTTTTCTTCTCTTTTAGAGTGTTTTCGTGAATTTGACTGGAATTTCACACAGTTGTGGTTTCACGTTCAACTTTCATCAGCTGGTAATCAGATATTTTTAGAATAAATTATTCACAAACTGTGCCCAGAAATTGTCAGTCAAATGTTTAAAAAAAAAATCTAGTTCATGTGAACTCAGTATAAGTCACTATAGAAATGTTTATTTTACTGACAGTTATTAGTCAAAGCCTCCAGAGAATAAAATGCGTTTTTACTTTACTAACTTGATCTAAATACACAAGCAGGTCAGTTTTAATGTTACAATTATGGCTGATGGCCATGAAGTCTTCCTGAAAACTGAGTCCACGTTTATGCTGATGAGCTAAAACTGAACATTTCCGTTCAAAGTCCAGGGACAACTGTTTAATAAGAATTAATGAAAAACAGAAATGTCAAAATTAAAGGGACACCGTATAACTTTTGACCTAAACATCAGCCTAATGTAAGTAATAATAGATTATTTCTGGGGTCAATATACAGCACTTGACACATTTTGGTGCTCTGAAGGGGCTGCCCTCCTCAAAAACCAGACATTGTAACTGCGCATGAGCAGATCTGTTTCTCATTGGATCATGTGACCTGGAGCACTTTGTTTTATGGTTTTATGACTTCACTATCAGCTGAACAAAATGGTCTACAGAGATGATTACAAAACACGGATAGATTGTTTAATTTTCTGACAGTTGTGTTGCCTGTAGAAAGTTTAGTGCCCTTAGTCGCCAAAAGTTACTTGTGACCCTTTAATTATTGAAGATTTTCCTGTATATTAATCACTGCACAGCTTGGAACAATTCACCCCTAGTTTTGTCTTCTCTCCACTGGCTGCCTGTTTCTTTTAGGATTGTTTTTAAAATTGTACTTATGGCTTTTTAATGTCTGAACAATCTGGCACTTGCTTATTTGTCAGAGCTCCTGCACCTGCATCGTCCTGCCAGAGGAGAAGTAATTCAGAAACAAATGATCACAGAATGAAACGTTATGAGAAGCTCAAACTGATCTCAGAGATGAGGTTGAACCACAAATGAGAAGCACATTTTTCCTGTGGGAGAGGCTAATAACGCATGAATTACCACCAAGCTAGAACGAGAAGTCGCCTTCTCATTGGCCACCGCTGGCCACTCAGTTACTGGTGCAGACTTATCAGTCAGTTCCTTATTTCAGGCCCTGTTTCTGCACCACAGACGCAAAATCCTCCCAGAGTCCGGACCTCCGCTTTATTCAAGCAGTGTGAGATAATCTTGACAGAAAACAGAACAAAGGACAGAAGCATCCACAGAAGAGTTTTAAAAAGTCCTTAAAGAAGCCTGGAAAACTATCACTGAAGAAAAAAGTTTGACTGTGTTGTAGAATAAAGGTTTTCAAATACTGAATTTCAAGCTTGTTATAATTATACAAACTGTAGTTCTGATGTATATTCTGCATGATTGCATACATGATCTCTGCACATATTTGTTGTTTTAACTGTAAATGTACAAAGAAATGAGGAGCAGCTGAAGGTCTTTGCAACGTTTCAGTTTCCTCTGGATTTCTGCATGGTAGTGCATATTTTATTCTAGTTTTATGATGACTCAGTAGCTGATTAAAGACAGTATAAGACACTTGAAGGGGTTGATGGACTGAATGGTCAGATTTTTCCCTTTTTTTCTGTTTGACAAAGGAAGACATGGTAAACAGCTGTTTTTATACTGATTCGAGAAATGTTGGTAGAGATGATGAACAGCTGTGGTCTCCTCTCAGCAACAGCTCTGTCAAACATGTCCAACCTGCTGGGAAGAGCTATAAATAGCTTTGTTCTCTGCATTTTTCATTCATCCAAACAAATCTGGTGTTGTGATGTTTAATCAATGACAACAGTTGTGCAGTGCGGTGAATATAATCCCGTAGCGTGCCATGTTGATGCTTCTCCGCGTGCAGCTGTCCGTCAGAGCTCCATCTGAGTCCAGAACAAAGGTTTGAGTGGCTGATGTTCGGGCCCCCTCTCAGCCCGCGATAAAGGGTCGGAGGGCTCGGCTCTGTCACGAGTTATTTTAGGAGGATAGTTTCACTGAAGCGTCACTGATGGACCGTGGTGGTAAGATGGACAGTATTTAAACCACCCAGGAAAGTTAGCGGCCACTTTAGGACCTGGCTGGGAAGGTAAGGACCTGTTTTCTTTTCATTTAATCTTTCTGTAAACGGTTGACTGTCACAACTCAGTGGAAACAAGGCTGTTGACCTATTTAGTCTCATATCAGCAGAAGAGCTGCATTTCTTTTCTTTTTTTTTTTAAGTTTGTATTTTACATCAACATAAACGTCAAATGTCTCTTCCTCATGACTTCTACCCAAAATATTCCAACATCTTCAGTTTTTTTTATGGCTTTTGTCAGTTAGATGAAGCTTTTGTTCCTGGAACGCCACATTCCAGTCTTATGCGGTTCTGCTACAAACCTGGCTTGTCAGACAGCGAGCTGGGCTGAACAATGCAGCTTTTCCTCGGGTTTTTAGCACAGCTGACATTAAAGTTACATCTGATGAGTCAAAATTAGACAAAAACAAGGACAGAGAGGTTTTGTCTTATGTATTTTTTAAAAGCTACTTCTTTGCCATTTTTAATTGCCCCATGGGGACAAATAAAGTTATCTGAATTGAATAAATTAGCATTGAATTGAGAAAATTACTTTTCTAAATATCAAAAACCTGTTGATTGATTTAAAAAGACTACTTAAAAAAAAAAAAAATCTGTCCTTGACCATTTTATTTGGTCAGAAGCTGAATCATTAAATCAGCATCTAAAAAATGTTAGTGTACCTCTGGAGGAGGAAATAGTGAAAACTGAGTGAAAGAATGGACATGAAAGGAGAAGCTGAATGATATGTAGGGCAGGTTTTCTCTTATCTCAAGACAAATAAAATAAAATGTAACGTCTTTCCTGAAAATTTGCACAACTTTATATTCATGAAAAAAAAAATCTTAGATAAATTAAAGAATATAATTGTTTCTGGTAATCTGGAGTTTTTCTCCCTTTGGATTAAATTTCAGCTTAACTATAAGCTTTGGATTGTTGTTTTTATTTACAACTAAAATAAGTTACTTTAAGCTCTGGAAAATCCCATTTTCACAGTGTTGGTATTTTTAGGTGGTGGAATTATTCTCGTTTATTAATAGTAATAGTTTTCACACTCAGCCCAACATTCAATTCTGGAAAAATTCTCAAATATTTGATGAAATTTTATTCATTTATATTTTTTCTTTGTTGCTTCTCTCAGATGCCAAACTGGGGAGGAGGTGCTAAGTGTGCAGCCTGTGAGAAGACGGTTTACCATGCAGAGGAGATCCAGTGCAACGGGAGGAGCTTCCACAAAACCTGTTTCATCTGCAGTGAGAAAACTGGTTCTTTCTGATCTTAACTGGTCCCACTGAGGCGGTCATGGTGGATAAAAGGCTTTGGTATCGAGCTTTTTAACCCTCCAGTGTCAACTCATTAAAACGCATCATGTTAACACTTTGAGCCCAGACCCGTTTCTTTAATTCCTTCTACCCCTTTTTATCTTTTACATTTTTCTTAATATCCCGTTTCTCTTTTCACTTTATTCATTTTTGTGTTGCCTTTTTGTTTAATTTTTCACGTTCTTGCCCAGTTTTCTTTTTCACTTTTCTATTTTCTTTAATCCTTTGTTGTCTCACATGCTTGTTTTCTTTATGGCCACTCCTGATGTTCCCCTCTCTGAATCTATTTAATCTGAATCTGGATTTCAGCCACAGATCTCCCACTTTTTCCAAACACTCACAGCTCCATAAGAAGCTGTTTACTGTTCCCTGCACAGAATCAGACATTGTCCAGCTTGTTGGACGTTAGCCTCTGTGACAGATGCATGGTTCCAGCGGGAGCTCTGAAAGGCCTCTGTGATAAGCTCATCCACCTGCTAAGTGTTCATCTTTTCTCGAACATTCACCTCACACTACTCTCTCCTCCCACAAATAGCAACACAAGACATCTGACTGGGTTTCCTGCCACTGCTGACTGATAAAAGCAGCTAGCTGGGAGCTTTATTTAACTTTCATTACTCCACTCTGACATTCCTCAGTCTGGACAAACTCAAATCATTTCATATCTGGTATTAAATTAAATATTTATGATTCTGTCACACAGTGAGCTGCAGAAAAGGGCTGGACAGCACCACGGTTGCAGCTCATGAGTCCGAGATTTACTGCAAGTCGTGTTATGGGAAGAAGTACGGGCCCAAAGGCTACGGATATGGACAAGGAGCTGGAGCTCTGAGCTCCGATCCTCCTGCAGAGGATGGAGAGCAGCAGCCTCAAGAGTATGTGTCCATCCTGACACCATGAGGCTTAAAAGCTTTGAGATCGCCGTATCAAGCTGCATCAAACATCTTCATCATATTTTTTTTTCTAGATCCAAACCACGACCAACGTCTTCTAACCCCAACGCCAATAAATTCTCCCAAAAGTTTGGCGGGTCAGAACGCTGCCCTCGCTGCTCCAAAGCAGTCTATGCAGCAGAGAAGGTGATGGGAGCAGGAAAGGTAAGGAGCACACGGTGGCAGTGTTACTGGGCGGGGGGAGGGGGGCTTACTCTGTGTTTGCAAAGGTGCTGGATAGCTACAGGGGGCCAAGAACCCTTTAATTATGTAAATGCAAATATATAGAATGGCATAAACAGTCATACAACTATGAAATTCAGCAGAGTATCCAGACACATGGTGAGGAGGAAAGAAAGATTCTGAGCTTGCTGTAACTCTGTCATCGCCCCCAATATCCCCAAAAAGACCAAAAAATGTCATGTTCACCTGACAAACTGTCATGAAAACATTTTTTTTCTGCACTTTATGAAGAATGTCTATGCCTAATATTTATATAAAACCTCCTTAATTCATAAGTTTCCATCTGAGCTCACGCTGAGCTTTCTACCAGCAACTGGAAAGCTACGGTGTCGCTCCAAACAATGCAACCCCAACTGTGGAAAACTACATGTAATAGTGACATGATCAGACTGTTCTAGTTCTGGTCTCCCCAAAGTGAACAAGCAGTAAACGAGTCTGAATTAGCTGATGTTCAAAACAGGTAAATATACTTTAAATATTATTTCTTCATATGATATTAAATAATCTATATTAATATAATTTACAGAAGGACGATATTTGTTCGCCCCTATTCTAATTTTAGTCAGTAGTTTTTAACAGTAGGGGTTGCATTGTTTGGAGCCCCCCTGTAGCTTACCTGTAGCTGCATTAGAAAGCTCATCTTGGGCTCAAATGGAAGCTTATGAATTAAGGAAGTTTTCTATTTTCATATACGTTAGGCATGGATATTCTTCATAAAATCTTGAAAATTGTATATTTTCATAACAATTTTTCAGGCAAACATTACCTTTTTTTGTTGTTTTGTGGGGATGTTGGAGGTAATAACTTAAAATGAATTTACAGCAACGCTTGGATTCTTCTTTCCTGGCTCTTCCTACAGTATCCGTCAACTTACTCTGCCAAGTTTCATAGGTGCATGACTGCTAATGCCATTGTAGTACCTAAATATTTGCATTTACACAATTTTGCTATGAAAATGTCTCCAAAAAAGGGTTTTTGGCCCCCTGTAGCTGTCCAGCAGTAGTTGACCAGGTTATGATCCTTGAAGGTCCTAGATATCATTGGTGTCAAAACTTTTTACAGCACTATCACTATCATGAATAATAAATTCTCTCTTTCCTCTGTGAGATAAAGGATGTTTTGTCTTTGTCATACCACTCAGCTCCTTTTCAAAATACATGTATTGTATAATATTCTTTAAAATCTCTTAACAGGGTTTTCTTTTTGACGTTAGAAAGGAGTTTAAAGCTGTTAAAGGGTTTCCAGACACCCAAGAATCCCTGCTCTACACACTGATTCTGATCAAAGCTAAAAATGATCCTACTAGATAAAGTAGTGAATGTTATCTACTGACTGCACCCACACTAACCTCCGTCTTATTCATCAAATACTGTAATGGTTTCTCCTTCCATCTTTTTCTACCTGCTTATTCCAGTGCACACTGCTGGGAGAGCTGGAGCCAATCCCAGCAGCTACTAGGCGACAGACAGGGTACACCTTGGTCCATGGTCGGGCCAGATTTGTTAGCACAGAGTTTTAATGTAAAGCTGCTTTCCATCCCTGCTGATAATAAACCCAGTAATGTCCTGCAACTTAATATTTTGATGTTGAGTTTCTGCTTGGTCCAACTTGACACCAAGCTGTTACATAGCTGCCAATGCACAGCTATTTCCATCAGAGCCTTATTTTTCTTTACCGATAATATGCTCTTGGTGTGTGTTTAGCCATGGCATAAAACCTGTTTCCGCTGTGCACTGTGTGGTAAAAGTCTGGAGTCAACCACTGTGACGGATAAGGATGGCGAGCTGTACTGTAAAGGTAAAACACACATATTCATGTGAAATCTTTGTATAATCCAACATCATATTTCAGTCACAGATACAGAAATACAGCAGAAAACACACACTTCAGTTCACACTCTTACAAGATAGAAAATACTGGTTGTCTTATTGTGTTTTTTTTCCCCTCATTTTCTCCTCAGTTTGCTATGCCAAAAACTTTGGCCCGAAAGGATTCGGGCTGGGGAATGAAGCCATGTTGGAGGAACGAGAGTGAACACGTCCGTCTGCCATACCTCAAACTCATACCGTGCATCTATCTCACTGGAGGCAGGAGTGATGTTTGTCATACAAGACAGATGCTGAAATGGGCATTAAAATCCTCGGCAGCAATGTTTTCAACTTAACTTTTATTTGAAAATTGGAGGAGAAAAAAGGTGATCTGCAAAAAAAAAAAAAACCCTTTTTTTTCCATCAAAATGTTTCCTGAATAAAGTTTGTTTGGACAAAAAGAAAGAAAAAAGTTTTATGAAGAAGTATACATTTAATAGATAAATTTCATGTTTCATTATTTATGGGTAGATTCATATTTTTATCCATAATTATGTGCAAACAGAGAGAAAATTCACATCATCATCCAAGTCAGTGACTCCCAAACATTTTGAGCAACAACCCCAAAGATAACATGCACAGGTGTTCACCATCCTCTAAACCAGTGGTTTCCAACCTGGGGGACCAAAGAGCATGGGGGGCAGAGATGATTCAATGCATGTCAGCTTAGGTTTTTTTTTTTGGGGGGGGGGGGGGGGGTTACATCATGGTTTTATCCAGAGGGGGAAAATCCAGGTGCCAGAAAGTAAAAATCCTGCCATGTTTTTGGATCTGCCTGTACATCTGGAACAGATGTTTTCACTTACAAGCTCAGAGGAGGGTGTTGGCTAAATTCAGCTGCTTCAGTGATTGGTTGGAGCAACTGCTGGACAGTTTTCACTCTCTGGAACAGGAATTTCCACCTATGGTTTTATCAAAGGACAGGAAAGGAAAAGAATCGGTAAGAATGCATCATTTGTGGTGAGAATCAAGCAAATATAAGGAATAAAATCCAAGCATGTTTCAGCATGGTGCAGCGAAGGGGTCCACGGCTTTTAGGCAGTTGCATGAAGAGGGTCTTAAAGAAAAACAGGTTGGGAACCACTGCTCTAAATGTAAGACTTCAATTATGTCAGGAACTTCATTAATAAGGAGGATAAAGTGGTTTGTGGTGGATTCAATATGCCAAGAATGATTGCTATCTCACTGAGATAGAACCAAATTCTGACTTTCAATATACATTACTCACAAAAAGGTAGGGATATTCAACATTTAGCTATAATTTAAGGAAAATGTAAAATGTTCACACCTTCATACACATTTATTATATCATAAATGTTGGATATTCAACTGGAATTATGATGTGGTAATTCCTCCATGTTAAACAATTTATGGAAAGAAAAGCTAACAACAATGGTGGGAATACCACAACATAAAAATGACAATCTCAATAACTTGTCATGTGTTCAGCGTCGTCTTGGTCTGATGACGTCTAAATGTGAACAGGATGATGAAGAGTATGTTTAGAAACAAGATGTCATTAAGCCAGAACATTGAGAGGTCAAGTCATGGTTTAGACAATACTTTTGTACTTTTGTGGTTAGTGTTCTTTTTGGAGAACAGCATGATGTGCAATAAATATTTAACCACTGAACAATGTACAAGTGCGAAAAGTCTAATTCAGCTCACCTGGAAAGGTTGTTGTGGATTTTAGGTTCATTCTGACATCATATAAAAAGCCAAATATCTAACTTTTTGTGAGCAGTGTAGCATGAGTAATAACTTTGTTGTTCATTTGTAAAAAGAATCAAGAGTAGGCCACCATGCAGAGCAGGTCAGATGAGATGAGTCAACAGAAACATTCAAATCTAATTAATTTTTTAAAAGTGGGATCTTTTCTGGTGTTAATTATTTGTAAGCATTTTTAGAAACATCTGAGATGTTCATTCAGGTTGATTTCCAATATCCTTTATGACCCGGAGAGAGCAAGTTATTCTTAAGCTGGTAGACATTTTACTTTACAAACCCAAATCAGTCAATTGTTCAGTTACAAAAAATACTTGCATAATAATAGAAAAAAAAAAAATGGAGAAATGGAAGCCTCAAACCAAGTTGGTGCGTTGACTTTTTTATGTTAATATTAACTAACAGGTTGAAATAATAATAATAAAAATAGGACGTGCAGTAAAAATCCTATAAAACAAGGGTGGCCAAGTCCAGTTCCCAAGAGCCACAAACCTGTAATGTTTAGATGTATCCCTTCTCCAGCAACGAGCCAGTCATTTGATTCTGGTGTGATGGAGAAGGGACGCATTTAAAAGCTGCAGGACTGTGGCTGTGACTAGATTTGGCCACTCCGGCTATAAACAAAAAAAAGTTCATCAATGGAGGTAAATCTCACTGATAAACAGACCTTTTCTTAATAATGTTCATTCTGGTTAGAAGTGTAATAAAATCTCACAGCCTGAAATAGACAAAGAAAATTATATTTGAGTAGAGTAAAAACACGGACTGTCTTTTTTTGTGACCTTCATCACTACAACTTTTCAGCAAACATTGTGGAAGGATTAAACCAAAAACCGGACAGGCACAATGTTGTTTATTGAAGAATTATAGTGGTCCTTTGTTATTAAACACATGCAACTTTTACAAAAGTCATTAAACAAACCGTTTACACCTACAAAGATTTTTTTTTTCCAAGAACAGATGATAAAAATAGGCTTAATGTGTTCATAAAAACAGCACAAAACTTCAGTTACAATTTAGGCCTTTAAAGGTTATTTATTCCCTTCTCAAACTATCAACTTTTGATTTTCTCTTCGCTTGCACTGGTCAAGTGGTCAAGTATAAGGCAGCAGCAGTCTGTACGAAGATCAGCTGAATGGAACAACAATCCACACATTATTTAGTCTTTTCCCAACTTTAAGCACGGTGGCTGCATTTTACAAAGAGCCACCACATAAAAAAATAAATACATTCTGTGCTTTTGGTCCAGAACCAGAGTCTGAGCCTGAGTGTGGGGAGGGGAGGGGGTCAGACCATGTTGGCTTGTTCGAACAGGTACTGGTCTCTGTGAGGCGGGAACTGCAGCGTCCAGTCGATAACAGCCGGCTTAAAGAGGCCACAACACCGCAGCTGGAAGAACGTCACCAAGTTCTGCACCACGCCCTCACTGCAAGCAGAGGACGATCAGGACAATCAATGCCACACGGCGTTTTAGCACCACGTGCAGTCATGGTGTCGTATTAGTGCGGTTAGAATGGTTACATTTATGAAAATTCATTTTTGCACTTGATAAATAAGATTTGAGTCCTTAAGTTTTTGTTTCATGTCCACAGAGACAAACACGTCAGACTAGACAATGATTAATGCACAAGACCTTGGCTGAAAAGCATTAACAGTTGTCCTTAAAATTATTCATACCCTCCAATTAAAGGAAAAAGAAAAAATCAGTAAAATAAGGTGAAATCAACAAATGTAATTATAAATAAAAATTCTATGAAAATCATGACAGTGATTTTTAATTGTGATTTGAAAGAAATATTGAAAAAAAATACACAAATAGTAAAACAAGTAAACAAGCATTAAGAAGCTCCGTGGCTAAACGTTTGTTGAGGAACACGTGGAGGCAAACACTGCAATCAGGTATTTTCTGTAACATTCAAAAACACCTGTTGACTAGATTTTGGTCCACTGTTCATGGGAAAGGTGCTCTAATTTTTTCTGGGACAGTTTTTTTTTTTTTTTTAAATTATTATTTCCAATCAGAATTTAAAAGCAAAATTTTATTTCACTAAAATATAATTTTGTAAATTTTATTTATTATTAGTTTCTACAGTTTCTTGTTATTTGAATTACTACTGTGAATTTAGTCTTTCCTTTAATTGGAGGGTATGAATAACTTTGAGGACGACTGTAGCTCTCCAAGCAACACAGCTACAGCTCACCCATTAAGTAAAACTATTTACACATCAACATTATATATTCATCAAAACATTCAGAAATTTTATGAAAACGATATTACAATATCATAAATCTGCAGAAAAAAACATGGGATTTGCAAAGTAGCTTTTACCTGAGGCACAATTCCAAAATTATTGGGAAAAAAACCCCTAAGGAACCGAGAACAACATTAAAACTAGTTATAGGTAGGGTGATAAACAATGCACATTGTCAGAAGGAAATTATGCAGCCTTGCATTTACTCGGAAGTTATTTTGCCACCAGCTACCTGCCGAAGTCAACACTGCCGGTTCTCCTTAATTTCCATCCCACCCCTGCGTGGCAGTAACAGGCCCCATAGAAAGTGCTTAGGAGGAGCTTATAACAAGAGTGGGCCCTCTGATGCCTTTTAACCCAGACCTGATAACATCTTTGTTGCACATTAACGTCATGTATAAAAGTGTGGAGGTAACTTTGGGGGTTGAAGATGCTGCTGATGTGCCTCTGAGCCATTTAAAAATGGTTGAAAAGTCTGAGGTGCTCACGAAATTATTCATACCCTCCAATCGAAGAAAAGCCTAAATTCATAATAATTCAAATAACAAGAAACTATTAATAAATTAAAAAAATTACAAATTTATAATTTTGTTAAATAAGATATTGCTTTTGAGTTGTGGTTGGAAGTAACTAAGAAACACAAATATACAAAACAGTCCCAGACACATCACATCATCTTTCCCATGAACAGTGGACCAACATATCAGTCAACAGGTGTAGACGTCTTTATGAATGTTACAGAAAACACCTGATTACAGCGATTACCTCAACGTGTTGTTCAATAAAATTTTAGCAGCTGGGCCCCATCATGCTTGTTTACCTGTTTTATTTTTGTGTGTTTTCAATATTTCTTTCGAGCCACAACTCAAAATCACTGTCATGATTTTCATAGACTTTTTATTCATTATTACTTTTCTCAATTTCAACTTATTTTACCAACAGCTGTTTTTTTTCCTTCTTTAATTGGAGGGTATGAATAATTTTGAGGATGACTGTAAATTAAAATATAACTAATTATATTAGAGATGCACCGATCCAGTTTTTTTCGGATATATCATATCTGGCCTTAGCGTAACGGCCAAATATTGATCTAATACGACTGTTAAACGAATGAGCCATATACCTTGGAATATAAGTGAAGGCATCAGGCTTGGCAAACATTTTGCTTTGCTTAAAAAAGGTAAATCAACACAGATATAAATATAATTAATATTATTTATTACCAAATAAAGTGTATATTTATTATGATATTACTAAAAACAGAAGTGACTGGATCGGAATGCTGGATTGGCCACATGCATCCGATATTCGATACAGCTAATTTGTCGGTATCGGAGCGGATATCTCTAAATTATACATGGCACCATACAGTATTGATGTTGATATTTTCTACCTGTACTGATCCCAGAAATGTAGTGTCTATTAGTCTGTAGTGACGCACAACACTAATATTCAGCTTACTTGAAAGGATTCTGTTTCAGGGAAACAGATTGTCTCAGTTTCCTTTGTTGGAACGCCAGAGTCGCTCGTTCTGCTGTGGTTATTCCCAGGAATGCGATCTGTTCCGGCACAAAGAGATGAAAGGAGGGGGGGACACACAGTACTCTCAGCAAGGACCGATGATCGACATCAAACAAGCAAACAATAAAACCAGACCAACCCATTTAACAGGTTTTCATTATCCCAGCAATTGCAGCCTGATACTGATGTCACTTCATTTTACCCCAAGTTAATTTAATATGTTCAATTTTTGAATTTCCAAATCATAAAGAGTCAGTAGTGATAATCAAAACCAAACAGAATTAGAAATTTGTATAATTTAATTTCTTACAGGAGGTTTCAAAGACAGTTGAGCATTCACAGGGTATCTGTGGGCCACAGAAACCCATCAACACATTATCAGCCAATTACCTGGTGGAGCTGCAGGAGCAGGACAAAACCAGACCAGAAAGTATGATATAAAGAGATCAAGAAGACGCTGAGCACCCAGGGAGAGCAGCTGACCAGGGCTGAGATGACGCCCCACAGTCCCTGATCCTCATAATGCAGCACACAGTGAGCGGACCAGTCTGAAAACACATCGCAGGGGAATCGTAATCATCGTAAATGTGGGGAAATAAAAATGAATAAATGTGAGATTCTGTGGCGACGCTGTCGTCAGGGCACTTACACATGAGACAACCGTAGAACATCCAGGCTCCGATCAGCATGAGGGCGAGCAGAAAGAGGACGAAGTAGTGATGATTCCTCGCACCTGGAGGGGGAGAAACATGATGAAAAAAACATCTATCATCACACCATTTGGTGAACTAGGTCCCCCAAGGGAGATCATTTCTCAAAATTCTGTAACTTTTATATCTGTTTAAACTTTACATGAAAAAAATTACTTCTTAAAGCAGAACTCAGTAACTTCAGCTCGGGGCTCCCCCTAGTGGCGTCCTTTCACTGTCGTGTTCAACCCCCCCCTTACACCCCCACAGCACACAGACGGCTTCTCTACCCGTCTTTCCTCTATTTTGATCCCTGATTATATTTCTAAGCGTTTACTAGCTTGTTGATGCTACGTTGCTGCGTTGGTAGCAGCACCACGTCTCCCTCTGCTCAAAGCAAAGTCCTGTATTTTCTGAAACGGGACGTTTTACCCGCGATTTGCGGGTAAATATGCCGTGGATTATATTTTTCTCTGGTGTTGGCGAGTAGCAGGTAAGAATACGAACTTTTATTTACTTTTTGCGGACGTGACAAGTGATTATTGAGCCTGAAGCAGTGATGCTTCACCCGGCGCCCAGGCAGCGCAGCTACGTGAATCACTCTGGTCCAGCAAAGAGTTGGTTATGAGAGCCAGGAGCCGTGTTTAGGTGGTGTGAAGCTAAAGAAATGTTTTCTTTGAAATAGCGCTGGTAGTCTGGTTCAAATCAGCGCTGGAAGCAGCTCGGTAGATAGGGGACCTGAGTACCGTACAGCGGTTTCTGTTGTCGCAAGTTCTGCTCGGGTCGGCGCAGGCAAAGTTGTTTTTAGCTGCTCGCAGGCCAGAGGCCCCGGCGGGAGGGGGGGAAACATTGAATCGCTCCGTAAACACTTTGTTTAGCCCCACGGGGATTCCGAAAAGCATTTATTGAGTTAAAAAAGTTACTGAGTTCCCCTTTAAGTTAGTCTTACTGTACATGATGTACAAAAAACAAAAACTGGAGACATTTTGTATCTTTCCTTGAAAATGCCCCAAAATTTACATTCAAAATCAAATTTTTAGCCAGTATTATTCTTTTAAAGTTATGAAAAACAAAATCAGAAAAAACTAAAATATACCCTACATGTCTTTAAACCACTCAAATGATGATTTAAACACATTCAAATAGTATTTAACAGCTTTCCTGGCTTGTTTGAGGAAAGAACTGGTGTTGAATATTTGCAAATCATACCAATGCAGGTGTTGGTCCACACGGAGTGGTGGTCTTGCTTTGCCACACACGCATCACAGCTGAAGCAGTGAATCGCTCTCACTGGTTTCCTGACCTGCCAAACAGGAAGACAACAGGAAGCTGTAGACGCTGGGACTGGGTTCATGACGGCGTGGGGAAAAATGGGAATGGGAAAGCCTCACCATACAAGAAGTGCAAAATATTCTGGGGTCCAGACAGCCTGCCTCAGCTAACACCAACACGTTCTGGCAACATAAAAGAGTTTATCTCAGTTGTTTATATTAAAGGAACATAAATTTAACTGGAAATCTTTGCAGTTTTCCCACCATTTTCTTCTTTTCTTCAGTTGTTTTGATGAAACCTGGGTCAGTCCTGCAGGTACGAAGGTAGTAGTAAAGCAGAGCAGTGGCATTGACAGTGAACAGAACCTGAACTGTGGTGCTGGGTCCATGTAGAAGTTTTCAGTCAAGAAACATTCTGCTCATGGAGATATCAGGTAGGGATCTTTTGAATGCACTAATGCGTAAAAACTACATTTCATTCAAGATGCAAGAAGAAGTGAGCTCTAAGCTGTGCACCCGGCACATGCTGCTGCTATTTGCATGCTGTTGATGCACAACAACAACCTGGAATTGCGCAAAACCTAAATATTGCAATTAAAAACCGCTGATGGAAACACCTGCATTTTGAAAAAAACTCAAATACCGCAAGAGTTTTTACGCTTTCATGAGGCGTAAATTCAGATGTTTCGATAAAGCAGTTTTTCCCGTAAGTGTAATTGAAACATTTTTTTTGCAATTACACACCATCAGGCGTGATGTGGGGGGTTAAAATCCAGTTATTCTTTCTTAATTATGATGAATATGATCATTTACAAGCATTAACTGTGAAATCGGAGTGATGGGGGAAGTTTTATCAGTCACGTATATGAAAAATCCCCAAATCGCCATAACTCAGCAAGCCGAGTTCATTTTGGACATTATACAGATGGTTTAAGTTCTTCATGTATTAACGACTGGCCACGAGCTGTTTATGTCATTTGCACACATTGGTAACACCACGACTCGGTTATCTCGTTCCCACATGTTAATTATACGTCACCAGGATTTAATAAAATATGACCGCGGATATCATCGTATGACTGCGCCTTCGTATCAGCAACTGCATCACCACATCAGTCAGGAACTGGTGCCGGATAAAAGTGGGATACAAGATCCAGAAATGACATCCACACTCCAGAAGTTGATCCTGAGGGGTTTTAATTTGTGTTACGTTTCGGGCGTCTGCTCTGGAAGTCGCCACGAGTTTTTTCCCTGCTGATGTGATCCGAGGCTCCGTACATACGGACTTTACCTCTGAATTATCATCTGCTGCTTTCATCTCCTGATGAGGAGCAGCAACTCTGAAACCCGATTATATCTCCATCCTCCTCAAAGTGGAGTCTCGCAGGACGGGATTTTACAAGAATTACGGCTTATTCCATTCAATGAAGACACCTACATATCGCAATTGTACTTTTTCTAAATTTAAGAAATATCGCTTTTATTTCCTCGAAAAAGTATTATGGAAACCCAGCTAGTGATATGCGCGGTGATGTGGTGGTCAGCACTGTGGCTTCATAGCAAGAGGGTCGCTGGCTCAAGCCTCGGCTGTAGAGGAGTTTGAACAGGAGCCTTTCTGTGTAGTTTGCATGTTCTCTGTGTGTATGTGTGGGTTCCCTCCAAGTACTCTGGCTTCCTCCCACCATCTAAAGATGTAATTTAGGTAAACAGATCTCCCTTATAAAGGAGACTTTCACTTCAGCTGTAGTCATTGCACTCAAGCAATGTGCAATTAAAATGCAATATAATACACCAAACTAGCCGCAAGTGGCTTCACAGTCAGCTGAATGCTGCTGCAATGTCTGAGTAGTTGGAGGTATTCTGAACTGATGGGTCAGTTTATCACCCAGCCCCAGAGTCCCAGGGGGGAAAGATAAATTTGTCTCAACAAAGTTCTTGAACAAAAATGGATGTTTTGTGCTTAAAACACAACCTTTTCCTGAATGTGTGCTGCATTTTAGCCAATTTTCACTTGTAAATGGTGAAAGTGATCTCCAATCACACTCTGAATGAGCAGAACTCGTGTACCAACGCTGGTCAAGAGGGTCAAAAAAACCTCTAAAAATGATTGAAATACCAAACACTTATCAAATGAAATGTTGCTTTCCAAAGAAAATCATCAGTAGCCGTTCTCTTGTAAAGAAAGGATATCTGGCAGGAACCAGAGGTACCAGGTGACCAGCATCCAAAAGACTGAAGCCATTAGAGCTGAGGATGGCAGGAGAGACTGGAAGTCTGGGCTCGGGAAATTCCTGTTCGACACAAACATCGTTTAATTAAAGTCAGACAGTCAGCTTTGTTTAACATGAAGACTTAGTTCAATTACAGTTACATCTTTAAGGAGAGAGTAAAAAACCAGCATTCATACCTTGAGACCAGATTTATTACACCCATTACGCAGGCCAACAAGATCCCTTTGAGTAACCAGGACTCCGAGTTCATATCAGCTATAGCACCCACACATCCAAACATGGCTGTGCAGAATAAGAACTGCAGAAAAACCTGAAAAAAATAAAAAAAAATAAAATAAGGAGTTGAATATCTGAAATTTATTGCAGATTACTGTTCATGTGTAAAAAAAGAGAAAAGAAAAAAAAAAAGTAGTTTAAAATTTACAATACGAGACTGAAATTGGGTTTACATTAACTGGCAAAACAAACACCGATCATTTTTTCATTTTTATCTTGAAACGGGCAATAAAAATTAGAGCAATAGAATTTAGTGCAATACAAGTTAGTGGTAATTAAAATTAGTGCAATGGAGGGACATAATGCAATGGGTCTGTGCAAAAGGAGGGTGTGCAACACAGATTATAACTGGGTTTTCTCTCACTTTTTACCGTTGCATGGTTACCATCTGTAGTTAGGTATATGTTTTTGCTTGCCTTTCTTGTCCTTTAGTAAATAGTCTAAATAGTCTAATAGTCTGTTTAAATGTATATTAAGATGCACTGTTCCCCCTTTCTTGTCTTAAATAAAGGGAAAAAAAATCTAAAGTGATGTTAATGTGAAACACAATTTCACAAGAAATCTTGGCTGTGTAGTGCTACGAGAAAGTGGCAGAATGGACTCCATTAATAATCCAACAGTAATTCTCCTACTAAAGAAACCAGGGGGTCCAGTGGTGCAGTCTGACATAGTCAGAGACAATGATCTCTTAATGTTTCCCACGCTCTTTGCTTAGACTTTTCTGGAAAATGTGGTAGAGCTGAGGAAAGGTGGTTGAAGAAACTGCAGTTAGAATCTGACCACAAAGCTGTGATGCAGATGTGCAGCACTGAAACTAAACATGGTTAACAAATATTCTACAGAAAGGAATCCAGATAGTTCATCTAATGCAATCTTATCACACTGTTACATGGAGATTACCAGTAAATGTCAGCATGTTCATAAACTAAAATATAAAAGATCATAATTCTGAAAGAAAAGAACGGGTAGCTCAACACAGCCGGCTCAGGTTTGCTTCCTGGCCTGAGGCCCTTTCTACTGTCAGTTAGAGGCCATTTGTCTTGTCTACATACTTTCATAAAGTATGGTTCTATCCTTTAGAATTTCACTTAATTTGAATAGCTCTCATCATGGCTGCCTCTTCAATATTTCCAAGTTCTTTAGCTTAGTTGGGAAGGTTCAAACCAAAATGGACTATTCAACCAGACCCCAGAGCTCTTGTGACTCTTCTTCAGTGTCAATTTACCCTGTATCTGTTGACGATCCGCAGACAACGCGAGTTGGAGCGAATCCTCTCCTGTTTGACATGGTTCAGCATGTGGATGAGCAGTGGGCTGTGCACTTGGTGGGCTAAGTCAATAGGCGTGTGACCCTGAAGAAGAATCATGAAAAAAATCATAAGAAAAAGACACCATTCAATATTCACTGTATCGTGAGGAAATCTCCTCATATACTGAATTATTTTACTTTCTTTTCCCAGTACAGATAAACTGATAAGCCTCCATGGTGCTACATGCCAAATTCAAGCTCAGCACAAACAGCAAACAAATAAAGACCAATCAGCGTAGCAAAGTAATCTGCCTAATAAAAGCTGAAGCAGCAACAGGTCAAACCAAAAGAGGAACTTTTTAACAATTTTTCACCCTCAGAAAAACAAAAACGGGTTTAAAGCTGAAAGCAGACGATCATTCAGCCCCGATAAATCTCTCACAGTCTGGCAGCATGTGCTGGACTATTACAGCAGACTGAAACCTGCACTGTGAGACGTGCAAGTTTGGTGACGCTCACGTTAATATTTTCGGCGTCCACACTGGCTCCAGCCTCCAGCAGGATGTGGGCAGCATCCACGTTTCCTGCCAGCACTGCGCAATGCAACGGCGTGTTCCTGTTGACTTTGTCCACAGCACTCACAGAGGCGTTATTTTTGATAAGAAAGTTTGTGGGCTCGGGCCTATGACAGAAAAAACAACGCAGGTTTTATTTTCTAATTGTAAAACACACCAAGATGTTATGAATAGGCTTGAAATTTCTATTAAGACTCCAATCATATTAAATTAAGTTAGAATATTTTAAGTCACTTCATAAATCTCAAATTCAGTATTCATTTATTTACAGTAACAATGTACATATGTAAAACAGTGAGGCACTTACCCAATAATCTTCTGGGCTGCCAGCATCAGTGGCGTCTGGCCGTTACAGTCAGGCCCATCGACTTCCTGAAACACCATAAAAAGAAAAAGAACTTAAACAGAGTTATAAAGAACATGAAAAACAATGACAAGAGGATTCAGTGAGGGTGCCTCAGCAGTCTCACCTGTCCTTTAGCCATAAGATAAGCTGCTATGGCCATGTGTTGGAAGAGGATGGCGAGGTGGAGTGCACGGTAACCTTCTCCGTCTGCGATGGAGGGGTCTGCTCCATATCTCAACAGCTGGATCACCATGGGGAGGTGGCCCTGCCTGAACATGGATGAACAGGCAGTTTTATAAAAACAAAAAGCAGCGGACAAGAAAGCTGCAAAATGTCTGAGCATCAAAACCAGCCACTTTCTGGCAAATAACAGCTTTTAGTTTCTAAAGTTGATGTGTGATGTGTAAACATGTGAACCAGGAATAAATAAAACTAGTGTGTGAGATTACATCTACATCATGTTCACACCTGATTGCCCAGTGAAGCGGAGTCGAGTTGAGGTCTCCTCCAAGCTGATCGACTATCGCTCCTTTGGACATGTAGTACCTGAAGAAAGCAGCAAAGACACAGAGTTAATCAGTTTGAGAAGTTTCTTATTCATCATAAAGTCTAAAAACTGTGACTCAGTTAAAACAGACTCAGCCTCTGAGGAAGGACAGAGTTTATTTCAATATCTTTACCTGACAGCAGGGGTAACATTTCATTTACAATATGTTGTGACTGAGATCATTTCAATGTATATTCAAATTAACTTTAAAATCCCAGAATAAACCAACATAATTAACTGGAACACATTGTTCTATGATTACACAACTGCAGCCCGAGTTGCTCTCAGGATGTAAAGAAGCAGAGATACGAAGGATGCCCTTCCCCAATAAACCAACAGAGGACAATTCCTACATGTCAGAGGACCACTGTGAGTTTACTGCAGTGGAATATTTACATCCATCTCGTCCAGGGCTACTCACTTCAGTCCTACAAGGGCAACAATCCAGCAGGTTTTCCATTTCTCTGTGTTCCAACACAAGCTAATGAGTCCTTGTGCAGAGCTTGATTGTCTATTGGATATTCAATTTGAGTCAGGTGTTTTAGAGCAGGGAGAGATGGAAAACCTGCTGGATTGCGGCCCTCATAGGACCGAATTGAGTAGCCCTGATCTGGTCTGAGGGTTATTAGTTCTGCTAAGAGCTAAGATGATATCTGCAGCTCTTACTTGACCAGCTCTGAGCGGTTGTTGATGGCCGCCCAGTGCAGCAGAGTAACGTTCTCTTTGTCCGGCAGCCTGACGTCGTATCCTGCCTCCACCAGCTCCTTACAGCGCTCAAGGATGCCAAACCTGACAGACACAGATGCACAGACACACTTGAGAAACTCAACTATTGTAATTTTGTTTTTAAGTTATGCAATGAGTTCTGAATGAATGAAGACACAATAAACCATGGCATCATATAAAGAGTCTGGGGGTCCTTGAAGCAGCCAGCCCTCAGTTCAAGTCCCACCGTGGGGTCCTTTGCTGCATGACACCCCCTCTCTTCCTCTGACCCTTTCCTACTAAAAAAATACTTTAGAATAAAGGCCACAATTGACCGAAAACCCTGTAAAAATAAACATTCACAGTATTCACCTAAGGAGGAAAGCAGTTCTTAACACAGCATTGAAGTAGCAAAAACATTTTATTTGGACCTTTTTAAAAAAAGAAGTTGCTTGTGTCTAGTATACACATGGTTTTCATTGTAATATGAGCTGAACTGAATAACAGGAGCAGCTCGAGATTTTGTTCCTTCCTAACAAGTGAAGTGACCTTTGCTCTGCTGCACCTCATCACTAATTAGCTGGAAATGCTCCAGCATTCTTATCTCAACTAAAGCCCACCAATAAGTACAGCTTTTAAAGTCTCAAACTGTTTAAACATAAAACATTCACCATCTGAATAATTTAACAGATCTCTAAGAATTTTTTTTTCTGTTGAGTTTTGTTGTGCAATTTCTGCTGGAGTAAAGATCAAATACATATCAAAAGTTCACCTCAAAGAAAGAAAAGGTTGTTTCCATTGTTTCATTTTGTCCAAATCTAAGTTCTTCCCTGGAAATTTTAACTAAAAATGTTTCACTACTCATTTGTCTGAACATAATGACATATTCAGATATCAAAAAGCAGTTATTTTGTCAGTGAAACTAGCTATTGTATTTGAATTTAGGATTTAATTTTTGGCAAACTATACCGTTATATAACACAAAAACCATGCTAATTTGTTTAAAATAACATTGTTTATGTTAATATCTTAGCATGATTTGTAAATAAAGGCCAAACAAACTTTTTGATTATCATCAGAAAAATACTTGTTTGAAGCAGCTTTCCTTTAAATCTCAGATACCAAATATTCCAAAACCATCCATCTAAGTTTCTCTTACGATAAAGCTTACAAATATAAGAAGCAACCAATGACACCTTCTTTAGTAAGCCAATAAAAAAAAAGGTTTATCTCAACAATTTTTTAAGTTATCAAAACCTTTTCATAGACCTGAATCCAGACCTGCGATGTGCGATCATTATTAGCCCTTAAAAATTTGAATCTCTCCATATCATTGACTATTCATTCCCAGAAAAAGAAATGTCCTCAGCTGGAAAAGGGTGGAGTATCCTCTTCTGGTCGGGGGTGAGGTCCTGCCCCAGGTGGAGGAGTTCAAGTATCTTGGGGTCTTGTTCACAAGTGAGGGAAGAATGGAGCGGGAGATTGACCAACAGATTTGTGCAGCATCTGCAGTGATGAAGACTCTGCATCGGTCTGTTGTGGTGAAGAAGGAGCTGAGCCAAAAGGCAAAGCCCCCGGTTTACCGGTTGATCTACGCTATGACCCTCACGTATGGTCATGAGCTGTGGGTCGTGACCGAAAGAATGAGATTGTGGGTACAAGAGGCCAAAATAAGTTTCCTCACTTAGAGATAGGGTGAGGAGCTCTGTCATCCTGAAGGGGCTCAAAGTAGAGCCGCTGCTCCTCCGTATGGGGGGGAGCCATGGTTCGGGCATCTGGTCAGGATGCCTCCTGGACGCCTCCCTGGTGAGGTGTTTTAGACACGTCCCACCAGGACGAGACCCTGGGGGAGACCCAGGACACGCTTGAGGGACTACACCTCTCAGCTGAATGGGAACGCCCGGGGAGTGGACCCCCCCGGATGAGCTGTTGAACGTGACCAGGAAGAGGAAAGTCTGGGCTTCCCTGCTTAGGCAGCTGCCTCCGCGGCCTGACCTTGGATAAGTGGAAAGAAGATGGATGGATGGAAATTCTTGTGAAGTAAACCCTTCACTAGCAGCTCTTGTTTGACTTTGTTGATGAAAATGAATAACTAGAAACAAGGTAATCTTGTCTGGCAAAGCTGCACAAACATATTCAGGAATCCAACATAACAGCCCCATTTGATAGCCTTTGCATTTCCACTGTAGGACTCACAAGATGATCTGCACATTTTGCAACAGCTCAAATCATTATGTTCACTGCAAGCACATCAAAACGACTCAAGTTACAAAGTAAATCAATGAAGCAAAAAAAAAAAAAATACACCGGAAGACTGTTGTTGCATCAGCCTGTAAGGGAAATGTAAGAGGGCACCAATCTGCCGTTTTTAGACCATTCAGAAATATCTTCTCCACGTTGGATACTTTTTGGTCAGGAAAACAATCTGAAGAAGCATCTACAGTCAACCAGATTACACATAAAGGTGCATATACCCCTAAACCCACCCCCTAGTTCCTGTGGTAGGAAACAACTTGTGTGAGTGTGTTTTTTTAGTGGGATCCAACTACATGTTTAATTATCACTTACTGTGTTGCCTTCACAATGTCCCAACTGCCGCTGTCATCCATGTGGGACCGTTTTTTCGGCTGCTGACAGATGTCCATCGTCTGGTCAGTGTTTTTGCCCAACTGTCCATATGCAGGTGTGTACAGGTGAGTCATTCCCCCAAATGCTGCTGCTCTTGGCCCATGACTGTGAGAATGGCCTGGATGCTCATGGTGGCAGTTGTCACGCATGTGACTGTGACCCTGTAACAAAAACAAAAGCAAAACACACAAGTTTAACCATAGATCTTCTTCATATTAAGTAAACCCTGAACTCCACAGTTAGATTTGAGACTATAAATGATCAGGAAATATATTGACATTTTGCCACTCAAAATAGTAAAATGGTATAAAGTATGGTTTCAAACATACATAAACCTAGGGCTGGGGATATATGATATGAAAAAATATGATATATTTAAAGAGATAGGAATGGAATATCGCCATAGAAAAAAGGAAAGTTTTTTTATAAAATAAACAGGTATATTATTATATTATTGGAATATAAAAATAATATTTTTTAGTTTGAATAATAAATAAAAAAAACCATAAACCTCAAACAGTTTTGTCCTGTTTTAATACAAGCACAAGTCCTCTCACTTATTGCTAAAGCATCTGATTTCTGGAAGACTACTTGTAAGGTGGACGTCTTAACCTGCAGAACAAGCAGCTGTAAAGCATGACTCACTGTGCACAAGCTGTTTGGTTTAGCAATACGACAACACACTGAGATAACGTTAATTTGTCAACTGTTCAAGATTCCGTCAAACCAGCCACTCTGAAGTATCTGACACTTTATCAAGCATGGGCGTTCCAAGCTACTCACTGAAGTTAAATTCCTGAGCAGGTGTGTTTCACATATTTGCATCGAAATAGTTTACACCAGGAAGGAGAGTTAAGAACTTGATGGAGGCTAACAGATGAACAGTAGCAAAGATAAAATTTAAACATATAGTAACCTAATAACCGTTTTATTTCTGGATCAAACCATTATATCTTTACAACTTAAGACTTTCCAGTTTCTATTACATGCATGTGTTAATGGGTGAATTTGGCATTTTTCCAGGGATGAGCAGCAGTACTGAGTCACCAAAATACATGGAAATACAGCAGAGCAAAGCAAACTTGAAAGTGGCTTTTAGGAATAGTTCTCCAAGGTACCCAAAGGTGATCCAAAGCTCTTTTATGACCAGATGAATTCAACAGAAGATGGAACAACTGAAGGTCCAGAATGCAACCCAGGTCCTGTTTCAGGTCTTTGCTGAACTTCTTCCTGTTTCTTTAAGACATCACTTCCAGATAATGTTCATAAGCATGACACTTCTTTGTTCTCCACTCATCTAGTTTTCTGAGTCTTTTAAAGGACAACTTGGTGAAACAAGTCAAGTTTCCAGTTAATTGCACTTTGACAGTCTCACTGATGGTGAACAGTACTGGTCAGTTTTTACCACAAGCACTTAGCAGCTGTGTTTAACCCTCTTGGAAAGATCAACTGGACTCTTTATCCTTACAATTGGACTCATGTTTTTGCTGCTTTCACATTGTGATCACGACAGGCTGCTGCCAAATTCCTGACAGGCGATCAACGTAAGAAAGGCATAATGCATGTACATTAGCTCAATACATGCAGCCGGAACAACGACTGGGACCTTTGTAAGAAGATTACCATTACGTAATAATGAGCCTGCACAAAGGCAGGCAAGTATTTAAATGCTTAAACCAGCCAGGTTATCAGTGCATCATCTTGTGAACCAGACAACCGTAACGTGGACGTCGCTGCCTTTACCATTTACAATCAGGAAATACGCTAAATGTTCCCGCTCAACGTTCAAGTGTGACAGCTAGCTAGCACTGTTAACTGTTCGGCGACTGAACACGTTAACTACATCACATGGAGCTCACAGACTAAGTGGGTTTTGTTTTCCTCTGCAATGGTAATTCCGCGTTACTGCAACTTACCTACGAGCTACAACTAAACAGCAGGCTAGCTTAATTATTGCTAACAATATGCTAAGATAACGTCAATAAAGCGACGTCTCGGCCAAATTTGTCCCAGAAAAATCAGCCACAACACAACAGAAGCAACAGAAGCAGCAAATAAACGTAAATACACATACATGACCATCCTCATTCCAGTCCATCTTGATGTGGCGAAAACGAAATGAAAGTTCTTGCAGCTGGACGACAGAGGAACAAATTACTTCCGTTAAGTACTTTACAAAATAAAAGCCTAGTAGAACCATTTCTAAAGCCAAGAGTTACTAGAGTGAAAGATTTACTCAGAGAAACTACAACCACATTGAAAAAACAGTTTTTTAAATATTCAAATTTAAAATGTCTATATTTAATGAAGCAGAATTGAAGATTTGTTGTGGGGTATCATTTGTGGGAAAAGAGCTATTTTATTCAGAAAGGAACTGCAGTAAACAGGAAGTATCCTTTCTAGCCGTTTTCTTGCTTTTTTTTTCTTCTCCCAGAAAAGCAACAATTATTTAGACTGAGCTTGTTTGTTGTAACTACCCCAGCGCAGGCTTCTTGTATAATTCAGAAGATAAAATAAATGTTTTACTACTGCAGCGTATTGCATTCACTTGTTTTCTCCAGGTTTCTCTTGAAGTAATGCTGTTTTTTTAATTGATGACAAAAAAAAAGAAAAGAAAATCAGTTTCCCTTTAACCTCTGTACTGCAAAAAACCCTCATGTTGGAAAACAAGAACGAAACAAGACCCCTTACCAAACCAAATGCAAGCTCTTTAAAATCATTCTGCAGTTTTCTACTAAACTTAACAAACCCCTCCCCCAAAGTGAATGTAACAAGATCACACATTTTTCAGCATTAGTGTGGAAAAAGAACATTTCTATAACCAATTTGCTGTGGAAGTTATATGAAAACAGAATTTCGGTATTACATATTTCAGGGTTTTTCCAGCCACCCCCACCACCACCAAACACAGATGCACAAATCTATGGGGGGGGGAGTTCTTCAGTATCATCAGTAAAAATCAGTTCTGCTATGAAAATACTGATTAAGCAATTTCCTGTGCTCTCTTGACACCCTGCCCCATTTTTGCTCTTAGATAGTATTTCAATATGCTGTGTGGTATTTGAACATGTTTACATATGTGATCATTCAACTCTTAGAAATCAGCTCATATTTGGACACTAAATGTTCTTTCGGTTATAGCGTACAGTAAATTAGTCATTTTCTATTTATAGACCACCTTTCAAAACCCAGCTTATAAACAAAATCCAGTCAGAAGAATCCAGGGCAAAATCCTGAACCAGGTAAGTTAAAAACAGAAATAGATAGAATAGGTCCTCAGCTGTGACTTCTTTTTTCCTGTCACTGTTTAGGTCTCACAGTGCTCAGCCCAAGCTCTGCTAATAGCAGAACTTTTTGTTTGGCCAGCATGCGGCCAATTTCATACGTGGATATAGGATCATACCAATATGTGTAAAAAGAGAGGAAGCAAACACTGCAAGTTAACAGACAGAGGAACAAACAGGAGAGTGTGTGAGTGTGTGACATCATTGGGTAATGCAACTATCCATGGCATCTGACAGCAAAGCAGCATCTGTTTGTAGTTTAAAGATAAAACAAATGAGGCAATTATATGGCTTTTCATGAAACCGCTGAACGTGAAAAGGATTTCAACACACAAACATTTAATTTGTGCGAGGGTAAAATATAGGGCAATAAAGATCGTAAAATAAGAGTCATTCAGGATTAGAAAGAGTTGACTCTTCTTTGGGAGCTGAGTGAAAAGAGCTGGCTCTGTGAAAAGAGCCAAACTTCCCACGCACACCAACATGTAGCTTCACTGTTAAACCACAGTCTTGAACCCACTATCATTCACCAAAAGCAGCATTTACAACTGTGGGTCAAATATTCATTCCAGAGAACTTTGACTCCAGTAAAATGTTATAACTTGTAATGGTGAGCGACACATTAATCTTTGAAAACAGCTGTGACATAAAGAGAATTGGTGAGAATTATGTTTTTATGTATGGAGCAAATCCTGGAGCTGTGATGGCTATCATCATAAGGCTGTTAGTTTAGAATAACCTGTAGAATAGCCTGACACACACGTGAAATTTAAAGCATCCCCACCACGTCACCACAGCTGGAAAATGGAAAAGTACAGTTATTGTGATGAAAAACAGTCTAAAAAGCATGTTTCAATTACACTTCCTTTTTTGACCACTAGATGGCACAGTCATGCACTATGTCATTGAACCCACCGAAGCCTCAATCAGCCATCTTTAGCTGACACTTCTACACTAGGAGGAACACACTTAAAGGCACAAGACATTGGTTAGCTTAAGGAGAACAATAACATTACAACACCACTAAATAAAAGGGCCTGATTGTTACTCAGAGGCCACAGAGAATCTGACAGAGGCTGAATGCACATGCTGGTCCTTACAATAGCTCCAGTAATGAGGCTGATGAGGAACAGGTGCACTGGAGAGCAGAAGCCCAGACTCTACTGGGGGGCAGATCCGCCCAAAATTGACCCAAAACAGAACCAACAGTTTACAATCTGATTACTTCAGCTGAGGGTTCCAGAAAAATAGTATGGCTTTCGAAGTTCTGAAATACGTAGAGGGGTTTTGCCTTGCAGAGCCCCAGAAGTTAAAAACAAGACTTTGTTTTCATCCATTGTCTACTTCTAATTCCAGTGCAGAGTTGCAGGAGACTGGAACTTATCCTAGTTCACGGTACATGAGAGGCAGGGTAGGCTACACCCTGGGCAGGTCGTCAGACCATCACAGAGCCCAAAACTTCATATATAATTTAAAAAATGAACTGATGACCAAGAGGAGAGATGATACCAGAGCCATGTCTTTGCTCTTCTGTTGGTTCCAATCAAAGGTCTTGCTGTGGGATTTTGTACAACCTGTAGAGCAGTGATCACCTCCCGGTCCTCAAGGACCGGTTCCTGCTGGTTTCCAGGTCTCCCTGCTGCAGCACACCAGAGTCAGACTAGACAAGCTCTGGACAAATCTGCTAATTAGTCAATGATTTAATAGGTGGTTGAGAGTGAGACATGGAATCCTGAGGATCTGGTCTGAGGACAGGATTGGGGACCTGCTGTAGGGATCAAAGCTGTTCTAGAGCAGCGGTTTTCAAACTTTGTGAGCCACGACCCCACCCCCCTCCTTATGATGACTTAGAGGTTAACTGAGTGATAAATCTATAGATCTAATGGGTCAGCCATCCTCTTAATGTGAGGCTTGGAAACTATGAATCTTCATAAATAAGGAAGGTAAAGTGGATTTTGGTGGATTATGTAAACAGCTGTGGAAAAAGCACCCAAATGTCAAAATTCAGCTTTTCTCACCAAAATAGGGCCAAATTAGAATTTTAGAATACCACCTTTGTTTTCAATGTTTCGATGATAAAAAATTCTACATGTAAATTTTGAAAACGACCAAACTTCATAAATACGGAAGATCAATGTTTTTTGGTGGATTCGGTTCACTGCTGAGTTGAGCAAGTGTATCTATCTGCGGCTTGCAACCCAGTGGGCATGTCATATAGTGGGCGTGTCTGGTTAGGTTTAGGGGAAGGGTCAGGGATAGGGCTAGATTTTACCGTGCTCTCATTGGCCTGGTGGCCGTGTCGTCGAGTAACGTCACTCTACGACACGCCCCTGTCTTGCGAGCCGCAGATGTACCCTTCTCGAATCGAGGCACCTATATGTCCAAAATCAGCTTCTCTCGCTAACATAATTCCAAATTAAGATTTTAAATATGTTTTTAGTAATAACTTAGTTATTTTGCAATAATTGAGAAATGAATGTGTTAATTTCACAGAGTAATCTCTTTGCAATTGCGTGTTAATATTGATAGCCCCAAATCCCAAATTTATTTGAAAAATGTAGCTTGTATTTTTTTTTCCCCACAATGATCTGGGGGCCCACTTCAATTATCCTGTGACCCCGAAACCCAATTTAAGAAACCACTGTTCTTGAGGGTCTTACTATAATTCACCCATCCAGCCATTTTCTACACCCACTTATTCCAAAGCAAGGCCATAGGGGACTGGTGCCATCCTAGCATCTACTGGGCAAGAGGGTACACAGAAAGACAAAAAAATCACCTTCTGTCCTAAGGAGAATTTAGAAATACCAATTAATCTCCTGAGCAGGCATGTTTTTGGACTGTGGGAAGCCAGGAATTCCTAGAGAACCCACATACACAGGAGAAGTATGCCGACCTCACACAGAAAGGCCCCAGCCAAGCTTTAAACCTTTTTGCTGTGAGGCAACGGTGCTAATCACCAAACCATCCTGCAGCTGTGTTAGTAATCTAAACAAGGAGCAATAAAAACATAGATAATCATCTCCAAGTCTGATTTTCACACCAGCCTACTTTGAATTATTTCTCAAGTGGAAAAGGAACAATACAATCAATCAAAAAATAAAAGCACATAGACAAGTATGTCATTATAAATATGCGGTCATATGCAATAGTCATTTAAGTAAAAGAAAATCAATGAATGTTTCTCTAACTGTTGTTACAGGCAACCATGAACTAGTTGAGGCTGAAAAAGAAAATTCACACATCGTCTAATCTAGTGTCATCTTTTTAAAATCTTTAAAAAACTTTAACATCAGCTCTTAAATGAACAAGAGTCCATTACTGAGATGTCATTGAAGGATGTCCTTAGTCTGTTTATGGAGCTTAAATGAGCTTTTTGCAAAGACTTCCATCTTCAAGTGATCAGACAAGAATAACTGGACTTACATTTACTCAGAAACCATGGGATGTATAAGTTGTTTATTAGGTTAAACAACACTAACAGTATACTGTGGTGTTTAAACTATGCAGGGTTATATTTGAGTCAAGGGTTGCATCTTTCTTCTGCATACACTGAACATCCTGGTGTTCATTCATCAGTGTGGACTTAACAGGTTAGTATAAATAGATTTTTAGATAGTTACAGGACTTGTGATCATTTTCTTTTTTAAAAGTTTCTTTTAGGCTAATTCAATGAATTCGAGTTAAAGATTATGTATTTGTGAAGCTCAGGAGAAAGCTTTGACAAATTATATGTATCTATTTCTATTCATGCAATTGTCAGGGTAATTTCAGTCAAACACTATTCAACCCTGACTTCTTGCATTTCCAAGTGAGAAACAGTAGATGGCACCAAAAGCCAATCTACAGTCAGGAGGTTTGTCTGCTTTGCCCTCTGCAAAGGTTTTTGTTTTGTTCTGTAGCATCCACTCATTATAATGCACATATTTCATTAAGTTTTTATTCTTTCTAACAAACTATTAAAATATTCAGATGTGGCTCATAAAGATTAATCCATTATAGTGAACCTCACCCTTTTTCCAAAAACACCAGACCTTTGAAAACATGAACACCTGGAAGCAGGTTTGTCTGATCACAAGTGTTTCCACTGCAGCAGGTGGTGGTTGAGGTCCGTACATGAGGTCCGTATATGAGATCCTACATGAGGTCCGTACATGAGGTCCGTACATGAGGTCCGTACATGAGGTCCGTACATGAGGTCCGTACATGAGGTCCGTATATGAGGTCACCTCAGTTGAAGTGTTGAAGGATCAAAACAGAATAATTCTGTTAACATGCTGAAATGTTCATTTATGCATTTACATCTGCTTGAAAGTTGCCTACTTGTCGAAAAAGCACCCTGATGAATGACCCTGAGGGCTTTTGGGAAGGTTGCAGGATTTCATGCATACGTGCAAGATCCTTGGGGAATTCTGGGCTTAGGAAAGATTCCTTGTGGGTTGGAAAATAAGTGAATTGTGGTTTTAAAAGTTTGATAAGTTTAAGTCCATTGTAAGAAGCCAACAACTTTAGGATTAGTTGACTAATTAGAGTTAATTGTTATTTAAAAAACATTGTAAATATTTTATTTATTTATTTATTTATTTTTTCGCTATTTTAAGCCCATTTGCATCATTTTTTCCCCAATGATATTTTACTTATTTTAACAACAAACTTATGACAAAATTCCACAATTTCACATATTCAACAAAATTTCACACCACTGAAGATGTGGAACCGGTATACCCCCCACACCCCAACACCCCTTAACACCTCTCTACACATTTATAATCATTTGTTTGAGGTTCACTAAATTATTACATTTCAGTATTTGTCTTTCATATCTTAAATTAATATTTAATAACTGTGGATGGAAAAAGAAAAAACAAAGGAGGAAGAAAAAAAAAACATTTGCATCATATTACTTGCAGCCCATGTGTGCATGAATGAAATCTCTATTTCAGTGTACAGGCACCTAACAGAAGCGACTGAGCTGACAGGAGGAAGTTATAACAGTGAAAAGGACTAAAGGTCAACAAGACTTGAGTTTGCACGAGTTATAAGCAAAATGAGAAGGAACTTCTACTTTACAAGAGGACACACATTAACACATTTGTTGGCTCATTTACTCAGAGACACTGTGGACTCATTAAAACCCAGCGATTAAGGAAGCAGGACCTTCCAGTGAAAACACGTAGAGGAAATGTGTTTCACCGCTGATAAAGTGATAGAGGGAGCTGCTAGAGTGGACTTTACTCCCATTAAAGCCTTTGTGGAATTTGGTAATGCTGATATTTAGGGAAAACCTCAAAACTCCAGTTTAAAGGGCTTTTACGAGAAGTTTGTAATCACTTTTGTTTGTTAGACTTTTGGTGAAACCACAGTGCAGGAGAGCGCACTTTTTTATTTGAACCAGAAATGTTTTCAACCTTGGTTTAAAGTAATGTGAACATTTGAAAATTCACCACAGTATGTTTGTTGATGATTTAGTTACTTTTTGAGATCTGAATTATTTACATTAGCATGACATATCGGCTCATATTGATCGTTAGCTCTGGAATCTAATCAAATCGTCATCACATCACAGCAGAATCTGTTAATTATCTGCTGAATCAATATAGTTTTGCATAATGATAAAACTTGGGGTTTATGTCTCTACTTTTTATAAACATTCATTGCCATCTAATCTGTGTTGAGTTGAGTCTTCTCACTTATAAACTAGTGGTTTTACAGCTTTAAAACTGTGAGATGACAGTGTTTGTTTAGGCGGGTAGTGCCATGTCATGCGATGGCAACACCTTTTGATAAGTACAATTTTATAATCTGTGAGAGTGTATATTTAATAACCATAATTCTATATTTGCAACTCCTAACCTGACCAGAGGTGGGCGGGGTAAAGGAGAAAAGTAGGTGATGGTGGCAGTGAAAACGGTAGCAAACAGATTGAGGAGAAGCTTGTAGAGGATGGAAATCAAACCATCCACCCCAACAACATATTTATTTAACAATGATATCATGCAACAGCACACTTTTATCCTACAGTGAGATATCTCTTTTTCTTTAAAATAAGTTTTACATTTGATATTTATTGAGATGATGTTGAAGTTTCTCTAAATAACAGCTTTATATTACATGAGTTTTGGATTTCATTGAAGAAAACTCCAGTTAAAGATCATTTTGTTACCTTTCTTTTAAAACAATGCTTTTTTTTTTTTTTTTTTTTTTTTTTTACAATGCTCACAATGGTGTGATTAAAAGTTAATATTGATAACAGCATCTCAAACAGGGCAAATGAGTATTCTTTCATTAAACAAACATCAAATGGCTGCAGATCCTAAGGAGCATTTCTTACAGTGAAGGACCTTCATTTTAAGTGTTTGACTCAGAGATGGTGATATCAGCTACCTGCTGCGTTCACAGTGAGATCTGCTCAGACTCTCCAGAGACAGTTGTAGATATGAAAGTGAGAGGTTGCTGGCTGATGGAAGTTAATTATGGAACTAGAAACTGAACAATGCAGCTCTAAATGCTGAGAAGAAAGAAGGAAGTTTTGAAATACAAGTTTATTACATCCTTTTTGTTTGATCATACACTGTAAATTCTGACAAATTAAGTTTACTTGAAAATATTGAGGAAAAACGATTACCTTGGAAAAAGTAATTAAAAAAAAAACTTAATTGTGGTGATTACTGTGGAATTATTACATACTTAAAACTCCTGGGTCAAAAATAACCCATAATGAGTTATTTTGACCCACTGCTGGGTTGAAAAGGGACTAACTAATTTCTGGGTTACTTTGACTCGGAAAGTTGGATTATTTTTTGACCCAACTTTCAAGTTGAATTTTTGACCCAGAAGTTGGGTTATGTTGACTACAGTGTTGGGTTATTTTGACACAGAAGTTGGGTCAACAACCCAACAACCCAAATGTCTGAGTTGAAATAACCCAGAAATTAGTTGGTACTGTTTTAACCCAGCAGTTTGACCCAGGTGTTTTTAGTGTGTATATTTGAGTGAGCTGTACTTTTTTGAAGTTGTGACTACTTACTATATCTCAGTATAATTAAATTTAAATCAAGCTCTTACATTGTAATACTTTAAGTCACAAAAACTTAATATTTTCTTCCAAAATGAGTGGGCATAAAGGCAGGGTTGCCCAAGGTGGGCCCACCAATTTGTTGTCAATACCATTATAATGATACTTTACGCAATGCATATTTAACAATAAACTTCTGTCAAAGTCTCAAGGCAAATGCATCATATCGATCTCAAAGCAACCTTCCACTCCAAATGTACTGGAATGTATGATGCAACCATGGGTAGGACCATTGCAGCCTGGTTCTGTGCAGCTTCAAATAGTTGGACAAGGAGGTAGTCATGGAATTATATGGACATTTAGCTCATGGAGCAGAGCAGAACAGAGGGTGCTGCAAAGCACGATTGGAAATATGTGAATAATCCCATCTACCAGGACAGGTGTGTACAGGTGTTGTACACAAGTAGCAGGTAGAAAGTACAAAAAACTTGATGTGAGCACGTAAATTTGAAGAACTAGCATAAATTAAGCTTGATACACTAATTCATCTTTAGTCACGACATTTTTTGCATTTACAATGTATGAGAATGTAAGATAGACTGAAACTCAAAATCCTTACTAAACCAAGCCTTTACAGTCTCTGCTTCAGCTAAATTCAATATCTGAAGTATCTATGATGGAGCTTAACAAGAGGAAATGTATCAGTCTAATGCTGTCTTCTGCAATCCTGCATCAAATTCATAATATCATATACCAATGTTGCCATAAATTTTACTGACTTGCTTTGCTTTACTCAGAGTAAACTTGGTTAATTAAGAAAATATGAAGGATTTTCTTCAAAAGAGACAGTTCTTATAACCAAGAGCCTTCTACAATGGGAGGCTGAGGAGGATCTAAATGCATGACACAGAGAAGAAGATGAAGGACAAAAAGTCATCTTTAATAATCATCAAACAGGAGAATCTGGCACTGCAGGTGCAGAGAAAAACCAAGATAGTCCATATAGACAAGTCTGAGATGGACACGGAGGGCAGGAAGCATGAAAAAGCTTGGAAAGGTTCCCAATTCTCTTGTTTCCTTTATAATCTCCTTTAGCTTAGGAAATAGACAAAGACAAGCATGTTAGGTTAATTGGTCACTCTAAATTGCCCCTATAGGTGTGAGTGTGAATGGTTGTCTGTCTCTCTGTGTTGGCCCTGCGACAGACTGGCGACCTGTCCACGGTGTACCCGCCTCTCGCCTGATAATAGCTGGGATAGGCTCCAGCAACCCCCGCGACCCTGAACTGGATAAGCGGTACAGAAAATGACTGAATGACTGGCTTAGGAAATACTGAAGCGTCTTTTTTGAGAGAAAGGAGATTTTGTCCCAGAAGTCTTTGTTGTTACAATTTTCAAAGAGATGCTCGATAGTATTTACCCAGCTGAGATTTGTGTGGATAAACACTGCAAAAAGGGAATAGTTAAATCAACTTTAATGAATTATTTTAATTGTTGATAAATTATTGAATTAAGTTTACCCATGTTCAGTTATTAAGTTTATTCAGTCCAGTTAGTCAGACTCAACTGATTTAGTTTTCCATCATAGAAAGAAAAAGTCAACATAATATTAACAAATAATGTCAGACTTATTAACCTTTTTATTTTGATAAGGACCATAATGTCTTCTGAAAATTGATTATCCTCTGAGGAATCTGCCCCTTTTTCCAACATGTGGCACATTTGACAATAAAGTTGACTTTCACTTTATATCACACAAAAGGGTGAATAAGTGTGCAAACGACTGTGAGTAGCGTAGGACTCATATATGTCCAACAAAAACACATTGATTCAGAAAAACAAGTAAAAAGTAAAGTCAGTTTTAGCCCAAAATCCCAAGGCATTTCCAACTTTCAGCATGTCCACAACCTGAAATCAAAACCGAACAATGGACAGAAGATTTACGGATTCCAAACGGAAATTTGGATCAGTACTGGTCACAGTGTTCATCTCATCTCATCCAGTAAGTAAAACTGAGCCCAGAGAATCTTGAGACTTGAATCTTTATGCATCCCCCCTTCATTTGTGAAGTTTAAGCGGGATTTGAGTGTAGTGATGAACCGTGTTTACTGAAGGTGGTTTTCAGAAATGTTCGAGCCCCTGCTGAGATTTCCAGCCCAGAATTCTGTCTGTTTTTCATGAACTGAGATCTGTAGAGCACAACAGCTCAATACCTGGTCTCAGGCTCCCCATTTTGGTTGAGACTTCTCCAGATTCCCTGAATTTTTTAAATCTTATTGATAAATATGTGATGACAATGTGAATTATTTGCCATTATGTTGAACCCTTTTTTTTCCCTCCCCTGGCTGTCTTTCACATAGCAGTGAATCACTTCTCACCTTTACTTCATGAAAAAGTGCATTAACTGGACACCAATTAACCTAACTGGTCATGAGAGGTTCATTGAAATATATCTATAGTATAAAGTATGTATATACAGTTGTGCTTGAAAGTTTATATACCCTCCCATTAAAGACAGAAAAAAAATCAACTGCCAGGGACATAAGTTGAAATTGAGAAAAGTAATAATAAATAGAATATTTTATTAACATTACCACACTTATTTTGTATTGTGGTTTAAAACAAATATATATAAAAACAAATACATATAAAAACAAAACAAGTATACAAGCACCTAAAATTTTATTAACACTTTGAGACAATCACTGCAATCAGGTGTTCTCTGTAATGTTCTATAAGACTTCTGCACCTGTTGACAAGTATTTTGACCCACTGTTTTTGACTGATTGTTTTTTAAAAATAGTTTTTAAAACAAAAATTCAAAATTCACATTTTATTTTAGCAAATTATAATTTAGTACATTTTTTTATCTATTATTACTTTTTCCAGTTTTGTGTTATTTGAATTACTATTGTGAATTTAGCCTTTTCTCTAATGGGAGGGTATGTAAACTTTCAAGCACAACCGTATGATTTCCAATTCATTTTCTGTTTATACTCAGACTTTGGAAACTGGTTGTATATAACAGAGATGTAACAGAATTACAGTCTTTTTTCATGGAATATATCAATAACATCAGATGAAGATTTGTCTTAAAAAATGGAGAAAGACTCCAAAGAAATCTATTTTTTACAATTAAAATGAACAAGGCTGCAGTACAGAACTAGTAGAGACATAAAGTCATGCTACAGTATGAAAACATGGTATAAAGGTCTATGAAACCAGTTGCTTCGAGGCTGTTATTGTTCATGCATATATTTGATGTCCTGTGAAAGAGAAACTAACACATTTCTGCTAATGGCATCCTGGATGACTTGTTAATTTAAACAGAGATAGGGAAGATGAAGATTTACAGTATATGTCCAGAAAAAATCATGAACAAATAAATCTGCTTTATTTATTATTTAACAACACAAAATTCCTTAATCCGTATTATAGATCAATTGAATATGCCGCCTGATGCAGAAAGAGGAGAGGAAGAGATGGAAGGTTTTGTAGTCTGCTTTCATCCCGGTCCCCCTCACTTCTCCTTTGGGAGTTCAATGTCTGGGTCACGGTCTGAATTTGAACTGGAAGTCATGTGGCATTCAGGGTCAGGGGTCAACACCAAACACTGTGACTATAAGAAGGAGGGTCACAAACTAAAACCCTGCTTGACCTTTTTAGCGCGCTGCATAGTAATACCGGCAGACAGGGAGGAATGAAATGAGACTGTTTTAAAGGATGGTTATTCACACATGCAGAAGTAAATCAGTGAGAAAATGGGCCGTTATGTCTGTGCAGGATGGATGATTTACAAGGCTGAAGTCCATTAATGAAGCTAGAAAACCAAGACACTTAAGACTGACACTGGGTGAAAGACATTCAGGGCGTCGGTCAGAGTTCAGGGTAGACACAAGCTTTCTTTTGCTCTTTCACTCTCAGAGTTCAGGGACGGAGTCACACAGCAACATTATATCATCAGATAAGATAAATGGAAGAGTAAGATTCAATAGAGGCTCATGGTTGTACTTAAAGAATATTGCAGTTAAATGAGCAACACACAGTCACACGTTCATCCGTCTATTTCGCTTCTTCCTATTCAGGATCGCAGGCTGCTGAAATGCACACCAGCTGCCATGTGGTGAAAGGCGAGGTACACGCAGTAATCCATCTCAAGGCAATAGCTTCTCCCAGGTTGTAATGTTGCCGTTCATTCTCTCACAACCCTTGATGTTCTGGCACTGAGGATGCCAAATGCTGCTATATTCCCATTCTTCCCATTACCATCTCTTAATGTATGCAACCATGAGTCAATACTGTTACATTCTTCATTTGAAAAGGTTTTCTATGGGACGGGTCGGGTTTTGGATTCTTCGCTCATTAAAATATACCATCTTCAAGGTAGAGCAATTCCTCTGATATCCAAGTAAACCTTTGTTCATTAATGCTACCATCACAGAAGCTGTGGTTCTATCAGCTGTGGATGAATGACGCTTCTTGATGCGGCGCCTTCTGAGGATTTGGAGATCACAGCTGGCCAGCTTATGGGCTTGCACCCTTGCCCTTAATGTACAGAAATTCCTTCAGATTCCATGAATCATTTAATGATAGTATGCACTGTAGAGGGAGAAATATGCTAATTCATTCCAATTTTTCTGGAAGAAACTTTGTTTTTCAACTTTTCAATGATTTTTCTTGCTCACTTATTGACACGCTGGAGATCCTTTGCTCATCATTTCCTCTCAGTCAGCCTAAATAGATGCTGCTATTGCCTCACAAATAGGATACAGTAACAAATTGACACCATCTATTTAAAATAACCATTTTAAAAACCTTATAATCAACTTTAAACTGCCCTCATCCCCTTTTGAAATTTAAATATTTTCGTTCTGACGGGTATTCTACTATATCAGGTTATGAGCTGCTGAAGAAATGATCTCAAATTCATGTCCCAATCTCTGAACTCCACTAATGATGTTATGTTTGTCTCTGGAGGGGGATCTCAAACATATGAAATGTCTCAGAAATTTGGCAGGCAAATCGACTGCCTCCTCATAAGCAGGTAATTTGATTTTACACCTGTGATCTGTCATTATGAATGTAACATGAAACAGACTTGACTTCAAATCCTGAGAGGACACACAGATTTTTACAGCACTCACACTTGGGTCAGTCTAGTTTTTACCATTTTCAAGCACAAAAACATAGCAGTCAGGGCTTAAAACACATTTTTGAGAAAAGGTAACCTGCAAGAAGTTGTATCAAACATAATTTAGTTTTATTAGGTGCACAACTCAAATTTATGAAATTATAAACTTAAATCTAATTGTCCAAAACATGAAAAAAACTAAATAGATGTATAAAACTTTTTACTTTTCTTGAGTTTGTTTAGCTTTTGATAAAAAGTTTAGAACATATAACAGTAAAGCATTTTTAAATTTTTGAATATTTTTGTTTCTAACAATGCGGGGCCAAAGCATAATTGAACAAAGCGGCTGGATAGTGCCATCCATGCCACCAGGGGGCACCAAAGTGCACCTGAAACATCAAGAGCTTGATTTAAAAAAGCAAAGAAAGAAATGAAACATATAACTGAATCTTAAATAAAAATAGCAATGCACTTAAAAAGTCAATCTTATACAGTTTGCATCATGGCTGCCAGCCAGATAATACTGGCTTAATAATTCAGTTGAAAAATCAACTGTAGTCTAAAACTGTTTTGTTGTGGAAGAGTGCATTTTCTGTGCTAATTAAGCAGGTTAGCTTGTTTACTCTAAATGTAAACAAGTTAACATGCTACAATGGCAGATTACTCTAAACTAGTGGTGGGGAACCCTGGTCCTTGAGGACCAGTCCTGCATGTTTTCTGTGTCCCAGGGGGCCAAGCTTCCCCTGCTCTAAACATTAAAAAGTGCAGATCAATAACAGAGTATTTTTCTAAATTTGCTACCCCAGTAAGGTTTAAAACCACACTGGCATGATGTCAACCAGCTACAAATATTGCAAAGGAATGAGTGAGTTACATTTACAGTAAATTGTATGAAATCACCAGAACTAGTTGAATACGAGTATAAGCCATGATGGGATCATCCAGCTTTGAGTATTCATGATTTATTCTCAATCTGGGTGCGGAGCAGAGGCAAATAAACTGCTTGGAACCTGTGAGTGTTTTGGAGTGGGGGAGGGGCCCATGGCAGCAGTCAGTAGGAACAATACATGGGGGTGTGTCTGGGGTGTGTCCGGAGGAAGAAGTGTGCAGGGGGAGTGAGGTGTGTGTGTGCATGGGAAGCTCAGGATGTGTGGGAGAGTGAGGTGTGTGTGTGTCTGTTTGGGGTGGAGGGAGGTGTGTATGATTGGAAAAAGGAGGTGAGGATGTTGGGGGAGGGAGATATGTGGGTGTGTGGGAGGGGGGGACATGTGGGTGTGTCTGGGGCAGAGGGAGCCGTGTTTGTTGGGGGAAATGATGTGGAGGCATGTGTGAGGGGGTGTAGGGAGGGTGTGGGCGTCGGGGGAGGGAGGGTGGTGTGTGGGGGAGGAAAGAGGAACATGTGTGTATATGTTGGGGGTGGAGGGAAGTGAGTGTCTGTGTGAAGGAGTGGAGGAAGGAGGGTGTGGGTGTGAGTGTCAGGGTGGAGGGAGGAGTAGGTGGGTGCATGTGTGTGAGGGGGATGCATATGGGTGTTGGGGGTGAAGGGAGGTGGGTGTGTTTGTGTGTGGGGTGGAGGGAAGAGTGTGTGGGTGAGTGCGGTGGTGTGGGACTGTGGTGGCAGTGATGGTGCCCTTGTGTGTGGGGCAGGAGTAGGTAGGGTGGGTTGGGGAGGGGCAGTTGCTCCTGGGCACCTGGGCCCTGGGCACAGCGTTGTACCTGCCCTGGGGGGCTGGCACCCGGTGGGTTCGGTAGTTGCTGGTCTTGACCCGCTGGGGCCTGGGCCCCGAGACTGTGGGAGGCTTCGGCTGGGGCCACCTCTGCCGCCCTCTGGGAGGATGCACGTCTGTGTCTTTGGGGAGGCGCTGGGGTCCGGGCCTCTGGGTGGCTGTTGGGGGTCCGGGTCTTGGGCCGTGCGAGCTTCCTCTGGCCCTTGCAGAGACGAGGTTGCATCTGTATGACTGCATCACCATAGAGCACCTTTTATTCTGCAGGCTGACACTGTGATTGTGCTTCCTGTTGGGTGTGTACTAATAACTACTTCTGACTAAGTTTTACCTAATTTCTGCATAGTTCTCTGTGTGTGTATGTACAGCTGTGTGAAAACATTTTCGCCTAATTTCTTACTTTTTTGCATGTTAGTCACACTTAAATTTTTCAAATCATCAAACAAATTTAAATATGAGACAAAGATAACACAAGTAAACAGAAAATGCAGTTTTTGAATGAAGATTTTTATTTTTAAGGGGGAAAAAAAAAATCCAAACTTAAATGGCCCTGCGTGAAAAAGTGATTGTTGCCCCCTAAACCTAATAACTGGTTGGGCCACCCTTAGCAGCAACAACTGCAATCAAGCGTTTACGATAACTGACAATGAGTCTTCCACGGCGCTGTGGAGGAATTTTGGCCCACTCATCTTTGCAGAATTATTGTAATTCAGCTGACTCAAATTCATAGGCTTTTTAGATTTATTTAATTTAAGTCAGCTGTGTTGGTGCAAGGAGGCATGGAAAACCATCAGGTCTGTGGCCCTTGAGGCCCTTAACTCGTGGACAGTGGTTACCAATACTTAAGGAACTTGCACCATGTCCGCATGTTGTCCAAAATTAAATCTCTTGCGGGGAAAATGCCATTTTTGGATTTTTGGCCTATGTGACAGGTAGGCTATCTTCCTCAATCGCTTAGATTCCAAAGTTAATGCTTGTAAATGATCATAAACATCATAATTAAGATGGAAAACTTATCTTGCAGCCTCCATTCTTCGCCAAAAAGGAAATAAAGTGTCCAGGAAACAAATACCACCAAATCATGTGTCACATCCTGTCCATTTCTATCCATATCACAGAGATGCCTTCACATTGGATTAGTATTATCACAGGTAGGGATGTACTGTATACCAAGTACCTGTATCGCCTGGTACCAGTTCCCAATCTTAGCGATGGGTACCGTTAAGATTCTGGACAAACAATACTGTTATCGATACTTTTTGAATGTCTACTTAACCATCACATAATCATTACACCATTACGTAATGATGGTGATGGAGTCAGACAGACAAACTTCCCTTAATCTCACAACTGTCCTTCACCTACCTTTATGTCCAGGCCTCTCAATGCCACGTTTAACATCTTTTAACATCTTGTAATGTCTTTATTATGTACTCTAAATTGCATTATAATATCAATAAGAGTATCGATAAATACAGGTATCGATATGGAGCATCAATATTGGTATCAGTATAAATAAAATCATAACAAAATACATCCTTATTTACAGGACTTTGGAGTTCAGCAAAATCTAGAGGGAAATTTTTTGGAGGAATTTTTACTTCACAAAATACCGACATGACCGATTCGCACAGGATCCACATCACAGACAATCTCTGTAATTATTACAAATCACATGTGGTATCTAGGTAAAACTAATCCCTTCAGAATAGAGCTGAAGTTGCTAAACTGGCTACATTGCAAGTCACCGTGTTTTTCCATGCTTGCACAGGTGCACATATCTGACTCAAGCTCTATATTTTGCTAACAAGTAAAGATTGCATCGTGTCAGATCCATTTCTAGTATTTTCTGGCTGTATTTTAGATCCAAAAGATGCTTTCCGACAATAAATGATTATGGTTTCACACTGAAGATATTGTCTGTAATTTCAGTAGCAGACTCAGACTGGATCTCTCTCTCACCTCAGAGACTTTTTGTCTTTCTTAGCTCTGTGATTACATCTTCGATTTAATAAGGGAAATCAATGAGTGATAATGGCTTTAACCTGGACTCACCTCATCGTGTCCTTCATTAAAGAGAGAAAGCATCCACATGTTGTGTAGTGAGTGTGTATTTTGTGTGGTTGGTCCATTTGTGTGAGCGTGCTGTGAAAATGGGCTTCTGGGGCCAGTTTTCTGGTTTCAGTTCACAGCGGTGTCTCTGTTGTGGTGCCAGAGCAGGACCAGGAGGAGGGGAAGTGTGAGTTGGGGAGAGATGGACATCAAAACAACAAAGGGCAGCGGGGGTGATAATCCCACCTAATGCCCCCTGTCTGCCCCATGTCTGCGGTGGCTCTCTGGTGAGTGGCAGATTGAGTGCACTTGTGCAAAAGGTTACTTGGGTGATCAAGTGCTGCTCTCAGGGGTGTTTGGGGAGGGGGGCGGTTCAGGCTGGCTGTCTCCAGCCGCTCGTGTTCGGTCAGAGAAGCAGCAGCGGAGGCGTTTTTCTGCTGCTGATTCAGCAGCGCTCAGCCTGCCATGTCCTCGCTGGTCATGTATTATGTAACAGGGTCTGTGCTGTCTGGACAGGAAACGCTGGCAGACCGGGATGCTCTCTGACTCAACTCTGGGGTCAGTCAGGGATGAGGATGTGGTGAGCCTGCAGTCCACTTTACATAGTCACTGTGATCTTTTCGGATGAAGCTTTCATGAGCTTTATGAGCTTTTCTCATTTTTTACCTCAAATTATCCTAATATTGTATAAGTGCTACAGGAAAATGTATTTATTCATCTAAAGAAAAATATCATCACAGAAGAGCAAGTTTTTCACAAAACTAGGCTGTTTTAGTGGGAAGGAGCACTTATTATTTATGAAATTGGTCGTTGGAGCAAAGAAAACAAGAGTGCTGTGCTAGCTGCGGCCTAATTGCTTGAATTAAATACAGACTAGTTGCCAGGAAATACCCTGATTAGCCATAACATTAAAACCACTGACAGGCAAAGGGAGTAAAGCTGACGTTCCGTTGAATGTTTTACAAACCAAAAATGTTTTTTGTTCATTCACTGATTGGCCAAAACTCTTTGACAATATAAAGTAGGCTGATATTTTAGCAGGTTGTCATGTGCTGTGGCAGATTTATGAGGTCATGGTGAAGAAGGAGCTGTGCCAAAAGAGACAGCTCCTGATTTACTGGTCCATATACGTTCCTACCCTCACCTGAGGTCATGAGCTGTGGGTAATGACTGAAAGAACGGGATCGTGAATACAAGCAGCCAAAATGAGCTTCCTCCGTAGGGTAGCTGGGTTCTCCTTTACAGACGAGAAGCTACGTCATCCAGGATGGGCTCAGAGTAGAGGAGCCAGATGAGGCATCTCCAGCTTCTGGTTAAGCTTCCTTGACTCCTCCCTGGTTTCGGGCATGCCCCACTGGGAAGGAGCCCCGTAGAAGACTCAAGACACACTGGAGGGACTACAGAGGGGGAAATAAGTATTTGACCCCTTGATGATTTTACAGGTTTGCCCACTTACAAAGAATGCAGCAATCAATAATTTTAATCAAATGTACATTCTAACAGTGGGAGACAGAATCCCAAAGGAAATTCCTGAAAATCACATTATATGAATATATAAAAGTTGACAACCATCTGCTGAGGAAAACAAGTATTTGTTTGATTTTGTATTAATTATTATTTTATTATTATTATTATTATTATCTTCTTCTCGGGGTCTCCTGGTGATACCGAGAGTTAAATGTACTTCGAAGGGTGGGAGAGCATTTTCTGTTGTGGCTATGGAACGCACTGCCACTGTCTGTCAGATCTGCTGAGTCTGTCACCATGTTTAAGTCAGCACTTAAAATGTTTCTCTTTAGCCAGGCGTTTGGGGTTAGTCTCCTCCTGCTATGCTCTATTCCTATTTGTTGCCTATTCATTCACTTTTTATCTATATTTTTATATTTTTAATTTTTGGAATTCTATTTTTATGATATTTGCCGTTTTGTGGTTTCCTCTGCGATATTATTGTTATTAATTTTGTTTCCCCTATGTCTCCCCTGTTTTTAAACATATGTTTTTTATTTAAAGTCTTAATTTTATCATTTGTGCTGTCATTGGTCTCTGCTGTTGAGTTTCAAGTGTTTTTGGCACTTTGTGCCATGTCTGTCTACTGTTAAGCACCTTGGGCGATCAGTGGATTGTTGTCAAGTGTGCTCTATAAATAAACTTGAACTTGAACCTGATTATTATTATTATAATTATTTATTTTTTTATTTTTTGTTATACTAGTATGATCCCCAAGGGGAAATAAAGGCTCTGCATTTTACCCATCTCTGTACAGAAGTACCAGAGAGCAGTGGGCTGCTGCTTAAAGCGCCTGGGGAGCAGTTGGTGGGGTGAAGGATCTTGCTCAGGGGTCCACAGTGGTTCATTTGGGGGTCGGGTCGGGGACTCGAACCCTGGTCCTCCGTGCCAAAGCCCACATCGTTACCACCAGGCTACCCACTCCCCAATTATTTTTATTATTAGTTTATTAATGTTAATTATTATTGATCATTTATTAATTAATAGTTTATTAATATGTTATTAATTATTATAATTATTTATTATTATTTTTTATAATTATTATTATTAGATTATTTCATATCAGTTTTGGCCTAAGCATGTCAAAATTGAATCAAAATAACAATTTTCTCAAACAAAAATCACATAAAACTTGAACCATAATGTTTTCTTCATGAAGAAACTGCATATAAGATTAGACCCTACAGGACATTCCAGCGTACAGTAGAGAGTGGAGAAACATATTTTGTGTTTCACTTCAGCCCATTTCCATGTTTGTAAGGAAACTAAATGCAGGTCATGATCAGGGTGAAAACACAACTATTAAAATAACATCACACACTGATTCCACACTGTCAGACAGAATCTGGAAGCATCTTTCAGCCCTGTAAAACAAATATGACAATTGTCGCATTTATGTGTTGATGAGCAGCTCATTTTAAGCCCAGAGGACACGAACTCACTCTGCAAAATAGTGATTCCCATTAACACATGAAGCCGTCAGAGATGAACTCCAGCGCTAACCTTCATTAGAACTACTTCACCACATGAAATTGTTGTCACATTTTTGGCTTATCTGCACCACAGCTTTCATAAAAACACCTTTTTGTTGATGTACAAATGCCGGTTGATACCCATGCTCATTAAATAAAAAGTCAGTTGGTCCTTCTCATTTTAGCATAACATCCTCATCATTATGCCAATTACAGCAGGTTTCAGAGACATTGTAAATGTGCCTGACATTCATTTCAGCAGATTATCTTTATTCCATTTGCTTGCAACAAAATGATTCACTCTCTGAACAAACAGGAAAATCCTGCTGAACTGAAATCTGTCCATCCATCCATTCAGCTGCCTCTAGCAGCTTCCTCCAGCACCTCTTAGAGCTGCTTCCATGCTAACTGTGGGATATAATCCCCTCAGAAAGTCGTTAGTTGGCCCTGTGCTGACCTTGCTCAGCAGGAAAGTGTCCAGGAGTCAAACACACATGACCTCTCAGCAGCAGCTTCTCAATAAACTCCTGTCCATGGAAAACACAAACAGGAGCTGAGACAAGGAGCAACCGAGGCAAAGTTTCACACCCACACTAAAAACAGCTGACAGAACTACGGGTCTAATGTGAATTTAGCTGTATTAATACACACTTACAGTATGCAGCACTGTTTTAAAAAATACTGCATGAAAAAGACGGTTGAGCTGCTGGAATCTAGTCAAGTGCATACATGCAGGTTTCACTGCAACACCATTACATGAAAGCTTTAATTTCACTCAATTTTGACCAGACTAACATGTTTATAGGTGTTTTCAATAAAGTCTAACTAACAGTAGTATTTCATAGTGCAAACATCAACATTGATAAAGCAATCTGTGAGTTTTCTGGAGTCAAACAAACAGTCACTATTTCTGATTTGCCAGAAAGACCCTACTTATATTACCTGCACTGGCAAATATGTGGTCTACAGCAATGGTTTTCAAGACTCTCATGTGGATCGCATAATCATTTCAGGGGTTTGCCAGATCATTGTGAAAGAAAAAGAAAAAAAAAAATATAGAGCCTACATTTATCAAATAAATTTGGGATTTTTAGGGCTATCAATATTAACGCATTATTGAAAAGAGATTAATCTGTGAAATTAACACATTCATTTCTTCAATTTTTGCATAAATAACTAAGTTATTGCTAATACCATGTTAAAAAAAAGCTGATGTTGGGCATGTAGGTGCCTTGTCACAGCAGTGAACTGAATCCACCAGAAAACAGTTATCCTGCTTATCTATGAAGTTTCTGATAGTTTTCAAGTCTTATCTGTTATCGCTGGTGATTTTGGCATTTGGAAGGCTTTACCACAGCTGTTATCCACCATGATCCATTTTATCCTCCTTATTCATGCAGATTCGGACAGTTTCCTAGCTTCACATTAAGAGGATGGCCACAGGATGATGGTGCGTTTGACTGACCCTGGAAATCTGCACCACCGTGTTGCAGCCACCACTGCGAAGCCACGAAATTATTTATTAACTAATGTCGACTGGGTAACAGCAAAAAGCAGTTTTTTAGATCTTAGGGGACCGGAGTAAAAGCAGGAGCAGATAAATTCAGAAACGTATCCAGGCAGACACATATTGAGCTTTTAACACTTAAAAAGTCATCTTAAAATCAATTCTATACCTAATTGGGAGCTGGGAGAGAAATGTCTGGCAATTACTGTGTTTCAAGTTGGCATCACACTTTAAAAATCACTGGTTGTCTTTAAACAGATGTGTGTTTTTGTTACCACACAAAAAAAAATGAACTGGAGTTTCATTGTTATACTTTCTCTGACAGTGATGACACCAAACAGTCTCCAAAACCCAGTAGGAAAAAAATAATACAACTGCTATTATTCATTTTAAGTCTTTCTTTCCATAAATAAAGTCTTTAAGATCAAGTTTAAGCTCCATAAATATTTGACACAGATAGACTCCTCTGTGCTCTCTTCTTGCTGCCATTTTCATACATGACCCTTTGTCCTCTGACTAAAGGCTGCTGATACTTTGCTGGCATGTGTCTGCGTGCTCTGCGCAGCACCCAAATACACACTTCCTTTCTTTCTCATTTGCAGGCAGAAGAGGAGTGACTGACCTTGTGTGATGAGGTGAGTCGGTGAGGAATCTGGGGAGCTGTAGATTCTCACATTGTGCCACGACTCCGTGACTTTGGATCGTAACTCCAGAAAACAGAGCAGCCAGGACTTTACAGCTGTGTCCTTGATTGGTAACTCATCTCCACCCTGCGCGGCACACCGCCCGGCATGCTGTGGCGCTTTATGGTGGATCGAAGATGCTCAAGTTTAATGTGTTTGTGGCTGTCGCAGCACTGACGAAGGGTGCAATACATAACACAGGAGTAATAGAGGAGGACAAGCCAATCAATAGCGTGAGAGGCCGTTTGACCCACGCTTTAAAATGACAAATTTCCAGCCTTGCATCGCTGAGAGCATCTCCCTGCCTTCAGCTGCAGCCAGCAACAGGAACGCTGCGCAGAAATAACCACGGTAGACATGACGCCTGTCTGGTTTTCACTGGCATGCTTCACAGCTGACTTGAATGTGTGTGTACATGTGTGTGCATCTCTGTTTCAGGTTCAATCTCAAAAAGGCCAAACTGGCAGTAGGAGTCTTGTAAGTCTTCACCTGTGAAGAGAAGCTTTTGTAGAAGTAGCCTCCTGGTTCCTAGCAGATAAAACACATCTGCTCTACGAGGAGATAACAGCATGCATACGCTCACACTGCTCCTCTTCTTCCCCCTCCCCTCCTCTCCTCTTCTCTTCATATGTATCTATTTCTGTTATTCCCTCATGCTAATGCACTCCCTCCATCCTGACTGCATATTGTCAAGCTTGCTCTCATTTTTAGTTTCTTCTCCAGTCTTTTCCAAAGCGGTCCGAGCACCCGCTGGCTCATACACTCTCCATTCAGTTAACATGAGTTTGTTGTTTGTCCTGAAGCGGCCTCTCCCGGAGATAACCCCACCCTCTGTCAGAGTAATCTCAGAAAAGTAAACTTTTCATTCTCCTTTAATAATATTGCCCTATCCCTTTAAAGTTCATTCTTCATGTAGGCAGAGCTGGAGATGCAGCTAATGAGCAGTAAAATAAGAGGAGGAGGTGAGAGAGATGTCTGCTGAACACTGAGCTCCTTTGTTGGTGAAGAACAACTGGTACACCAGTTTATTTTTTTATGCATGCATGAAAAGTGCCATCAGGATTGTGATGAAAAAAGCATCTATTGGAGCAGTAAGTTCATGAGACGATGAGGAAGTCCAGCATGCAGCCTGCCAGCTGCATGCTGGCCCTGGATCTCAACTCTGCAGCCCCGCCCCCGGGGGCTGCAGAGTTAGGGCTTAGGGATCAGGGGAAGGGTTAGAATAAACGACTCAAACGGTAATGTGTGCAGAGTCTGACCCCGCCTAATATCTGACTCTGCCTCATTCTGCAAGCTGCAGGTGGGACCTGCAGAATTTGGCCATAATGATAAAAGAATTTGATAGAATAAAAATCCCCAAACCAGATGTTTAAAAAAACAAAAAAAAAACAAAAAAAAACCATCCAACAACAAGTTGTCATGAATAGATCTAGAAACATCTTTCCATAGGCTTTTGCTGTATTAGCAGTGACATATAGATAAGGTACAATTAATACCAGTTTCAGTAATATGCTTAAAAAAATTATACCTCCTCAATATTTCTGTGGCAATGTCCAAAGCTGGGCCCAAAGGACTTCCTTAATGAAATGAAAAATACTTTTTTTTTTTTTTTTATCCCAGAAGGGAAATTAACAAACTTATCCCAGTATGTAGTAATATAAGGAGATAATAACATTCATTTTCAGAAATAGATATAGAAGGAGGCAGTGCAGTAGATCTGTACGGCCTTTAAACACACTGCCAAGTCTTCTTCTTTGTTTCTTTCATGGGTCACATATGTTGTGGGATCGCTTATATACACCCTGGCTACTTGGCCAAGGGGATGTTCCTTTTGCCTACTGGTAAGCGAGTGACTCTCACCCGGAAGACTGGAGATCAAATCTCGCCAAAGCCCTTGTTGCGTACCTTGTCACATTCTGGCATTGTTGGCAGAATCCATGAGAAATGGTAATAAGTTCATGGATTTGAAATTGGTGGCAGCCAGTGTGAAGCAGGAGGATGTGGAAAGAAGAGGAGAGATGTGACAGTGTGTCACTGTGCCTCCGATCGATCATCGGCTTGGCCACAGGGACGTCCCTTTGGCTGACTGGTAAGCATGCATGACTCTTGCCATGGAGTCTTAGGATCATATCCCACCTGGGCCCTCGTTGTGTACCATAATACCTCACTTGTGGGAGATTAGACGAGCAGGTTTGGATATGTTCTGCTCATCTGGAAGGATTGAAAACAGTAACCAGTAAAGAAACTCATAAAAGCTGTTGGTTTAGTTGTTTTTAAACTTCCCTTACCCATCTGGGTCCTTTTCAGCATATCCAACTTGTTGAGTTTACAATAAACTTGCTATCTTTAAAGTAGGGCAACTTATAAACCTGTCTGTGAGTTTCACAGAAAGCTGTTAGGAGCTAACTGCCAAAACCAGGCACAGGTGGACCACAGACATCCACATGATATTCTCTGGGTCTCAGCTCTCCCGACTTTATTAGTCCGGTGTGGACCACTGTTGTATGGTGCAGGGGGCTGGGTTCTCCTGCCAGCTGGAGACAGATAGTGGCTCCAGTTAGGCGGGTTGCTACATTTTGGTGTCATGAGCAAGATAACTCCTGTGCAAATCCTTTTCAGTTACTGTGATTAGTATTTGTACAGTGGGCTTTAGTTCTTGGGTGACACAGGCATGCAGCAGCTAGAAAACCTGCAAGCTAGATTCTTAGAGCAGTCTGCACATGCATATGCACATGCATAAGTCCAGAAATGTGCGGGCCATTGCTAAGATGGTTATTGGACTAAAGGCTCCAGCTTCAGATTATATGAAGAAAAATCAAACATACCCAGACTTCAGTGGAAGTCTTGCCCAAGGGGAGACAGGCATTGTAAAATGGATCTCCTTCATGGAATCCTAATTCCACGCTAGGGGCATCAATGAGAATGCACCAACATCCAGTTTCTGCCAGCTCAGCCACTGTCGGCTGGTGGAGCATCGAGGCAAACCCTGGGGAGCTTTGAACAACTGTTTTAGCAGATGTAGCTGTAACACAGGTAGAGTTGTGCTTGCTACATAATGTAAAAATAACATTCTATTACTCCCCCGTCCCATATTAAATAATTTATCTTTTACCTGTTTTCCCTCCAGCATTTCCATTTTTTTCTTTTTCAGGACAATGAGATTGGCAAGTCCAAAACATAGACTGGTTATGGATATATATACACACCGGCCACTTTATTAGGTACACCTGTCCAACTGCTTGTAAACGCAAATTTATAATCAGCCAGTCACATGGCAGCAACTCAATGCATTTAGGCATGTAGACATGGTCAAGACGATCTGCTGCAGTTCAAACTGAGCATCAGAATTGGGAGGAAAGGTCATTTAAGTGACTTTGAATGTGGCATGGTTGTTGGTGCCAGATGGGGTGGTTTGAGTATTTCAGAAACTGATGATCTACTGGGATTTTCCTGCACAACCATCTCTAGTGTTTATAGAGAATGAAAAAGAGAAAATATCCAGTGAGCAGCAGTTCTGTGGGCCCAAATGCTTGTTGATGCCAGAGGTCAGAGGAGAATGGCCAGACTGGTTTGAACTGATAGAAAGGCAACAGTAATTCAAATAACCACTTGTTACAATTGGAGTATGCAGAAGAGCATCTCTGAATGCACAACACATCCAACCTGGAAGCAGATGGGCTACAGCAGCAGAAGACCACACCGAGTGGCACACCTGTCAGCTAAGAACAGGAAACTGAGGCAACTGATAGTGCACTGGTGCACTATTAGTGCACCACTTCTGGCAGAAAAAGGAGGAACTTTTTCATGCCCAGATCTGTACTGCATTCTGTCTTATAAAGACACCCTGAGAGGAGAAACTTGAGGATCAGCACTCTCAAACGCACCTCGGTCTCCAGGTATAACAAACCATGGCATCCCCTCCAAACACATGTATTAGCAGCGAACACTTCATCTATGGTCAGTAATGCCCGAGCCTACATTCATCAGTAAATTGTAAGCTTAGTTTAAACTCTTATGTATACGTGCTGATGTGTTTTGTTGACATATCAAGGCAACCAGACGCCCGCCGTCATCCTAATAAGTTGATGCTAGCTACTAGCTAAAACGGAGGGATGCGGTTATGCAAATAAACTCCTATAGGGGCGATGTGGAAATCCTGTTACACGCATATTCAGCTGAATAGCACAAAGACAAAATGTTACCCTTATATTCAGAATGATATTCTTTGTTTTTCATACATCCCTGTCCGATATGGTTTTTATTTGCGTTTTTATAGTGCTCCATCCTTTCCAAACCTGAGGTTGTAATAAGTTCAAATGGGAGGAAATTATTCTATTTCTGTCATTTCTGTTTGAACAGCAGTTGTTTAAGTGAGAGCTATAAATGCACTTGTATACAGTACCTTCATTCTGGCAGCAGTGTAAAATAACGAGTTCTCAACCAGACATGTAAATATCACTGAATGCAGGTGTGGCAGGGACGTGGCGATGTTTAACAGCTCGTATACAGCAGTTGTTTCTCTACACGGGTCACGAGTGTCCAACACTTTCAATTTATTTCTGTATCTTCAATCATGTTCTGTGTAATTGGCAGTTGACTTAAGCAACTATTCTGTTGCCTGTCAGGTGAGAGTCCACTATGCGCCGTCATCTTTTGCCCGCCAGGCCTCCCGGCAGGTCACGTGACTGAAACCTGTCAATAGCAAATCTGTTTCCGCTTTCTCAATGCAAAACTCTTTCATCCCTCCTGTTTTTCTTTTCCCTTTACATTAGTTTCAGTAGAGAAATCAGTCTTACCCCGATTCACCTCATGAAAGGGTAAAAAAAAAAAAGCAGAGATGTGAAATTGCTTGTTTATTTCAGCTTGCAAACATTGTCAGATAAGAGCAGAAGAACTTAACTTCTGCTTCAGCACTAATTATTAAGCTATAAGATGAATGCTGTGATGGACAGATGGATTCACATATTGTGATTTTATTTTTTCTTTTCCAATCTAGAGGATAAAGTGACACCACATTTTGTTTGCTGTGCTTGCACAGCTAGTATTTACATGATGATTTCATATTGTGACCTTTTCTGCTCATCATCTAATTTCTGAGATGTTTTCCAAATGTCTCTACTTTTCTGTTTATCCAACAATATGAATATTTCTCATTGGAAAAAAAAAATCTCAAATATGTTCCTCATTCTTCTTCTGCCAGGATTGCAAATTAAGCTGATTCTCTGAAGTAATTTCATAATTTTATCCACAGACTGGATGACAGAATTATTAATGTTTTCAGTGTGAAAACAACTGTTTCAAAAAGTTTTTTTTTTTACTTTCAATTACTTGAAATCAGTACCTTTTCTAATCTTAAATGTTAGATTTTGTCTTTGCCAAGAGAAAAATACTGCAGGGGATAGAAAGGGACACAAAGACATGTCAGATAAAATAAAAAGCAGCATCATTGATTTGGAAAACAAGACAGAGCCACAAGCATTGATTAGAAAATCCAGTATTAATGACTTTGCTCGGCACTGTACACAGTGTTATTGCTGCTGAGTTACCAGAGGAATCAAATCAGACAAGAGCAAACACTGCTTGCTGTGACCGTCTCTCAGTATCAATAAAACATATCAAATATACATATGATGGTTATAAAATATCAGTCTGGTCGTTGCAGTTTTACAGAATTACAGGTGCAGCTGCATCACACCGAGTGTTGCATGTAAATATGTTTCTAGTGTAAATGCAGACTGTCCTGGTTTCCTGGTGTGGGATGTTTTATTGAGAGCATGGAGAGAGGGTGGTGTTTGAAGGGGGAGAGGAGGTGTGAAGGTGGGGGTTTTAGTTGGAGAAGCTCATTCATCAAGTCATTACGGGAGGTGGCTCCTGTGGTATTTCAGCCTGTCCATCAGTTGAGGAGGAGGAGGAGAAGGATGGGGGGTAGAATCCCAGAGGGGGACCAGAGCTCGGCTGTCCTTCCTCCATCCTTCTTCCTTTGCCCATCTCTTTCTCTCTTGCACCCCCCCCCCCCCCCCCCCCCATATTCTCCCCCCTTGGATGTTCCTACCCTGCTTCTCCTCTGACAGCTCACCTTCTGACTGCTATTACTCCCCCTTCTTCGTCTCCTCCATCACACTGACTTCCACTTTATCTGCCCCCTCTATTACATCTCCCATCCTTTTCCAATTCTCCAGCCCTTGCACACTCACACACACACACACACACCATCCACTCTTCACATTCTCAGTACTTCCTTCACTCTCCTCTTTTTTTTACATTTCTCCCGGGAGGCAGCCCTTGACTCTCAGATGTCCCCTGCATGCCAAAAATTACTATTGACATTTCAATTTAGTGTTTTTTTTCCCCTCCCTCTGCTCTCTGCTGATGCTTTATAGCAGGAGGACATTTACATGTCAATGGGCCAGACAAAAGGGAGGCAGAGTGTCCCCCGCTCCCGTGTCCTGAAGACAGTGGCTGTAACACTGAATTTGTGGCTTTTGTGGTGATGGAGAGGTTTTGTATGTTGGATCTCTATGTTGGTTAATGGATTATCATTATTTTATAAAGAAACACTTTGTCTGGAATAAAGCATTATTATAATTTTCTTGAGGCTTTGCAAATTAGGTCAGAACCAGAGGTAGCAAAAAATCAAACTCAGTCTGGTGGTGGTACAGTGTGCAAAAAATGAATCCCACAAATTATTTAAAGCCTCATGCCAGCAGTTATTAATGGATAAAAACTAACCTGTGTTCTTCAGAGCTGTATATTTTGAAGAGCACTTGCTTCACTCACATCTCTGCACCTTGCAAAATTAGGGTTAGTGAGCCTTGAGAAGGAGTTAGCCAGGAGCTAGTTTGGGCCTTTTCCTAGCAAGCGGCTGCTGTTTCGTCTGACTTCTGGCTGAAAGTGGTTAGTATTTTGTGTGTTTAGTTTACTTGCACAGCCTGGGGAGTGGTCACTAACCCCGACAAACTTCTCACAGCTTGCACCAGCTTCTCATTACATTATAGTTCCTCACAGTGCATGCAGAATACGTAGCTCTGCAGCCCCGCAGTTATTCAGGATTGGGTTTCCAATCTTATGGGGTGTTTGGGGTCAGATGTGCATAGTGTGAAAGTACCAGGGCAGGGTGGGGGGACTGAAGTTGACTCACTGTTTATGCCTCTGAGTTGGCAAGGAGGGGAGTAACAGAAGCAAAATGGGCCAACTTCACGTTTGCTTGCACGCATCAATCAGCCAGACCTCGCTGGTTTGAAGAATCCCAACTAAACTTTAGTAGATTTTCTCAGTGAGGGGCCTCCGAACGGCGTCTAATCCAGCATCGTCTTGCATCCTTCCTGTGCTCTGAGCTTTCCAGCCACTCTGTCTGATGTTGACTCCAGGCAGTTCTCAGTTCTCTTGACAACAAGCTGCCTCTCCCCCTCATACTGGACAGTTTCTTGTGAAAATCGCATCAGGTATGAACACCACAGAAAAGCCCTCAATCCCAAGACTGCATAAAATTGTTGTTGCGCCATAAGTGGTGAAAGAGTCTTTGGTCCTGGCCAATGAATTATTGTCCTGATTTACATCAGAGTTTTCATTCCTCTTTAATTCTCAATAAATGTTAATTTCACTTTAGAAGATCATGTAAACCCCCTAATTCTGAGTGAAAATGATAATTATGAATAAATCTTAACTCCAAACTAAGTGGTTGGTTTATTCCTCTTTAAATAATAAAATAATTTGCCTGTCATGTAACCGTTTATTACGCTTAAAGTTAATTCCTGTCTTTCTGCGCATGCTCCTCTCCTTGTCCTGTTGTAATGGCACTTGTTGAAATGCGCTGGACTCGTGCCAGTCAGCGGAAATGAAGTACCGGCAGTATGTTAGTGTTGAGCTGCTGCTACAACGCTACAATCACAATACAGTGAAAATCTGTTATTATGTGTTTTTCATGTCGTAGCCAAAACAAAACGGAGCAGGAACCGGCGTTGGGTAGATGTAAACGGACGTAAATATGTCACGTCCGCCTCCTGTCCAATAAGAACTCTTCCTAACCACCAGATCTAAAGTGGAACTAGATAAACATGTTTTCCATGTAAACCTTAATTCGGAATTATTATTTTCACGTAAACACGAAAAATGATCATTTAATTCCGAGTTATTTAATTTGAATTAAAAACGTCATGTGACCAGGGCCAAAGAGCTGGAATATCTTCTTCTTCCTTCGTTAGTCAGTTATGGTTTCAGGGAATATTGCCCTAAAGGGAGCAGTTGTAACTGTCGGACATTGTCCAGGCGGTTTGCTCTGCTAGCATAAAGCGCAGTGTAAAAAAACAAACTAAAGAAAGGAAGGTGCAAAGTTTTTTAGGATTTCCTGTCTAATCGAACCAAGTCCCCCAAACTGGTATGAATGGGCTCTAAGATATGCTGTGAAGAAATGGCGATTCCAAATTATGTTTTAAGGTAAGCTTGAAATCAGAAAACTAAGTTGCATATGTTTGGATGTAGGGCTGCCATAAACAGTTATTTTGATCATCAATTAGTCACCGATTATTTTGTCGATTAGTCGACTAATCGGATCATATGAAAATTGTAGCATATTTGCAGAATCAGTCAAACGTTTGGACACTTTCTCATTCAGTCTAATGGAAAAACGTGTCCAAACTTTTGACTGGTGGTATGTCTGTTTATTTATGTCAAGAAACAACTGAAGAAAAGCTGACCCCGATAGCTACGACTACGCACATGCGTCGAGGACAGACAGGCCTACAAGGCAGCAGAAGGTAGAGGCAATTTTGAGAGGAAAACCAAAGCTTAAAAACAATAAATGAGTTGTCAGTTATGAAATTAGTTGTCGATTCTTTTGATAGCCAACGATTTATCAATTAATGAATGAATGAAAATGAAATGAATGAAATGAATGAAATGAATGAAATGAATGAAATGAATGAAATGAAAAATGAATGAAATGAAAAATGAAAAATACTTTATTCATCCCAGAAGGGAAATTCAGTATTGTAAAAGCTCTTTTTTTTTTTTTTTTTTTTAAATAAATAAAAAAGTCAGTCAGTCTTGTTCTTCAGGGTGATAGCTGCTGGCAGGAATGAATTTCTGTATCTCTCCGTCCTACAGCGAACTTGACGCAGCCTCCCACTGAACACACTCTGTTGATTCTTCACCGTGTTGTGGAGAGGATGGGAAGTGTCCTCCATCATCTTCATCAGCTTGTGCAGCATTCTTTTCTGAACGATCAGCTCCAGCGGCTCGAGAGTTATCCCCAGCACAGAACCAGCTTTCTTGATCAGCTTGTTTAGTTTCTTCAAGTCTCTGATTCTGGTGCTGCTGCCCCAGCAGATGCTGCAAAGCTAATTGCACTTTCCACAACAGACTTGTAGAAGATCTGCAACATCTTGGTGCAGACGTTGAATGATCTCAGCTTCCTTAAGAAGAAAAGTCTGCTCTGACAGAAATTGACTAAATCTGACATTAATTGACAAATCGACTTATCGTGGCAGCCCTATTTGGATGATTTTGGTTTAAAGTATTTTCACATTCTGATGGCGTATAAACTAAAACATTCATTGGTGTCCATCAAAATTTAATGACACAGTTCACACTTCATCAAATGAGCCCCACTAATAATGCAATCACACAGGATTTTATGGCTCAACTTGTTATACATGAACACCCCCTTCACAAACGACTCCGCAGACTTGCAATGAAGCATTGCGATTATTTGGGAGCTTAAAACAAGTGCAGAAGAATAAGAAAACAGCAAGTTTTCTGTTGTGCCATTAAGCACAAAGCTTTCATGCTTTAGAGTCTGTTTTAAATAAGCTTCTCCCCTCTCTTACATTCTTTCATGCGCTGTGGATGCTTGTTATTGAAGGCCAAAGTATATAGAGACGAGACAAAAGTGATCCTCTTGGTGAACACACATCTTCCATTTTTAAAAAGGATTGATACTGTATTTACCCCCGGAAGATGCATCTGATGCAGACAGCCAAAAACGAAACAAAACAAACCCCCAAAAATGAATAAATCAGAGATAAAGCTGATGATATCTCTCTGAGCCTGAAAATCCTGCTTTTTTTTTTTTTTTTTTTTTTTTAGCTCAGGCCCATTAAGAAGCAACTAATGGAAGAAACACAAAACGAATAAATTAAATGCATGAATCAAATAGTCCATCAGATCTTGAGTGGTAAAAGCACATAATGTTGCATCTCAGTGGATTAAGAGAGATTTTGTTCTCAAGCTGTTGGCAAAAGGGAAAAAATTCACAAAGGAACATCTCTCTTATTCATAAAACTTCTCTACTTAAGAGAAACTTGTAAGGTTGACAGGTAGGAGGGAAGGAAAGGATGAGTCCTCTGCATCTCTGTAGTTGAGTTATTCTGATGTTGTTCACACTCCAACTGTGTTCATTTAGGTAGATGCTTGATTTAGCTAACTATTAGCCTCCACGGCTAAAAACAGCATACGGTCTGCCACCTGTCAATCAAAAGGGCACGCCCCTAATTATGTGTAATGTTAAAATTAGCTAACATCTAAACGGATGAGTTATAAAAAAATTCACCACCCTCACAGTTGACATGAAGGTAAACTCGACCTATTTAACCTAAAATGATTTTTTGACCCAGAAATTTTTGAAAGCTGTAAACATGTTTATTTCTGCTGTGAAGTTGGCCTTTTTAACATGGTAGTCTGTGGGGATTTGCTCTGTTTCGGAGCCAGTCCCTAGTGGATGAAGAAAGAATTACAATTTCCGGGCAACTCGGAAGTATCCTCACTGTTCTCCAGCGGAGTTTGCCCCTGAGTGAAAATCCAAATTTAGACAAAGTTCTGTGCAAAAATAAAATCATCACTTCTGCAAAAACACTGTGGATCACTGCAGCTTGCACAAAAAAAAGGAAATCATCCTCTTCACCTAATGATATTGAAACTTAAAGGGACTTGAGGCAAGATTAAGAAACAAAACTCGTGACTGCTGCGACTGGCGCTTCAGGTAACTGCAGCCACGAGCCAAGCCATCACGGAAGTGTGCACAAACTGAAGCTATAATGTTGCTCACTCTTTCTTCATAGTTACACTTTTTAGTGTCTTTCAGTTGATCTGGATTGTTTGCTGACGGCAGAAGAATCCATAACTATCGCTTATAGTGTTTGAATTTACCGCGACCGTCTTTTTCCTGTATCAAAACTGCGGATGTAGCGTCATTTGACGTCACGTCCGCAAGGCAGCGCGTTTTGCTGCACACAGCCTGTTCAAGACATGGGTGGAAACGTTCTTTTTGGTATTTAGCGCTTCATCACCCATTAGTATTAAAAAAATGGACATGCATGTTTGTTTTTTTAAAATTCCTGCCTCTAGTCCCTTTAAAGGTGTCTTTGTGCAGCTACAACATTAGCAAAGTTGCTCCATCTTTAGTATTCATGCATGCAAGTGAATGTGCTTGCATGGTTTGTGTGTGCGTGGAAGTATGAGAATATTTTCCCCACTAGAGGCTTTTTCAGACATGCATCTTCATTTTTAAAACCCTATAAGGTATCGCCACTTGACGGGTCCCGAGGCGCGGCTCTCCCGCCTCGCTGTGATTATCTTAAAGGAGATGCATTGCATATGTAAATGTCCTGTTTTGGAGAGAGCTGGCTTCTGTTCAAGCAAGGGGAGGGGAGGGGAAAAAAAAGCCCTTCAGCATTGATCTGCCCTTCTGCATTTTGTCTGGGTTAAGTGTTCAGCTTCCATTAGGACCAAATTCATGCAGGGGTTTGTATAATTATGCCAGAGTCAATCCCCATTACTCCTTTACACTATCGAGCAGCTGCTTACTTTAATAAAAACACATGTCAAATTCAGAGAGAAGTGCTGTGTATATCTGCATGCCTGTGTCTGCTGGCATGTGTGCATATTCTTGTTGTACATAATTTAAATCAATACACACAGGAAGGAATCATTACAGCACCTAACCAGTTGCAGGCGGCAGAAGCAGCAAGCAGGCCTGTTCTGTCATCTCCACAATCCTTTCAATCAGTGCAACAAACAACTCTTTCAACATTTGTCTCTCCCTCTCCCCCAGGACACGATTCCTCTTCTCTGCCCGCTTACTGGAGACCATCAATCTGTAGCTTCTCCCTGCTGCCCTTCTTTCATCATTTTAGATTTTTTTTTCTTCCAATGAGAGCTTTCAAGTTTGACCTTTGTGCCCTTGGAAAGGACTGCTGCGGGTAACAAAGACTGCCAACCAATCACAGATTTGTCTGAGTGGCCTTGGATATGTGAGCCACATTCTTAATGACAGAAATAAGTCTGAAATTGATTTTAAGAAAGCTGGAAATAACTACTAACGGGTAGTTGTGCTCAAACAGACTCACAGAACCTTTTAAATCACTGGAGTCGATTGAGTCAATCAGTTTGATTTGGCAATGCCCGTCTCCATCTGACTTTCCACAAGATGGTAAGAAAAGTGAACTCCAACTAAATTTGTTTGGATTTTCTGACTTTTTGCTGTAGATGGTGTTTGTTTCTCTCTATTGGAAATATTAGTTTGCTTCCTGAGGTTAAAACATGCCATATTTACATCTGCGCTGCAATTCTAAATGTTTTTTCCCCACCTTTATTCCAGTTTCTACTATATACCTTCATGTAAGAACCTCTTTACAGAGATTCCATTCTTTTCAACATAGATACAGGCATATAGTCTTTAAAAACTAACAACACAGCAGCAACACCTGATTTTATATATCTTATAAAAAAGCGAAAGAATCATAAAAATGTAAACAGACTTCAGTGAATATTTTATTTTTACTCCATCAGGGAGCAGATCTTTCTCTGTTCTCCACAGTAGAACAAAGCTAAAGCACCAACACAACCAAGAGAAGATCACTGCACAAGTGTTTGTGTTACTGCCCTTAAGTACACTGTAAATGGTAATATTGGCTTTACTAGAATCTATCTAGTAGGCAGAACTTAAAGACCGTGTAAAGGGAATTCTGCAATTTTCTTACAAATACATTATGAAGGCCATAAATGTATTTTTATAAACGTGTAAAAAAGCCTCTCAGCCACTAAAAGTTGGATTGTGGAGCTAGACTTAAAATTGCGTTTCAAGACTTCTGTGTTTCAGAATTTTGTGGGTGGGACTAAAAGGGCGGCCGCGTGACGACACGCGGCCGCCCTTCGCGATAACCCCGCCCCCTGTTGCTCAAGCGTATAAAACTGCACAGCGCTGCTGTAGCAGTTGTACCGCTAGCTAGCTTGTCACATGTAGCTAGCACCACATGGCTAGCATCAACAGAGTTTGCTGCTAGCTAACAAGCTAGCTTGCCTACTATGCTTCATTCGCGTTCATACATCTTCCCTGGATGCCACAATATGCAAGGTAGCAGCCGTGTGTTTTCGTTTAAATTTTCAAGAGATGACCTGAAAAAAGAACTGGATGGATTTTTACAGAGGAGCCTCTGTGGACCGGAGACATCAGGATCACTACCATCACTCCCCTCTGCAGTGCCCACTTTACTCCAGATAGTTTTACTAACTTCCAGGACAGTTGGATTTATCGGCTGTTGGTTGCGGTTGGTTGGTGAGACCGCACTGACCCTCTCCCCCCGGACATCGCCGCTGCTGGCTGCAGCCTGACAGGGAGCACGGAGGGTTTCTGCCCCCAACAAACAGCTACAGTAAGTTACCTTGTGTGCTTATGTTGTAAATATTTTAAGAGTTCGTGATTTAATGCACAGTAACTCTGCTAAATGTAATAAATGTGCAAATCCATAAGGTGATTTTATATCGTGTATCTACTGCTGTCATGCCCATGTACTGCTAGCTAACATTAGTGCATGAAATCATCATAACTCGTTTCCTAAGTAAAACCCATCGGACAGCACCGTTAATCTACAGGTGATCTTTTATTTACACAAAGCTTCTTAGCGAGTTTTATCCCTCACAGCTGATAGATGGGCGCAGGCGCATGGCCGTATTATCACCGGAGAACCTCCGTATTTATCCAGCAGTGTGTGTAATAATATTTATGAAATAAAATATTTTCCGCGATTTGGTCAGCTGAGAAGACTAGTGAGGTGCGGATGGAAACGCGGATATAACCCCCCCCCCCCACACACCACACACACACACACACACAACGGCTACTTATAGTCTAGAGATGATGTTCACTCTTAATATAATTCTTATATCATCATCATCATCACTAATAAAACAAACACAGTAGAAAGTTACTAAACTGGCATGCGGGTCGGAGCTACTTCCTCCACCTGCTGCCTTCATATGCGAAATAAAGCAGAGAGCGGCGCTGCAGCACGTCCGCTCCTTCACTGTAATCAATATCAATGATCAATAAGTCCGAAGCGTCGCGGTGGAAATATTTTCATTTGACATGTGACTAAAACCACAAACAATCCTCACTGTTTGAGCCACCCAGAACACACACACGGAGGAAGGTGATGTGGGGGGGGGGGGGGGCTGCTAGAGGGGGAGACAGACTGAAGTCCTTTGTGGCTGCATGCAGGTATTAGCCAGGGAAAATAAATACGTAAATAAAATAAATGATGCTATTTGACAAGAAGGACAACAACATGAATAAGTCTAATTCGGTTACCTGGAATATTTCAGAAAGATGGAGTAAATTACTGTAAAATGTTGGTATTTCACTGTTATACTGCATGTTTAAGATTAATTTCACTCTTGCATAATTAAGCAACTTTTGTATTCTTTAATCACCAACATTCTGTTTATTTCAGCTCTGTCACAAAGTGTTTTCCAGCAGATAAAAGGGTTTACAGTATGTTTTAACTAGAATTTAGGAGAATTTTACCTGCATATAATCATTCTGATTACCATGTTCAACAACAACACGTGGAGATATATGGTTTTGTAATTTGTATAAGAGTTGAAATATAAACTAGCATAACGGAGAAATGCCCAAGTGATGTACTGATACAGTAAGAGTAAAGAAATTCACTGACATTGTGCCACTGCAAGATTTGTTTGACAAGTAATTCTTACTGTTATCTGTTTTGACAAAGTTTGACAAAACAAAATCTTTTACAATACTGAATTTCCCTTCGGGGATGAATAAAGTATTTTTCATTTCATTCATTCATTCATTTCATTTCATTTCATTTCAAAGAGCATCGCCCAACCATAAGGGAGAGAGAGATGGCATGCCGGTGTGACAACATGCAAGAGGAAACCAGGGAAACTGGATGTCAGACAGAATGCTTTGTGGGGAAGGACTGTGGCCACACAACTGTCCAACACAACACGTGGAACTGGAAGAATTAGGTCTGTTCAGAAGTTACGTCCTTACTTTGTCCTTTTGAATGTCTGTGGTGTTGACATATTTTAGGTCTGCACAACATAGTTGTTGGAGAAAACACTCATTCATTAATCATTTTAAAATGCTATCATTAAGTTAAGAATAGTAGGGGTTAATAAGATGTTTTTTTTTTTTTACTATTTCTCTGTCAGGAAGTACAGCAAAGAAAAATTCTGTCCTGTATTACATTACTCTACCTCTCTTACACATATTAACACAACACATAAAGTCTTATCATGATCATATCATGATCATGACTGTTTCTGGATTCCTGTGCGGGCAGAGGGCGACCTGAGAAGGCCGATGCCGACCATGGTCCAGGTTCAGCCTTCCAGCTCAGGTGGGAAAGAGCCAAGTTAAAAAGAAGTAAGTTGTGACACACACGTCATTACGCAAGAATGTATTTATTAGAAGTGCATTTAAACATTGCTTTTTTTTTTTCAATTTCAGTTTTAGTGTCATAAGATATAAACTGCTTTTTTCTCAACACAAAGCAACAAATACAGAACGCAAAACTGAAAACATTAATTATTTTACAGTGAATATTATATACCATTTTTGTCATATCTTACCAAACTTGCATAATTCTAACACACTGGACTGTAACTGGGAGGTTTAAACCCGCACACTAGCCTCTACATCTGGGTACTCCTGATGTATGTGGCACACGACACAGGAAGGGACGATGACCTGGTCGTCCTTTCCCAGGTGTCCCAGCCCGGCACACAAAACCTCTGTAAGCCAAATAACGAGCATGTCTGTTATTACAAAAAATATGATACTTTCATAATTATCTGGGTGGTGTTTTTGCTCGGTTGTCCTGGGTAATAAAAATTGACTCTGGTGCTCTTTTAAAAGTAATGATTATATTGTCTTTGTAGATGAACCAGTCTGAAAGGTTTAAGTTATTGGTGTGACTGATGAACTAAAAAACATCCTTTTCTCTCCCACTTATGGTCATGTCTTACAGATGGAGACCCCAGAAGAAGAGCTTGAGCCATGAACCTGCAGTCTGCATCATCATTTTGGCTCAGTGGATGGGAAATGATGTGGACAGCAGTTGTGTTATTATAATTATTACTAATCCAGATTATTTCCACCATCACACAGCTACATTTTCAGAGAGACTAATCATCTAGATTTCTTGTAAAATGTCAAGTCATAAGGGGGTTTACATTATTCATGTGCATTAGTCAACATCACAAATACGGCTGGATCAACTGTGAAGCTGGTCCTAAACTTTCCCAGTCTCTGAACCTGTCATGTCATTTGAGCAACACAAATGTAATTACACATCTGAAATCAATAAAAATATTTTATTGTATAACTTGCAAAGCTCTTCCTTTGCCTCCAATGGCCCATGGCCTGCCTGATAAATGTTTGGAGCATTCTGCAGGGAGGAGGGGTTCAAGCAGACCGGCTCCAGTCCTGGATGAAGGGTGATGCAGCGTGGCTCCTCTGGCTCCACATCTGTTCTGAACCTGTAGGAGTGTGTGTAATAGGTGTTTCAGTACTTGGTATCTAGCATGATACTGGTTGTGTATTCATACTTTGAGTGATTACTGTGGAATACTCATTTATTCACATCCAGCATTGATCTCTGCAGCAGATGTTCTCCTGCTCTGTAGGATGGTCCTGCATCCTCCACAGGTGCATCTATATAGCAAGTATAATGTCAATCACCATGCGACTGATGTTGAGGATTTAGTAGTCAGTTCTGTATTATGAAACATGTTCCAGCAAAATTATCTAAGTCCTTGAAGCATAATGTGTTGCAAGTGCAGCAATCCACATAAAGTGATCAGAAGCATAAGGTATGTGTTGTTTACTGAAATAGGTAGTGTTTTGTGTAGTCCAATATAACTATTGTGAAGCCCCTCAGCAAAGTGAAAAAGGAACATATAGTCTACAACAAGAGACTCATTACAAAACAATTTAATGCAGGTGGTTTAGGTTAGCCAGGTTAGCCATGTCCACTGTAGTTTACCTACTTTATTTACCCATATTTGTTGTAAACTCTGCTCCCTTCAAAGAGGTGGGTACTAACATGGGTTTACCAGCCACTAAACCCTAACAAAGAAATGCCATCACTCCCTTCATTAGCTTTGAGAGAAGTAGCCTGTGTGAATGATAAAGTACGTCATAAAGATAATAATGCATCATTATAGTGCAGAGCAGAGGATGACTGCTAGTTTCATCTGTGACTATACGACAAACATATTTAGTAGAGTGTCAAAATGTGCTTTTGTTCCACATTATTTAGACAGTTTGTTGCCTAACTTTATTTGGTAGGCTATACTAGTTAGCAATGCAAAATTCTAAACTACAAACTAGAGGAAATAAATAAGTTACCATTCTGATGTAGGCCGTGAAGAACGAGGCTGATCATCACAGAGGTCAGTGTCTCGCTTTGGTGGCTCAAACGAGTGGTCTTCGGCAGTCCAGCTGCAGACTGTTGTCTTCCGTTGTCTTCTGCTTGTTTAGCGCACGGGGGCGGGAACGCTGCTGCGGTGGGCGTGGTTTCAGCGCCTCCAGCGGACACGCCCCCAGCGTCTCAGGACAGAGAATCTGATCCTGTTTAGTATTTTGAGCTTAATTTGAATCTAGCGATGTTTTTAATCATTAAATTTGGTGAGTGATTAATAACTAATATTTTGGGTGTGACAAACTAAAACATATTATGCTTTAAGGTTATTTTAAGGTGGGGGGATGTTGTTTATTTTAGTTGAAAGTTAATAAAATGAGTAAAGGGAAATTAGGGGTGGGGAGGGAACAGGTTTCCCACAATGCAGTTCCTTCTTTTAAATAAATTGGAGATTATTCAAAATGAGGGATTTATAAATGATGTTGGTAGTGTCATGTGACTGCTCTCAACTTGTTTGTCAATTCCTGTATTGAACATCTACTACCCAGCAGATGCTGCACCGCGACAGAGATGTGTGTGGTCTGACAATAGCTGTAGCTTAAACCTGCCTGTACTGAGATCTTGTTGCATAGTAAGAACAATTTTGAGTTCATCATTTACTTTTAGTAAGATGAACTTAAAAAATGTTGTTGGTGAAAATAAAATTGAAAATGGTGTGGATCTAATTTCTGTGAAATTAATCCTATCAAGTGTCCTCCCCAGTATCATCCATTTACAGCTTACTCAAATTTATTAAGTTCAGAAAAGTTCTACAAACTTAAACCATTTTAGTTTATTCTACTTAATCACTCCAATTAGAGTTTACTTAATTTTTTGAGGCAGAAAGTTTGCATTTTTTTTTTAAGTAAAGTCAACTTATAAGAATTTACAGTGTATCAGCAAACTGAAACAGTATGCAGATCTGGGGAAGATGAGAGAAGCAGTGCACAGAGGTACTATATATCTAGACCTCAGTAGTGTGAATCTTTTCAAACTCTGTTTAAGAAAGTGAAACATTATATTTCACACAAAAATCAAATGTAAAGAATGAAACATCCTCCAGGCGCTAAAACTGTTTGCCGTCCTCAGCATGAAAAGAATATGGATCCAACAATGCAAAGAAGAGAACAAAAAAGTGATAAAAAGATAAGGTTGAACAGGCATTTATTGGAGTTTATTCAACTTAATTAGTTAAAAACTTGCAAAAAACAAATAGTCAGGGGGCCAAAACTGATATTACAATTTTGTCGGACACTTTTTGTTACAAGCATACAACCTATCCAGTATTAATGTTTAATACCTCAACAAGTCTTCTAGTCAGGTTGTCAGCTCAGAATCTGGTTTTTTTTTTTGTCCATTTTAACACTATCTTCTTAAAAGTGGTAAAATTGGATTTTTTTTCCATAGGAATTTCTTTCTTCCATGCTAACCCCTGTAATTTTGGTAAATTTTGCAATGTAATGCAATTTATGTGTAAGCATAATCATTAAAACAATAATATATAACAATAACTACCACAGTGTCAAACCACAAGGGGTGAGTTGAGTCAGCACTGCTGTAAGCTGGCATGAGGCAGCAGATCCACTGAAAATGATCACAGCTTATCTCAACAGTCTGAACAAAACTGTATTAAGTAATGAATTTCTCACAACACCTTACTTTGTCAGTTTGTCTTCAACAATATTTACCTCAAGACTCCATCAAATGATGCAAGAAACAGGTGGGTTTAACTTTTGTCTAAATTGCTATACTTCCCAGACAGATAGCTAAGCTAGTGTGCATCTATACTAGCCTATTACTAATAGGTAACTTAAGTTTTGTGCAGTGGAATATACAATGAATATGTTCACAATTGATTGGTTGCACAGCAGCTTATTTTACAGTCTGCTACATAAAAGTGTTAAGTACTTAAAAAATGCCAGATTACTTGTACCGATCCAATCAAAAATAAATCAAAGGGAAGTGAAACATGTTTTTGGATTTCAGATGAGCTGACATGGATCAAGAGGGAGCTGCAAGCCTAGAGTCAGAAGAAAAATTTAAAGTACAAAATCTGGATTGGGGAAAATGCTTCATTTGTCAGAACAAATACGGGAAATACAGCCAAGACAAAGACCTAAGAAATCCCTCTGAGAATGGGCTTAAGTGTATTAAATTGAGAGCAAATGAACGGGCAAAATACAAAGATGTGGAGTATGCTGACACTTTGGAGAGAATTGAAAAGTTTCTGGATACAGAAACTGAAAAGATAAAATGGCACAAAACATGCTATGCAGCCTTTACAAATGTGACTTTTACTTCCCGCCTGAAGAAGCGGTTTGAAAGTGAAAAGGGCTCACGAAATCTGGTAAGCAGTTGCCAGCCGATCACCACTAGAAGTTCGATGTCTTCAGTGTCTTGGGAAAAATGTCTTTTCTGTCAGAAAGATAAACCTGCAGACAAACTTCGTAATATCCAAGTCATGACAACATGTGAAAAGATTCTTGAACTAGCTCAACAAGACACAGAATTGCGACTGAGACTTGCAGGAGTCAATGACTTGATTGCTGCAGAAGGAAAGTATCATCTTGTTTGCTACAGTGAGTTCCTCAGGAAGTACAAAAACACTCCATCAAGAGCAGGTGATCCATATTCCATTTGGTGCAAGAACACTGAGGTAATTATATCTTTACAAATTATTGTTGTCACATTTTGTTACTGCATTGTTTGAGATTGTATGACATTATGTTGTTTTTCCCTCTTCAACTTACATTATGCCCTTTAGAGTTGTGCATGTTTTGGACTGTGAAGGTCTTCATTATCAAAACAGTAAAATCTTCTTTTGTGTCCCTCACCAGGATTCAGATTGAGCACATGGACATGGTCCCTAGGTGCCTGCTGTTGGCTGCTTACCTGAGTGCCACTATTTGGATGGGAAAAACATACCTTCTGCGACTTATACAACTACAGTATTACATAGTAATTGCTCCTAAAAATACTAACCTTGAATTCTGAAGGAGTAATACAGCAGTTATTTTAGGGTAGAATTAATAACAATCGTGATATGTCAACAAAAAAGCATCATAGACCATGTTTTTAATTTCTGCCTTGACATTAAACTATTAAACCTGTGCAGGATGCACTCTCTCTTCCTACAAACTGTAAACTTGGCATGATTCATTCACATAGCTAGAGTTACTGGTTGATAGAGGTTTTGGACCAATATGTTAATATTCTAAGCTTATATTCACTTTGAAATCTGGTTTTCTGTAGGCGGAGATTGATTTTTTCATGTTCTAGTCATGTTGTCTTTTACACTGTACAATAAATACTCATTCTGACAATCTTGCAACCATCCTATGAGTGTCAACTTTCATTTGATACCAATTTTATGCATGCCACCCTTAAGGTTGTGAAGATATTCAACATTTACTGTTATTAAGTCAGGTTATGCTGGAAACCTAAAAACTGGCATGAAATTGCTTGTAAAATTCACAAAAATAATTTTTCAGCTTGACAACCACCCTAATATCTTACCTATAGTTGTTTTCTAACAAAAAAGATTGGGTTACAGCTTGTAACAAAACATGTCCGCAAAAGTCTTAACGGAAGCCCCTTTTAGAATTGGCCCCCTGACTAAAATGAAAAAAAAAAGAACAAGGGTGCTTTACAGTAAGAAGCCCCAGAGACAGGACTCAGAACAAATAACAAAAAAATGAATAAATAACTAAATCATGAAAAGGAAAAATAACTTCAGCTGCTCACTGAGGTTGTTTTTGCTTCCTTTAAAGAAGAGTAGATGTGAATTAGGAGGATGGATACGACTGTGAGTTCGATCTGACAAAGTTAAAAATGAGAGAACTTACAAAAATATGGGAGGACTAGCAATGCCCAACTTTCAATTCTATTATTGGGCAGCTAATTTGCAGTGTTTAACCTTTTGGCAACAATATCATCATCATGCTAGCTGCCCACCGGGCTAAGATGGAGCTTAACTCCTCAGAAAACGTTTCCATCCCTGCACTGCTTGGATCCCCACTCCCTTTCCCACCGAATATTTCCATATCTAACTTAGTTGTTTAACACACTGTGAGAGTGTGAATACAGTTTAGAAGACACTTCGGTCTTCTTGACTTTTCAGTCCTCGGTTCTGTCCTTAATAACGACTCGTTTCAACCCTCTCTAAAGGACGCTGCTTCTGTGGAGTGGCATAAAAAGGGCCTGGTGCATTTTAACGACCTCTTCATTAACAATTGTTTTCTCTCATTTGCTTAACTTTCAGTACAGTAAAATTTATCTAAAGATCATTTTTTCAGATACCTACAAGTCAGACATTTTCTTGCTTCTCAGCTGCCCAACTTCCCAAATGTATGACACAAACTTAGCTGATGATATTCTGTCTTTAAACCCTCGTTTCCATCATCTGTGACAAACTGGTGGAGGTTAGAAAAGCCCCTTTAGATAAGTATCTACCTGAATGTGGACCCTCACTGTGATAAATGCTCGATCATTCACATGTTTTGGACACATCTAAGCCTGGAGGATGTCTGGAAAGAGGTCTTCCAGATTTTGTCCATAATTCTTAAGATTGACTTGAAGCCCAACCCTCTGGTTGCTATTTTTGGCACTACTGGGGAGGGTAGCACCCACCTCTCACCAACTCAGTGTCGTGTTGTGTCTTTCACCTCCCTGCTGGCTCGGCGTGCTGTTCTGATGAGATGGAAGGATGCTGCCCCGCCCACCCGCGCTCAGTGGCTCAAAATGTTATGTCATGCCTTACTCTCGAGAAAATTTGTAACTAACTCAGATGAAAACTTTTTTACTGTGTGGGGACCCTTTTTGAAGTTCTTCCATCACTATAAATTGAGGTGAAGATGTTTCCATGTCTGCCTTCCCTTAAATGTTTAACTTGATTTCCAGCTGTTAAGTTTTTGGTGACTGTACTATACCTATTACGGCTGGTATGGGTTTTAGGGGTTTTGTTTTGTTTTGGTGGTGTTGCTATCCCATTCGACTTTTTTCTGTACACTTCAGATCTATGTAAACATCACACTGTGCAATGTTGTATGTAAAAATGAAAACCCAATAAAAAGAGAGAACTCGCCTGGTATTTCCGATCTGTAACTGAAAACAATGATCTCACATGACTGACTGGGCTCTTCCCAGATATGATGCGACATCCCAGATATTTAAAACAAACAAACAAACTAATCCCAAAGATGAACTTTCTCTATTTTACTCTTCTGGATGTCCACTGCAGTTGTTTGTTCCACACCCCCTCCGCGACGTCTGCTTTCAGTTTGGACAGCTACTGAACAAAAGTCACCAGCAACACCGCCCGCCTGTATTTATCTGAATCACTGTTGTGAATTTAGCGCTTTCTTTAATTGGAGGGCACAAGTAATTTTGAGGACGACTGTATACTTTTACATGGTATTTACGGTATTTGCCTTTACATATGTATTTTTGGATTTTGAGAAAATTTATTTATCTAGTTCCTTTTTATTTATTCTTCTGTTAGGTTATGTTTCTGTCTTTGTTAGTTTATTTGTTATTTTGTCTTACCCCCGTGTGTTTAAGACTGGTCTGATCAGCCAGCATTCAAGTTCCTCTTTGTTTCATGTTTGTTAGGTCAGTTATGTTCTTTGTTGGTTTGGATTTGCTGTGTTAAGTTTGCATAATGACCATCGTTTAATTTTGTTTATTTGAGCTCATTTAAGGGCCCAGTGATTTTGTTATATAATTTTGTGGGTAAATAAAACCGTTTTCTTTTTCTCATTCCCTCACAATTATCGTATCTGACAGCAAATGTTACACGAAATGCTGTGCAAAAGCGGTCACTGGTGGAAAGTTGAGGCGATTTGTAATTCCACTTATTCTGACAACTTCCCTGTCAAACATTCAGATATAACAAAGTTTTTTGAGAGAAAAGGAGAGAATGATATCATCCAAGATGAGAATGAAATAATATCAGTTTTCTTTCACAGCATTATTTTGCCAGCTGGAACATGCAGATCGCCAGTCAGCTGGATTTGGTTGCTTTTATAGTTTATTCACATGCATCTTGTGCAAATCAGACAGGCTGTTGGGATCGAGCTGCCTCTGTCTGCACTATGTTGAGCGGCAGATACTTTGAAGTTAAAAATGAGTATGAGTTCAGTGTTCTGATAATTCCAACCCCTCTTCCAAAAGGATTATAGACTCCAGAGCAGCCCCTCGAGTTTGAAAGTTGTTGTACAAAGCTGAGGTATTCTGACAAGGGACAGGACGTTAGTTTATGCATGCAGATTCAGGCACTTCTCTACAATGAATGTGACTGAACGTCTTTGCGATTTCACTGATGCAGTGAAACTGAGAGAACACTTCTGCTGATTAGAGGGGGAACTGGGGTGTGTTATAGATGGAAATAGGCCAGGGAGTGTGCAGAGAGGCTACCGGGTGCAACAAGAGGAGGAGGAGATTTGGGATGTATCTGTGTGTCAGAGAGATTTTTGTGGAGCCGTCCCTCCTTCCTTCCTGCCACTGGAAAGAAACTGCAACCAATCAGTTTTGAAGTGATGTGCAGAGCTGCTCGACTCATCCCTGTGGCTCAGGTTTGATGATGACTGGGGCTTATTTTAGAAATCCTAAGAAGTTTTTGCACTATGAAACAGGAAAGGTTATTTAAAACATGAACTTTCAAATGACAGCATTCATTATCTTGAATTTGATTGGATAAATCTTTATTATTTTAATTTTGATTCAGATTGAAGGTGTTTTTTGATCAAAAGAAATGAGTAAAATTGCATTTATAATATTTATTTAAGTTTCTCTTCATTATTATAAGAAAACACAGCTGTTCACAGTTTGTATGATAATCGTGGCATATAAGCAAGTTTCACAGCCAAAACCATGGTAGCCACCATGTCTGCTATCTGCTAAGGACTTCCGGTTACCACGGTTACAGGGTATTTTACACTGAGGACATGCGCAAATTAACAATACGCATATGAAGAGCTCCCGAACTCGATGAACCCAAAAGCATTCTGGGACTTATTGTGCCTTACGTGGCTGCAGCAGCTTGTGAAAGCAAATAAATATGAACGTTGTAAAAGAGCGAACTTACATAGGACAGCAGCTGGAGGCTGCACGACCGACCGGGTCCAGCTATACATGTGCAGCCTGCAGTCGCCACCTCTCCATCCTCCGTTTCCACCCTCCTGGCAGGAATCAGTCAGACTCATGAACTAAACTGTTGTATTTGTGTCGGCTATCCACACACAGCCGACTGCATCACTATGTAAGTCTATGGCGTTCCTGTTTATCACCATGGCCTCAACAAAGTGCAAAAATATATTGCTAGTTGCAACATCAGGTCATTTCATCATATTATCCTCCCAGCTGAATGTCGTAGCAAGGTGAGGAAGTAATACAACACGTCTTTTTATAATAAATAAATGAGAATATTGCCATTTTAGACATCATTATTCAATGTAAATAAACGCAGTTCTAACTCGATCCGAAGAGCTTGGCAGAAATCGATCGACTGCAGAAGTAAACCGGAACTGTCCGTGAAACTTGTCAATAGACTAAGTTTAGTGTAACAGGCATTTATCTTCTAAAATCCGTTGTTTCAGAGCCTCCTTGTCTCCTCCTTTTCCAGAAACATCTTGGTCCATTCTGGATCTCTCCCCAGCCTGCTGGTGGGCCTTTAAATGATGGAGCTCAGCAGCCACAGAACCTGGTTCATCACATCTGTGTTTGACTAATCATTGTAAAATAACTGACATCACAGAGGGTTCAGGTCTTTCAACTTCAGACCTGATGGGACTGATCAGTTCCCAGTCTCTGTCTGAGAAACCCTGACCCACGGTTTCTCTGCTGATGATGTTTCTTTCCTTCTCTCAGCGATCCCGACTATAAGCCGTGTGCAGTAATCTTCCCACCCCCACCTCAGTGGGCAAATACCAGGAGGCCCACTTGAGCCTTTAGCTGGGATGTTCTCCCACTTTCATGAACTTGATCTGGTAGCTAGATGGATGTGTTTGCTCTGGTCAACAGTGGTGCAGATTTGTCATATTTCGTCATTTTTATTTGTCATAAGACTTTAAAATAAAATCCCCAAAAGTCTGTTTCTTAACCAAAAGCACAGCAGAAAAGAAGAAATGATTCTTTGAGACTGTGCAGAAAAACCCTGATTTTTTTTTAAACCACTCATGACTTGTGGGGAATATGAACAGTCGATCTGAATGCAGAGAAACCAACAATTATCTAAAACCAGCGAAAGCTCTTCAACCTTCACATCAGGAACAGCAGGAGCAATTACTTCTCTTCCCGTTATCCATTCTTTATTTTTAACTACCTGATCCCTTTTGTTTCCTCAGGTTAGATAGCTAAGGCTAATTAGCGAGTTGCATAGCAACAAGAACAATGATGAATGCTCCTTCAACTCTTTGAGCTCCCGTTCTCTCTGTCGCTGGTGAACCTTGCAGCTGAGCTCCGTGAATGAGCTAAAAAAAAAAAAAAAGAGAGAAAAAACCCTCCTCTGATCAAATCAGCTGCCATTATGGTCATAACAACGTCTCCCCATTACCTCCACCAAATATGTGATGAATGTTGCCTGCATTCATTTAGATCTGTATTGCTCCTGGATCGCTCTTCATCTATTTTTCCTGACATCCTCTGTGTCGCAGTAATTACTGGGGATTTAATTAGTCAGAGAACAAAGGCAATTTGACCTTCTCCGCAGGTTCAGAAAAGTTGTGCACATCATGCTGTAATACACATATGTGTCATGTTTTCCATCAGGTTTCCCCCCCCCCCCACCATAACCAGCTCTATAATCACAGGTTAGACAGAAATGTTTAATATTATAACATGAAATGTCTTTTTGCACCATGTTGATACGTATTTTGTTTTTGTTGCTTTGACTTACATCTTCATCTAATTTCAAAAACAGGTTTTGCAGCATATAGCATCTGTTTTAAATTGATATGATCTCTCTAAGCACCAACCATCACCTTAAATTTGGTTTCCATGTTCATTTTCAACCTGCACATGAAAGCACAGCCCAACATGTAACTGCTTAGTGCAGTTTTTCAATAAAAAATTAGCAAAATTGTTCCGCGCTTCTTCCCTCATGTCACTACTCTGCTTTACTTGAAACTGTCCTGAATGACCAAAGCTGGTGAGATCTCATTTCACAGGCTCTAAAAACACCACATGCATATATTTTACATGACAAATTTGTTATTGGACAACTATATCATGTTTAAAGGTTTTTATCCTGATGAAGGAGAGGGAGGACTGTGAAGTTACATCATGGACCAACACTAGAGGACTGAATATTGGCCAATGATGTTGTCCAACTTTCAGTCATGGTTGGTTGGAACTTGGGAGTAAAAAAAAAAAAAAAAGAGAGAGAGAGAAAGAGAAATAACTAATAAAAACAAACATAGGCTTAGTCATTGGGAATACATGATGGCTGAATGCTGTTTGATAAAAAAAAATAGTCTGTAATGTTATTTCACAATTTCTTCAACTTTATTTTAACTTTACCACATTTGGAAATTTGGATATAAGTACCAATGATAGGTTTCATGGTAACAAGAGGTGGGCTTTTTTAATTATTAAAAAAAAAACAAAAACAAAAACAACAGTTGGATGGCAACAGAGAACGTTAATGAAACTGGTTCAGTAAATAAGACCATTTTTACACAACAACTCGTCCTCGGAAAACACAAAACTCTTGCCTTTGCATTTTTGAAAGAAGCTTCATCTTTTACTAACAAAATCGCAAGATCTCATTGTTTTGTTATGAAATCTCACAAGATCTTGTTCCATTAGTAAGTCCAGCTTGTAGAAATGTTCCTGTTATTGTGGAAGAACTTCATTTCCCAGCATTCCTTTCAGAGTCATGTGACTACAGTGCAGCTGCTGCTGCTACAGACTGACTTGCTTTGAAGCTGCTGATTATATGTCTGGTTTTAAGTTGTTGGTTAAGTTACCAAATTGTCAGAAACATTAGAATTAGCCACATGTTGGCTAATACCTGCTAGTATCTGATACCTGGCAGCCAGATGTCTAAAATAAACTCCTCCTCAGGCTGAGTTAAGGAGATTTTGGGATCTTTGCTCTCGGAGCAGAATAGAGTAGTATCTCTCAAAGGCCAATATTCGAAATAGAAAATTAAAAGTTGGATAATATTGGTATATCGGACATCGGTAACAAGCTAATATCAAACATCCCTAAACAGAAGCGTTACATGTCCGCTTGTACAGAGATGCGCTGATTATCTGGTGCATAATCTCTGTCCCCGCAGCATAAATGTTCGACAGAATCAGCTTCAGCAGTCCATTTGAAGTGAAAAGACACAGCAGCATAAACAGGACCTGTGGATCTGCAATTGTCATTGATGGCTTTTTCTTGGGAAATGTGGGGTCAGCCCGTAATACCTGATCAACCGTCTTTTTCTCTCAGACTCGCTGTGGTCTAAATGCACAAGTGCAAAATAACATGAAAGATGTGGTTGAAAGATTCCAGCTTCTGTTCACACTGTCCGGACTCACCTTGCGTTGTCGGAATATTTTACTCTGAAGGCTTTTATCAGATATTTGCGTTTTTACCCCCAAAAACTGTTACGGTGTAAACCAGAGGCCAGAATGCAACAAAACCCTTGCGTTTTACTTTACTGCAGTGTAAACAAGACCTTAATCATGACACAAACAATTTTACTGTGACACCTGCAGTCATTTGCATTTTCATTTTATGGAGTTGAACAATACAAATATAACTTTAGATAAAACAGGCTTCACATAAACTTCACAAACTATGCCCTTTGAAATAATTTTTGTTTCCGAGTAAACCACAAATCCTCAAACTGCACCAAAATGGGTTCAAACCTATGAGATGCAGATAAACAAACAACTACAGTCATGTTGGGACACTGTGGGCTGCATTAGTACTTAAGTAAAGAATCATGTTGTATGCATTAATCATAATTGCTTTGCACAAGATTTTCTCATTGCTTAAAAGATGAGGAAAAGATTACTTGTAAAGTTTTCCCCTTTTTATGGAGTCTCTTTGGTCTTTGTACTTTTAAGGTTTGTGTTAATGCATTATTTACATGAGACTTATTGATAATTTAAAGAAAACAATATGCTTTAACTCTGGTGTGGTGAAAAGAGCAGCAGATAAGCAGCTGTGGCAGAGATGATGACAAAAAGATCTTTTGTCACGTGACGGCTGAGGGGCAGAGGACTAGGCAGGGTTTCCTTTCAGGTGTGTGCCAACTACAACAGCTGTAATGCTTCTCAGTATTGCATTGTGTGTGTGTGCGTGGGTGTGTGTGTGTGGGCACGTTTTTGAAACATTGTGGGGACCATGTTACGGATTTTACCATTACCGTGGGGACGTCTTGCCCTCGTGGAGATATTTTCCCGGTCCCCATGTCTACAAACTCCATTTTGAGGGTCAAGATTGGGTTTTAAAGATTAAGTTACAATTAAGTTTTGGTTAGGGTTAGGACAAGGGTTAGGTTTATGCAATCAGTTATGGGCGTTAGGTTTAGGGTAAGTGGCTAGGGAATATATTATATCAACGGATATACCCCACAAGGTTATAAAAACAAACGTGTGTGTGTGCTTGTGTAGTTTTTGCATCATTTTGGCGCCAGCTGATAATTTTAAGGGGTAGAAGAAAAAAATTCTGCAAGATTAACCAATAAAGAAAAATCTTCCATCTTTCAGACCATTTGCTTCCCTTTGTTTGCTGTGAAGGAAACATGTCTAATATTTGGCTGTGATGCTAAACATTTATAGCTTCAGAGAAAATTCACTGTCTTCATATGTCTTTAAAGAAGAATCCACCCTAAAAATGGGAAAGAGGGGAAAAAGTTGATGGAATATGGAGGATTTTACTCAGCAGATTAACTGGTAATAGGTGGGGGTGTCAGGATTGGGTATAAAAGGAGCATCCACCAAAGTTTAGCACCTCCAAGTGAGAATCGGCTGCACTTCACCATTTTGTGCCAAACTCTTGCAAAAAATCATCAAAAAGTAGGGATGTCCGATATTATCGGCCTGTTGATATTATCGGTCGATCTTGGCATTAAAATGTGATATTGGAAAAAATTGGTATCAACTTTTTGGGCCGATATTTGGAAAAATAAAATCTTGCGAGATTTTGTCATGGAGCAACAAAATCTCGCAAGATCTTGTTCCATTAGCAGCAGTCCAGCATGTAAAAAAGTCCCTATTATTGAGGAAGAACTTCATATCCCAGCATTCCTTTCAGAGTCATGTGACTATGTTGCAGCCGCTGCTGCTACAGACTGACTTGCTTTGAAGCTGCTTATAATATGTCTTTAAGTTGTTAAGTTACCAAGTTGTCAGAAACATTAGAATTAGCCACATGTTGGCTAATACCTGCTAGTATCTGATATCTGGCAGCCAGATGTCCAAAATGAACTCCTCTGGCTGAGTTAAGGATATTTTGTGATCTTTGCTCTCAGAGCAGAATATAGTTGTATTTCTCAAAATACAAGAGATAACCTCACAGTTCTCTGCATGTATCGGAATCAGTTGATATCGGATATCGGAATTTAAGAGTTGGACAATATCGGTGTATTAGGATATTGGTAAAAAAACCTATATCGACCGTCCCTATTAAAAAGTGCTAAAAAAAATACTCTTTAATGGCTGATTGTAAAGAAGTTCGGTTTTACAGCATCTGCAGAGCAGAAAATTGTGAAGAGATTGAGCAACTGTGAGGAAATCTCTGCTTGTAAAGGCTAAGGACGGAAACCACTTTTAGATAGTTGTAAACTTTGCGGCTGAGCCTCTGCTGAACGGGAAACTAATGCCACTGTGACCCGTGTAACCTACTGGCCTGGGAATACCATTTACCGTCGACACAGTCTGCAGCTGCATCCAGAAATGTAACTGCACACAAGGAAGAACCCGTATATCAACTGAAGAAACACTGCCAGGTCTTTTGGACACACTGAAAGAAATGACTCATAAGATTTACTTAAAAAACCTATTGTAAGTATTTGCATGCAATTTATTTAAGTAAAATTTAATGCTGCAATATTGAGTAACACTTACTTGCCAGGATCAAGTAAATTTTACTTTCAATAAAACATAACAGTTGTGTAGAAATTAAGTAACATTTACTTAATTACATCCAAATTTTAAGTTATATCTATTTAAACGAATTAGGTAAAGTCTACTTGGTTTTTTATAGTCAGCAACATCATTGTACTAAAAATTTTAAGTAAATTTTATATGCTTGTTGTATTTGCTGTTATGAAGTAATTGAGTTGGTATTGATTATTTTCTTGTGTATGACATTTTAATTTACTTGGCTGCTTTAGGTTACCTTACTAATTAAAATTAGGTAATTATTGCCAGTTTTCTTTTGATAAATTTTACCAAATACATTTAACCAATATTCTACACATTTGATATATATTAAATATCACACAACTAAATTACAATGCAATAAAACATTTATTTTTCATTTTCAATTTTAAAAAATAGTCAAAAATAATTAACTGTTCTGACAATATTTTTTAAAAAGAAAACAGTAAGCACAGATCAGCGCAATTTCAACATTTAAACCAGCCCTCTCAACTGGTCCACTTTCAATAAAGTAATTTAAACATTAATGAAAAACAAATAATCAGCAGAATCAATTCCAGATTAATAGCTTAGGGGTGTCCAAAGTCGGTCCTCGAGGAATGAAATGAAATGAAAAACATTTATGACAGGCAACCTTCCACTTGTAATCCAAGACGAACTGGAACTCAGTGCCAAATCTGGCATTTCTTCACAAGGGTCCATGCATGACGCTACATTTTTCTCAGGTCATGACATGCATGTAGGAACGCAACTTCAACTCCAAGGTGTTTACTTTGGGACAGTTTAAGTCCATCCAGTTCCAGTAAGAGTTTTGTTTTGTTTTTGTTTTTTTTTGGGGGGGGGGGGGGGGGGGGGGCACTTCAACAGTGTAGCATCAAGTGGGAGGGTGTGCAAAGTTCAGGGGATAAGTCAGTCCAATGAGCAGTGAGCAAGCTTTCACAGTCCTTGTGCACCCCGGCAAAATCTTGAGGCCCTCGGCAAGGATGGCGACATTGCCTGGATCCTCATCAGCATCATGGGCGACAAGTATTTTGAGGTTGTGGTCCTGACATCCCTCCAGCTGTCCTCCTGCATACAATGTACAAAAAAGAAGAATGTTATTGAGAAGCAAATGAAAGAACTGCATTCAAAGAGATTATCAGGGAAGACTGAACGCAAGAATATCTGTTCCTTCGTCTACTTTCCTCTAAGCTTGAACATTTAAGGGGCATTGTGGAACTTCTCCTGTAATCTATTCACTAAAATGTCTTTTGGTCACAAGTGTTTTTTTCTTCTTTATTAATCAGTAATCACCCCCATTAACGAAGTGTTCTGCTATGCTCTGAGTTTGCTGTTCACATCATTCATATATACATCAAGCGGGCGAGCCCCCCCCCCCCCCTGTTTTGAACCAGGCTGTAAAACATGTTTATTTCTGCTGTAAACATGTTTATTTCTGCTCTAAAGTTGGCCTTTTCAAGATGGGAGTCAAAGAAGTTTTGCTCTGTTTTGGAGCCAGCCCCTAGTGGATGAGCAGTCTCTAAGTTTCTAAGGTTACTTCCCGTGCTTCACTTTTCTCCAGCAGTTTGCCCCTTTCATAGAAGCCGAGAGATAGACTGTAAAACATAGGTCAGGGAAAACAATATGACATCGCCATGACAACCTATCAAAGATGGGGACTGAAATAACTGTAACTTTGACTCAAGTCAACTCGAGACGGTATTTTGATGACTTGTGACTTGACTTTGACTTGACATAACCTGTGACTTAACTTGCCTGAAGAAAAATGACCCTGGGACTTGCACACATCTATGCACCATATAGTCATGTGTACAGAAGAGATGGCAGAAAAAATCTTGAGGCTGAACACTATTAATGAATGGGCTATATGGTCCGACTTCAGTAACTAACCAGACACGCCTGGATTAATCAATTTGTCCAGTAATGAAAGACAGGAAATAAAGGTGCTAGTTGAAGTTCAGGAAGTAGTGGAGTCATGCACATAGCCTATTCTTCAATGAATACCGTCATAATTACTTATCTGAAATTTCAGCACAAAATTTTTGCAGAGAACACATTACACCTTTATTCACAGCAATGTCTTGTTGAATCCACAACTATTTCTATATGAAAAACGCTTTTTCTCCAAATTGCTTACAAGCACAAGTTTGCACACTTTTTAAAATGCAAAAGATTTTCTTTTAAATAACTGTGTAAACCACTTTTCTATCGTTTTGCAGAACCAGATTTAGGATTATGGTTCAGCAATATAAAAAAGGTGATAACAGTAATACTTCATGTAACTACAATGCAATCCTCACTCATGCACTGCTTTAAGATTCAAAATAAAGTTTTCCAAGTTGTCACTGACAAAATACACTACTCACAAAAAGTTAGGGATATTCAGCTTTTAGTCAAGTCACAGTTTACACTACTTTTTTTTTTTTTTTTTGGTCAGTACTCATCTTTTTGTGCAGTTTAGAGAAAGTCTAATTCAGTTCACCTGGAAAGGTTATAGTGGATTTTAGGTTGATTCTGACATCATACAACAAAAACAAATATCCCTAACTTTTTGTGAGTAGTGTAATTAAAATACTATACACAACTACCATAACTATATTTCGATAAACTATTAAAACTAATATCCGGCAGGTCAAAATTCTGCTTCCTGGCTTGAGATTCCAGCCTAGTCTTGTTCTTCCTTATGCCTGCAGTTATTTATCCAGAAGAATACTGTTAACGTGATGCCACAGCAGCCCACAGGACTGCATGGCATTATTTACTCCAGCCAGAGTCATGGAGGGATCTATGCCAAAGAAACTTTTTTTTTTGCTGCATACGGTACAACTTCATCTCACTAACTATCCACAATTTAATAAAATCTGTCACAAAAACACCAAATGAGATGACCACAGTTCAGTCAACAATGATAAAGAAACCAATAAATATGGCTAAAATCTTTTCTTTTTAAAAAGTTTTATAAGCTCTAAATGTTTTGATGATCTAAAATTGCATCTTTTGCACAACCATCTCATATTACAAGAAACCTACCATTTCTCCCTGATTACTTTCTCCTTGACCTGCTCTCCACTTCAACTCCAACTGTCCACTGGCTCCAAAGGGCACCCTGAAAATGAAGAGACACAATTTGTAGTATTAAAACAATGGTCTAAAATACTCAGCCACAATTTTAATATCACCATATGATGAATGAATAAGGAGAAAATGACTAAACAAATCATACATGCATCAATTCCTACTTGCCTGAATAATGACAATGCTGATTTGCTTCCTGTTAATAAACATTTTAAATTAAATTAAAATTAAATTAACTTTATCATAAATAAACGTAGTGAAGACTTTGTTTGGCGTCGCTAAATAAATCAATTAACACAGACGTTCATCATCTCCCCCTCATCCTCAATACACAACATTAAATCACCAACATAACGTTACTGCAGTGTCACCGCCAAAAGTTTTATAGAGAACTATGTAGAACCATGTTCCACTGAGTAGACATCGGTTGATAAACGTTACGTTGGTGCTTTTGTAAAAGTATCTCCACTTTTATCGAGAATATCTGCAGCCCTGCCAGTTACAAGCTAACACGGACCAACGTGGCGTTATGCTAACTTTAAATTAACTTATAAACGGTCACATATCTTGCGTTAAACTACATGCAGACTTGTATGTTATCAAAAATTTAAAACAGAACGGAATAACTTACCTGGGAAATCACTGTTGACTGTGCACCTTGCTATGTGATGGCTGCAGTAACGGTCCAAAGCAGCGCCAGCCCTGTTTAAACATTGCGCATGCGTCCTGCATGCACTTCAAAATCCCACATTTTCAGAGTAAAGTTTATGTAGTATTTTCAGGTTATGTACTTACAACCACTAAACATTTAAATATTATGAGGAAACCTAAGTAAAACTTACTCTTTCCCCAGTATTCATGTATTACATAAATAAAATGTTTAAATTTACTTAAGAAACTCTAGTTTTTACTGAATCTTAAAAATAAAAGGTAAATATTATGACAGTAACTGTCATAGAATTTACTATACCAAAAAGTCACTTTTTTCAGTGCACCAGCTCATCTTGGATAGGCAGACAGTGATAAAGAATGATGTCTGACACATGCAAAAAATGAGAAAGACATCTAGAGAAAGCTGCAAAAGCCGGCATCTGTGATGGTACGAAGGAGCATCAGTGTCCATGGCAGAAATGACTTTAGTTGTGGGAAGATATCAATGATGCAGAGGAAGATATTTTCAACTCATTGCATGACTTCCAACCCTGTGGCTTTGTACAGTGTGTGTGCTTGACTGGACTAACTGCAAGGCAAGGCACATTTATTTGTATCCACATTTCATGTACAAGGCAATTCAATCTGCTTTAACATAAAACATTAAAAGCGTTACAGCTGGGTGCAGAGGAAGCATTAAGAAGGACATTACAGTTTTTTTTTAAAATTACTAAAACACTATTCTCTAAACCAAATGACTAGTTTACCACATGCCCTTCTGACATTTCCATGGCAAAGCAATCGGGGTTCCTGCACATTTTAACAAGTTAAATTTAAGACTTCTTAAGACTTTTTAAAGACCACCTGGAACATAATTTAAAGGCAGGGTGGATGATGTTTTCCAGGAGCATTTTTTACTATATTGCTTAAAGTCTTCTTCACTCCCTGATTGCAGCCAATTAATTAAATGTTCTGACACAAAAATTAAAAAAAATAATCACCCATGGAACGTACAGCACTGGAAAAACCCCTTCCAACGAAATGAATTTCATTGGACAGCCCATGCTGGTGGACTGAATGATTTTTATGTCCATGAAACTCGACTGCTCTCTGTTGCGCACCAACCATCCTCGCGCGCTTGTGCGCCCTCGCAGCGCACCTTGAGCATCTCAGTGCAGACGAACCGAGAGAACATGGCTGCTTGCTGCTCTTATCTATGCCGCTGTTTGCTCTTAAAAAGAAAAAAACGGATGTGGATTAAGTCATGGAGGTGTTGGTGTTTGCAGTGAGGATGTTTTACGCCGCAGAACAAGTTGGAGGTGAGATAATTATCACTTTTAGGAAACGTGGCTCCTCTGCGGTTTACTTGGAAGCTAACAAGCTAGCCACTCGGCTGTTCTCGGTTATCTTCGCCGATAAGAGCGCATGCGACGCGTTCCTGTGCCCTGGAGGCGTGGTTTCGGAGGGTGTATATTTTTTCAAATGTAGCTTGTTTGAACTGTTTTCCAAGATCTCCTACTCTGCCTTTAAATGCCCATTTCACGGCCACGCTGGAAAAAAACACAGATCTCACGACATTTTAAAAGATATTGTCAAAAAAGATAGATTGAACAACTTTTTGCCATCATTACCTCCTATTACGTCTAGACAGCGTCTCTTCAGACAGCGCACGCAATTCATCTTCCCCACAAACAATTGAGCACTCTTTATTAGAAATCTTCGTCAATCAGGGCCTTCATGTTTAAGCAATTGAGAAATACTGTAATAACAAACAAAAAAGTCACACCCTGAACATTTCGTTTTCGTGAGTTGTGTGTAACGGACGCTCTGCAGTGTTTGCAGAGGTGTGTTGCAGTCGTTTACATACTGTTCATGTGAAACACAAAAACGGCCAACACTGTGCTCTCACTTTGTTTTCTGGTGGTGTGTACTGATGTGTATGGTGTTTAAACTTTTGCAAGCTTTGAGCAGCTGCTTTGGTGTGAAAGTCTGAGTTGTGAAAAGAGAAGGTCTGCTTTTGTGTGTGAAGCTTTAGGAAAATGTGCTGCATTTAGAGTTTTGGAACAATTGACAACAGTTTTGTGAAATTTTTTAGCAATTGAAAAAAAAAAATGTGAAAAAAAAAATGTTAAAGGTGCCATGACATCAAATTTCACTTTTCTGGGGTTTTGGGGGTATAATATGATCTGTTGTGCACTGATGAGGCCATGTGAATGTCCAGAGTGAGTATCAAAGTTCCTGTTTATGGTCTGTCAGCTTTGTCTTTCTGCTCAGAAACAGTTGAATCAGACAGCAGGCTATCATTCTACGTAGTTCTATCATTCTACGTAATTTAATTGCTCCAATAAGAGCACACTATCAAGTAAACAGCGCCCCCCCCCCCCCCCCTCTCCTAACGGCCTATGCACCGTCCGCTCCCCCCTCCCCCTCCCTGTCTGATTCAGCTTTGTGTAAGGAGCTAGTAGTAACTTCTGTGCAGTCAGGTCTGGATTTTCAAACAAATGGATTTAAAAGAAAACTTCTGCAGCAACACTGAGGGAGGGGGCCACAACCTTGTCATTACCTGTAAGTTTATTTATTTTCTAAATCCTGTCTTGTCTGATAAACGTAGCTCACACTGTCTGAAGTGCCCATGTTGCTAGCAGTTAGCCTTTAGCAAACTCCGATCGCAGCTTGACCTAGATTCTCCAAATAAGGTCATAGCGAAATAAGGTGTAGCCAATCAAAATGAAGTCAACGTGGTCTCCGGGTAAAGCTCCATATCATCACCGGACCCAACTGTATTACTGAGGAAGTGAGGTCTGGCGTTTCAAAACAATACTCCGATGTAAAAAATGCCTTTTTTTTTCTTTGAAGTATTTACATATGCAGTAATGCCAACAACATAAACTAGTTTTTAACTGCTATGTCATCACTCCTTTAAAATGAAAAAAGGAAGATAAATAAGACAGAAAAGCTGAAATAAAATAAGATAAAATGTAAGAGATAAAAGTCCCAGTGTGAGGAACTAACAGCTGTTTTGATAAAAGGCGGTGATAGAAAAGTTTTAACCTTGATTGAAGCAGCTGAGAGTTTCAGCAGACCTGCAGTTCTCATGTGAGGGGCATGAAAACTGAACGCTGCTTCTCCATGTTTAGTTCTGACTCTGGGGACAGAACCTGACCCTGATGATCTGAAGGATCTGGTTGGCTCAGAACAAACCTAAACCAATCAGTGTTGTAAACTAACAGCAGGATTATGAAGCCATCTGCCTGATGGACATTTCTTTGTTTGTTTGTTTGTTTTTAGTCAGTACAGCATTACAATCGTCTTTCCTACTAAACGGATAAGTTTTTCTAAATTCTGCTGAGACATCAGTCCTTTAATCCTCCTTATGCTCTTTAGGTGAAAACAGGCTGACTTCACAGCTGTTGTAATGTGACAGTTAAAATTCAGATCTGAGTCCAGGACCAGTCCCAGATTCTTGGCTTAGTTGTTGGTTTTAAACATCACTGTTTGAAGCGGAGCGCTGACTTCTAATCCTTCCATTATTTCAGTTTTGTCTTCTCTTAATGAAGGCAGTTCTGGTGCATCCTGTCTTGAATTTGATCGATGCACGTGATCAGTGTTCGGACCAGACTATAAAATCTTGTTGCGTTGCATCAGCATCATTATGATAACATAATTCAGTTGGTTTTACTTTTCAGTCAACATTTGTCTGCTAGTAAAAATGTATGGAACATCATGAAGAGGGGAATCAGACAGCAACCACTGACTCGCCATTGTTCCAACATTGAAAAGAGCCATTTAAAGGAAGAATGATGTATCACAATAGTAAAAAAAATACTTTGATATTAGATTTTTTTTAAATGTATACTACTGCATTATTCTAAATTCATTTGTATCTTCTCATTAAAATGAAGGTAATCAGTCACAAAGTAAAAATAGTTTTTCTTTGTCATCATCATCATAAACTTTATTAAGGACACACATGGATCCATAGCAAAAAAAACTAAATAAATAGAATAATAATAATCATCATAATAATAAAAAATGCATTAAAAGGGGAAAGTGGGGGACACGAAGGGAGAGAGGGAAAAATAGATGTCACATGTTTACATGAAGGCTAGAACGCCAGTGATTCCACAACTTTGAGACATATCTGACGGAGCTCAGTGTGGGGTCAGTAAGAGACTTAATAACACCATTTGTGGAGTCCTGCAACCTACACACAAATGTGTACATAAAGTTCCGCAGCGTGGCCTGGCAAGTGGGTACACCAGCGTCAACAAACATTTGGCTTGCACTGCTCCATCGTGGCATTTTTAGTAGAAGCCTCATCCCATCATTGTATGCAACAGTGAGTTTCTGCATCATACCTTTTCTGTAACTCCTCCACAGATGGGCAGTGTACATTGAGGTACAAAAGGTTTTAAAAAGTCTGATCTTCACTGGGATGGTGCACATATCAAATTTGCGTTTTAACATATTGACTTGTGCATACATAACACGACATTGTCTATTAATATCCATGTCATCAGACAGATCATCACATATATAATGCCCTAAATATTTAACCTCACTGCAGAGTTTAAGAGGAGAACCAGACAGGAAGAAGTCAGGAAATTTTAAATCCCTATCCTCTTTACTTCTGGCAACCAAGATTTTACTTTTCTCCGCACTATACTTGATGTCAGACTCTACACCATACTGAGAGCAGACCCTCAGTAACTGTTGAAGGCCTGCACTATATGGAGAGAAGATTATTAAATCGTCTGCATACATCAGATGATTCACAGTGGAGTCACCAACCCTGCATCCTGTTGCACATTCATTCAGTAAATTGGACAAATCATCCATATAGACATTGAACAGGAGAGGAGACAGAATACTCCCCTGTCTAACCCCATTACACACATTAAAGGGTGCAGATACACAGTTACCCCATTTTATGTGCACGGACTGATGTGCATACCAAAAAGCTAAAATTCTCACCAGAAATTTAGGAACTCCTCTCTTATATAGCTTGTAAAATAATTTTTCGTGATTTACACGGTCAAATGCTTTTGTGGCATCAATGAAACACATGAAAATAGTGGAATTGTGTCTGTTATAGAAATCGAGAATCTCCTTTAGGGCATAGATACACATGTCAGTACTATGCTTAGATTTAAAACCAAACTGATTATCAGAGGTTATAATAAAACGCTCCATCCTATTTAGAATACATTTTTCAAAGGCTTTGGATATAATACTGGATAATGCTATTGGCCTATAATTATCTCTGCTATTTATTTTTCCAGTTTTGTCTTTTATAATGGGTACTAACATAACCGATATCATAGAGTCTGGCAGAATCCCATGAATTAAAAATCCTGTAAAACAGATAGCGAGCAGAGGAAAAAGCTTTCTACTAGCAAATTTCAAATGTTCGACAGACATGTTATCCATCCCACATGCTTTATTGGCCTTTAGTCCTTTAACTGCGTCATATATTTCTTGTGGAGAAATTATAACATCTTCCTTAGCATCAATGTGTTGCTAAATAAATCTTTTTAATGAAAATTCTCAAATTTTCTGTAAAATTTGTTTGGTTTCATGAAGAGACCTACTTTAAATCTAATTTTAATCTCAGATTAAATTATTTTTCCCAAATATTCTTAGCAATAATAAAACCAGAGGTGGTTGTTAGCTGTATCAGACCACATGGAGAAGACTCAGAGTACCTTTGACTTTATGATTTATTCATTGTGAGCTTTTAGCATCCAGCTGGGTCTCGGCTGCAGAGTCAGTTCATGAAGCAGGCTGGGAACCTTTTACCCCCCCTTAAAATCACATTTCTTGCCAGACCTCTTGCTTGTGTCCTTCTGACCCTCCCCGTACTCTGACTGGCATCCTGGATGATGGTAGCACCCTCACAGCCAATGCAGCTGTAACACTCCCCATATGGCAGACAACATCTCCTGCTGAGGACTCCTCCAATTCTATTAATACACACAGTGTAATAAAGGGCTCAATTGAATTAATCAGCTTGAAGACATTAATCAGACATTAATGAAGTATTAACCTCTGCACTGCACGGCTGTTCATGTCTGCCTGCCCGTTCACACATCCAGTCACACTGACCTGCAGCTTCGCTTCTGGGAAGTTTTTTTTTTTTCCCCTTAAAATTGAGGATGAAAGCTGAGTTTTTTCTGTATAATAAAAAGAAATGTAAAAAAAAAAAAAAAAGAAAGAAACATTCGCTGAATCTGCTGTGAAACAGATTGTATGAAAGTACAAGCGGGGGTGAAGGTGGGAGGCACTAAATAGAGCAGAGGAAGATAATGAGGAGGAGGATGAAGACAGAGAGGTCTGAACACTAACAGTACCTCAAAGCAAGGCCAGGAGATGTATTGGCTTCATCTGGGAAGGCAGTTCAACAATCATTCAAGTGTTTGACATTTATAAGAGAAAGCAGCGTGGTGGTTAGCGCTGCTGCCTTGCAGCAACAATGCCGTCACAGCTGGGGTCTTCCTGTCGTTTGCATGTTCTCCCCGACCGTAGATCAGTCTGATCGAACCATTCAGACTAATTGCTCACAAACAAACGATGAAAGGTTATCATTTAACCTTTGATGTACCGCAGAAATGGGAAGCTGGAACTCAAACATTCCACTATGCAGGCGTTTGATGAATAAAGTTGGAAATAAAAGATGGTGGCCCGTGTTACTTTTACATCAGCAGTGAACACTGGTGGACTTCATGTGCGCAGTTTAGTGATGGAAACATGAAGAGCTGTCAAGCCTCTTATTCATTGACTGTTTCACATCTGTGTGGCACCATACAGCTTGGTTGCCAGGGAAACAAGTCCCACCCCAGGCAATGCAGATGGCAAAGGGGACTGGGTGCACAAATGATTGTTTTTTTTTCTTTTTAAAACAAAACAAACAAAAACAACAAAAAAACTGGTATCTGCAAAGGCAGATTGTGCAGTGTGTGTGTGCACCTCACATACTCTTCAAATATGTGTGTACACATCGTTTGAGCAATTTAATGGTGTTATAAGGTGCCATAATTTAATTCAAAAACAAACAAACACCAGACAATGTTGTGAAGTTTGCTCAATTGTACCCATTTTTTTCTTTCTTATTGCAATTTTTGTAATCCATCCATCTTCCACATCTGCTTGTTCCACAGCAGGGTCGCAGGAGGGGCTGGAGCCGGTACGAGCAATCACCAGGCAGGGAACACCCTGGACAGGCCACCAGTCCACCGCAGGGCCAGCACAGACAGACAAACCACTCACATTCACTTCTAAGGAGAACTCACAGTGACCAGTTTAAACTGAACATGCATGAGTTTGGACTGTGACAGGAAGCCAAAGAACCCGGAGAGGTCATCCAATCACCACACAGAAAGGCCCGGCTCGAGCCCTCCTTCCCAGCCGAGGCTTAAACTCTGAACCTTCTTCTTGTGAGACAACTGCGCTAACCACCAGACCACCTGCCGGCTTCTTCTCTAATAAACTCTAATTGTTAACATAAATAAATCAATAAATAATAACAACTACATGTTAAAGCCATAGAAGACCATGTTAATGTGACTTTTAAAAAAAGGAAGGAGTTCAGATCAACCAGATTTTCTGGTACAACATTAAGTCATGAGCTGCTATAGGTTTCTAAAAGCTGTTTAAGAAAACAGTCAACAAACTTAAATCTGTCTGTGTGTTTGTTTGTCCCTTCAGATCATCTGCCAACAGCATACAGGCAAGGCAAGACAGGTTTTTTTGTAGAGCACATCTGTACAAGACAATTTGAAGTGCTTTACATAAAACATTAAAAGACAGCAGGCGCAAAAGAAGATTATGTTAAAAATAGAAGAACAAAAGAATAGAAGCATGATTTAAAATAAAAAAGAGAAAATAGGAGCCGTGCAGATTTGAGCTGTAAATGCAGCGGAGAACAGGCTGTGCAGTCATCCAGTGTACAGGGTTCCCACTCTTTTCTTTGTTATTTTTCAAGACTTTTCCAGGACATTTTCATGATTTTTCCAGCTGCTGCAGTACGAGTCAAGTTATCACAACATAGACAAATAAATTCCACCTCAAGCTCTAGGAGAACTGTTCTACAATTGAACCTTTTTTTACAGCGATGAAGCAGAGACGAAGCAGAGACGAAGCAGAGACGAAGCAGAGATGAAGCAGAAACGAAGCAGAGACGAAGCAGAAACGAAGCAGAGACGAAGCAGAGACGAAGCAGAGACAAAGCAGAGACGAAGCTGTGACGAAGCAGAGAGGAAGCAGAGACGAAGCAGAGACGAAGCTGTGACGAAGCAGAGACGAAGCAGAGACGAAGCAGAGACGAAGCAGAGACGAAGCTGTGACGAAGCAGAGACGAAGCAGAGACGAAGCAGAGACGAAGCTGTGACGAAGCAGAGACGAAGCAGAGACAAAGCTGTGACGAAGCAGAGACGAAGCAGAGACGAAGCAGAGACGAAGCAGAGACGAAGCAGAGACGAAGCAGAGACGAAGCAGAGACGAAGCTGTGACGAAGCAGAGACGAAGCAGAGACGAAGCAGAGACGAAGCAGAGACGAAGCAGAGACGAAGCAGAGACGAAGCAGAGACGAAGCTGTGACGAAGCAGAGACGAAGCAGAGACGAAGCAGAGACGAAGCAGAGACTAAGCAGAGACGAAACAGAGACGAAGCAGAGACGAAGCAGAGACTAAGCAGAGACGAAACAGAGACGAAGCAGAGACGAAGCAGAGACGAAGCAGAGATGAAGCTGTGACAAAGTGGCGATGAAGTGGCAACAAAGCTGAGGACGCAAAAATCATTTTCCAGGACAACTCAAGCTTTTCCAGGAAATGTTACTATTTTTCTCATATTCCATGTGTTTTCCATGACTAGAAAAAATGTTCAGTCATTTTCCAGGTTTTCCAGGACGCGTGAAAACCCTCGGTGGCTGCTGGTCTTCCGCCCTCTGATCATATCCTGACGTGGCTGATGCGACTTTTGTACAAACCTGAATTTTATTTAAGAATTTCTGGACATGGAAAGAAAGAAGCTGCATCTTATTTTTTCTGTTCTAGAAAAGCTCAAACTTTTGCATCAGGACTGAAGCCGCTCTGGCTGTGAAGGATATTGATTGTCCGTTTACAGCATCCATGATTAGTGAAGAATGGGATAGCGATGCCTAATAACTGTAATTACGGTAATTTTCTAAACTCCACACAATTAATCAATGAGGTGCTTAGAAAACGTCAGCGAGGGAAAAAAAAAGAAGAGAAGAAAGCCAGAGAGACAGAGGAGGGCGAAAATCAGAAAGGTGGTAAATTATATACCATTAGACAAATGTAGCTTTTGTCTCTGCGTGATGTAAAGAAACGGTGGAGGAACTAATCATCTCCAGTCACTCAGCAGATCCACTTGTGATAATCATGTATTGTTACGGGGGTCGGGGGTCAATTCTCTCACAGTTCAATCAGCTCTCACAGATTTCTTTAAAGCTCTGAATGCAGAGAGAATTGGCCTCATCAATCCCGACTGCAGGAGAAATAATTAAATAGTGAACTTTCAATTCAGTTAAATCAAGTTTTACATTTGGAGCCAGTGAAACTGAACCTGAAGCAAAGCCGGCTTCAGCTGTAGAAAACTGTGCATGACATGTGAATATTTCATCATTTTTATGAAAGAAAATATACAAAATTCCAAAAAATGTCTGTTTTGAATCAAAAATCCCTTCAGGAGCTTTTTCTCCCAATAAATATCAAGTAATGTACACAAGTGGAGCAAAATATTTGGTTTGAAAAGATGATATGTGAGGAAAGGCAGGGAGGATGAGCACATGGAAAGCATGACTCTGACTGGGAAAATTATTTCATAGCAACTCAGCTCGCACCAAATGAGCTCCAGATTATAATAATACCACTGGCGGGCAATTAAGTCCATATAAACACAGCATGCAGAGTGCTGGCACCAGGATAAGCCACACACACACACACACAGTCAGGTCGATGTGGCTGCTCAGAGTGTGTCAGCCTTCACCGTGTCTTGCCCCGCATCCATCAGCAGGAGATGAAGGCTAACCTGACAAACATCTAATATCACCAGCAGCTGACTGAGCAAGGATAATTAATACAGCCGGCAATTTGGCCGAGCTATAAACGTCCCGACATCGAGACGGCGAGGGACTAACTGGCAGGGATGCTCTCTCTTTTTACAGAGAGAGCCGAAAAGACACAGAAAAAATGATCAGATAATCCAGGAAACAATAAACTTCTACATCTAGCACAAAGCTGACACAAAAGGTGGAAGCAGAATCACAGCTCCCAAGGTGCTTTTCAGTAATTAACACCAGTTCATTCACGTCTCTTCTCCATGGTAACACTGGCTGAAGCTAATGAGTATCATATTTTACATAACCCTGTAGTATTGTTCAATTATCCAGGAAGCTACAGCGCTTCCTTAAACGATCCTCTTAATGTTTTTCACATTGAGGTTAACAAATTGCTCGCTTGTGTTTGAGGTGCTGACATGCATGTTTTGCATATTTCTTCACAGCAAACATTCTGTGGTTCATTTTATTTAAAATTGTTAGAAAAAAACAACAACAAAAAAAACCCCATCATTCCACTAAAGAATGCTGGACTCATTTCAGACTCAATCATTTAATAGTATACTGTTTTTACAGAGAAAATTCATAAATAAGGTAGTAGAAATTGTTTTAAATAAAATAAAATAATGTCCAGACGAAGCCATAGGGCTGAATGCATCATGAGAACAATTGCATTAATTTTCAAAGTTAATCTGTTTGCTGTCTTAGTTGCAGCTTTGCAAGATAATCGCTTTGCTAAATGCTTGTTACCCAACAGGAGACGACTCACCATCTGTCACTGAACCTTCTTACACCGACTTTACTCACAGGTTTACGGACACTCTTCGACCAGACCATCATTATAAAGGCTCACTAATATAAAAATAAATCTAATAAAAAGTAGGTACATCCTACATGGAGTTTAAACACTCAAATAAATCTACAGTTGGTGCAGTACTCCACTAAAAAAACCAAAAGTCTGGGAATTTGTAATGGTCTGTACATGACTGAAAACCCCCAAACATGTTCTTCCTTGTATCCTTCAAGTAAGACACCTTTATCTAAAGACAAGGTTTTAACAGAGGATCAAATGTTTTTTGTATCAAGTGTGTCATATACTTACAAAGATTGTATAGATGAATATATGAAGCTTCAGAGTCGAAAACGGGAAGCCAACATAGAAATAAAGAAACAGCTGGAGACTGGCCAGGTCATCATTAGAAAGGTTAGATAAAAAAAAAGTCGTAGCTAACCAGGAGGAGGAAAGAATGACTTCTCATTTAATTTATTATCACAGTAAAAACTTACCTAATACATTTACAATTTGAACTTCCTGCTAATTTTGTCTTTGATATTAACAGATGTTTGTTTTGTTAAAAATAATCCTATTAAATGCCCACAAAGGGAACTTTTAGCAGTTTTCTCAGTGCCTCCTATCAACGGCTAAACTAGCATCATCTTCATCATACCTGTACTGTGATTCACTCCAGCCAGTAAAAGACAGTCTTACCTTGATCCTTATGTCCCTTCCTCTCTTTCTTTTCTTCTCTTCCTCTGTTAATGTTTCCTTGCGTTTCTTTGCCTAATCCGACATGAAGTGCGTTCAAAACACCTGCTGTGTTCATATCTGGTTCATTCCGTTTGCTAGTAAGTGATACGGTGCGCAACCAATAGTCGGCTGCATCTTGGATACAAAACTTACATACTGCAGTTTCTGAGCCTCGGGATGCCTCAGGTCAGCGGTGGTTTGAAAATGTGCACAATGAATGTTGGTGTGTCATCAAAATGAGTCAGAAACATGTTTTTTTTTAGGTCTAAAAGTTACGTTTTGTCTTTAAAATAGAGCCCGACCGATATGGGATTTTTGAGGACGATTCCGATTACCGATATTGGGGGCTTTAAAACAACGATATCTGATATACTGGCCAATATCCGATGTCAGCAGATAGGATATGTCAGGATATTAAAAAATGAACATGGACATGTACGCAGCATCTGTACTGTCCAACTGTTGTCCAACTTAAATTCTTATTATAACCAAAAATGATTCAAGACTAAGAAACAGAACACTGCAGAATTTGTGATGATGTTTTAGGTGTTGGAACAAATTTGCAGTGTTTTCTGCCGTACGGGTGCTGCAGCCCAGGCTCATGTTCACACCGCAGATGTTGCATCCAACACCTGTTAAATCTTTTTGAAGTGGCTCCACACCTTACTCTTCCCCTCTGCCTGAGAACAAATATATATACATTTAGTATATTTGATTAATTAGATTTCAATATTATAGATGACCATTTCAAAATGAAAGCAACTGGCTGCAAACGTCTTACAGTGATAACACACAGGCTCATGGGAGGTGTTTTGTAACTGGTACATTTCTCAAAAGACTCATTCACTAAAAAAAATCACTAAAAATATAGTAAAGACAAGAATAAAGTCATCTTTACAAGCTTTAAAAAGTTCCATCTTCCACTTAACACAAGGGACCAAACTAGATTTAAGTAGCAATGTTGCAGCTTTTAAAACAGAATTACAACTAAATACATTAGTTGGAGCCTTTTAATTAGTTTTATGAAAACTTAAACTTCTGAATTTATGAGTAAAACCTGCATGCCATGAAGTGTAGTGAGACGCAATATAATAAACTTATATTAGATAGCAGAGGAGATGGACGTTAACAGTGCATTTATCTTGTTTGTGTCACAAAGAGGCAACTTACACAGCGTTTCATGCTGTATAACAGTCTGACATTAGCTAATAGTAGAGATGGAGTTACAGTAGCAGCTGCATCTTTGTTTATTTCACAAAGAAGCAACTCGCACAGTAAAAATGCAAATATTGTCGCTAAAACTAGCGCATATAGAACTTGCCTGCTCTCCTTAATGGGGTCTAACAGCGTGTTTTCAGGAAGGACGTTTGTTGTCACGGAGCACTAAAGTGTAGTTTTATATAGTTTTACCGAGTTACAGCTAACCATGAGTAAGCTAAACTCTGTCGGGTTCTCTGCTTCGCTCCTCTACCTGTCTGCCTGTGTGTGTGCGTGTGTGTGTGTGTGTATGTGGGGGGGGGGGGGGGGGGGGGATGCAGAGAAAGCACTGTTCTCTCTGAGGGGAGGGGGAGGAGGCAAGGAACAGCACCAGCAGCTCTCTGGAAGGGAGGGGGAGAGCAGAAGAGCGCCAGGCAGAAATTTCTTTTTGCCGTTTGAAGCAAAACTAGAATTTTCATAGTGGCCACATTGTCGCTGATGTCGATTAATGGGCCAGACGCCAAAATCGGGTCGGGCTCTACTTTAAAGTTGTTCTTCCATGGTCATTTCATTAATATTTCTGTGTTCTCCATTATTATTGAATGCATTCTGCATCGTTTCTGTTTAAAAAAACCTTCTGGCTGCTTTGTATCCAGCTGTATTTGTATACTAGAAGAGAGGCTTGTGGTCCAACGGCAGCTTTTCCGGGTCCTTCTCATGAATTTCCGTCTGATTGGCTGCCCCCCATCAGTGTATGAAGGAAGCTCCGCCCTCCGCTCTTATTTTGTTACAGACAGGAAATAGAGCCGACAAACAAGTTTGTTCCGCCATGCTAACAAACAGTTAGCTAATTAGCTTCTCAACTCCGAAGCTACAGTCGTGCTGTCTTCACTTCTAGTGTGTAGTGGAGGGTTACCTGCCTTCCAATGGACAGATAGAAACCCCACGTGGGATACGCTATTTGCAATGTCACGTAGAAGTGCGAGGCTGTTCCCGATTCGCTCTTTTCTTCGTATTGTTTCTCTGATGAGGAAGCACAGCCGACTGGGGGCAACGCAACGCTAGCAAGTCAGCATGTGTAAGTAAACAAGGGGAAACCCTCCGTATTTCAGAAGGAGCAAGTTAAACAGGTTTTCAGTGGAAGGAGGCCTTTAAATGATGCCAAAACATAGGATGCGTTCAGTGTCAAGCTACTCTCCAGTATGCTGGCCTCTTTTTGTTCTTGGTCACATCGCCTCCTCATTCGTTATGAATGCTTTAAAAACAAAATGTTGGCATGTAAAGTCAATGTCAATGTTAAACTTATTTCTGTGGCGCATTTAAAACAAGTTGTACATGTAGGTACAAGAGAGAAAGGCACAACAAAATGAAATGGAAGCAAATATTCATTCATTCATTTTCTGTACCACTTAGTCCAGTTTAAGGTCGCAGGGGTTGCTGGAGTCTATTCCAGCTATCATCAGGCAAGAGGCAGGTTCACCCTGGACAGGTCGCCAATCTGTCACAGGGACAAGAGAGAGAGACAGACAAGCATTCACACTCACATTCATACCTAGGGACAATTAACCACTGATTTAGAGTAACCAGTTAATCTAACATGCAGGTCTTTGGACGGTGGGAGGAAGCCAGAGTACCCGGAGAGAACCCACGCACACACGGGGAGAACATGCAAACTCCACACAGGAAGGCCACTGTTGGAACTGTCTGAACCCCCTCCCCAGCCCCGGCTCAAACTAGCGGAAGCAAACAAGTAAAATGAAATGACTAAAACAACAGTTAAAACAGTTAAAGGTGCCATGACATCAAATTTCACTTTTCTGGGGTTTTGGGTGTATAATATGATCTGTTGTGCACTGATGAGGCCATGTGAATGTCCAGAGTGAGAATCAAAGTTCCTGTTTATGGTCTGTCAGCTTTGTCTCTCTGCTCAGAAACAGTTGAATCAGACAGCAGGCTATCATTCTCATTCTACGTAGTTCTATCATTCTACGTAATTCTATCATTCTACGTAATTTAATTGCTCCAATAAGAGCACACTATCAAGTAAACAGTGCCCCCCTCTCTCTCTCCTAACGGTTTATGCACCGTCCGCTCCCCCCCTCCCCTCCCTGTCTGATTCAGCTGCGTGTATGGAGCTAGTAGTAACTTCTGTGCAGTCAGGTCTGGATTTTCAAACAAATGGATTTAAAAGCAAACTTCTGCAGCAACACTGAGGGAGGGGCCGCAACCTTGTCATTACCTGTAAGTTTATTTATTTTCTAAATGCTGTCTTGTCTGATAAACGTAGCTCACTGTCTGAAGTGCCCATGTTGCTAGCAGTTAGCCTTTAGCAAACTCCGACCGCAGCTTGACCTAGATTCTCCAAATAAGGTCATAGCAAAATAAGGTGTAGCCAATCAAAATGAAGTCAACGTGGTCTCCGGGTAAAGCTCCATATCATCACCGGACCCAACTGTAATACTGAGGAAGTGAGGTCTGGCGTTTCAAAACAATACTCCGCTGTAAAAAATGCAGTTTTTTTCTTTGGAGTATTTACATATAAAGTAATGCCAACAACATAAACTAGTTTTTAACTGCTATGTCATCACTCCTTTAAACACACAAAAAAATCATAAAATATAAAAACTCAATGGAACTTAAACTGAACTCGAATTAAAATCCAAGGTAAAATATTGAGTATTGTGAAGGACTTTGGACTCTTGGGTTGATTAAGTAACAAGCAGGAAAGCACAAGTCCACAAACGTGTTGGCTATCACAGTGCATTTATCATCTTTTATAAAAAGTGTTCGTACCTCAATATATTGCAACTGTGAGCAGAAGATCACAGTTGTGGCACATCTATTATTGAGGAAATTATCAATGGGGTGAACAATCAATAGATTCACGGACTGCATAGTCAGCAGGATAATTAACTTTGGTTAGAATCAGTGGGTGATATACATGGATTAAAATTTCTAATGTTAAAAACAAAACTGTTGACAGAGATTTAAAAAATATTGACAAGATATCCACTTTAAGGGAGATAATTGGTATTACAAGCACAAAAAAAAGTCTTTTATCTCAGAAAGGAAAGGAAAGCTTTAATCATTCCTCATATTGCAGAGTAAACAGAGAGAGATCAATAATCAGCACATCAATACCAGTGCAGATGCTGCTGTAGCTGCTGGAAGCTAGAGGCTGAAGGGTGGATTGGTTTTTTAAGGGTAACAGAGGATTACCAACAAAACCCTCAAACCCCATCCAGTACTGTCTTCCCATAATACTTACTGGTTAGCGACCTATATAACACTGGCTCTTTTGATCAAATACATCTGTAACATCAGATGTGACTTTTCTATTAGTATTAGCATTTACTTGCTATAGTGTCGCATAACAGTGACGTCATCACAGTAAAAATGTCTGTAAATAAGGACGAATCGCCACAAAAAAAGCCACTTCAAGCCGCTTCAACTTTGTAAATACGGGATGTTACAGTTATTGAAATCAAAACCGCGGTTTGTTATTCCAATGAAAAAATACATTACCTCACTAAAATTGTTCTTCAGTGCTAAGACTGGTGCACTTCATGTCCTGACATGGGCAGAAGCACTCAAAGCCCAACGTGTCAGCTTAAAGCGTGCTATTTAGAGCATTACTTTGCAAACATTTAATGCTTAACTTCTTAGCATGCCAACATGTTAAGAATATAACATGCACTGTGTTAGGAGGGATTGGATGATACTTAAAGTCAAACAGCATAAGGACCTACAGTAAATCAAAGACCTGAACACTGCAGATACACAACACGTGAGGATCCACATCCACACTAAGAGGATGGACGAACACAGTGGAGCCTGAGCAGCCATGTCTCCTCTGCTCATCTGTGGCCTATGCTAATATGATTAGACTGGATTATGGTAATGTGCAGGGGGATCTGGTGGGTGTGGGGCGATGCCTTGCTGCTCTCGTTTCGGAGAATAGTTAATTGGTGGGGCTGCTTTGATGCTGTGGTGATGAGAGAGGGGGCTGGTGGGAAAGCCTGGCAAAGGTGCCCTACAACTCAAGCCCATTTTATTTTTGGCCTTTGAGAAATCTGTGCTGGCGAGAGGTAAAAGGAATGAGACCTGATGAAACCAAGGAAAAGAAAAAAAAAGAAACAAACAAAAAAAACATGCTAAGCGGGAGCTGTAGCCATATCTGTGAATACGCCACCAAGTATGAAAGAAACGGCCATTTTTTCTCATCTCATACTGAGTGTAATATTTTGCGTTATCTGTTGAACTCAGCTCTCATTGAGGCTTGTTTGTCTTCTATTAAAGGTTGTTTATTACAGTAACAGTACATTTTTCCAAACACCAACTGATCTGCATTTGTCCTGTGGTTTAGAAATTTCCCTCAAACAGTTCATCATCTGTCGCCTGTTAACTGTGTCAGGTTTAAAAACAGAACATTGCAATGACACGCACTTAAAAAACTTAAATTCTTAAGGTGAGATAGAGGCTGTTGTGTAGAACAGTTCAGCTTTACAGGTTTTTCTACAGTCACAGCAGGAAAAATCAGCTTGACTTTATTTGCACCTGCAGACAGGACTTGAATATGGTTTTCTTCATTGTTGTCACAACCAGGGCTTGCAGGTGTGCTCTTTGTAGCTGCAAAACGCCTGCTGAGATACTGAGCTGTGCACATAAGCATACATTTATATGGTCTGTGAATAAGCAATCACTTGTCCCTCTTAAGTAGGCCAGGTGTGGGTCCAGCTGTGTCAGCGATCCGATCCACACAAGAGCTGCATCAATACTACTGTAAGTTAGTAAAGCAACTTCAGATCCCGGACAAGCCCCCATTGATGTTACATCCTGGATTTTTGAACAACATGAGATGAAGACTGGACAACATGATTAAAAAAAAAGTGGTTTCAGACTTTGTTTTTAAAAAAGGAACTGAAATTGAAGCAGAGTTAAGCTTGTTACTCAACAAGAAGCGAGAACCTTGTTCTTACACTCGAGGCTGCAAGAACGAGAAAAAAGTTTGTGTGCGCGGGTGGGGGCGGGGGACAGTGTTCATCCAGTGATTATACATTTGCAATAAACTTCTGGAGTTGTGCACATGGTGGTGTTCATGTATTCAAATGCCACATATGTTGTTTATATTTTCGTACTTTTTCACCTCCTAAATCAGCTGTTTATTAAGACTATCTGTTCAACGTCCCATCTGCTGAAATGTGGAAGTGACAAATCTCTGCTTCAAGTGTCTCCACGTAAACCCTACCTGCCTCAAATGTCCGACCAATCACACAATACTTCTCTGAGCTCTCTGAGAAGAAAGTTCTGCTTGGCTCAGGGGTCAAGAACAAGCCACAAGCCGTCCTCAATCACGTCTGCGAGAACAAAATGACGTCATTTGCTTTGTTGACTTGGAGAAGGTGCTGGACTAGATCTCCAGGGACTCCTTTGCGAAATGCTCCAATAATGTGGGGTATCAGACCCCCTTGTATGAGCTGTCTGGTCCCTGTACAACCCGCTAGAAGTTGGTCCACATTGCCAGCAGTAATTCAGATTCATTTCCAGTGAGGGTTGCCCTTTGTCACTTATCTGAAGACTTCCCTGCTTGGGCAGCTGCTCCTGTAACCTGACTTGGGATAAGCAAGTACTGGAAATGCATGCATGAATGGGTGGATAGATGGATAATCTGATTTGAAAGAAAAAAAAACTGACCACATTTACATTAGAAAAAGCTTTTGGCATACTCGTCTTCAAGTAAAATAAACTAGCAAACAGACTTCATGTGTAAGAAAAAGAAGGCTAACGAGGCTGAATTAAACACCTTATCTCGTCGTGATGTGATACTATAAAGAAAACTGGGTAGTGGATTTTTTCTCAGCCTCATGTGAACTCCATGGCACTTTTAGGTCTTGAAATGTGCAAAATGAATGTTAGTGTGCCATTAAAATGATTCAGAAGCACATAGTTTTAAGCTGTTTCAGGACAGGCTGGAGGGACTACGTCTCCCGGCTGGTCTGGGAACGCCTCGGGATCCCCCCGGATGAGCTGGCGGCTGTGGCCGGGGAGAGGGAAGTCTGGGCTTCCCTGCTTCAGCAGCTGCCCCTGCGACCCGACCCTGGATAAGCAGTAGAAGAAGGTACGGTTGGAAGCCTGTTAGTATTAGTATTATATTAATGACTGATGGCAAAGCGGTGGGGCCTAACGAGTTTTTACTTTTGCCCACCCCATTTCAAATATGTGTTTTGATATTTTAATTTTGATTTTGTGAAAAATAAATTATTTTATTCATTCAATAACTTTGTTGTTGCATTAATACATTAAGGAACTACTGAGTTTTCACGGATTAATCTCTTTGCATTTAGGCATTGATTTGGACAACTCTATTAAAAATCCCAAATTGATCTGATAAATTTCTTTTTCTTCTTTTTTTATTGTGGTTTAGTCCATGCCTGAATTATCTTGGGACCCCCAGCTTGGTAAAAGCTGTTTTATATTATTTCTGAATCCGGATGACCTGAGCATCACCGGGTCATCACCATATACGAGTCAGCAAATTTGATGTCACGTCTCATCATTGGTGAGATATGACATCACTGCAAAGTATAAATCTCAACAACAAACCTTTAATTCTTTGGACTTAGAGTTTTAGTTTATCCATTTCAGAGGCCTCTAATTCCTCCTTTAGGTCTCATTTGGCCTCAGCTCTGTTTCGTGCTGCCAAATTAAATCCCTTTTATTTATCACATTTCATAGATGCCAAAAAGATGGATACACCTTCACATTCTCACATATAGCTCCACTCACCTGCTTCCTCTTTATTTCATAAGTTGAGATGACCTTAAAGATATTCAACTGGGATGAATTTGCAGGTCAAAGAGAGGATGGAAGTGATGAGAAGAGAAAGCACAAAACGGAAAGGAGCTCAGAGGAATAGCCTCCTTTCTATCACAAACTTGAAGTTCATGAGTATTTGCAGCATTAATAAGCATATAATGAAGAGACTCGGCTCTGATTTTCTTATAACTCGCATAGTTCATTGTTCATGTCCTTGAAGCCAAAGTTTTATCATTGCACTCTGAGGAGCAGCTGCTGACCTCAACAATGAGCTTTCCACCATTACGTTGAACCTTTTTCACATGCAGAGCCAAGAAAAATGTGATTCTTTCCCATGGCAACAAAAACTGGCAGGATTAGTCTGACATTTAAGGTCTAGCATTTCTCAGCTCGTTCTGACGATTCAGGAGGGTTAAGTTTTGAATCACAGTGTTTGAAACAGCGATCCTCAGAATTCCCTTTCACACTGAATGGCAGGTTGGACTCTGAATGAGAACTGAGGGTTAAGAACTAAAAAGTAATCATTTCAGTGATTCAGATATGACCCTAGTCCACATTACCGGCTGCCTTTTCTACAGCATGACGGTCATGTGAAAGCTTTTATGCTGTTCTCACCAGCCACATTCATAAAGACACCAATATTCAAACTATTTACCCTCTCACAAACATGAATTGGACTAAGCAAGTACAGAAAATAGAAAGGAGGATTCACCTTCTTAAAAAAGAATATTCAGGTCATAGTGTTTCCATGTTGTTCAAGTTTCCATTTAAATGCTACATAACATGTAAAAAAAAAAAAAAAGAAAATTATGAATGACCAATCTGTTTTGCAAAGGTTTTATCTGCTGCCCTGGCTTCACTGTATTCAATAATTTAACCAGCTGAACTTGTGAAGGTGTGGTTAATTAAAGGTGTTGAAGGGGAGGCCTGCGAGTCTTTCTGCTGCAGCTCACTATGCTTATTTTTACATCGTATATTGTCTGTAGCTTTTAAAGCAGCATTAGAAAAGTGCGATTAACCTTTAAACCATGTGCTAACTTCTAACTCTGGAGCCGCTGGAGCTGATGGTTCAGAAAAGAATACTGCACAAGCTGATGAAGATGGTGGAGGACTCTTCCCATCCTCTCCACAACACGGTGAAGAATCAACAGTGTGTTCAGTGGGAGGCGGCGTCAGGTTCGCTGTCAGACGGAGAGATACAGAAATTCATTCCTGCCAGCAGCATCACCCTAAAGAACAAGACTGACTGACTTTTTTATTAAAAAAAAAAAAAAAAAAAAGTGAGCTTTTCCAATACTGAATTTCCCTTCTGGGATGAATAAAGTTTTTTTTCATTTCATTTCTGACTCCCAGTCCGCTACCACATTGAGTTTAAGCTGTTGCTCTTTGCTTTCCGAGCTGTTGATAATTGTTAATTGTTGAGAATTTTTCATCAGAGGATGCCCAGAATCAAAGTTATTGCCATTTTCATGATACAAATTTAACATTATCTTGATAAGAGAAGCTGATTTTTGGCATGTGACAGCTATCAACATAATCTACAAAAAGAAATAAATAAAATAAAAAGAATCACTTTATCCTCCTTATTTCTTGCATTTTGGATAGTGTTAACACATTGCTTTAATGGCAGAAAAATGTAAAATATGATTAAAAACTGTTTCTATTGAAGTGTAATCACTGCATCAGAATAACTTTTATTTTCTTAGAATGAGTCATGTACTGCACAGTATGTCTACTTGCTGGGTGGTGCACATATGGAGGCTGCCATATTCGTGCCGCCATTTTTACTACCGTGTCCCTAAATGGAGAAAATAACGTGAGTGAAGTGAGAACCCTCTGAATTTTAAAACTGCTGTAGCAGTAGGGCTGTGCAATTAATCGAAATTTAACTGTGATTTAAATTTTCATATTAAACAATCTCCAAACTCATATAACTGAGTTGAAACAATTTATGCACCATTTTTCTTTACACAATTTCTGAAAGAAAAGCACATGTCTAATACATACCTTTCCACATGACCCTGCTACAACGTACACCCTGCACAGGTTGCCAGTCCATTGGAGGGCCAACACGGAGAGACAAACAACCACTTACCAACATAATCTCTCAGGGAGAATCTACAGTGACCAATTAACCTGACATACATGTTTTTAGATGGAGGGAGGAAGCTAGAGGACCAGCAGAGCCACACACACTCATGGAGAGGAGCTCAAATCTGAGCAAAATATTCTTTAATAAACAGAGGCTAGAAACTTAGATAAAAACCAAAAGACAGAGTTTCATAAGTAAAAATCTTGCAATTTTATTTGCATATAAAGGCAGCTAAATATATCACAATGAACTGAAAGAGAGAACTAACATTTCCATGAAGAGGGATACAATCAGAGAAAGAACGAGAGAGGAACAGAGCACGAAAAGAGCATTTACAGCTGCTGAGACGAGTTGAGACAACTATTGGCAACATTTTTTGTGCTAGCAAGATTGCATTTACACACAGTGCAAAATTAGAAAAAAAAAAACAAAAAAAAACAAAAAGCAATAAAACAAATACTATCAGATTTACACTTTAAAGGACAACTTAACCATGTTTAGGCAGGTGTGTTGTTGGGAACAAACGACACCTGTTGGATTGTGACCGACAAATTTTCCTCTCTGATTCAAAATGAATTTCTACCCTACAGGGAGAGTTGTTACAAAAAACATTAAAGAAACCTCTTAAGAGTTTTTCATGGGAGAAATATTGGGTGCATAAGGAAAAAAAAAATGCACCAAATTTTCCTTTTTTTTTTTTTTTTGTCAAACACAACTTTTAGTACAGATGTTTTACAACATGAATATATAATATATATATTTTTTTATACATACATTTTCCAAATTAGATCAGAAATCCATAATGGGTAGATACAAAGTGAAAATTCAGGCTGTGATGGATAGCTTTCCGTCCCTGCGTTAGTTCGGTGTTGCTCTGCGGGGATGATGGGTAATAAATAAGGACTTTTCTCTGAGCTCGCAGAGAGTGGGGCTCTAGCTGAAAACATTAAAGCTAGTTTAAGGCAGCGTCCCTGTCAGCCAATAAGAAAAGAAGAACTGACGAGAAATCAAAATGGACAAAAAAAAAAGAAAGAAACTAAACACAAAATTTCATGACAACATAAAACAATGGCATCCATTGTCTGGCCAACGCAAACCAAACGTAAAGAAATTGTACAAATTCACAAAGCATCATTTATCTTACAGATCTGACCAATATTTATCAAGAGCAAGATTGTTTAACCACAAAACCCTCTGAAAAGGAGAACACCGGTGTTAGACGGGACTCCAGCTTTACAAATGAGCTGCTTTTAGCTGATAAAACACACTTTGCAAATGCCGTGATAGTTTGCTGAGGAAGGCAGAGGAGAAATGTTCCTCGTGGTCTGTAGAGTTGTGTTCGCTAAACATGTCAACTCATCATCCGGCATCCTGCGCTAAGGCAACATGTTTCCATTTCTCCTCGTTTCTGACAGAAAACGGGGTGAGATCAAGTATCACTCGGTAAAAGATGGAAAAGACTAGATTGTTCACGGATTATCTCGCTTTCTCTGAACACGGAGGGAAAACAGGCCATGAAATCTGCAGCTAAACTAAGAGAGAGGGAATCTGAGCAGGAATGTTGGCACAAGCTTTGAAGAAGAAAAAAAAAAAAAAAGAACCCAAAACACCGGTATTCTTCTTTAAATCTCCCAAATGATCCCCCCCCCCCCACCCCCACCCCGCCCCGTACATCCTGAAATCTCCTCCATCTCAAACAGCTTGGAGAAGAGCAAAAATTTGCAAAGAAACACTTAGATTTTTTTCTTTTTTTCTTTTAAATTTGACATATTTATAGAAAAGAAGTAGTTAATCCAGCCTGCAGTCCTCCTCACCCCCCCTCCCCCCCTTCCCGGTTTCTCTGGTCTCAGGAGCTGGAGGGATTGGGCAGGTCGAACACGATGGGGGGGTTGGTGGGCTGGAAGCTGACAGTGCACGTCGACGCGTTGATGAATGTCGTGTAGCCGTCCGTCATGATCCCGTACCCTGGTGAAAGGGGGGGGGGGGGGGGGGAGGGAGGGAGAGAGTCGGTGAGGATGTTCATGGTAGTTAACTCCCACCAAATCACTAATTTGTGCGCTCAATAAAACCACTTCATTCACTCTGTTTAGCAATTTGTATGCTTGAGTTTACTCTCAGTATTCCACCAAACTCATTAATCACATTCCTGCTACGTTCTTATCTCGGCAGTAATTGCTTTGGACAGCTTTAACAGTTATATTTGTGCTAAGAGGTAAAACACTGATGAGCCAAAATATTAGGGCCACATCTGTCTCAAACGCATATTTGTCTTGTTAATCTTATCTCATAGTTTAACTCGACTCTACTTGGTCCTCAGCTGCAGACAGCGTCTCCTCCATTTGAGCAAAATTAGCTGCTTATCTTCAGCAAAGCTGTGATGATGTGAGCATCTCTGGCTACGAAAGTGTGTCAAATCTTTCAGGAAATGTCAGAACTGCAGAGCTCCCCTTTGTTAAGAGGAGGAAAAATGAGTCATGTTTAAATCTAAACTCTTTTCATACACGTTTCATGTTTTGAAGGACTTCATTGCTGCTGCAGACGACTATATGACATTTACCCCTACCCCCACCAACCTCAACTTATCTTCTGTCATCCATTAAAGACAAAAATAAAGAGGACATGTGAGGAGAGACGAGTTAAACTCGTACACACTTCACTTAAATATAGGGATGCACGATAACTTAAAAAAAAAAAGATAAATTTCAGCTCCTAAAGGCAGATACTGATAACTGATGACACACATACAGTCGTCCTCGAAATTCTTCATACCCTCCAATTAAAGAAGGAACAAACTCAGCTGTCAGTGAAATAAGCTGAAATTGACAAAAGTAATAATAAATAAAAATTCTGTGAAAATTGTGACATTGATTTTGAATTGTGGTTCAACAAGAATATTAAAAACAAACAGACAAAAAATAAAGCAAGTACACAAGCGTGATGGGGCTCCAAAGCTAAAACTTTGTTGAGCAACACTTTGAGACAATCACTGCAATCAGGTGTTTTCTGTAACGTCCAATCAGACGTCTGCACCTGCTGACAGGTATTTTGGTCCACTGTTCATGAGAAAGGTGGTCTTATGTCAGGGACAGTTTTATTTGTTTTTTATTATTATTATTTTCAACCACAATTCAAAAGCAATAATTTATTTCAATAAATTTTAATGTTGTAAATTTTTATCTCTTATTAGTTTCTTGTTATTTGAATTACAATTTTGAATTTAGCATGTTCTTTAATTGGAGGGTGTGTACCGCATACCGTACATCACATATCAAAGTACAAGATGGTCAAAAAGAAAGAGAGAAAATACACATAACCAATACTATACTGGGAGGGTATGAATAATTTTGTGGAGAACTGTACATACATCTGTATGGGGTAGCTTGCGTCTTAAATAAGAAGGGGAAGCGGTTTGGAAGCAGCTTGGGGTCTCCCTGTGAAGCAGCAGTTTTTTCTCCCATTCATAATATCTACTGGGATTTTCAATTCCTGCAAGTCTGATCTTAAAAAAAGAAAGAAAGAAAAAAAGCTTTCTTTCGGGGTTAAAACCAAATTACACAAAAATACTGTAACTTAGAGGTGAAATAATTTGGGCCCCTTTGTTTAAAAATCCCATCTGCATCCCTGAATATTTATGTTAGTGGGGCTAGTGGCCATGACATCGGACTTATCGGAATGACTTAATAATTTCCTGTTATTGCCCGATAATTATCGTGCACCCCTGCTTAAATATGACATGTAACATATCATTTAACTATTGTTTTGCCGGAGCATCTCTGTTGTATTATTTCTGCCAGACAAGCATCAACGATCTTTATATCTATTTAAATATTTATTGAAAAGTGAGTTTAACTTCTCACTTCAGGCAAGCATCAGTCCTCACTTCTTTCACCTCCTGCTGTATTTTAGAGATGAATATATTCTTTAGAGATGCACAGATCCAGTTTTATACGATCAAATCGATACGATACCTGGGCTGAGCATATTGGCCGATACCAATCTAATACAACTGTTGAATAAATTAATCTTGCCATGTGAAGGCATGAGGCTTGACATAAACAAGCCTTGTTAATTAAAAAAAAAAAAAAAATTAACGTAAAAATGTACTTTTAATATTCACATTAGCAACAAAAAAAAATAACACTGCTCTGCTCTGCTCTGCGTGATGATGTAACCAGCGTTGCAAATATAGAACTGAAGTGACTAGATGCTGTATCTGTATTGCTGTGAATGATAATGAAAAAAGAAATGATTGGATGGGAACGCTGGATCGGCCTCATTTATCCGATATCTAATCCAGTTAATCAGTCAATATTGGAGCAGATATCTGATCTGGATATCGGTGCATCTCTAATATTCTTTGAAATATTTTAAGACACATTTCCTGATGACAGACATGAGGTGAGGGAGAAATTATAGAGGAGACGCAAAGTAGAAAAATGAGATGAGCCTCTAGAGGTCAGTGGTCTGCAGAGATTTCACGTCTCTCATTAGATCCCAGAGATGGCAGCTGTGGATCAGACCCGTTCAGGTCCAGCATGCTTTCGTTTAGTTCAAGACTCACCACTTTTCCCTGTGAGCATCACACACACGCCTTTGTGTTACAGAGCTGCTGCCGTCTCATCTGACCACAACATGACTCTTGTTAAAGCTACTTAAGTCTGATTCTGGTCACTTCTCCTGGTCCAACATCCTGACCGCATGAACCGACTGTTCTCGTGCCGTTTAATTAACAGCATGTCTGACGTGGACGTGCAGATGTGAAATCAGATAACCCGTCCTGCATGCCTTCGTAAAAACATGGCTTCTGTAAATGAGCAACATCCTTGAAACGCTTACATAGAAATAAATTGCACCGATCCCATAAAGGGTTTGAAGCTCTTAATAGCTCAAGATTGATATATAATTATCCAATTAATGATGGACTTAATCTATAGTTGTAGTCATTGATTATTCTAGAATCGGCCAATCAGCTCATCCATTCTTGATGAAATAATTCATCATTTTGTCAAGTAAATGTCAGAAAGGAGGGAAAACTGCATGCAGTAATGTCTCTCTCCATGTCTCAGTTTGGATCAGCAACGTATTCAGTTCATCACCACGTGACACATGAAAGCATCTAATCCTCTTTTTATAAAAGGATTTGGACATTTTTGACCACTTTTTTCAGAACACGTTTATATTTCTCTTATCGTACAGCCATCTGTACTTTAATCTGTTGTGCCGTGAGTGACATATGCATCATTTTTACCTTTAAAGCCTTAAATAAATTCATTAACTAAAAATAAATAAATGTAATTGTTTGACATGGAAAATGTTAATAATTTTCCATAAAATAAAAACCCTCTAAGAGACTGATAAATCAATGGTTGTAGTAAACAGGCTAAAAAAAAAAAAAAACAAAAAAACACAGGCAAGAAAACCCCAAACCAACCCCCTTCCCTTACTTTTTAAGAAAACTTAAATAAAGCTTTAATATAGCTTTAAGTTTTTAAGAAGCAACGAGAGGATTTAGTCTGGATTTTGTCCCCTGTACCTTCGTGTATGCCTCCGAAGGCATGAAGTTTGGGCCGCACCCTCTTCTGGACCGTGTTGAGCAGCTCCACACAGCCGACCCGCTGCAGCTCCTTAGGAACCCAATCTCTGAAACCTGCACAGACATTTGCATCAGCTGTTTAACGGCCAGTCCTGATGAGATTTCTCAGATTTCTCCCATGCACCCATTATTTGTGGAGTGCACAGAACTGTAACACATAACCTTCAGAGAGCTCAAACGGCGCAGCAACAAACTTCACCAAGCAGTTAATTACATTTATTTTAGAGCAGAAAAATGGGTGGAAATACAGATATTAAGATCAAAATGGACATGAAGTGGATAGAGCTTCACATGCACGGAAAACATTTAAAGTCCTGGCACTAATTTTTTCAAAGTCCTTAAAGTGATAGAACAAAAAACATATATGTGTATATACACACATACATACATACATACATATATATATATATATATATATATATATATATGTGTGTGTATATGTACACACACACACACACTAGGGGTGCAACAATACATGTATTCGTATGGGTGTTTATCGAACCATGAGAGCTGTATCGAATATCGAACAATACATGTTTTTTATTTACTTTATTAACTTGTGTTCTGACGATGAGCTCTGTGTTGAAAACTCGGGATCTGCGTTTGACTACATTCAGATCTTCTGTTTGGAACTATTTTGGTTTCTACGCCGAGTATGATCCTGATGGTAAGCCATTGTGGACATAAAGAGATTGGGTTAAAAAAGGCGTGAAAATGTATTTTTTGTATCGAAAAAATGTCGAACCGTGACACTTAAGTATTGAACCGAACCGTGACTTTTTTGTATATACTTCCCCCTCCCCCAAAATCTAGAAATAGAAAGTAATTTGATGTAATTTTAGCTGTTATAGTTAAGAAACTGAATATCTCAGTCTTCCTGAACATTAGTTGAAAGTTTTCCAAAGTTAGATGTTCTTTTATAAACATATTCAGGTGCTTTGAGACCATTTTCTGGACTGTAAGTCGCTCCGGAGAATAAGTCACATCAGTTAAAAAATGTGTCATGAATAGGAAAAAAATATCTAAAATGGGGCCATTTTTGGACTTTTCATATCCTATTTTTTGTTGCTAAAACGTCCCCTGTCACTCCAATTCCGAAGTTAATGCTTGTAAATGATCATAAACATCACAATCATGAAGGATAAACATGTTTTTGTGAGGATTTGTTATACTGCACAGGCAGTACAGCCAGATCTCTAAAATGAACTCCTCTCGCTGAGATAAGGCTATTTTGGGATCTTTGCCCTTGGTACAGAATATACTGTAGTTGTCACAAGCCTAGAGCCGCTTGTGACATTAGACGGTATTGTTTACTCCTTGGTTCATGTCAGTCAATATGAATTCTCACTTAAAAATATGTTAAATTGTATATATTTTGATATACAAGTCGGATCGGAGAGTGTGACTGACAGTCCAGAAAATACGGACTATAAGGAGAATCAAAACATATTTTACTGTCATTACTGAATCACAGCCATCACTGAGGTCCCGTTTACTACAAACAAAGCAAAAAGTTTGGAGCAGCTCAGGACATCACCTACAGATACATACGCTTTCCTTCCAGTCTGGACACATATGCTGTTTTTTAGATTCCAACAAGCTCTTAATACTCGTCCCCGTCAGTGAAAACAGACTAACTGTTCATCTGCTGCCTTTTCATAGATAAATCCACCAGACGAATCCCCTCCTTGATGTTTCTTCTGTGCTTGTGCAGCCATGATCCTCCCCCCTCCTCCTCATTTTTTTCTCTTCCTACATCCTTCAGCCGGCTCCTCCCTCCATCCCCGCTCTCCTCTCATAAGGTCTGACTGTGGTCGTTTGCAGCTTCTGTCACACTGCTGTGAAATCGAGTTTCCATGCAATCAAGCCGCCACAGCGGCTGCTGCAGTAGCAACAGCAGCAGCGAGTCTCCGTGGGCGAAAGGGAAGGAAATCACTCAATAAAACCAGATGGAGAGCGCAAAAAAATAAATAAGCAAATAAAAAACACAACTGGGGCCCCAAGTGCTAGAAGGAAAACCTAATCAGTCTGTAGTGAAAGCAAAATAAAAACCAAACAATATTTACTTTCTTTTTCATGAATTTAAACGCAACTATTGAATTACGAAGCATGTCTGCTGGCTCCGGATGAAACCAGCGCTGAAGGTGATGAAGACTCTGCTGCACCGCCACCAGTGGCTTCTCTCAGACTCTGAATAATGAGGCACAACTTCATTACAAATGGTTATAAGGGCGCTGTGATTGGTTAATTGGACTCACCGAGTGGAGGTCCGTGGGTCATCAGGATGTCGATGCCCTCGGGGACGAGGTTCCATTTATCCAGCAGAGACTGACCTCGAGGCAGGTTGAACCCCCAGCCGTTAAACCACGGAGTCCTGCAGAGACGGAGAGGGAGAGATGACATTAACATCACTCACTCCACCATTATAATGCCATAAAACAACTCATATCCGGGAGCAACACTCACTGCACCAGACACTTTTTTCTGCTAGTTTAACACTTCATGATTAAATAAATGACAAATGCAGAAGATCTTGTTTTACATGCACATTACATTTATCCTGTGCCATGCACGTGTTTTCATGCTTTACATGCACTTGCAAACACGCAGTTAATGCAATTAATTGCTGATTTATTGATAAGATATGATTAAATTTTTCATTTGTAGACACTGAGCAGTTGAGTGGTGATACTGAACCAAACCAGTGAAGTTGAAAACCAAAAAGATTTGAGTTTAGGAAATAAATTATTTTAAGTGTGATTATTTCTTCAATAATGAACCTCTGGTTCAACGATAAATTGAGCAGCAAAGGCACTGCAAATTTACAAAACATCTTTAATGCAGTGACAACACTTTAAACTGCAAAAAAGCTAGGAATGTTCGATATTGGCTTCTTTTTTTTTTACCGATATCCAAAATGCGATACTGTCAAACTCTTAATTTCCGATATCGATATAAACTGATACCGATCTATGCAGACAACTGCGTGGTTATATCTCTCATTTTTTGAGATATAGGCCCCGTCCCAATACCCACCCTAAACCCTACACCCTTGTATGTAGTGCGCACTTGGCAGAAGTGCACATTAAGGGTTGGAGTGTGCAGGTTGCAAGTGCGGGAAAAAGGCAGAATTGGGACAGTGATTTTTCCTCCATTTTGCACCGCGTCATTCATGTCATTGCTGCCAAACTCAGCTTCATCTCTGTTCCTGGTGAAGAGGCATAATTTTTAAACATAAACTGAATAAAGTTAATTTCATCTGTTCTTGTAAAATAGATGTTATGAAATCCACACAAGTTTGATTAATAAATAAATGAATTACTGAACTAATTTATGTAAGATGTCTGTAAAATTTCACCAGTACAGGTTAAATAACTGTTACATTCTAAACAAATGTATAATAATGATTAAATTGTTGCTCTGTGACTGTTATCGTTAGCATAGAATGTCCATAAATGTCCACATGTCCATAAAAACATGTATAAGTTCTTTGAGTTACATTGGGAACTGAGACCTGTATTAATTACATGAGTTGTAAGGCTCACAGAAGTATGGCTGCATAATTATTTTTATCCTTAATTTCATTGTAAATAGATGCTTTGGTATTGTATACTTATTTAGTTTTTGCTTTTTTCCATTAAAATGTTTGCTTAGTATTGTATTTTAATTTAGTTAACCTGTGTTTTTGTTGATTGTATGTTCAAAATTTATGTTGATCTGGATCCCAGGAAGAATAGTCTTCACTGGTGAAGACTAATGGGGATCCATAATAAACTAAACTAAACTATGTCAGGTAAACAGGTTTCCCTTGTTAAAGACGCTGCGTCTCGACTGGACTTACCTGTAAATAAAGTTTTTAAATAAAAAATTAATTTAGCTACTTTTCTCAGTAAACTGATAACTTTCATTATTCAAATGTTTTGAATTTTAATATTCAAAGTATATTCCGAACTAACATGGCAAACTTCAGTAAATATTTCACCTACAGCATAAAAGATTAAATATTTCAATGTTTACATCTGAAATGGCTTTTTTTTTCACCACAGGCAGGAGCTCATCGCCAAACATGGACATGTTCCGCCTTTATGGTTCAAAACGTCACATGCAGCAATGAATTATGGGCAATATGCTTCGGTGAAGTCTGCATGGATGCGGACTTCACTGAAGTGTGGATTGAGTGCGCAAAAGGGGCGTGACGGACTTCCGCCCTCGAGCAGCCCTGGAGAATTGGGACACGCTACGCACTTCAACCCCTCAACGGGAGCGCGCATTCTAGGGGCGCAAGGGTGGAAGTGCGGGTATTGGGACAGGGCCATACAACTATATTCTGCTCCGAGATACTAGCAGATATTAGCCAACATGTAGCCAATTACAATGTTTCTGACAACTTGATTACGTCACCAACAACTAAAACCAGACATATTATAAGCAGCTTCAAAGCAAGTCAGTCTGTAGCAGCAGCAGCTGCACTGTAGTCACATGACTCTGAAAGGAATGCTGGGATATGAAGTTCTTCCACAATAACAGGGACTTTTCTACATGCTGGACCAACGCTAATGGAACAAGATCTTGTGAGATTTTGTTAGTAAGAATATCAGTCTGAAAAAACCTGATACTGATATGATCCAATATCACATTTAAATGCTGATATCGTCTGATATTATCAGTAGGCTGAAAATATCGGACATCCCTAGAAAAAGCTAAGTCAGAAGTCTGAGTGGCATAAAAGTGCAAACTGGATGCAGGTAATTACCTAACAGCGACACCTAAAATGCACCTACTGCACACTTGCAGGTTCTAGTCAAAGCACAACATGGTTCATCATCATCACTGCATGTTGCAACAAACCAGCTCAAATCCACGAACTGGGAACATTTTGTTTGATGCAACAAATTGGGTGCTTTAAATTCAAGGAATCAGGGATCAAGATTAATTTTAGAAACTAAAACTAAACCACTGACTGCACAGCCTTGCCAGAAGAGAAGAAAAGTGAATTTCTAAGCAGCAGGGAGCCACATCATGTGTCAACCCCCACTCCCTCTGCTAGCCCTTCTAAAGATTGACTGACAGCAGCTGGGCCACCTCCAACAGCCTGGATGGGAGTCTGCATCTCCAGGGTGACAGGCAGCTTCTCAGTCATCCTCAGCACTTACAAAGAAAGCAGTGATCTAGCTGGGTAGGAATGAGGGATGGATGGATGGAAGGATGGATGGATTCAGGGTGGGTTAAAACAGATGAAGAAATAAAGTGAACCGTGCAGAGGTTTGATATAGAAGCAGAGCCGTCGAAATGGGGAGAAAACGAAATCGAATGAGGTTGGTTGATAAATTGGGCTTTCATTTATCACAACAGTGGTAATGGCTGAAGAAGGCTGACAAGAAGGGAAAGGAAGACAGATTATCATCACATAATACCTCAGTATATAAGCTGACCTACTGCTACAAACCCAGAAAAAAGTTCATTTTAATTTGAGGTTTGCAGCACAGTGCAGCCGAGCCGCTGATGAAAAGATTTTGGCTCCATTATGTTCAGGTTGCTCTGAGACAGACTGCTGAGTTTACAGCAGCTTCCAGTCAGTTAGCGATGGTGCTGTGGATGGTATCTGACCGAGGGGAAATCAGGGCTCCACAAACATCAATAGGCTTTGTTACAATGAAGGATGGATGCTCCAGCACTAATCAATACCTAGTGTTCCAGAGGTGGGGTGAGTGGAGCTAACCAGAGCCAGAGAAAACTCACAATGTGTAAAACATGAGATCACTACCTGGTTGGGTCATTTTCAAACACAACAAGCACCGAAAGCGTCACTGTCGAAAACAAGAGCTGAAAAAATGCCACTTATTCAGCGTGGAGGGAGAAGTGGGGTCTGGACTGCAGCTCAACCTGCTGGAGCGTCGAGTGTTTGTACATTCAGGCTGAAAGGCGGCGGCAGACCTGAAGCCTGCGCTTTGATTTGCTCGCTCAGTCGTCGCCTCCTTCTCTCGCTCAGTGGAGAGCTGAGAAATGAGGTTAAAAATGAAATGTGAGGAGCGCGTAGAGGGGTGAAGGCCACAGACTGAACTGATTAATTAGAACTAATCACACAAATCGCAGCTAATGGAAGTCTAATGGATTACTGAGAAGACTCGCCACTTCTCAGATGGAAACAGCGCTGCTGCTGATGCGATGTGGAGGAACTTAGAAAAGCAGTGAATCAGAGCAGAGCCGGCCTCGTCGGCTGGCTGCACACACAAAGCACCAGCAGGGTATTTGTCTGGCTCTGGTTTTGACTAATAGGGACAAGGCCAAACTTTGAAAAATGGCCGAACACATTTCCCCCCCCCCCTCCCCCCATATCCTAGTTCTGAAAAATAAATCACACTTTCTTGCTGCACAAATAAACAAACAGCCGGAGCCTTGATTTTGTTCAGTGTTTCACATGTTTTCTTCCACATAAACACATTCATCTGGGAGATGAAACATAACCCCCTGACATGAGCCGAGGATCCGGAGCCAACCAAAAGGTCCTGACTGAATGCAGAGCGGGGCGCAACAGCTCGACGCCACAATGGCCCCATTCTCTGCTGTCTCCCTATGAAATATACCTTCCATGCAAGCGCATTTGTTAACCTCCGCCTAGATTAATGACATCCTGGTCACATAAAGGAGAGATTGTTTCCTGTGTGGCTGTGACAGAGGTTTTATTACACTGTACTGCAGAGTGTTTGCATGGCGGCGCGCTCATCCACCAGCTCCAGACCGGGATGGGAGTGTTGAACAGAGTGTTCTGCTGCCAGCGTCTCATATACGGACCCGAGCGTGTTATGATCAGACGGCACTCTGAGCCCCGTCTTGCCTTGACACTCTCCATCTGGAGAGCGTCGCCGTGGCAACAAAGAAGAAGCGTCTGGAGGCAAGCGCAGAGGGAAGTGAGAAGTAGACGCAGAAGTAAGAGAAAAAGACAGGAAGGAGGGATGGATGAGAGGAGGAGTATCTGCAGAGAGCATCAGCTACAAAGGGCAACGCTGATGATGCAGCTTCACTTCAGCTTGTAGGAATGATGGATGCCACAAAAAAGTGTAAATCTTTAGAAAATGATCACAAATACATTAAAAATTAGAATAGAAATAAATGTGGAAACACTGACACACGACAAAAAACAAAACAAAACAAAATAATCAATGTCTTAGATTAGGCTGTCCTGATCCCACTTTTTCACTTCCGATACCAATACCACAGGCCAAGTATTGGCCGATGTCCGATATAGATATTTAGCTGTATTTTGGGCCAAAGATTATGCATATTGATCTGATAATTGATTCTATTCTTGGTTTATGTTCGATATGTCCGTTTTGTGGAACCTCACCCCTCAAAAAAACCTGGTTTAACATGTTAAAGGCAGGGTGGATGATGTCTTCCAGGGGCATTTTTTACTACATTGCTTAAAATCTCCTTCACACCCCGACTACGGCCAAATAACTACATGCTCTGACACAAAAATAAAAAAATTAGTCACCTGTGGAACAGACAGGACTGAAAAAAACCCATCCAATCATCTTTAACAGCCCGTTCTTATTGTCTGAATGACGATACGTTCATCAAACTGAACTGCCATTTGTCTCCCTCCCCAAATTTTGACACATTCTAATCCATGTTGTTTTTTTTTTTTTTTTACCAATATCGGCCCGATATCCAACTCTGGTATCAGATCGGGACAGTCCTAGCCTTACAAAGACCCCAAAACCGTCTAATTTAGGCTTTATGGATGTGATGCGAGTAATTTCAGAGGCAAGTCCATCAAACAAGTGTCGGTCATAAAGTAGAAGCAGACAAAACTGCTTAAATCTGAACAGTAGGGGATGGAAACTAAAAAAGAATAAATTAAAAGACTAAAAAAGGAAGTTTGCTTCATCAGAAAAAAAGACAATTTAACAAACATTCAGCAGGTTTTCTGATTGACTGGAACAGCTGCTGGAGAGGTTTTTTTTTTTACTTTCTGGACCGGGATGTCCACCTCTGAATTCCATACAGGTGTTAGTTTGTAAAACAAGTCCAGAAAAAAGGAGACAAGTTCAAACCAAACATCGTCTGAGCCAACAAGAAAACTCACAGCCAGAAACAGAGAAATGTCTTTTTAAAATCAAACAGCTCAAAAAAGAAAAACAAACGCTGCATCAAGTGAACAAAAAGCTGGTAACCTTGGCAACGGGAACATTTAACGATCCCCCCCTGAAGGAATCAAACGGTGCAAACGGGTTAAAAATCTGCAGCCGGCAGCGGAGGTGAAGCAGACAGAAGCCATTTAGCCCTCGTGTGCAGAACGTCAATATTCAATTAGGCCGGTGGACATCATTAGGACGGCGGCGCAGCGTCTCTGCGGGCATGACACCACTCTTAACCCCTCTGCTCCCCCGAGCTGCTCTCTCTGGGTCCGTGGACAGGCTACAGGAGACCCCTCTAACGCCACACACAAAAAACCCTTCCCTCTTCTCATTAAGGCTTTTAATCGGACTCCTCCCTCGTTTAATGGATCATTTTAACCATTTTTTACACTTCACTGAATCAGTCGTTTCAGCCAGAGGCTCTCTGATGGTTTTTCTGTCCCTAACCCCCCCCCCAAAAGGACAGTAGATACCCTACCCTGCAACAGCAATATAATCTCAATGGTTTACCACATCCATTCCAATAATGGTTTCAATGACGGCTGCTGGTGCTCAACGGTTCAGCGCAGTTCATTTAAGGCCAGTAAACATACAATTAAGTGACTGGATTACTCAAATAAGCGGATTTGTTGGCTGACATGTAGAGCAAAACCTCGTTTCTGTAATCAGGCTGGTGGGATTAGAAAACAAGATTACTGTAGGCTGTTCTTTTCTGCAGAATGCGGATTTCTCTGCAACGTATATACATGCAACCAGGTTTCTAATCAGATTTTCAGAAGTGTGCGTGTGCAGGAAAAAAAAAAAAAAGACAGACAGGGAAAGTTATAGAGGTGTTGCCATTAGATTTTTTTTGTATGATTATTGTCAGAAAAATAGTCACTAGTTTACAACTATCACTATGAATTTCGTGTTAATTTCACAATATTATAAATGGGTAAAAATCACACAGGCACTCATAAGTCTGTCTTGTTTATTCATTTAATTATATCTTTTCAAGCCGACATAATAAAATAATCTAGAAACAAAGTTAAGTAATCAAGAAGTCCTTCCAGCTAAATCTCCTCTGCAATGTAAAACGATTAATGAATCCTACATATTAACTGGATTTCTCAGAGAAAACAGCTGGAAAAGACCACAGGACCTCCACCTGGATTTGGGAGGTTCTCTTCCCCAAATTACATATAAATGTTCTTTTAATCTGACTGTGAAGCAATGAACAATCATAAAAGCTCCGAGGCTTATCAGTACCTACATAATAATAATAACAATAGTAATAATAATAGTGTGCATGATAATAACAGTAAATACTTTTAATTTGACAGATGCCTTATCAGAGTACCAAAGGACACTGTAGAAAGCGGACAAAACATTAAGCTAAAACACTAAGCAGAACACAGAAAACCACATTGGATTGATGTACATGGAATTAGGTGAAATCAGTCGTCTGTACAGAGGAGTTCGAGTCTGGATTTGGAGAGAGGGAACGAGTCCACAATAGAGATCCGGAGGGAGGGAATTCCAGAGACGGGGAGCAGAGTATTACATAGGAATAAGGTTGGCTGTGTTTTGTTTAAACAGGAGGGATATGATTTTATTTACTTAAAAGTAGATGATATTTTAGTCTGGAAATGCGACCACACGCGCAGTGGGAGCCCTCGGCCCTTTTTTATAAAAAGAAGAGGAAGATTTTCAAAAAAATGGTGGTGGCAAAAAAAAAACCACTTCTTTTGTTGATAAAACAACAGAACAAAAAGTGAACAGAAAGGAAAATTTGGGGGAAAATAAAAAAATGTAAAGAAAAATATGTGTGGAAAAAACTAAAGCGAAGCAATCAAAATAAAGAAAAAAAAAAAAAAGGGAGGGAACGGAAAAATAAACAAAAAAAAAGAAAAGAAAGAGAGGGGGAATAATTAAATATTATGTGATAATAATAATAAATAGATAATAAAAAAAAAGAGAGTGTAATAAAAAAAAAAAAAAAAAATATAATAAAACACACACTTGCGTTTGTATAGTGACAAGTCAGATAGTGTCAGTTAAGGAAAAAAAAAAAAAAAAAAAGAAAAAGGGTTATTAATAAAAAGATGGTGGGAAATCAAAAATAATTTCTTTTCTTTATAAAAGGGTGGGGGGGATAAGGTGTTTTATTAAATATTTGGGAATTATCTTTCTTGACCACCCAAGTAATATTTATAATATAACAGAAAAAAAAAAGAAACAAATGGTAACGGATGGGGAATTGTTTATTTGTGGTTCTCCAAAAAAAAAATGAAGAGGGGGGGGGGTATAATATTAAACCAAAACCCCCAAAAAGAAGGCCCCCTGACTAAAAGTGCAAAAACCATCGATATGTTCAGGTGCAAACAAGCTGGTTTGAGCAACATAAGATTTACTTTAACAATAGAAGTAATGTCTACATATGAACATGCGGGCATTTCCCTGAAAGTTTCCCGGTTTCTTTTTGAAGTCCATTCACATTTGTGCAAGCTTTGGTTACAAATCATCAGATACCGTCTGCTTAGAGCTGATTGACAGATGCATGAAACAGGAAGTCTCTCCCAGATATCTGTTATCAGTGTATCCGCTGACTAAAGCCCGGAAACATGGCCTTTGCCCCCAGAGGTTAGCCACCAGATGACAGCTGAAGGAGCCGACATCAGTTTAACCAAAGACCTCTACGCGGCTTTTTATGACAGATTTCCAGGCCGTGCGCATTTCACTCGACACAGTTTTACACCTGGCAGTTACATAATCCGCATTTGTTAAATGAACTGTTTGTTTCATCTATATTTGGATGTGTTCTGGTTCCTATATTTTCTGATGACTTTCAGCGCTACATCCTGCTGAGGGTATCTCGATTTTCAGGGGTTTTTCTGCTTTTTCTCCTCTGCGTAACCCGCTGCTCATTCAGCGTGACAAAGCCACTCTCAGGTCAACCTCTTTCATCCTGTTCCTGAGCCAGACGCACACAAACACACATGGGTACCTTCATTTACTCTGTACAGAGCGGCTGTTTACCAAACACAGTGCAGACCTGCGGCCTCCCTCTAGTTGGGTCTCATTCAACATTAAGACAACAGGACAGACCTGGCCACACACACTCAGGCAGTAAAAATCAGGTTAACACTGCTTACATAACAACACCTTCAAAGACACTGACTTCATCTCTTAAACTGAATCAGTCAGCACGTTTACATGAGACCAAAAAATGAGACCAAATCAGATTTCTATTATATCTAAACATGTTTGATTGGCTGAAATCATAGTAAACTGAAGCTGTTAAAGCTGCACCTGATTGCTCAAGCGTGTCCACAGATCTGGTCTCGGGCTTTGACCCGGAAATAACAGTGGAAGTTGGTACAGAGGAGGAGACGAAGCTGGTAAGAACCGATAATGTCCACAATGAATAACATGCAATCACTTGTGAACAGAGACAAGGACACAGGTCCAATTAAACAGACGAGTCAAACTCAAACAGTGCAGAATTAAAAGTGCATGTAAACCTAACAGTGAAAAGTCACACAATGTCAGAAAATGCCTCATAACAACGTCCAGTGACCATGCAATGTTCACTATGGCACAAAATAATGACTCATCAATTTATCATCACTGCAGATATAAAATCATAAGTATAATAAAAGTTGTCCATTAAAAAAGGAAATCAAGCTTAAGATGTGATACAACATACTGCTCATCCCAGGGTAAGACGGGGAGCCTCTGGTCTACACATTGGCCGTGTCAGAATTCAATAAATGCTCACATTTGCTTGAGATAATTTTGGCCTTAAAAGACTAAATGATGACTTAAATGATGGTTAAGGGGATATTCTGACCTGATGGTGGCACTGCAGGAAAGGTTAAGAGTTCATCAGGGAACCATCGATGGTCCACACGAGCATCCTGGCAAATCTGGGCAGCAGTTATGAGGATAACCTGAACTGTAAGTGCTTGGCAGATGCATCAGAGGTTGCCTTCTTTAATCAGAGCGCAATACAAACTCCTAATTTACATAGCACTGATGGGAGCTGTAGAATTTTAAATCTAACACATAGCAAGGCTTTGCAACATTTTTACATTCAGGGAACCTGTTTGTATATCAAACTGAGCAAATGACTCAAAAACTGGTGGAAACGCAAAATATTTCAACCACAGATGCATGAAAGAGTCAAATTCACCTGTGGTTGGTGTATGATCTTTGACATGACTCAGTCATTATCTTCATTCAGCTTGTTCTTTATTCTTTAAGATAGGTGATTTCAGCTAGACCTTGAACAGACTTTCCTGCAGTGTGACACAGAGGACGGCGTTCTCAGATAAGATGGAAACATGTCTCAGACAAAGTATGAGGCTCAACCTTCAAGCTGGAGAGCAGCTGCAGCCTGGATATCAACCCGATGCCGAGCGCAGGACGGACCGAGCGCACCGAGACTGGCCTGGAGATAACAGCAGGAAGAGGGAGGGAGGGGAAGAGTGTTTGTGTGTGTGTGTGGAGGTCCAGCCATCCATCGTGTCTGACCTCTGAGTCAGAGCAGCCCAGGGGTCAGTGGGGGGAGGGGTCTAATTGATCAACCTGTCAGAACCAATGAGGAGGGCCATGTTAATGGGACTTTTATAAGCCCCGCGGGACGCACTACCTGACACTCAGGGCCGTATGAGTATGTGCAAAGCAGAGTGCATACCTAGTGTGTTTGTGTGTGTAATCCCGGGGCCCAGGTAGCCTTATTAAAAGGAGCCAAGTGGAGACTCTGGCCAGGTTTTGACAAATGGCCTCTCAACACCAAGGCCACCTTTGCAAACTTTGGGGACGAGGTGGAAGGCGAAGTCACAGGGGTAAGAAGGCCTGGTTGGTGTGAGTATATGAGAGCTGGGGAGACTGTGTGTGTGTGTGTGTGTGTGTGTGCTCTGCCTCAGCGCTAATAACCTGTGCCTAGTGACTGATGGAGTGTGGAATGGATTAATCTCGCTGCAGTCATGGTGCCAAACGCACAGGCGCTAAGGGTTAGCCACCAGACTTAGCCCGCTTAGGAAAGGCTACAACCACTGGGACGAGCCAGTTCTCACACACACACATGTATTTACACACCTGCACTAAGACACACACCACATCCCTGGGGTTTGTCTCTACGCTGAGATGCAGCCAGCTGCAGTTTGACCTGCAGGCTGCTAATATAAAACAACCACAGCAGACACTTCACAGCAAACACAACGGCAGCTCCCGGCACGCTGCTGCATACAGGTCAGAGCGTGAAAAAGGACCCAGAGAAAGAAAAACAAACAAACAAACAAAAAAAGGCCAGGTGCCCTGCATTGTAGCAGGAAATCAAATGGGAGTGGAAGGGTTATGCCGTCATTACATCTGAGAGATTCTTCTTTAACCTCCACCCTGCAGCACTTATCAAACACACTCTGCTTCACACACTGAGCTGAGCACGTCTCACACCAGTTTGTAATTTTCCCTGTTAAGATGCTCCTCCGTTGAGGTTCACCAAAGTTCGGCTCAGCAAATTAAATGACCAAATTAGCACCAGCTGCACTGCAGTTTGTGCTTCCTGTAAACAGCAGCATTAATCTGCGTCCTCCGTCCGGGTTAGTTTAGCTGCAGCTCCAAAGCTTTGACACAGCCTTCAATTAAATGTTCCCCATCCGCTGAATTACTTCAGACTTGCATCTTTTCCTTGACTTTTAATTGCACCTCAGCGTATATTTAGTATTTTTCAAATTTCTTTTCAATTGCTCCATTTATTCTAGCACCCCATTTTAACTTTCAGTGGCACTTTGTGGTCATTTATAGCTTTTTTCCTGCTCCATTTGTTTGGCTATTGCTATGCAGAGCACTTTGGCCAACCCTGATAGTTTTAAATATGCTTAATGAGTAAAAAGGTTAAACTTGATTCACATTTCCTTCATAAGCTCAATAGCTTCTGAGCTTTCATAACTACAACATGAAATACATGCAGCACATTAGATCTTTGCACACCCTGGGAAGCACCACTCATAACATGAAGCATACTGCACCAAAATGACTGGTAGAAACTCGGCTAAAAAACCCACTAAACCAAACGTTGGCATCGAAACAAAACGCAATTCAAAGCAGAAACATTTATATGGGAATGTAAGTAAAAGCAGAACAACACCGTCTACTTTAGTAGTAGGGATCAACCAATACAGATTTTTTTTTTTTTAGGGCTGATACTGATATTTTCTCATCAGCCTCAGCCGATGGAAGAAACAACCTGCCGATATTTGACCCCAAAATTAATATAATGAAGGGCACAGTGAAAACTTATTTTGAAAACTCAAGATTAAAGAAACAAAGCACTTCAAGTAAAAGAAAAAACAATGCACTTATAAACACATATTTAATGGAAACAGTATAGTATCAAGAAGGAACATTAAACATGTAATATATATATATATATATATATATATATATATATATATATATATATATATATATATATATACATACATATATAATTGTTGCCTGTATAGACGCCTGTCTGTAAATTATGCCAAGGGGGGGGGGATTAGCCAACACACCTTACGTATCGGCCGATGCCGATACCAGCAAAAAACTCAAATATCAGCCGGCCGATGTATTGGTCTATCCTTGATGTAGAGCTTCTACTAACTTCTCCACTTCAAGCAAAAGGTGTCATATGAAAGCAGAGTCTCTGATGATAAGACATCCTGTCTCCTCTCTGTGGGGCAAAAACTCCGGCAGCTATCAGTCATTGTGTCTTAATTTAGTTGTTTCCTTTCGAGGAGGATATAAGCATTTACATTTTCAACAGCGTTCCAGGTGAAATCACTTTCGTTATTGTTTTTAATTTCAAATCATGCTTCTATTCCTTTGTTCTCTTTATTTCTTTTCTTTTGCAACCCACTGTAATGCCTTGTTTTATGTAATGCACTTTGAATTGCCCTGTATGTGAAATGTGCTATACAAATAAACTTGCCAAACACAGTAACACATAAATGATTCTGATACTGATTTGTTGTAATCTCACATGTCTCAGTTTGCTGTAGAGACCAAGATTATACATACAGCCCTAGTATATGTAAAGATTTATGTAATTTATTTTAGTTATTTAATTTTGGACAGGAAGCAAAAAACAGGCCTTATCAAGACTAGGTTAAATGTATTTCAAAATATGTTTTTGTCCACCTACATCCTCCCAAAAGAACCACTTTTTAACTAAGAGAAACTGATTATTAACGTTAAACATGCCCTGGTGACAAGATGCAGGCAGGAATTACAAAGAATGAGCAAAAATGCTTTGAAATTAACACTCAAATACCAGTTTAGTATTTTTTTGTCTTTCAATTTGCCAGCCAGTCACACGGTTGATGTTTAAGCTTAATCTTGACCACTTTACAGTTCACACACTTTCACAGCTGCAGCTTTACATGTGAGATTATTTCACATTCATAACTTGCTTCATCTATAAGAATGCATGCATCACGGATGATTTTCAGCAACAACCCAACATTTCAGAGCAGGTTTGGAAGTTTTTACTTTTGAAAATAAAGTACTCAGAGTTGAGGAACATGAGTTGTTCAGCTGCAGAACAGTTAAAGTCAGACTGTTCTGCAGTCTATCAGTCTATAAAGACTGATTAATGTCACTGTGGAAGGTTTCTGGTGCAGGAGCTGCAGCACAGGTAGAGACTTTGCAACACGTGAACATGAAATCTTCAAATATGCTTCTGTCAGGAAGCAACGCAGGTCTGGAGAAACTGGAGACCAGACCACTAAAGAAAGGGGGAAGCTGGGTCCTATTCAGAAAGGCTGTATGGGGGCTGGGGGCAGGGGCCAAGACCCATTCAACCTGCCCCGAGATACAGGGACAAGGGTCCCATTACCCTCCTCCAGCCCCGACCTCCATGAACTTGATCCTGAAGAACAATGTGGGAAGGAGGAGGGGGATGGGGAAGAAAGGAGTACTGGGAGGAAGGGGGGAGGATAATATCTCTGGGAAATAAGTGAGCTTTCCTCTGTGACAATAACAGACAGGCAAGGTTTCATTTCTCAGCTCTGCTCCAAGGACCGGGGCTGCAGATTTTTTTTTCCTTGAGACAAGGTGATCGGAAAATGGAGAGAACGCACTTCATTACACAGGTGTGTCTTTCAGGCTGTTCCAAAGCTGTGGCCCCATACTGCTTTTCATCCTCAGCACAAAGCCTGCATCTCCAGGTCTGAAAGCTAATTGAAAACAGGGAAAAAGTAGGGAAAAAAAGCTGTTTTGAACTTTTTAAACTTTCATTTATGACATACAATACTGAGCGCGGATAAGGGATGAATGGAAATGATCAAAAAGGACCAATGTGTTTTGGCCGTTGCCAGTCATTGTGATGATTCAGGACCAAAACTGAAGGTCTGCCTGTCGTCAGACAGACAGAAAGAACGAAGAAAAAGAAAATAACTGAGATGCTTTGATATGAATTTGCTCAGAAATGTGAAATGAAAAGAATTCAGAGCTCAAATCCCTTTTTATTTATTAAAATAGAAACTGTCTGAAATGTTTAGACTGAAATCACCAGGTGAAGCATTTTTATCAGTTCTGCATTCTTGCATCAGACTGAAGAAGATGCTTTACAGCGTTAAACTTCTTTAAGCCTCATTTCTCTGCGTCTCTACTGAAGCCACGCTGTCAGACTCATCAAGTTTAACTCATCTCCTCCTCAGACATTCCCAATGACTGCATGTTGACCTGGACCTGGCAATGACATGGGGAAGCTCAGAGTGGTCGACAGGACTAGAACGTACGACTGGGCATGATTCAAATTTCAAGACTAGATTCTCATGGTTTAGAATCGATTCTGTTCAATCCGGTCTGATCCAATCCTGATTTGGTTTGCTGGTAATAAACATTTTTTTTAAACCAAAATTACATGGCTCTGAAGTTATGCGACATATTGATATTAGTATTATACTGACATTCAACAACGAATTAATAAAGTAATGGTAGTTAATAATGAAGTAAGTCAGCATTTAAAACAAACTTAAAACGACAAGTGACTAACTCGCTAGCTTGATGCTAACAGTGAATAGAAAACGTTATTTTTCTACACAGAAAAAGTATAAATTTCACCATGATCATGAATATCAACTGCATCAAAATACTTGCAGGCATATATTTCCTCTGCTCTGTTTAAACTGAACCTTTCGAAACGACTTGAACCAGCAACACCTGCCACTTCCTCCGTCTTGTTCTGACACTGCACTGTCCAGCTCACTATCGCCCCCTAGCGGGGCAAATGAGACACTGCACATAATCAGAGGTAGTACGTTAAAAGGTCATTTTAAAAAAAAAGAAGTAAAATCGATCTTTAGAGATTAATATGAAACTATTCAGAATTTGAAAATCGATTTTTTTAACATCTATACATGAAAGTTGAACCCAGTGATGTCATAGAATCAGACTCCCAGCTCTACTTCCCACTTCAACAGTGGCTCCGGTATATGATTTTATTTATACTGCACCAAATCACCACACATCTCATCCCAGGGAACTTTAAAGGATAAAAACAGTTTGAAGCCTCGAGCAGAACCTGAGGAGATCAGTGAGGAAGAAAAATCAGATCCAAGGGTTCTGACTCAGCAGGAAACCCTCCTTTTCAGGTTGCTGTCCCCCCCCCCCCCCCGCCACAGCTCAACTACAAATTCTTCAATAAATCTACAAAAGCATAAAAGACTAGCTTTAACTGAAACAAACCTTATAACAATCTTTTGTTGTAAAAAGCAGCAACGTCAAGAGAGAAGATTATGGCATTTTTGCTTCTTCTTTTATGCATTTTAAGCAGAATCATCCAGTTTATTAAGAGTACCCCCTCTGATGTCTGCATGTTTTGCAGAGTAAATCACTCTCCTCCTGAGAATTACAATAAAGCAGCAGTTTCCTCCATCAAAAAAGCCCAGAGCACACCCTGCCTTGTCATGACATGACAGGCCGAAGAGTCTTTGCAGCAGAAGTCAAAGGCCACGGGGGGAGGACGAGAAGCATGTGAAAGGCAACAGGAAGGGGGCACACAGGGTCAAGCCAGAGCAGATACATGGCACTCTGTCTGCAGCTTTTGTCTCGACCTTACAACGAGTGGATGTTACCGAGGGCACGGAGACGCGGAGGCAACAATAGGCACAGGAAGGCACACAAACTGGCATTGTTAGTTTCATGGGTTTGTATATAAAGAGCCGGAACACTGACTAAACAGAAAACACAAGGCCACGCAGGGCGGTCCGTACAAACACGCGCAAAAGTTATGCAGTCGCACCCATAAAAACATCAACTGAAAATGCAAAGGACAAACTGGAATCACCTTTTTCTATTCCAGCATTATTTTTATCTGTTTCAATGCCAACTCTAAATATAAGTATTACTTTCTAGTAATGATTGCTGGACAAACATGAACATAAACACTGCATCCCTGCTGACACCTGTGCGCTCCAAACACCATCAGAGGTCTAAATCCAGCGGGTGGAGATAAGCAGTTCTGTCCTTGCCACTGAAGCTGCGCAGAGGTCGGCAGGAAGGAAAGGAAGTGCAGCAGGACGACGTGAATGCTATCACCGCCGAGCAGAGACCGGTCGGTAGGGCTGCCCTTCTGTTTGTAGAGCTGTCGGTACCGCTGTGATGGATGGCTCAATACGGACAGCATCTTCCTCATGGGCCACACAGTGAGATGGGAAATGAAGGCGGAGAGAGGGTAACTTCAAAAAAAAAAAAAGCTGAAGTTGATTCCTGAAGTTGAGAGTTCAGTGTGTATTTTTTTTGTCATTTTTTTCTTTTACAATTTTATTCACAACACAAATAACTAGGGATGCACTATAACCTTTTTAAAAATTTAATGAACAATAAATTTCAGCTCCTAAAGACTGATACCGATAACTGATAAGGAGTGTGGTATACGTGGTATTTTCCAGGATCCCCTACCCTGCCTTTAAGGTGCATTGCTTACTGATACGAAAAAAATATTCGATACTCGATACCATTTTCGATACTACAGGGGACAAAAAAAGAGACAAATACTTAAAAACATAAGAAATATTTGTATGAACTTGAAAATCTCTTATCTTATGCTAGTTGAATAAATGTGCAAATAAATGCAAAAAATATACCCAAATATAATGCAATTTGACAATATTTTAAGGTTGTCTGAGGTATTTTTTTTATATGTAATAATAATAATAATAATAATAATAATAATAGCAACAATGATGCCATTTTTGGTTTGAGGTAAACACAAAAAAAATTAGAACAATATTTTGAGGTATTAAACTATACAAGTAGACAGCAACCAGTTGTGAACAGGACAGCAGTACTCGTTCATTCATTCGTCTTAAAATTATTGGTGAAATGAAGGAGTTCTGCTCTTATATAGAGACCCGCTCCTGCTGCCTCCTTCACCCGCATTATATAGCGATCATACACAGACAGCGAGAAATGTGAATATCATCTGAAGAAATTAGAGTGACACATAAATGTTACCGGTGAGTTAATACACGTATTCCTAGAAATAAAGTCCAGGTGGGGAGATGCGGATTAGCGGTGTTAACCGTCACTAATAACGCGTTTTTAAGTTACATAAACAGGAGCTTTAAGTTACTAACCTGTCTGAATTCATCATGAAGGCCAGGAAGTCGGTCCTTAAGATGTTTCACCAGGTTTGCTGTGCTGCTGGACTTCGTTGCGACTGCTTTGACGCACTGTTTGCACACAAGCCTGTCTACGTCTTTCACTTTTCCTTCTTCGTCTGCTGCATGTGAAATACTTCCAAACAAGGCTTTTTCATTTTTCATTTTCCAAGAAGACTGGTTGGCCTGGACTTCCAGCAGCAGAAACATGAGCTGTCATCTGCCTGCCTGTCGGTCAGCCGCTGTTTACCTGCCAGCTGCTTCCTGTTGAGTGCGCGCGCACTGCAGTATCGATACCATGGCAAATTAGTATCGTTGTCGATACGGTGTTTCAGTATAGATACTTTTCGGAGTATCGATATTTTTGACAACCCCAATACATACATTGGGATTACAAACTGAAGGACAATTGAGAAGATAAAAAAAAAGAAAATAATGACAAGCTGATTCAAACATTTACTGTATGTTAACACAATCTGAAAAAGTTTATTTGTAAACAATCATAATGACTGACAGGTCAGACTTATCTATGTAAATAAGCATTTTTAAACAATAATTCCAGTCTCATAATGTGAGTGGAGCAAACAATCATATATATATTAACAGGGCAAGTTGTCATGATATCTGACTTATCGGAATGATTTAATTATTTCCTGTTATCGCCCTGATAATTATCGTGCACCCCTAGATCACACACATACATACCTAATCAAAAAATCAATACCATTAACAAAACCAAAAAGACTTCTTAAATGAAGAAATATTTACTTTTTCAAGTTAAAAACTATCAGCAAGCTTCTCAAACATTTTCTAAAAGATATCAAACAAAACTATTTGATATCTCAAATGCACATAAACTTAAATAAGGTGGATTGCTTGCTGATACGAAAATAAAGGCTCCTTGAACTAATGCAAGTGCAATCGAGAAGTAAAAAAAAAAAAAGAACATAGAAAATGATGCACTGACAAGTTAGATTCAAACATTTATGGAAGGATTTAAGAATGAGGAACCGTGTATTACATGGTTTTAATGCACAACGCAGAGTCTAGAACACCACGACACACAGCGGGTTTTAGGTGCTTCCCTGTTTAAACACGTGACTGAAATGAATGAGTCATTGAGCAGAACTTGATAGGCTGCTGAATCCAGTTAATTTGATTCAGGTGTGCTGGTGCAGGGAAACATCTATAACCTGGAAGACAGTGGCCTTTGAGTCACAGGGTTCCCCTTCCCTGTGTAAGGGTCTGGTAGGGGTCTTGTAGCCTGCTAATTTAAAAAGATCTGAGTGTGGCTGGCTCCACTGGTCCTATAAAGTCTCTAAGCATCAGCGCTACCTTGATGATATTTCTGGATCTGTGCTGGACCCTGTTGTAATCCACTGTAAATGACATATTTATTTCCACATCTTTACAGAGATAAGCGTGTCTTCTTCTCTTTCCCACTTCCTCCGTATGCATCAGGTTCCCACCTGTTTAGATAACAGAATGCCATCATATATTCAAGAGATACATTTGTCGCACTTTCATGGCTTAAACATCTGTATGTGCCCTTACCATTTTCCAAAGGCTCATACATTTCTTTTCCTTATTTTACTTGTGCTGCCAACATCATAGCAAGCACACTGATGGTCGGACTGCTTTTTTATATTTAGGTAAAATAATGTCTATTTCACAAGTAGTTTCCCAATGATGGGGTTTTCTGTTCTTAAGAGCTTCTATTCAAAGGTTTTCTTTGCAGTTTAAAGTCACGCTGACCTCGGCTGTCAATGCATGACATGGGAGGTCCGTTCACAATGATTGTGTGAATTTAGCTAAGCAGAATAATCGATCCAGAACTTAACTTCATAGTTTTACACCAGCTCATGGTGATGATGTTTAAAATGTGGAGGTGCCTTCAGGAGTTCTTGAAGATAACTGGGAAGTTTTGCCAATGAAAAATACTTCATATGACATTGTTCTGCCTGTTTCTAAACACCAGATGAGAACAACGCCAAACCAGGCAGCTGGTAGAAGACAGATGAGGAAAACTGAGTCTCACTCAGCTAGAAAATATTGGTCCATTTCTGTCTTTTGCTTCATATTTTTGTGGCTTCTCTGAAAACCTCCTACACTGAATCCTTCAGGTCAGTTAATGACTTAGACTGATCATTGCATGGTGATGTGGCCGGAAGTTACCGTGTCCTGCTGAGGCTGTTACCTGTATAAGAAGTATGAGCTAAAAACAGCCCACACAAACAGGGTGAGATTAACTATTATCATCCTCATTTCTTGAGTTTTTCTTATTCCATTTTAATTTTTCTGAATTTTTAAAAATTCTTTTTTTAAAGTTTGTTTTCCTCTGCACCCCGCTGTGATGCTTTTAATGTTTTACGTAAAGCACCTTGAATTGTCCTGTACATGAAATGTGTTCATGAAATACTATTAAATATCTCATTTCAAAAGCAAGGCCACGACTTTGTGACTACAACAGAAGAAACGCTGCAAATTTTGATGGAATTTATTCCCATTCAGCTCCACGTGTGACATCCAACAATGAGACTAGCCAGAGCCTGTGCTCCAGTTAATCTCAGAGGCGTTTTGTACGGTTGAGGTCAAGGTCTCTGCAGCCCAGTTCTTCCACATCAATCTTGGAAAATACCTTTTTGGTTAAAAGCAATTCATTACTTTTTTTTTTTGGACTTTGCTTTGTGCATTTGGATAAAATCCCACAACACGAAAGGCCATTCCAAAAACCACTGACACAAACATGCAAGCAGACAGCTGTGTTGAATATTTTTCACTGTAGCAGCAAGATGTAACTTGAACCGAGAGAGTAAACCCGTCATAGAAAGCTCCAGGACTAGACGACGCAAATTGTCCAAGAAACAGAAGACATTTTGTTCACTATCATTAGTAGAGAAGACCAAACCCCAAGTGTAGGCTGCTTTTAGAAAGAGCACAACAACAACCCCTCCAGCTGCTTGACTGAGACTTTTCCTTATCCCCTCCCACTTCACTCCATCCTGAATTATTAATGTTTTCTTTCCTCTAAAAGTTGCAAGAAAACTCAGTGGAGCTTGCACCTCTTCTCTATCAAAAACCTTGCAGCACTTAGCATCTGCAGAGTCGAGTCCAGACTTGTTGTCATTGACGACATAACTTATTTATGTGAGCTTTTTATGTCTGGTGAATTCAGCTGTGCCGGTACTTAGGTTTGTGACCTTTCACACCGAGCTCTGCAGAGAATAATGGCTCAGACAGTAAAGGTACACTTTCAGTTAAAATCTATGTTTAGGCAGAAAAAAAAAAAAGAAAAAGGTTCTGTTGTAAAAGCTGCATCTAATGCACGACTGCAACACCTCTGGCCGCAGCAGCTGGGGACACAGGGCTTCCTCTGTTTTTCAAATATTTATCCCCTCGTAGCATGAGACACAGCATGGGACAGAAAACAAGATGGAGTCCCGCTGGGCCCAGTGTACACACACACACACACACACACACACACTAGGGCAAACACAGCAAAGACAAAAGACAAACAGATGGGTAGATTTAGATGTTAGACGTCCTTTAACCAGCACCACAGCACTGATAATGATGGACACAGTTAACCGGCAGCTGATGGAGGCTGGAGTTCTGAGCATCCTCTCTGCTGGTTGAGCAGCTCGCCCGAGGTCAGGTTCAGGGGGAGACCGGGGGACTGTTTGCTGACAGATCGCCTTTATTCTCCGACTGGTTGCTCAGCCGTCTTGGGCTTCCTTCCAGGAGGTTGTGATTGCATTTTATAGCCTGGAGCAGCATCCTCATGTCATGTACTCCTCCTCATGTTGCAGACATCTGGCTAGCTCTGGGCTCTTCTCGTATCCCCGCTGCTCCCCCGTTGCGCTGGATCGTTTGATTAAACCTGCATCACTCCTAATCAGACTCAGAGCTCTGCCCACCCCCTCTATACCTTCACATGCGCATCTTGTCTGCAGAGACGGTGTTTGGTGTTAAACAAACAAAAGGTGGCGTACAGAATGAAGCCCCTAAAACGTAAAATACAAACCATGCTCCATGTCCCCTTCAAAGTAGGGCTGGGCAATACACCGGTATGACGAGGGCGATATGATATTTACATGAGAGAGATTTACATATACCGTTATATGAAGGTACTAGTTGTGCAAATGTTATTGTTTTACTTTTTCATAATGACCCGGCTGCACCTCGACTGATAACAAAGGTGTTACCTGATTATTAAATGATCTGTCTGGACGAATATCCTCCCCAAGACTTTTACAAAGAAATCACAAGTGGCCAGTCAACTATCTTGAGTTATTTCAATGAAAAAAAAACAACTTTAAAAAACAAAACAAAAAGCCAAAAACTTTTTTTTAGAGTGGCTGAGATTTTTCTTTTTTTTCTTGTAATAAGCAAGAAAATTCTCCCAATAGTTCCTATATCTCACTGAAATGTTTCTCTTTAGGTAATTTTGTCTTATTTTGTCAATTACATTCTATCGTCACTTCAGATCCTCACTTTTTACTTACCTTAAAAGAGTCTGGCTTTGTTTGTGATTTTACTTTATAAGGAGGGAGAGAGGGAAGAAGAAAAGGGAAGAAAAGTTTTTTTTTTTTTTTCCCTGCTTCTTTTCTTCTTCTTGCTCCTTATGTTCTATAAATCTGAATGGTATAAATTGTGATGGACCTACATTTCGGTTATTTGAACTGTAATGCAATGTGAATATGAGGGCTGGAGGTGAGGGTTGTGATTGTCTGGTGTGTAACTTTATTGTTCTTTTTTTTTGTATTCTATTTTATATTTTGTTTATGTGTGATATATTGTGTCTGGTTTTGTTTTTGTCAATGTTTTGTTTTTTGGTCCCCTTTAAAAACGAGATGTTGCATCTCAAGGGGTTTTCCATTAATAAATTGAAATTGAAAAAAACAAAAAAAACAAAAAACTGAAATTTTGAGTGTGATGAGATATTTTGACAAGAAATTAGAAAAATATACTTGGTAAGATTTGAGTTTTTGCAGTGTAACCAGTGTTTAGTCAATTCCATCACTGAAGTGGAGCTATACCTTTGGATTAACGTGTTTCAATACTGAAAAACAGGTGTTTGATATGAAATTTAACATTCAGCCAAATTAGGGTAAAAATACCGGTATATATTGTATATCATCATCGAAAACAAATATATCGTGATATGATATTTGGTCCGTATCGTCCAGCCCTACTTTAAAGCAAACTTTACAGAGCAGGACGTCCTGTGATCACACAATTACTCTGATTTCACTACCTAAATTGTGATCATGTCTTGTGGATTTAGGGCTGGTGATATGGCCTAAAATCAATATAACAATAAATTGAGCAGTTAAACTTGGCAATGATACGTGGACGATAACTCGTTACAGACTGGATAGGCTGGAGTCACGTGACTACAGACGGTACATGTAGCTCAGCGTCTTGCAAGGACATGAGCACAGCCGACCTTAAATAGACAAAAGAGCCAAAAACTACTTTTTCTTTTCATTTTATTAAATCACCGAATATTCCAACATGGGCAAAATGACGTTGGTTATCGCTGTAAATATCGCTGTCTGTAAATTTTCAGTTTATCGCGCAGCCCTACGTGGATCACTGGGATTAACCCTTAAAGAGGGGGTTTCATGTCATTCTCAGGCACATAATTCCCTTTCATGGCACAACCAAATAAGTGTGTTACCTTCAATAGTTCTGAAAATACATCTTACACAAAAAACAACCTAAAAAAATGTGACATCACTCCATGCCTGGACCTGACTCCTTAAAAATTCACTGCTGTCCCTTTCAGATGCCTCCTGCTGTCTCTGACACTCCCACTCCACTCATCACCACACTCTCATGCTCTGGTGGGGCGGAGCTCAGCAAGGGAGGGGGAGGAGCTTCTTGGTATTGGAGGTGCTGTTGGTTTCCACAGGGGAGTCAGGGATTTCTCAAATATGCGCAAATAAATCAAAGTAACCCCGGGGCAGTTTTATGGGGAGAGAATGACATGATAACATAATAAAAAGATCAAAATAGTCAATTTTGCATGTCAACCCCCCCCAAAAGATACACCAGTTATCTAAAAACTGATAATTCTTTAAGTTATCTTTTGATTTGCATTCATATTTACAAGACATTTCTTTAAATTTATGAAAGACTTCAGAGGGATCATAAATTTTTGTCTTCAATCACCGAATAGAAAGTTTGGTGATTTATCAGCTATCAATGGCCAAGAGCATTAACCGTCTTCAGAAAGCAATTTTTGACATTAATCTGTTTCTAAGGATGATTTATCGACCCTTTATGATCAGATATTCTTCTCAACATTTAAATTTCCCAATTCAAAAAGAAAATCTCCTGAATAAAAACAAAGTTTAATAAATTGCTGGCTGGTAGCAGAAGCTATTCTTTCACCGAGCTGTGTGCAAATTGATAACATGTGTCCAAACACAGGAGGATGAACTCTGCAATTCATTTGCATTTGCTAACCTGTTAAATTGTGAGCTCCACAGAACCCATTTATTACCACTTCCTCACCTGCCCCGCTGCTAAGCCATTTATTATCAAGGTGAGTAACCTGAGCAGCCATTAGCTGCAGAGTTATTCATATCCCGTTAGTTAGTGCAGATGCATTGTTAATGGGTGATGTTCCATTAATTCTGCAGGTACAAAGAGACGTGACCCTGTTTCAGAAAGCTGCAACGAGCCCGTGCGCTGCCATCACATGACTGCCGTGTGGCTAACGGGCCTCGTAGGGGAAACAGACTAACTGTGTGTTTACACGGTGGCATCTCTGAGCTGGTATTAATAATAGAGCCACTTAGCATTCAGAGGCACTGGTCTGAGCCTCGCTGTTTGTTTCACAGGTCATTAAATTTATGCCGCAGCCCTAATGTTCATTACAGCAGCAAGCTGGCCAGGGGTCTGTAACACTCGCTCACTGTCTTTAATCCCCCACTGTATTCCTAACACCGGCTTTCTTTCATCCCGCGCCCATTCTCCCTCGCTCACATCACAGTCCATTTGCCTGACAACAATCCTTTCCTGCTTTAATTAAAAGGACTGCGCCAGGGTTTCCAGGTTTCTTGTCAGACTTTATCTTTCAGCCACTGCTAAACGACAAAAAGAATCATTTTAACCTAAATGTCTGGGCAAATATTCTAGTGAGAGGGAAATGTTTGTTTTAGAAAAAATAAACAAGCACCATCGATTCTTAGTGTGTTGTTCTTGTCAGTTTTCCTAGTTTCACTTTTTCACCTTTGTAAACAACACTTGCAGAAGAATCTGATTCCTGCTGATTTAATGGGAGGCAATTCCACTTCCACTGTAAACGAGTTAAAACCGCAGCCTGTAAGCTAAAGGAGGCTGCAGGCAAGATGACACAAAGAGCTGGAAAGCAGCAGGGATGTGTCTGAGCCATATATATATATATATATATATATGTATACACATATATATATCCTTATGAAATTTTAATTTTTATAAAATTCCGTTTTAATTTTTCCCATTTTCGGTATTTTTTCGTTTTTAATTTTTGAGAATTCCATTTTTATCAATTTTACACAAATGTAACACCAATACAGTGTATCAAACAATTAAATTAAGCCAATTATTGCCGTTATAATGACTAACTTGAATGCTTTCACGCTTTTAAACATATTTAAGGCAAAAACATGGCACAAGTTTAAACAAACAGAAAAAGAAAATGCCAATAGTAAATAATACACAATTCAGAACAGTACTAATTTACAGATGGTGGTCCACACCATAGACCATAAGAAACATATGTCCGGGTTAGATCACCGGACACACAGGCTAATAATCATGGGGAAACGTCTCTGTCCTGTATTCTGCTGCTTTGAATCCAAAGCAGAGCGGATGGAAGTAAGTCAGTCGATAGAAAGCAAAGTTGATCCAGTCAATTTTTAAAATAAAACACTGTACAGACTCTGGATCACGTTTTCCTCTGAAACATCAGCGTTACGTCCAAACCTGCAGCAGCAAGCCTTCAGCGGAGAGAATCTCACTTTACACTACGTGACACCTGGATGACGAGACGTTCATGGGCTGTAGTTTAATTCACCAGTAGATGCACAACAACCAAGAAAGGTGATCAAACAAAGAGCAAACGCTGGTACGCAGGTCTGTCTGGCTAAATAACCAGGAGGAAAGTTGGCGAAGCTGCACCCTCGGAGCTTCCTCCAGGAGTGGGGGCTGCGTTCTGCAGCCTAGTGATCCTCCCTTGGAGAATTTTTCCGCCCAAAGCTTTCCCTTTTTATAAAGCAAAAAACACATTTTTGGCAATCGTTGCTCATTTCAGTGACATTCCATGTTTATAACAAATTCCATTTTTAATGTTCAATTCCATGATTCCGTCCGTGATCGCAGATTTCGTAGGGCTCTCTATATACATGTTTATTCTAATTTACATTTTATTCCTTTAACTATTTTGTCTAACTTTATTTTTTTTTTAAAGAGTAATTTTACTGTAAATCTTTGTGTAGTTTGGCCATGATGTTGTGAAGCACTTTGGTCAACAGAGGTTGTTTTAAAATGTGGTATACGAATAAAGTTTGAATTGAATTGAACAACAGCTTGCCTGTATCACAATGCAACTCATGTTTCCATGGACAGAAAAAGGAACCTGACCAGTAACCAGGACCTTCAGTCCCAGTATGCATTCAAATGAGAATAATCATGTTGACTAGAACACGTCCAACACTGAAGCTGTGGGTCGCGTTAGTGAGCGCCACTTCTAATGACCTCAGGTCACCATGTTGCCTTAATGAGATACTATTTACTCACAATTGGACATGTTTTCCATCTAAGTGAAGACACAAATGTGTGAATGAGCAGGTTTATTGTTTGAGTCTAGTTGAGCATATATACATTTATGTCCTCACATATACGGATTTGAGAACATTTTTCCTCACAATTTCTGTCCCAATTCAACAGCCACCCCCCCAAAGTTTTTCTACAAACAGTAGAAATGCACCGATCCAGTTTTACCAATCTAATCTGATACAGATACTTGGGCTGAGTGTATTAGCGATACCTGATACAGATACTGTTGAATGAAGGGAACTGTATACCTTGTTATGCGAGTGAAGGCTTGAAGCTTGACATAAACATTTAGTCTTGTTAAGAAAGGTAGCAAATTAACACAGATATAAATGTACTTAATATTATCTATTAACAAATAAAGTGTACATTAGGAATAAAAATAAATAACACTTCTCTGCTCTGTGTGATGATGTAACCAGTGTTGCAAACATAGAAATGAAGTGACCAGATTGCTGTAACTGCTGTGTATGATATCAATAAAAAAAAGAAACTACTGAATCGAAATGCTGGATCGGCCTCATTTATCCGATATCCTATCCAGTTAACTAGTCAGCATCGGGGCCGATATCCGATCTGGGTATCGGATTGGCGCTAAGTTGCATTAGCAACATAGTAAAGAGTTCTGACTGCTAATCTGATGACGATGACATCCTCATGGCTCTGACTGAGCATGCAAACCCTGAACCGAAAACCCTGAATCTCAAAGCAGCTCCCAGCATTTACCTGAAGCCAGAAAGAGCACGAAGCTTTAAGTCAGTAGATCCTAAAAGGCTCCTTCCTCAGATCAAAAGGCAGCACAGATTTGTTCGAGGGTGCATCCTTCACCGAAGCCGATATCCTATTCTTAACTTAAGAGGAACAACCTATGCTCATGGAGTTTAATGAAATCCGACTTGGTAGGTTTTAGCAGTGTTGGTGACAGACTCGCAAACATCACTGATAACAGCTCTGCAAGAGCTCGTGCTTGGGAGGAGAAATAAAGTGCATTGTTCAATATTTTAGACTTTTGCTTACTGGACAGTTAAAGTGCTTCTTGCAGTGTACGAAACTATACCATTTTAATCCCTATAAACCTCGTCCATCTATACTCTTTGATATAAACCTGCTGAAACTCTAGAAATTACAGTCTTATTAATAATTTACAAATAAATTCAGATTGTAAACTGAATCTGAAGATGTTTTGTAGGGGTAGAACTGATCCCCGACCCTTCTCCCAGGAAGTAGGTGATCTCACCCTGTGTGTGTGTGTGTGTGTGTTTGCCAGTCTTTACGTGCATCTCTGGCCTCTGGTCCGGTCTGAATCGCAGCGTCTGCAGAGGAGGATCGGCTCTGCGGAGCGTCGAGTCGTGTGTCTTTCTAATTAAAGCCGACGCTGCCACTGAGGCCCGCCAGTCCCGGGGTCAAAGGTCACCATGCAACCACCGAAACGAGCAGGTACCCAAACGCTGTGAAACGGTCTGAAAGGCAGAGCACCCCCACCAGCCTGCCTGTCCCTTCCCCCACCAGCTCAACCTGTCATCCTCCCCCACCCGCCTCTGCTTTTCTTTTTCTTCCTCCTTAGCCCTTTTCTCCGCTTCTCTTCATCGTACTTATACATCCGCAAGTTTTGTCTCGCTGAGGAAAAAAGAGAAGCATAAAGAGCCCGCCTCTGAGCATTCATCCCTTCAATGACACGGGAGAGAAAGATTAGGAGGAGAAGAAAAAGGGGAAGGAGGGAGGGGAGGAAGAGGAAAGGCTTTTAAACAATGACAGAACATCTATAGGAAACTTGCACTTCAGAGTCCTTTCAGCAAAATGAAAGAACGGGACATGGCTCTGACGGCCATCAGCTGAGGGCCAAACATGTCACAGGAAGAAGAAGAAGAAGAAGAAGAAATACTGTAGAAAGAGACGTGAATTCCCTGTGTACTTCTCATATAAGTGATCCTATCTGTTCACCCCAACAAAGAAACCCCGTTGACCTTTGCATGCCTGTCCTTCAAGAGAGAAGCCAAACCGGACCTTGGTGTGTTTTCTGGAGATACAGAGAGGCTTCTGAGGATGCTGGTGAGGCAGAAGTGAGAGAACTGTGCTGAAGAAACACATTTATCACCACCCACACAGCGTTTTTTGATGGATTTAGTCGAGTACAAGAGAACCAGAGTTGTAAACAGGAGTCACACGGACTCTTTGGCCTCTTGTTTACCGGTCAGAGTTGTAGCAGCATGTGGGCCCTGGAGGTCAGACGGTGCAGGCTGCAGGGGAGACGAGAAAACAGCCTAATCACAGCAACTTCATCTAAAGCCAGTTCAGGGTCTCTGCTTTTTCTTTCAGCTTTCAGACCGCAAGAAACTCCATCCACCTCCTCTCAGCCAGAGAAAAACCTGGACTTGATATGTTCACTTCCCCTCAGAAGAGTGCATATTTTACACAGCGGTAACATCAAATTACAAATAAAGATTTATTATAGATGCTTTGCAATAAATGAGATTTTTATCTAACACTCCTTTTTCATTAGGAAGACATTAAGTAAGCTATTATTTGTATATGTTAATAAACAGATCCTCTTTTGAGTTTTGACACTAAAATGTACTTTTCAATACAAGTTTTACGATAGATAAATAAACTAATACATACAGCACAGGAACAGAGGAGATCCTGTCAAACATGGATCCATCCTTTTGTGTCTATCATATAAATATCCCCCCCTCCATCCTCCATCATGATAAAATAAAAAAACAAAAGACAAAATTTAACTGAACTCAGTATAAAAAAACCAACGAATGATTCACGGCAAGAAAGACGTCAATATCTGTTCACACTGCAACAAAATTAGCTTAAAGATGAGATGCATCTTCTTTTAGCCTCCTGTTAATGTCTCGCAGCCACAGATGGATGGCATTTCTCACACTTTTGGAGAGAATCAAGGGCTCCCAGATAAAAGATAGAGACCATCTTGGGTGAAAAGAGCCGAGTGAGTCATAGCTGCCAGTTCGGCACATTTACTCTCAATCAAAACGTGGACACAAAGAATAACAATCTTCTGACTAGAACAGAAGGTTAAAAGTTCCTGCTATGTCAAGATTCCTCCAGTCGTATGTACTCTGAATGTACATTTTCTATAGAAGAGTTTTCCAAACGTTTGTTCACTAAAGTTGATGAAGAACAACTGAGTTCTTTGTCCAGTTTCATTTTTTCCATTAAAAGACTCAAAGACACAGATGTTCCAGCTGGAGGCTCTTTGTACCGTAACCACAAACCGACAAAGCGCCACAGAAAAACTACCCTTTTCTCATATTAGTTATTTTATTCACAGAGGAAAAATGAATGAAGACAAAAAAAAGAATAAATAAAAAGAGTCTGAGTCTGTTTCATAGTCCAGGTTGGAAAACCTCAAATGTGACTTCAAATTGTGTTTAAAAAAAGATAAAGCCTTAAAATAATTTTCATGCAACTGTATCCTGACAACCAAAAATGATCCATTCAATCCAAATCCTAGCATTGAGAGAAGTTGCTAAAATAAAAACCTAAATAACTAAAATCTCATTTACTGAATCCATTGCAAGACTGAAACAAAATGTCATCATAAATCCCACAATGCCTTCACATAAAATGAAATCAATCAAAGAAAAAGGGAATTAATAAAGCTCATCTGCCCCTCTCTTTGTTTCAGGATGTATTTTCTTACGTTTAACAGATGTGTGATTGTTTAAGTTTCCTAAACCAGTGATAACACATTGATTTCACATTTTTATACATCAGTTTTATGACATTCATGTTGTGAGGTAGCTTGATGGTGACAAGATTTATAAGATCCTTTTTTTTTTTTTTGCCTTTCCACAGGCAAAAACTGGGAATAGTAGCAGAATATCTGATTCTGGGGGTGTCAAACTTACTGATCTGACCCAAAAGGTGGAGCTTGACACTGCAATCCACTGATTGGTTGTAAGAATCATCTCTGCTCATGTGACTTAGCAATAAAAAAAGAGCAGGAACAGCACTATGTTTAAATATATGGTGGATTTTTTTGTGTTTAAAGATATACGCCATAAGGACAGAACAGAAACTGCTGGATGTCCATCATCCTCCTCTTCCGCTTCAAGTCTTCTCTGTTGTAATTCGAGGAAGGCGTCGGGCTGTTATGACATCACCTTATTAAATAGATGACATAGCTATTGCCCAGGGTTTTTGCAGGTTTCAGCAAGTTAAATTTACGACCTTTCAGGACCTTTACAAATCAAGTTTAAGACCAACATGATGCATTATTAGAAACATTCAAATAATCTCAGAAATTCAAAAAAGGAGTGTGACTTGATTAAAGAAAAAAAAAAATCTAATTACAGTAATTAATCAATCTTGATTAAAAGGATTTTAGTGGACGACTGTGTCAAGTAATCGACACAGATGCTTTCATTGTTAACCCAAGCTTTACTCAAGAAAAACATGCATTTAATTGTATTTCAATTAAAAAATAGACTTTTTTTTTTTTAGCAATTGAAAATATCACTTTAAACTATCTGAAACTTTTAATGCTCCACAGGAATAAATAAAAGTTCAAAAGACTTGTCTAGATCAAATTTAAGACCTTTTTGAGACTTTTTAAGGCCTTAAATTTTAAGTTCAGAATTTTAGACATTTTTAGACTTTTTAAGACCCTGCAAGAACCCTGATTGCCATCCGGCTTATACCCTACCTTCCAGGTCAGGTTATGGTTAGCTGTGGGAGACGTAACAGAGTGCCCCATCCTCAGCCACACCGCTTGGTGGCCTCAGGGCCCAGACAGTAGGAGTAGTTTTGTTCCTGTGTTTACCAGACTGATCATATAGATGTCATATATCTACAACAAAATATAAGTTTTGGTTGTTATGCTCATCATCAACGGTGGCTTTTAGAGACATTAGCTAAGATTCTGCTACAGCATCACTTCTAGTTGTGGACGGTGACACTATTCATCCAGCTTGTCCTTTGTCTAACATTTTCCAACAACTTCCCCAAACGAAACCAACAAACCAGCAGGTGTGTCATCTCATTGAGCCATGGAGCCAATCACCTGTTGTCTTAACAAACCCAGGTTGGGACTGGATTTAAACAAAAATGTGATGATGATCCCTCCCCATCAAAAGCCCAACGCCATCTTTGCATGAGTGACAGCCAGAAAAATGAGCTGAACTAGATTCTTTCAGCTTTTTTATTTTCCAGTGAATTGTGTCCTGGATCCTCAGCAGGAATTTGGCTGCATCAGCCCTTTTCCAGGCCCATCAGCATTTGATGGAGCTGCTGGCTGCTGTGTGGCAGACCTCTGCCTGCCCGGCAGGTGACTGATGTACACCAGCTCGTGGAGGAGAGCTTTATCAAACGAAGACCCATCACTCTTTTTCTGACATATTGGGGGCTCACCTCAGTTTGGGACTGGGAGATGCACCAGTAAGACTCAGAGAGACATGAAACTTCTCTGTCTGCCTGTATTAACACACATTATTAGAGATGTAAATTAGGTGTTAAGTGTGCTTCATATTTGCATTTCTGTTTTCTTGGTTGCATAAACACAATTTGACAAACATGTCTGCAAGAGCATGATCACATTTGGCTGTTTGTAAGAGCGTGTGTGTGTGCAGGGTGAGTCATTTAGCAGGAAAAGCTGTGAGCAGTCATAATGCTGAGAGCAAGAGTGCAATGACAAATTCATCACTTAACCCTCTCATTCACTCGCCTGACACACACTGAGAAGCATTTTACAAACACAAGCACCTCCAACCTCCAGCTGCCGACCTGGATGGCCTGCAAGAACAAACCTCCAGCTACACACTTCCTTCCCCAGCGAGCCTGCAGCTGCAGGGACCTCCACACAGCACGAACCTCCCTGCATCTGGAACCTGACAAACACACCTGCAGCTGCAGCGACGCTCCAACAACAAAACACACAAACAGCTGGACCGTCCATCACAGTCTAGTCCCACTAACAGATGCTTGACTATTTCTATTTTGTGCACCATTAAGCAAAGGTGTTGTAATTTAACAACAATGAATCATTTTCTCATTAATTCTGAAACATGGCTGTAATTAATGTCACGCTGCTGCCAAATAAAACATTTTATGTTTCTAATTTAGTTTTCGCTTATTAAAAACAAGTTTTATTTTGCACATATAAACCTAATTTTGATATGCCTTTAAAAACAGGCACAATGATGGCTCTAATTTATAAAAATCTGGTTAAAACAAGTGTTAACTGTGTTTTTTTTTGTGTAATATAAAACGTAATTGGAGGAAGAAATTAAGTCAAATAAAGCTCACAAGCTAAAACAGAAACAGACAGTTGGCAGGGCTGAAATGTATAAGTTCATTAACAATATTTGTTGAAAAAGTTCAGTTTTCAGACTTTATCATCAGTATGCTTCACATTGGGCTTATTTGAGCCTGGAAATGACATTTTTTTAGTTGTCTGGAAAGTATTACACATCACTGGTTTCAGTTTACAGCCACCTGAAACCTAAAACAGCTCAAGTTCAGGTCAGTAATTCAATCAAAAACAGAAAAACTAGCAGGAACAGCTAATCTTTTTAATTATTAGCAACTTTAATACATAGATTATGATATATTAGAGCAAGAAAGACTTCTTCAATAAGCTTCTGCTGTCTCTTTGGATAATTCATGCAGAACAACAGATTCTGTCTCCATGCCATGAATGTGCAGCAAAGCTTTGCCTTAAATGTGTAGCGTGAAAAAGGTTTTTCAGAGGCTGCAGTCTGCAGTGTTTTCAGCAAGTCTTGTTTTTAATAAAAACGTGTTCTTAACCAGCAAATAGCTCAAAATACATATGAATAAATCTGTTAACACTGACAAAACAGGAATAAAGAAGACGTTTTTTCCAGGTAAGTCGTAACCAGAAGTGGGTAGCGTAGTGGTAATGTCGCGGACCTTGGCGCGGCAGATGGGGGTTCGAGTCCCCGACACGGCCCTCAGGTAAACCACCGTGGACCCCTGAGCAAGGTCCTTTACCCCCACCAACTGCTTCCCGGGCACTTTAAGTAGCAGCCCACTTCTCTCAGGTTCAATCAGAATGAATTTCCTGATTGGCACACTAATTGGAAATACTTGCCGTCGCTGAAGCGAACCATTGGGTTTCCCGGTTTGTCACCTGCAGATCTGGAGAGGAAACTGCAGCATGACGCCGTAACCCGACGCTCAAGTAAAAACACACACTGCCTATGCGTCAGCGTAGCAGGCCCGGCAGGACGAAGATGTAAATCCAACTTAAGCAACGGAGTACAAACAAGACGTTTCAGTTAATTGTCCTAGTCTGTGTCAACTGTTCAGTAAAACCAGTAAAACCAATGCTAGAGCTGGATGATATGGAAAATAGAAAACTGGTATATTTTAAGTGCAGCCTTGGCCTGGATGCAGGCAGCTCTGACTTTAAAACAAGTTGGTTGTTTGGGTTACCAAGACATGGTTTTTACTGATTCTCTGCAAATTTTGCAAATGACCATTGTTTCTTTTATTTTTTTCCCAGACTTTTAAAACCAAAATATGGCCATGCTGGTAAACTACTGAAACCTTTTTCAGGACAGTTTCCTCCCCTTGCAGCACACGTGCTCTGTGTTGTGGTGTGAGAGGGGTGGCGGCTTCGTGACGGTGCATAACTGGGTCTGAGGAAGTAATGACTGCAGTATTAAGCTACAGGATGTAATTCACAGCTATAATGGCTATGATGAGAAAGAAAGGGAAAACTGTTTTTCTACTGAACTTTTTAATCAACCCTTTTGTCCCTATTGCACCACACAACTATTGATAGATATATATTGTTATTAAATTATCCTCCACCCAAACCAAGGTATAAAACGTGTTTCATGAAAAAGGGTGATGTAAACCCCCTCCCTCTCCCTGCCACTGACTAGTTTTGACCGTATCACGACTTGTGAGAGGCTTTTTTTTACAAAATGAACTCTACGGTGAGTGAAAGAAAGAGGGCAGCGTGACTATGAAGCCCTTGACTTTTTGGTGACTGACATTTGTCAGGGCTCATTGCCTCATCGGAGGTAAAGCTGCCATGTGTTCACCCTCTGACAGAGAATCGGTGTGTGTGTGAAAGAGAGAGAGAGTGTGGTGGGCAGACAGCCAACACAAACTGACAGAGGCTGGCGCCGACGAAGAGGTGACTTAGGGGTGATTAAGCTAAAAGCAGCCGACACAAATGCCAGACCTCAATGACGTGGACAAACTAAGTTAAAATGCCTCTATTCTCTTTCTCTTGTGCTATCCAGCCGTCCAATACCTGACATTCAAGATGCTTACTAAATCATTATTAAATTAAACTGTGTTAATGCTTATGAGAGCCTGAATATCTGCAGAGAAATGGGGCAAAGATCATAACTTATGTGCCAATACAATTATAAAATAAATGATTACATATAGAAAAGCAGAGGATATGAAGTCTGCGTCTCCATTTGTTCCATACAAATTCAGATAAAAATATAGGCCATTTATTTTGTGTGAAGTTCTGTTTATAATGAAGACAATTTGTTATAACTGTGTGTTTTAGCATGAAGAACAAAGATTTAATGAGCAATTAATTAAGCATATTTCACATCCTCCCCCGGTCGGTATTTTTAAGCTTCTTCTTCCCCAGAGAATACACATGCATGGATGTGTGAATGTGTGAAGGGGTCAGGGGTGGTCCTACTTTAACAACACAAGGATGTTAGTTCAACAAAAGGCCATTTCCTGAGAAAAAGAGGCAGATAGAGGGGGGTAGCATAGCAGGTTTTCTTCCTGCCATAAACGGTATGGTAAAATATATTAATACCTGAACATGGTTGACTGCTGCGCATCTCACTCTAAACTCAAAGGAATAATATAATGAGACAACCTCCTATCTTTTAGATAAAGATAAAGCTGCAGGGATTCAGAGTCAAAAAGCGTTTGTGAATCACAATTCATCAAAAAGGTGTATTTGTTAAGAAAAGAAGTTTGTGAAGGCACTAATTTGCAAAAGAAATGTAAAGTCAAACCTTTACAAGCCAAAAAAAGAAAAAAAAAAAAGTTAGTGAAAGGTAGTTCAGGGGCTCGGTGAGTGTAACGCTTCTGTGTGGACTTTGCAGAACAAAGCAACCCCCTGCAGAAAAGCAAAGAACCAAAAAGTGCATTTTAACCTCACATTCTTCATATATGCTTTGCTTAATCTGTTTCCAATGCACTTGTCACAGTTTGTTTTATCAATACACCAGCTCTTCCACCTCACATGTAAGATTTTCTGTGTGTTTTTTTAAGTGCCTTTCCACTTAGTTGTTTTATGCTAAAACTGAAAAAGTGCATGAAAACACGTAGGTGGAAATCCATCTGGTGTTAGAACGTGGATGAGGTGTCCATATATCGCAGACAGAGAGACGAAGAGGAGGCTGAAGGAAAGAAAACAAACTGCACAAGTCTCTGCTCTCCCCACAATGAAAACAACTGAGGATAAATGTGACTATATTCTAGCAACACTATTGTGTATTTCTACCTTTCTTTGTCTCTCTCTCACACACACACACACACACACACACACAGCTGACCTTTGCAGGGAGAAATGAATACATGAATAAAACTAAAATCTGCAAATGACAAATCTGCATTTGGCCCTCTGGGTTTCCCCAGAGGTGAGCTTCAGAGAGTCAAATGAGGGCACTTGGATTTAATCTGCTGCCTCTGGGAGCCACATACACACAAAAATTGCACTACACACACACACACACATCTGAGCTGGCTGACTTGATTCGCCATCAAATGAACTCAGCAAATGGCCAGTCCTATGTAGCCGCTGTAGAGGTACCGGAGTTGGTTCTGCAAGGAAGGAGGAGAACGTGTACGAAGGAAAATTCATCAACATGACAGAAGAGAATTGGAAAGAAGAAACGCAAGGATAAGGAAGGAAAATGATGACATGAGGAAGTGAGGAGAGGGAAAAAGAGACTCCCTAGTGGACTGCAGCGAAGGAAAAAAGGAGGGCTGGGAGGATCAAGGCGAGGGGAGCAGAGGGACCAGCAACAGTTTAACCTTCGACCAGAGAGTTAAGTTGTGGTCAAGACCAGAATCACAAAACAGGTTCATTGTTAGAGAGAAGGAGAAAAGAGGGAGGGGGTCTCTCTTCCTGCTCCGACTCAGTCAGCACGGCTTATCACAGGCAGCGAAACCTGCAGGATTCCTCACTAATCTGTGACCAGCCGGCAGTCGTTCCCTCCGTACCGACGTCTGAGCCCGGCGTGCATGACAGGATGAGCTACATGCTTATTTTCAGACATTCTTGTAACTGATTCATAACCAGCGTTGAGAACATCCATCTCAGGCTCCCACAGCTAAAACAAAGGCTTTAACTACTCGCATCTTTAAACAGAAATAAAAAAACAACTGTTTACGAAGAAAGCAACACAAAGAAAATATTCACACTGAAAATCCTGAAAAAGCAAGTGACTGAATTTCTGCAGACTTTCATATCTGTACCGTGGTGTTTTCACTTTGATTAGTTAAAGTAACTAGAGTTAGTTAAAAAGGGTGAGTTACTGAACATGGGTGCCGTTATAACTTTCCAGGATAAAATTATTCAAAATAATAGTAATGATTTTAGTAAATTCAAACCTCTTCTTTGCCTCTACTCAACTACTGATTGGATGCGGCTTCATTGGGGCCACAGTTACATAGTTAGCAACAAGGATCGTACTAGGTAAAAATTTCAGGGGCTAAGCTCAAAGATGGAAAACGGGGAAGATTGGTCAAAAATATACTGTGCTTCAGACAAACCTCACAAAGATTTCTGCACCATTTGGATCAATCTACCTTTACCAAGTAAACTAAATGCAGGAAGATTAATCATTATTTAACTACTGCTTTTGCATAAATTAAAGCAAATCATCAGCTGGATTTACAAGCTTCAACAAAACATTAGGAGACGATCTCCTGAATGCCACAAAAAACATAAACGTGAATCAGACTCATTTCCATAAACTGGTCTGAAACATATAAACTGGGCTGTGTAGTGTCACCGGAGGGGAGCAGTGTAGGTGTAATGCTTGAGGTTGTAATCCAGTAGAAGAAGCAGGTGTTCTGATTATAAACAAACCTGGGGACAGAATAACAACAGTGGCAATAGTCAGGAAGTAAATCCCAGTCTTCTTACATATTGTATTTACATATACTCAATGCAAATGAAAACGAACCTGCTCGCTTGCAGTAATTTGCATGTTAAGGAGATAATAGTGTTAAAAAAATCGCAATGTTACTCTGTTGCATAAAAGATGATCAGCAGCCCCAAAAATCAACTAAAAAAAGAAGCTGTATGCACAAACAAATTCACTAATATAGATAATTATATCCATCATTGTCCTGATGTGCTCTCTTGCGCAGATGTTGCACTAAACCGTCTCCAGGTAGGACCGGGTTGGAAAAACTAGGTGAATTTTTTTGTTCTTAGGCTCCATTTAACAAACTGATATACTGTATATCCTCTCTTGTAAGAACTTCAAGTCCTTAAACGTTGATTCCAGCATCATCATGAACTCTTCATCTGAGAACATACTGTTTGCCATTTTCTTTGGCCGGGAATGGGAACTCTCTTTCCCTCTGAGGCTGGTAATCCATCTCCACTCAAACGTGGCCACTCGTTTGCCCTGTAAAATGAGCTGCTGATGGCTGATAAACTTCATCTTTAATCCGCCACCACATCAGTCTTTTTCACTTCTTTTAAATTAATGGGCTTACCAAGAAACCGCATCCACTCAGCGACCAGGAGATTCTGCAGTGGTTGTAATAAGCAGCAGTCCACTGCTGTGGAGGCTGAAGCCTGCCAGAACTACAAGATAATTGCTGACTAATGACTAGTTAATCCACTAACACATTTAACTATTCAAAGGGCCTCCTTCAAATGCTTTAAGTGTGGTTACTGTGAAGTGCTAGACTTCATATTGCATCACTATATCTGAATCTGGGTTTTTTTTTCCATCATGGTAAAAAGCCAGTCAAGCAAAATATTTCATTTGTGTGACCCCTGAATGGTGCACACTTATGGGTTTTTTTTGGTCTTTTTAATAGATAAATGAATGATTTTTAATAATTCAGTAAAGTTGATAGGGTCTATACTTCTTATAATTAGTGGGTTTAATTTTACCAGACGTACTATATCATGATGTAACCTGTTTAGACAGTAACTTGTGTCTTCAGAGGACATAGTACATGTCTGATAGCAAAATTAACCCCACTAAATACATAAATCATTTTGTACACACGTAGTTGGATTTTTGTAAAATTGAGTCTCTTTCCACCTCTGTCTGGAAAATAAAACTTGTTTCTGAGTGGGTCCGCTCCTAAACCGTCTGCCGGGAGAAGTGATGATGACTGGGGGATGAGCTTGCTGCTTAAATGGAGGGGAAAGCGTTTGCAGGTGGAAAGAGGCTTTAAAGGTAGGTTCCCCCTGAAAATAAATGCTAGACTTGTGCAAGTGAAATCTGTCTTAATCCGCACCTTTGGGCCTCTACTCTCATGTGGCAGTGAGTTTTGTTTGCAACTCCCTCTCCCCCGTCTGTATTTCATTTTTTCCTTTTGTTTTGGTGTGTTGGGACGTTTCTGGGTGGAGATTCGCGTACTGTCTCCAGCCGATGACAGAGCTAAAGGCGTGGTGCTCTGTGGGGATAAACTCATCGACTGAGTAAAAAGCAGTCACTCAAATTCTCGAGGGAAAAAAAAACGAAAAGGAAGTATTCTGCAGCAAAAATAGCTTCAGATAGTGCACACTGGAAAACCAGACCCAATATTGGTCTGGCTTTCTCCCGCTTCCAAGCTTTGAAAGAGATGCTTGGGGCTGAGGAGCGAAGCTCCCTTTAGCCCGAAAGGAGGGGCTCTCAGTTTGAATGGTGTTTACAAACACAAACGAGGGGAAACTTCAGACTCTACCTTTAAAAAAAACAAATGAAGCATAGATCTTTCAGAGTGAAGGTGATAATAAAAGTAAGCTGGACAGGCCGTTGGATCTGAGCAGGTCACACGGCTGATTGTCTGTTTTAAACGGAGTTAAAATTCTCTCTCGCTGCTTGGTCGCCTGGACGGTAAATGAAGCGGATCCAGTGTAAACAGGTAGCTCATGGGATGTCAGAGTATTTTTGTCGCAGGCAGTGATGTTTTGAACACTAAAACCCGGCAGATACATGAATGGAGTTTTCACATCTTTGGTCGGAGGTTTTTGAAAGGAGCGTGTTTAATGTTGCAAATCTGCACTTTTGTGCATGACAGGCCAAATCCTGAGCTGCTTTCAGAGTTGCATTGCAGAACACGAGCGTTAAAGTCCATCTGCTCTTTAACCGGACTCGATGTCCTCCTATTGCGTCCCGGCCACGTTCAGACATCAGGAATTGTTGTGGATAAGTCAGCACAGCCACGCTCTCCCTTCAACCTTGTCTGCAACATTTTCTTTTGCGTTCAGCTAAAACGACGTGCTGCAACATTTCCGCTCTTATGACATGGAGACCAGCCGGTAGATGTCCGCTACATCTCAGAGATAAAAGACCAGAACGCATGTCTGAATGTAAGCGTTAGAAAGGACAAAGTCCGCACTATTCCCGCTTTCCAGAGCAAGTCTGAAAGGGGTTGTAGAAAAAATGGTTTTGTTTTGTGAAATACCCTCGGACAGTAAGCGTATAATGCCCTCATATACAGCTACGCACACACGGACATAACTAATCTAAAGACGGCCATAATAACAATAACTAATAATAACTTTTTTTTTGTACTTATAAAGCAGAAAATCAGAAATATCTGGGATTGTAACATTTAAAAGCAGATACTTATTACATATTGATAAGCACACAATATGTAATTCAAAGACTCAGGAGTTTTCCTATGAAATGCCGGCTGCAGCAGATGGGCTAACAATGTGCATAAAGTCCAAAACTGCTAAACTCAGACATCCTTCAGCTCCTTTTGAAGGGCTTTGATTGACAAGGTGCAGAAGCCTGCTCTTCCCTGCACATCGCGAGTGTGTAGGAGGGTGTGAGTGTGCAGGAGGAGGTTGAGGCATTCAGCCTGTTAAGCATCTGTCATTAAGCAGTGCAAGTTGTGTGTCTTTCATGGTGCACTGCTTTCACTCCATCAGCTCTCCGTTTCCAAACAGGGGTTAACCAAGGCCAAGCAGCCCCCCTCCCTCACATGCACCTGAAATAATTATTTAACTAATAAGAATCTTATTTGAAAACATATGGAGTTTTGACTCAAACAAAATTACAACCCATATAAATATATAAAAAAAACAATCTTTTGTTGTAACATTAGAAATATTGAATAAATCCGATTAGCTGCTAGTTAACATGTAACAGGATGTTACTGAAAGTTCAAGGATCTTATAGGAGACGTCTTTCGTACAGATGATCGTTAATTAAAATGTTATTCCTTTTATTCAACTCTAAATTTCAATTTCCTAGTTGGAGTAAATAAAAGTATTAATCATATTAAGTGAAGGTGGTTGAGGTGACAAACTAAAACAGCAGCCTTTTCTGACTGTTCTAGAAAACTGCTCATTGCTAACATCCAGTAAGCTTTTGTTTTTGCATAAATCTCATCTGTGAATAAATTCTAACAAATAAACCCACAGGCTTAAGATGCACTCACATTTCTAACATCTGGGGCAATTTTCTCTTCACTAGTGAAGGATTTCCTTTTTTTCATAGCTGGCTTTTCAAATACTCTGGTGAAATTAATTAAGGAAACTTGTTGGCACAATTTCAATGTCTGCATATACTGCAGTACAAAAAAAAAAGAGAAGAAGAATAAATAAAACAAACACAAGCTTTGCCAGAGATGAAGCCTGACCTTGTTCAAATCCTTCATCCCTGAAGAGTCCACTTGAGACTTCTCTTTAAAGAAAAAAAAAAATCAATTACTGAGGGATACTGCAGATTATTACTGACACGATGTAATAACAGATCCATATTTTCTGGCCTACAGTTACTATTTAAACTGATAACGCGCTTTTGATGCGCAGGTGAAATAATAAAAACGATGACTATGTTGCAAATGTTTTCCCTCATTTAAATATAAGAGGAGTTATAGAGTATGAACCTGCTGCTTCTCCATAATTCCTCAGAGAAAATTTCTTCCTTTTGTTGTAGAAATCTGACCAATAAATCTGACTGAACATTTACTTTAGTGAGATGTATAAAATTAAACAAAGTGGCTGTAAAACTGTGGTTTATAGCTGTTTTCCACCATGCTGCTGGTGATAGTCCAGTTAACTGTATTGTGGGTCTGTACATGGAAATGTTACTGCAGTGTCTTCGGCGTGTCCACTGGAGGCCAACCACACAAATAAATGTGTCTTCATGTACCTCAGTGTTGGATCTAATTAAAGGTTTCTGTTTACTTGCGCGTGGGGCCTGTGTGGCTTAAGTTTTGCCAGCTGCACCAGTCCACGTGGGTCCGACTGCTCTCTTCACTGCTGACACAATACATCCTAAATATTTGTAACGCTTTGGGCAGACTATGCATGCACCTGGAACTGCATCTATTAATAGATAACAAAGAAGATGAGGGGCAGAACAACTACATGGAGACTTGTTTTGAATAGAGATGCACCAATCCAGTTTGGGCCGAGCATATCGATACCGATCCGATACTAGTAGGACTGTCACAAACGATTATTTTGATAATCGATTAGTCATCAATTATTCTGTCGATTAGTCAACTAATCGGATCATACAAAAACTGCAGCAAATTTACAGAACCAGTCAAAAGTTTAGACACTTTCTCACTGAATCTAATGGGAAAACGTGTCCAAGCTTTTGACTGGTAGTGTGTGTGTGTTTATTTATGTCAATCGTTGCAGCCCTAGATACTGCTGTTGAATGAAGGAACCGTATACCTACTATCAACATAAACATTTAGCCTCGTAAAAAAAAAAAAAAAAGGTAAGACATTAACACAGATATAAATGTACTTAATATTATTCATTAACAAAAAAGTGTACATCTATTATGATATCAATAAAAACAGAAATGACTGGATCACATTCATCCGATATCCAATCCAGCCAATTTGTCAATATCAGAGCCGATATCCGATCAAGGTATCGGATCGGTGCATCTTTAGTTTTGAAGGGAGAAAGTCTAAATTGTCACCTACTCTGTGGTCTTTACGTGTTATGGATGCAAAACACTGATACAGCTGACCCAAATAGTATGCACATTGAAAAGTCTTTCCATGTCTCACAAAATATCTGAAAGTAAATAGTTATTGTATTTGTATTCTGGCTCAAATACACCATTGCACGCCACCTCTGGATACAAAAACCCAAGATGCTGATGGCTCAATGCCGAACTCAAGGCTTCACATCAGTTCACAACCCTGCAGCAGACAACACACTGCCTACATCCATGGTTGGTTTACATAGAACGTAGCAAGAATCTGTTTTTTCATCTCTGATTCAGAAGTGAAGATGGTTATTTATTTATTTTTTGGTAAACAGGCTTTTAAAAGCAGAAAGGACAGCTGATTTCCTGTTGGAATGGAAAGGACATGTTAATAAAAATGCCAGCAAAAACTTTTCAATGACATTTGATTCGTTCGTCTTTGCAGAGCTGCAACATAACCCATTTCTAAATGTTAAAAAAAAAGAAAAGAAAAAAAAAAGCTGTTCTGTGTACAGTCCTAGCCAAAAGACATCTATCATAGCCCACATATTTTCACCATCGAAGACAGCCATCAAGCCCAACATGAGGAGAGAAGTTGTTTTTAAAGCAGCAGCAGAGCAGACCACCGCAGCTACAGCAGCGTTTATCAGGTGGTTGTTACACGCTACATTTCCTGAGCGATGCAGTTGCATCCTGGCCTGCAGGAGCACGCTGCTGAGTGGCTGGAGGAGCTCAGCCACACAGGCAGCGAGCTGTTGATGAAGTGAGGGGTCACTGCGGGGCTAAGTGAGACCTCACACTGGACAAGCAGGCCAGACCTCGGGCCACCGTGGCATATGGGTGTGAAGGAGGTGAGGAAGCCGAGAAGGGGCGGGGTGGTGGGGGAGCGGCCAAGCTGTCCACTCTGCCTCTCATGAGACCCCCAGCTGTCACAACAGACACTTACCAGCCCTCACACTAAACACCCACCAGGGAGAAAGGGGGTAGCATCCTTCCTCAGTCAAACAGTAGGATGGCAAAGAGGGAAGCTTAAGCTCTTCTTCCTGCTGCTGTGGTGTCTGAGGAATGCTGGGATCTGCCTCCGCCCTGCCACCTCTGAAGCCAGGCTCCAAACCCGCTAATTATAGCTGCCAAAGGATGAGGGTGCAACCTAAATAGCTATTTTAGGTCCGCTGTGCAGAGAGAGCAGAGACAGTCGCAGCAGGATGTGAAGCTGCAGCCTCAACTGTCACATAATAAAACACACACAGCTGCAGTGCAGGCGAGCTGAGGTCAGCCTGCAGAGAAGGCGCGATGGCAGCAGTTCACACAGTTGCACGGGCTTCTTTCTTTTTGGCAATCTCATAAAGATAAACAGGGCTATGAGGAGGTATCATATAACTAAGAACAATCCCAGAGACACGCAAGTGCATCAACATATTTTCTCTGCAGAGATCTGGACTGATGTGCAGTTTTAGTTCGATCTGAAAAGTATTAAAATGATTAAAAAACACAATCATGTAACAAATCTATTTTGATCATGCTAAAATTAAACATTTAGTTGAATCGTTGAAAGAAAAGCAAACTTTAAAGAATCTATTTGTTAATTTAGTAGAGTCAATATCTAAATGTTGAACACATGGATGAATTATAGAGATGCTGCCAAGATAATGAAGGTGAATACAGTCAGGGTTTCATGTTATAGTGTTCCCATGATGTATAATGTAATTTTAAATCAGGTCCATTATAGTAGATCACACCTGCTTCATTGATTTTTTCCCCTCTGTTTTCTTTTCATTTAATTATAAAGTTTAGAGAATGTCCTGCTTTCTGGGAAAATTAATTCTTATTCCAGGATTTAAACTAAGCTGAAAATGAATCTATTCTTAATTTTCATCACAAATTTATCCTTTTTTTAATCCAAACCAAGCTTCTTTCCTTTGATCCAACACTGATATAAAATTCAAAGATCAAATATTTTAATGTGTAATCTGGCAATAAAAACAGAATCAATAAGGAACTGGAAATCTAAGCAAATGGGAATCTTGTAAATCAGATTTTAATAGATCAGCTAGATCAGAGGCCACATCAAGCCCCATTTTCTAATTATTCCAGTTTCAAAAATTGTAATTTTTCTAAAAAATATTCCATTCAGTGGAATAAAAAAAAACCTGAGTGCTTGCACCTCTGCAAATATAGCAAACTCCCCTTCAAGGAGACTTTTCTGTTATCATGACTTGTCTGCACAAACTCCCATCTGCCTCCGTTTCAAAAATGCATGTTTACTTCACCGTCAACAAAACACGGCGTTCTTTCCACACCTGAAAAGCTATTGACAAGGTGTCCTGGTACCACGCGTATCACTTAACCCCATGTCAAAACACAGGTGTAACACAAGCCCGGGGAGCAGGCGAAGGTCCTGAGCTCATAAAGGAATGTGCGCGCTGGGAGCTGCACCCTGCATGTAAGAAAGGCCTCTCGCTGAGAGCGTGCAGCAGAGTACAGAGTTACTGCAGAACGCAGAGCTGGAAAACAGCCAGATCTGACAGAGGAGCAGACACACCTTCACCTCAGGGATCCACAACACCAGGAGAAATGTGAGTCAGCGACAATAAAAGAGAGTGATGGTAGTCGTCGGGCAAATGGGATGATAGCGAGATACGGGAAGGTGCTCTTACCACGGTGCTCCGTATATCCGGAATCCCTTTATGGTGACGTCCGAGTCCTGTAGGTACACACAGTTTGTGAGGAGTGACTGGACATTGTCAAAGTCCTCTGGTTTGAGTTTGGAGACTGAAGGGAATCTGTAGTAATCCTGCTTGATCAGCTCGGCCATAAAGTCTTTATCAAAGGTCAGCTCGTGGTTCCCGGCGATCACCACCTTAAACTCATACGGGAGGCCACCTAGAAGACACAAGAACAAGCAGCAGAGGAGTCGTAAGCTGAGGTCCTAAATTCACATATGCATCCTCACATTAAATTCTGATCTTCATCATTTTCTGAAAGTCTTAAATGAGACAACACTTCTCCCAAACCATCCTACCAGATCAATAGCAGCAGCAGTATAGCTGTAGCAACATTTGGAGGCTACAAGCTGAAGCTGAGGACTTTGGATCAATATGTTCGAGCTGAGGCCTGAGCAGCATAATAACGCTGAAGTGACTGATGTAAAAATATTGGCAATTTCCCACCAAAATGTTACTGTATTGGTCAGACCAGCAAACCAGTATTAAAGCTCGACAAACCAGTTTGTACACGGAGGCTGCAGAAACCAAATGGACTATAAACTAAACCGATACATCGTACAGATCATTTCATTAAGAATCAAAAGAAGTACAGGCCAGTGTTTCATAATTCAGACACGTTGAAAGATCTGAGCAAAGAATCAGAAGGTTTAGTTTCAAAGGTTCGTGTACACTCACTGGCCACTTTATTAGGTACACCACAAATAGCCAATCACCCAATCACATGGCAGCAGCTTGGTGCAGTTAGGCAAGGCAAGTTTATTTGTATAGCATGTTTACAAATATTTACTTCACATTTACATTTTAGGGATGGAGACGTCAAAAATGAGTACTGAGCATCAGAATGAGGAAGAAATGGGATTTAAAGGTTGAATATGGAATACGGACAGAACAGCGACATCACGTGTGTCTAGGTTGTAGTTGCAACGGCAGAAAAACAACTCCAGCCGCTGGGATGCCAGGTTCACTGCCGATACGCTAGTGACCAACAGTCTGCAGCATGTCCAACACGTAACACAGAGGAGTTTATAACAGACAGCTAACGTTAGCCATGTTAGCAAACAAGCTAGATTACCGATCCAGCAGGAAAGTAGCCATTTCAGTGTTTTACTCCGTGGAAAACGTTTATGTGGGTCCATTTAGTGAAGTCTTCAGCTAAATTTACTCCAGGTTTTGCTCTTCTCAGGTCACTCCTCCTCAGAAACAGATAACAATATCTCCAGGGCTCTGAAACAGCTGCTTCACTGGTCGTCTCCACGGTTTTCCCCTGTACAAGACTAACTATGACCGAACTATTGTGTCCACACATAGATCGTATTTGGCAACCTGCAATGGCGGCGTGTATTGGCTTATAGACGTAAATAAAATGCCATTATCGAACCCGTAAAAAATTATTTTATAATTATTTTTAGGCCAAATATAATTTTTCTGGGAAATGTTATACTTTCATTCTGTACACCCCCAAACGACCTGTGGAGGTATTCTTTTTTTAAAAATATAGCTTTTAATAAAAATGTTCCATATTCAACCTTTAAGTGTCTTTGAACGTGGCATGGTTGTTGGTCTGAGTATTTACAGGGATGCCGCTGTGGCGATGCTATTGTACATGCTGTGTTTTTATCATCACTATGAAACCTTGTAAAATCCTAAATTAATTAAATAATTACAAATGTTGTGACCTAACTTTGAATACAAATGTTTTCATGCAATACAACTACTTTTTAAGTACATTTTTATACATTTGATTTTATAAATAATTGATTAATGTGCAAATGATTTGTATTTTGACATTTTTGAGTTTTTTTTTAATGTTTCTATGGCAAATGTTCATTGACATCTCTTAATTCTTCATATCATCTACTTGAGATTGTTCCCTCCATCGAAGCAGAACGACATTTCATTAAAACATGGAGGCTGTGGGTACTTTTCACTTGGTAAGTTTCTACAGAAAGAGCAGTTTCTTAACATTTTCTATGTGGCTTACATTCGCTCCATCTGTAACTGTGTGAATCTAACCCGGAGCACAGATCACGACTGCAACGAAAGTAAGATAATTGGAGAAGAGAAATCTTTTCACTTCACACAGTTGCAGAGGTTAGAACCACAGCTGACAGTTGGGCTTGACCCCTGCAGACCACCGTCCATCTCTGTTGATGTCAGGCAGCTGGAAAAAGCATGAACCTGAACCTGAACTAAATAGAGAAGAACATCCATTACAGTCCTCATCCCCTCATCTTTCAACTTGTGCTGTGCCCTTTTCTCTCTCCTCTGTCGAGGTGATTTGTCCCGGTTCCCCTCCGCTATCAAGAAACTGACTTGCTACTTTATTCCAGCCGACTGAGCACTCAACGAAAGGTTCTGGCCTTCATCACCTTCTATTCACTCTATATTGCTCTGTCCTCTTCTGGAATCAGTTTTCTAAGGTTGATTTTGTTCCAGTTCTCCCTCTTTATATTATATTTTGTCTGTTTTGTACAGACTAATAATCAGAATAATTCATGCTGCAGCACTCGTCTTGAAGCAGCAACAACCCAAACCAGTGTAGGAATTATAATAAGGCAGCAGCTAATGGGTACAGTTATATTTGCTTATTCTTCATAGTTGTTTTTTTTTAATCTGGTCTTGACTTAAAAATAACAGAAAAATGAAACATGCATGTCATAACGGCTCTATGTAATGAGGTGTGGATAAGGGGCTCTGTCAAAACAGAAAAAAAAAAGGAAATATTGAAGTTATGTGACTATGGTGAGTGTGTTTTGGATACATCTAGACTACAAAGGGCACAATGAGTGGAAAAAAATCGCCATGCAAAAATGCTGTACTTTGGAAACAGGCTACAATTAAAATAAAACAGACCCAACCAAGACTTAAAGGATAAGTTTCTTCTTTTTCAACGTGGACCTTATTTCTAGGAGTTCATATGTGCATTTACTCACCGGTAAAGTTTCTGCATCACTTTGAGTCCTTCGAAAGATATTACGCTGAGTCGCCCTTCGGTGTTCCTCCAGCAAAATGGGAGATACAGGGCAGCCACTATAGAAAGCATTATCTGCAGCAAAACTCCTTGATTTTCGCCAATACTTTAAGTAGAATGAACGAACGAGTACTATTGTCCCATGAGTTCAGATTTAGCTTTCCGTTAGTTATCAGGGTCTACTACACACTTTTTGGGGCTGCACGTTCACGATGCGCGCTTCCGTAGTACAGCTGAGAGGAGCAGCTCGCTACCCAGACAACAACAAAAACACAGTTTGTGAAACTCTGAACTCACAGGACAATAGCACTCGTTCATTCTACTTAAAGCATTGATGAAATGAAGGAGATTTGATGCAGATAATGTCTTATATAGTGGCTGTCCCATCTCCGCCATGATACTGGACATTCACCGAAAGGCGACTTGGTGTAATATTTTCTGAAGGACTCGAAGTGATGCAGAAAATTTACCGGTGAGCAAATGCACGTATATACTTCTAGAAATAAGGTCCAGGTTGAATCCTTTAAATTTCAGCTTAAAGACAACTCTGAGGGGAATTGAAACTGCCTAAAAACAAAGTAAAAGTTTCAGACAGAAAGCCCCAAACCTCCCATCGCTGCAGGATCTTATAAAAACATGGCCTGCTGAGTCTGGAAAATGAAATCAAGCTTTCAGACTCCACTTTGGTGTTGAAGGCCCTCTATGGTTTAGCTCCTGCCCCACTACAAGAGTACATTCAAAATAAAGAATGAATTCACCCATCACAAAAGAGTGATAATCAAATTCCACTTTTAAGAAGTGTATTAGTTTAGCCTGTGTTCTCGCTCCATGCCTCACATTACCTGTTCAAACAGATCGGCTAATCTCAACACCTTTAGAAAAAAAAAATGAAATCATGGTTCTTAGAGAAATTCGGCTTTTCCTGGTTCATAACATATTCAGTTGTGATGTTAGCCCTCAGCTAACATCACAATACTGATGGAGAATCAGAATCTGATCTTGCACATGGATGTAATTTTACTATTCTACTATGATGTATGTAAATGATTAAATGATTAAATTTGTCATTTATGAAAGAACCTCTCAAATTCTCAACCTTGAACTGTATTATCTTTGAAAAGATCTACTTTTAGGAAGATTGAAAATGTAATGGAGCTTTTTCTTTATACTTAGATGTGCACTGTTTTTATTGCGCCATTGCTTTTGGCTTTGATGTCTTTCGCTTGAATTTGCTCACAAACAGAAACTAGGTATAGAAACTAGCTCTAAATAAATATCGTTTAACATATCTTTTGTAATGTTTTTAAAGATAAACTCAAACTGTACCCTTCAAGTCTGCAGAAAAAAACAAACAGGATCACCAAACACGTGGCAGCTTTCAGAGCTAAAGCTCAGTGGAGTTTTCTATCTGGCTGCAGAGAAACAAGCTTCTCCAGCTGGTGGAGACCTTGGAGTTGCAGTATAATCTGCTCCCATCACGAGCTTCACTTTTTTTATCTTATTATCACAATTAAGCCCAGGTGAAGGACTGAAGGAGTCCTAGTTTAGATATGCAACATGGGGCTCTTTTCCAGATACATACGAAACATGTTTATTGACCAAAACAACATAAAAAAAAAAAAATTACTAAAGCAAAACTAAATAATTTACATATAATTAGGGGTGTGAGAAAATATCAATATACCATGATATGTTATGCTGCTATAACAGATCAATATTAAAATGCAATGCATCAATCTTTTTACGAACGAAATCTTGGAAGATCTCGTTGCTCCGATACAAAATCTTGAGAAATCTTGTTCCATAAGCAACAGTCCAGCATGTTGAAAATCCCTGTTATTCTGGAAGAACTTCATATCCCAGCATTCCTTTCAGAGTCATGTGACTACGGTGCAGCTGCTGCTGCTTTAGCCTGACTTGCTTTGAAGCTGCTTATAGTTTTAAGTTGTTGGTTAAGTTACCAACTTGTCAGAAACATTATAATTAGCCACTAGTTGGCAATAACCTGCTAGTATCTGACATATGGCAGCATTGCTGATGTTTTATATGCTTTTAAAACCTATTTGCTTTGGATAAAGTGAAGTGTAACTCCACATTATCCATGTTATCATACCAGACACACCATTCCTTACGCAGAACTTTCAGTATTATGCTGTAAACACAATATCGCAATATATTGTCTTGCTTTTAGTATCTCAATATATCATAATATATTGTATCGCTAATCCTATATCATGGTATATCGTATCACCAGACCCTTACCTACATACACTCACTGGCCACTTTATTAGGTACACCTTGCTAGTACTGGGTTGGACCCCTTTTGCCTTCAGAACTGCCTTAATCCTTCGTGGCATAGATTCAACAAGGTATTGGAAAAAAATCCTCAGAGATTTTGCTCCATATTGACATGACAGCATCACGCAGTTGCTGCAGATTTGTCGGCCGCACATCCATAATGAGAACCTCCCGTTCTACCACATCCCAAAGGTGCTACATTGGATTGACATCTGGTAACTGTGGAGGCCATTTGAGTACAATGAACTCAATGTCATGTTTCAAAAAACCAGTCTGAGATGATTCCTGCTTTATGAAATGGTGCTTTATCCTGCTGGAAGCAGCATCAGAGGATGTTACACTGTGGTCATAAAGGGATGGACATGGTCAGCAACAATACTCAGGTAGGCTGTGGTGGTTAAACCGCTACGTCCGTACTAAGGGGCCCAAAGTGTTCTAAGAAAATCTCTCCCACACCATCACACCACCACCACCAACCTGAACCATTAATACAAGGCAGGATGGATCCATGCTTCCATGTTGTTGACACCAAATTCTGAGTCTACCATCCACATTTCGTAGCAGAAATCGAGACGCATCAGACAAGGCAACATTTCTCCATCTTCTTTTGTCCAGTGTTGGTGAGTGTGTGTGAATTGCAGCCTCAGTTTCCTGTTCTTAGCTGACAAGAGTGGCTCCCAAGAGCGGTCTTCTGCTGCTGTAGCCCATCTGCTTCCAGGTTGGATGTGTTGTGCATTCAGAGATGCTCTTCTGCATACTTCAGTTGTAACAAGTGGTTATTTGGGTTACTGTTGCCTTTCTATCAGTTCGAACCAGTCTGGCCATTCTCCTCTGACCTCTGGCATCAACAAGGCATTTGTGCCCACAGAACTGCTGCTCACTGGATATTTTCTCTTTTTCAGCCCATTCTCTGTTAACTCTAGAGATGCTTGTGCAGAAAAATCCCAGTAGATCAGCAGTTTCTGAAATGCTCAGACCAACAACCATGCCACATTCAAAGTCACTTAAATGACCTTTCTTCCCCCATTCTGATGCTTGGTTTGAACTGATGCAGATCGTCTTGACCATGTCTACATGCCTAAATGCATTGAGTTTCTGCCATGTGATTGGCTGATTAGAAATTTGCGTTAACGAGCAGTGGGGACAGGTGTACCTCATAAAGTGGCCAGTGTGTAATTTATAACTGGCAAGCCTGCAGCTGCCCACTAGACTTGACTGACAGGGAAAAGCTTGTCTCTCAATGGCTTAGCATGTTGCTGCTGCCAGTTCCAACAAGCTATGAGGCAAGTCAGGTGGCAAAGGGAATAAAATGTTCAACAGAGTCCAAAATCTATAGCAGACCTACTCAATTCAGTCCTACAAGGGCCACAATCCAGCAGGTTTTCTACGTCTCCCTGATCCAGCACAAGTTAATGAGTCATTGAGCAGAGCTTGACTGGCTATTGGATCTATTCAGTTCAATTCAGGTGTGTTGGAGAAGGGAGAGATAGAAAACCTGCTGAAACATGGCCCTCATAGGACCAGATCGAGTAGCCCTGATCTATAGGTTGAAAAATAAACAAAACAAAACAAAAGAGCTGTTTGGATTCACAGTATGTGAAAGAAAACGATGGAAGTGTGATGCTTCAGTTTGCTGCGACACAACTGCAACAAAAACTAATAAAAGCTGAATTCATGAGATCTAAACAGATTGGCTCGATAAAAATTAAATCTACCACATCCTGCTCGGCTGCATGCGTGTGTGTAATTCTGTAAGGGTGAGCTCTCCGATGCTGGAGATGAAAGAATCATTGCTCCCTGGTCTATAGGTTTCATTCCTGCTGCTCTAAATTAGCTCTTGTCGCATCTCAGGATCATAAATTCCCGTCTAACTTTAAATGAAAGCGCCGCCTCTCAGTCCCCCAGCACTCTAACTGGATCATGCATCCATTTACACACTCAAACGCACACACACAACCCAGAGCAAAGCACAGTCTTTGCAACCACCAGGCAGGGAAACGCTGGCCAAAACTAAATTACCATCAAACAACTCAAACTGCATTATTCCACTGGGAATTTCTGCTGCTTTTATTGCCACTGTGATTTCTTTCATGGAGTCTTGATGGAGAAATGAACCTGGATTATTTTTACTTTCATTCTTCAACAACAAACAGGTGTCCAAACAGCAGAACATAGAGGCTTGAAATGTTTTGTCATACCTTTCAAACAGGCAGACACTAACACTGGAAACATTCACTATGTTTTAATTAGAAAGTCTTTTTTCACACAGCTTAAAAAAAAAGAGGATTTAAAAAATATTGAACAGATCACATAAAGGTGGCAATCAAAGAAAATTAATCTGTCATCCCTCCTCACATCTCTACAAACAAATCCATGAGGAAATACGACAAAATCGAAGAACACACTCTTTAATTAGAATACGGCTTCTATATAAACAAACCACCCGTCTGTCGGTCTATCCACATTTATCCAGATTATGTCAAAATCTACTAAAGCTAAATTAACATGAATTTGAAATAATTTTTTTTAGCTATGAACAAACTTGATAAAGAATAACAGGTTTATTTCATGTTGGAAATTATTTTAGTCCAAAATGGCATTGGAAATTTACACCTAATGCATTGAGAGTCCAACACACCCCCCCCCCACACACACAGCTAAAAGAGGAAGATCAGAGTCAGAGCTCCGGCATCAGATCGGCCGGGTCAGGGAGAGCTCGCTCCTCTGCATCGATCTCCAATGATCTCCAGTGAGAGGCCAAACAGCAGTCGATGGCCCGGACAAACTGCTGTCTCCTCTGGGTGTGTGAGAGGAGCAAACAGAGGAGGCAGCCAAGGAACACACACCCACCACTCATTTAGTGAAAGAAAAAAGGAGAAGCTCCTGGCTAACAAACTCTTCTGCCAACAAGGATTTCATCTATTATTCCATTATTCTCTCCACTGCAGAAAATCTTTATGCTGTTAAACCTTCAGCCACTCAGATGCCGCCTTTCTTTTAGTTCTACTTGTGTGAAGACTGGCTTTTGCGTAGCTTTGTTCCCTGAACCATTAAAGCTAAGAGTAGTGAAAGCTGTCCAAGCTTTAGTTTTAGTTATAACGGGTTCCTGTTTTCTAACACGAACCCAGTTTGATCTGAGACGGCTGGAGTGTCAGTGGAAAACCAGCTCTCTGAATCCTGTAACTCTTCATTCTCACCAGACTGCAAAATGTTGTACTTCTATGTAAAAAATCCAGACTGTCAACATGAATTTTAAGAAAAAAAGCTTTTTTCAAAGGATATGGGGAGCCTAACCAGACTGTGGGGATAAAAATGACAACTGTGGACAGAAAATACGTAGTTTTAAAACTTACATAGATGCAGTAAACTTTTTGACCTTTTCTGAGAAACTACAGCTGCTTTCAGACATGTTTAAGTTGAGGACAACTTAAAAAAAAAAGACCAAAACAGACCCTCTGGGGAATTTATCTTTATGATTTAGCTAAATTATAAAATGTGCGTAAACACATCCTCCATCCAGCAAATACTGGATACTGACGCAGCAAATACATGTTTAGTCAATGTAACATACTAATATTTAGAGAAGCAATAAAATGTTTTCACTGCTCATGTGGTAATAATTTATCCTTTTGCCTTCCAACCCTCTCCTTCATGATTCACTGCAACTGGACTGCAAATATTCTAATTTTTTTATGAAAATGAATTAAAGAACAAATTAAAGAAGTGTTTGTATATCTCTTAACAGAGATGCAAAATTACCATAATCAGTACTCTGATGAGTATTAACGGATGATCAGTAAAACAACCTAAAGTTTTCATTTTGTGACAAACTTCACCATCTATACAATTTCTGATTCTTACTTTTTGAAAAGAAAAGGTACAAATTTGTCAAGAGAGAAAGGATAGAAATTAGCTTTGCTATAATCCTGAGTATTTACATTTTAGATTCATTAATATGCACTGTCCCTTTTTAAATAAATAAAATAAATTCAATCTTACTTGTTATGAATTGGCTGATATGGACGGTTATCATAAATTGGTCTAATGTGGATTATATGACAGATTAGTTTTAACTGGATTATAACTGGACTACGATAAACTGGATTAAACTGAACTGCATCTTTAAAATCACTTTGAGATTGGCCACTATTTCAAGTCAACAATGAAGAGCAGATATTTAACACATCTTTAAATTTACTTTTTAAAAGGTATATAAATTTATTGTTTTAAAAAAAGATTACTTACGTACTTTTTATCCTCTTTGACGACTTGCAGGATAGTTCTTGTGTACTAATGAAAATTTTCTAAAACCTCAAAGTAACATATTCTGTAGTTAATTTAATACTACGATACTTTTCAACCTTAAAACTTTGAACATTCCTGGAGCTGTCAATGCCCTGCAGCTTCCCGAGGCTGAGAGATCACATAATAGCTGCATTTTGCTTTTCGGCATAACGTCACAAATCAATTAAAAATTTATTTGTATAGTCCTTTACAAAAACCAGATGATACTCAAAATGCTTTACAATGTAGACATAAAAAGTACACAAATGCACAAAACGCTAAATAAAAAAAAAAAATAACTGGAGAGTGCCACAGTGCTGCAGGGCACTAAGAGCCGTTAAAAAGCGCATAAAATGAGTTAAAATGCATAAATAAATAAAAACTGTACCTAAAAACTGCCCTAGTTTGAGTTAAATGCTAATCTAAAAAAATGGGTCTTCAGCTTTAAATTAAAGAAGTTAGGATCAGTGGTGATACGAATATCGAGGGGCAGTTGTTCCAAAGTGTAGGAGCAGCAACTGAAAAAGAACGGTTACCCCACTGCTTGTATCTTGACCTTGGGACCTCAAGCAAAAGCTGACCAGAAGAATACAGGGCCCTGATGTGATCACGGATAGTTAAAATCTCTGACAAGTAGGATGGTGCCTGACTGTGAACGGCATTAAAAACAAACAACAGTAGTTTAAAATCAACTCTGAAACTAACTGGGAGCCAGAGAAAATTTGCAATAAAGTTACAGTGAGAGTCATCAGCCGTGCCCGTGTCAGCATCCCCCGTGCCGTCATTGCTGGACATTCTGAATGCACTGCTGATTCAGCAAACGTAAAGGTAAGAGGATATCATCAGAGAAAGAGAGGAAAAGAGAGAGACAGATAAGTGGAGTCACAGCTGGACTGACTTTTACTGGCTGACCAGAGCTCAGAGAAGAGACAGGATGCATTCTTCGTTAGGGGCCGCCAAAGTGAACAAATAGTTCAGTAGTGTGGCTTTAAAAGAACTTTTCCCCTTTTTTAAATTGTTTTTACAAAAAATTACTTTTAAAAATGTATATTAATATAAAATTTTTCATCTAAACTGCAAATCTTAGATAATATTTCTATGTCACTCTCAAGCTTCTTTACAAAATGGTGTACTGTGCTCAAGAGGACACTACAGGCTGTACACTGAAACTACACAAAGACATTTTCCACCCTCCTCTGCATCGATTCCCCTTCATGGCCAATACGTCTGTCCTCACATCCTCAGACACACAAACACAACCACTATGTAATGCGACAGACTGCTACGGATGTTCTCTGTCTACAAGTCGGTCGGAGAGTGTTCAGCCTTTGCACTGGAGTGTACTTTGTGGCAATTTAAAGGCATGGCATCAGACACACAGATGAGTGAGTCAGACAAATTATGCACATCACTTTGACAACTAATGAATCAGATTTTAAAGGTTATTAAGATTAAGACCGTGTGTATTCTATTTCAAGTCTGATGGCCAACGCTTCAATGCTCACTTTCGGTCATTTAAATCTCAGATTTAATATCAGAGTTGTGCCTGCGACTGTTGCTGGTATCCAAACCTCCAAACAACAAAGGAACTCTGCCGATAAACCTCTTTTTCTGTCTAATTTGGTCTTTTATTGTTGCTTATGTGGCTGGCTGCAACACATGTAAACTTTATTAAGTGTGGAAACCAACCACATAAAAAAAGGAACAGATTCAATCATCTCAGTTTGGACTAACTCGATACCCAAAACACAGATTAACGCAGCCCTGGTTGCTAATGACGATTGCAGTTAGTTTGCAGACAGAAGGAGAATGTGAAATATAATTAACAAGTAAAACTGCTGCTCAGTTTCCAGTGAAATTCTGCTAAAAACATCCCGAGCACAGTAAAAGTTTGAGGATTGGATTATGGCTGGAGTGGTTTGAGAAGCTTCTATTAACTGGATCCCCCCACCCCCCCATTTGGCTGTAAAAACTGGGTCAGTGTTTGAATCCACTGAGGCTGCCGGGAATCCAGACTGACTGCAGCCCCCTGTCATCTTTAAACAGGCAAACTTTGACAGCCACCTTTAAACTCTTCAGGCTGCCAGCGTTTGATACTTCAAACACGCGCGAGCGCCGATGACTGTTGGGTTTTTGGGTCGTCCGTCCGTTCATGTGCAGGTCTCATAAGCGCTACTTCAGGAACAACTTGAGGGACTCGCGTTAAATGTAGCGAAACAAACACTTCTAGACATGGATTAAAGCTTAAGACTGCAGTGACCTCAAAACTCCTGAATTCTGACATTTGCATCATTGGCTCGAATCAGCTTTCGTGGCCAAACATGTATAAACTCCCACCTTTCATTTAATTCCTTTGATGCCTTCACTGTTAGAGGTGTGGATCTTCACTGGCCTCCTGACTGGATTTAATTACAAATTCCCTTCTTTCTTTTTGTTATATAAAAACTAATTTTCAAAATAAAATCCAGTGGGCTTGTTTCCATGACAGAAGCAGCATATAAATCTTTAGATTCCCTGATTCTCTATAGGAGTTTTCTTTCCTTACAGCTGACATCCCTGCCATTATTCTTTGAGAACATCATTTCTTTGGCGCTTTACAGAAAGTGATTGTAACTCAACAACCCATGCAACGTTATTGTTCTGCTAAAGCCTGATAATCACCCGTTAATCATATACTTTAACTTCTGTGGAAGCTGCAAAACTCTTAAACATGTATTGATGCAGAAATTTCCACGTTAACGTGCATCTTACAGTTGCAGAACGTCCACACCTCTATCTATAAAAAGTATATAAGTCTGGACAGAAGTGGAACACGATCGTTAAAGTTTTACACGCTGAAGCTGTGAAATTTTCAGAAATCATCACTGTTCTTTTACAATTTAGACATAATTCATGAAGAAATTCACTGTTAAGGTTGAGGATTTCTTTTTAAAAAAAGAAATAAAGAAATTAATTTAGAGAAAAAAGCCAGCAGTATTGAAATGAAAATGGACTTGAAAATAAATATCACGGATGTCGAAAACTGACAGAAACATGAAGCAGTTTCAGATGGAACACAGCTAATTTTCCATTTGGCTAATTAGACATTCTTCTTCAACTCCATCAGCCAATGAGGAAAAATGCAAAGCATTCGACATCTTACATATTCTATTATTATGATTATTGAAGGTAAGATGTAGGAGGGACACTTCCGCCTCTGCCTGATTCCAAAACTCACAATAAACTCCATTTCTTCCAGGATTTCTTCTTTTCTTTGCATAATGAACTGAAGTATCCCAGTTTTGAACTGTGCACAAATATTTTTTCTTGAAACATTTTAATCTTATGCAGACTTGCCTTTGCCACAATTTCCTGTGCCATGGGTGAGTTTTATCCACATGCAACAGTGATGCATTCTGACATTCAGCTTGTCAAAGTTACTCTGGACGTTGTCCAGATCAAGAGAAAAACAAACTGGAAATTTAAATGTCTTAAAAGTTAACGGTCAGCGTGATGAACGGCACTTACTGATTTGTATTTTTTGACTTTAGAGGGGGAAAATGCAGCTCAGTTATCAGGATCCAGAAACAAAACAAGGGCTTCGGGGACTGAAGCCAAACACAAAAAACTTTCACACAGCGTTCCCACCCACAGCATGAGGCCAGAAGGACAGGTCAAAGGTTAACTGAACCAGGGTGTAAGGTCAGTAAGGTTAAACTGGACACTTTAGCACAGCAGCTGGGGGGGGTCATCTGGGGAGGAAAGGTCTGGTTACCAGTTAAGCATGCCTGTGGCCATTCCTCCTGCTCCTCGCAGCCAGTGCATGTCAGGGGTGTGTGTTCTCTGAGCTGTGGGTGAATGTGTGTTAAACAGTTTGGTACCTAGCCAGTCGTTGAACTTCTTAACCTCAGATGGCAGGCCAAGCTCGGTGAAGTCGCCCATGTGCAGGAGCACATCCCCGTAGGGCATCTGGATGCCATCTGTACGCGAGTGTGTGTCCGAAACACACACAAACCTGGTGTGTCCCGCTGGCTTGGGAGTGTCGTAAGGAATGGGGTCCACCCTGTACAGATGAGAGAGAAAGGGGGGTGGCATTAATGATGGTTCATGGCTAAGTGGTTGGTTTCATGCCTGTTCACACATAATTCGTTTTTCCCTGAGTAATCCAATTACACAGGATTGAAAGTATATTAATAAATGCAGGTTGATCATTTCAAATCCACTTAATACCATTACAAAAATGAATGAAACAGATTTCTGACCCACTGAAATCACAACATTACCAGTGACATAAAAAGATATTTTGTAGATAAAAAACAAATCCACTTATTTCTTACGTGTCAACAGGTTTCATGTGGTCCTCTTTTTTTTCGTCTTTTACTTTGAATGCCAACATCTCCTAAAACATAGCTGCAATTGAAAGAGCGTGCACTTTTGTCATGCCTCTTTGTGATGTGCAAAAAGAGTTCTCAGCACAGAGACATATCTTTAGAAGATTTATGCTAATTTCATACCATGTAGCAGAGAAAACTGACTATTCGTTGTGCAAAATAAATTCAACGGTTCACAAATAACACACGCAGCTCTGCACAATGCATCTATGAGAAAAGATGGGGCATTACGACCAGCGCTCTGGTTGATACATGCACAGATGAAAGGCAACATTTTCTTTCTTTTAGACTGGCTAAATAGAAGAATAATTAAGACATGTCATGTCCTTTAAATCCATTATCTGAAAAAACACTTAGACAAGTCTGTCTGGACAAACAACTGAAAAGAGCCCCTTTATTCAACCTTCTTGTTTATTACAAGCATGTCTTTTAAAATGGTAAAAAAAAAAAAAAAAGAAAGAAAACACCCTGCATTATTATTATTATTTTTTCCTAAAAGGAAAGATGGGAAGAAAAAACCCATCTTGTCTGTAATTGAAGTCTCCAGCGTGCAATCGTCCAGCACTCTGCCACCAGACCATTATTTCATTAAAAGGGATGTCACTCTGTCGGCAAAATCAGACACATAATCAACCCTGCAATCTTCAACCTGACACGCACACACAAACACGCTCGGCTCACGTGTGCGCACAAACGTGGTAAAAGCCGAAGAGGATGAAATCAAAATGTTTCAGATAGACGGAGGTTGTTAACAGAGATGGATGGATGCAAAAGGCAACATTGCATAGGATGGTTCTGTTTTTTGGAGGCAATTTTCATATTTTTATGATAATTTAAGTCAAATTTCATGCATGAAAAGCGAAGGGGCAAACGGAAACCTGCTGTTTGTTTTAATACAATCATATTAACTTTAAGACAGTAGCTGATATGCTGGTCACTGTGTGAGCAAACATCAGTAAAATGCAGCCAAAATGTCGCCCGTTTGTGTTTGCAGTGACTCTGATGCACGCTGTGCTGTATATAGTAATATTCTTCATCGTGACGTAGAGTTCGGTGACAACTTAAAGGGAAACTTAATATAAGTTTTAGGATTCACACATTTTACAGCCTCTGCATATCACTTTATTCAGAGAGCCCTCAGTGGCACCTAAATACATCCATGTATGGAGAGAAAATCTACTACATGGTTTGTAGACTATGTAAACTAATGTGTGTAACTTGTAAATGCATGTTCAAATGCACACACAAATATCCATAAATTATGTACAAAACAATCAATTTACACATGCACAAATTACAAACAACGTGCAAATATTAAAATTTTGAACACACATTTTCATCTTCAACCTCACAAATCCTAGACTTTCCTGTTCAAAAAGGATCCTGTGCAGACAAATCGTTCAATACATGTGCACGAATCTTCTGATGCACACGGACAAAACTGCAAAACACACAGATCAGTCTACAAGTGCTTAAGAGGTTTTGAGACTCTTAATGCTTCCGAGAGCCTCACAGCTTTGTGCATATGTGGTGCATTTAAGTGCTGGTGGAAAGCTGGGTCATCAGGATTTTCATCGGATTTTGTTCTCCAGTTATTTCAAAGTGGGAAAGATGCTTTCGATGACAGGACAGTTTGCCCTTTAAGATAAATGGACGAGATGACATAAAACAGTTTATACAAATCATGTATTATGCTGACACACACAAAAATATAAGTAAATTATCCTTTCATTGCCCCCACATATTGTTATTAAAGTAAGGAAAGTTTTTATCATTTCAAACATCAAAAAAAGAAAAACAACTAAATGACAATGTTGGGCTTTTTGCTATCGATCCTTTGGAATAACTGCACCAGAAAAAAAAAAAAAAAAAAAGAAATCACATTAAAATTGTCCTCACTAAAAAACAAAACAAAAAACAAAGTCCTAAAACAATCAGAGCTAAAAGGGCAGCTTTTACAGTTTAAAACATCCAATCTACAAGCGCTGTGGTGTTGCTGTGTTAACAGGCAACATTCAGCCAAACACACCAGAAGCTAAAACTGCTGCTGGAAACCTGGTAGACAATTATTCCCTTTTAACTGTCAGGCATTAATGTTTGTGATAAGGAGTCTTTGTTCAGAGTCAACAGTCACATTTAAGAAATATTTAGTCTCATTTATGTTGCTGCAGGTCAACAAAAGCAGGAAGGGAGGAAGCTGCTCTCACCATGAAGTTAACGTTTGTGTGCTTTCATTAAATGGGCTTTGGGCAATTAAATTTACTCATTAAATGTGTCTATGTGTTCTAACCAAAGTCACAGACTCTATGACGCTGAGTAGACTTATTATAGCCACACAAAGACATGCACTTTTTTCTGTCCGTTAATTCCTCTTGTCACTGCTGTTATTCACTTTCACTTCTTTTTTTAGAATAAAAATCTTAACTTTTACAGTTGTGCATGTCAGGCTTGATTATCTGGCTACCATCTGACACCATTACAGCCAAACAACAAAAAATAAACTTGAAAAAGCACACGGAGAGCACAGACCTCCGCCAAGCAGCTCGGTTCCCTTCCTGGCAATGATAAAGAACACTTTAAAAAAAATCCTGGATCCAGATGGTGATCAAGATCAACAAAGCTATATCAGGTGTTGCCCGTGCAACTATCATCTGAAAATTTCATCCAAATCCTGAGTTATTTTTAGGGATGCATTATATTTCTTTAAAAATGATAACCGATAAATTTCAACTTCTAAAGCCGATACCAATTACAGATAAACAATAACCGATAACACACATACATACCTAATTATACCAAATCAAAAATTCCAACATGTATGGGGTAGCTCATGTCTAAAATAAGAAGGGAAAGTGGTTTGGAAGCAGGTTGGGGTCTCCCCTGTGAAATAGGGATGCACGATATTGGAATTTTGGCAGATATCCGATATGCCGATATTTTAAAACTCATGCGGCAGATAACAGATTTTGATACTAATATTAAAGCTGAAAAACAAACTATGTAACATTCATTCCTTATGCAAAATTAGAAAAATACCTTAACTTGTGTTATGTAGAACAAGTCAAACTTAATGACAGTTGTTCAAACAAAGCTAACAGGATATGTGCATCATATCCTACAACGACCTGGATTTTATTCTCCCTGGGAAAAAACAAAACCTAAAAACAGGGGATATTTGTTAGGGGTGGGAAAAAATATCAATACACTGAAATATTGCAATATTTTCATATGCTGATATATCGAGATTTAAAAACGCGGTATCAATCTACCTCACTAACGAAATCTCGCAAGATTTTGTCGTTCCGTTACAGAATCTCGCAGGTTTTTGTGAAATCTCGCGAGATTTCGTAGGTAAAATAGATCAATATTGCGTTTTCAAATATCAATATGAAATTTGCATATGAAAATATCATATTTCAGTGTATTGATTTTTTTTCCAGCCCTAATATTTGTTTTACACAAATGATCGTGTATAAAAAGTTCACAGTTTATACACGAACATCCTAGAGCAGTGCCGCTCTTTCCCCAATCGCAATATCTCAGCAAGAAAAGTTTAATATGGGGATTTTTCAACTTCTGCACGTTTGATCTTTAAAAAGAAAGAAAGAAAAAGCTTTCTGTCGGGTTTAAAATCCAAATTACACAAAAATAACTTATTGAGTTGAAACCATTTGGTCCCTCCAGTTTAAAAATCCCATCTGTGCCCCTGTATGTTATCGGGAAGTAATAATTTCCTGTTATCGGCCCGATAACTATTGTGCACCCGTAGTTATTTTGTTAACTAACAAACTAATACCTGCAATTTCATCACCTCCTTGGCAAAGGTTATATAAAAAAACATAAAAATTCAAATTCACATAAATTACAATAAAAAAAAATGATTTCTAACGATCAGCTAATTGGAAAATCTCATCGTGGATGCCACCTGTGAAATCAGCTCTACTGTAGTTGAAGTGTGAGGCAGCAGCGGTGTCGATGGTCAAGGAATTAAATGTGCTGTGTTGCTCAAACACAAGCAGTGGAAGGTTTAACGCTGATGCTGAATCCTTACAGACCTGAGGTTGGTGTTGGATGACTGATCTGTAAAAACTGAGACAACCTTGGATGCAGGAAAGTGATGCAGCAGGAGTAAAAATCTCCCAAACCAGTCTCTGGATTTAGGTAACAAACTGCACATAAACCGTCTTCCATATTTCCCGTGCAGCCTGCAGTCGGCTAAGGTGGCGCAGCCGATGGTACGTGCATGTTTGATAGCTCTGCAGCTTCAGATGGAAGATCTCAGCTTTGCTCTCATGGCAGAGCGGGCCTGCACCACATATTAAACACACTGAACAAAATGAAAAACTAGCCACAGAGATAATGATATTTACTATTGACGTGAGCAGTAAATAAGTCTCTGTGCTTGTGCACACACAAACGTGCACACATTACTCTAAGGCAGCAGAGAGGCGCGTACATTGCAGCGTAGCTGCTGATTAGATTTGGTGCTCTGTGGTGCCTGGATGCCATGCAGCTTTACTGGACTCGACAGTTCTCGTCATGGAGAAAGGATGAATGCCGAACCACATGGGACGACAAAACAGCCACAAACACACTCATATATGCACGTATATATCACACACATACATACACCCACACACATGCATATTAAAACAAAGCCAGGAGAAAAACAACCTCCATCTCCTCCCCTTTCCTTTGAGATTTAATCCATCCGGAGAATGTAAGTAAATACCAGCAGCCCCTATCAATTAGAGCAGGCTCAGGCCAAGAAACTTTCATGATAGTAATGCATTGGTCTCACACACACACTAAAAGATAGAGCGCCCCAGTTTCTCCTGTTAACATATGACTGTATAACAATCCAGAGCTTCATTAGTAATGTATACAGAAGTTCAGGAGTTCAAGTTCAAGTTCAAGTTCAGTTTATTTGTATAGCACGCTTACAACGACCTTGGTCGCACAAAGTGCTTCCCAGAGATTTAAAAGATATCCAAATAGACACATGAAAGAACACAGACACTGATGACAGCACATTAACACAAAACATACTATCACATTCACACCTACTGTGTGGTCATATGTGTAAAAACTAGAAACACAAATACACACACATACACACAGGGACGCACAAAACACTGGTGTACTTAGAACATATAGAATGATAAAAATGAATAAAATGGCCAAATTAGAGGATGTAAAACACGAGACCAAAATAAATACCTCAAGAGAATAAAGAAGTACAAAGTATGAATAACCATCTCCACTAGTTAAAAGCTAGATCAAAGAAATATGTCTTCAGTAAAGTTTTAAAGGCTTGGACAGACTGGGAACTTCTAATATGTAGCGGCAGCCCATTCCACAGTTTCGGGGCCATCACTGAGAAGGCTCTATCGCCTCGAGAGACACATTTGGTTCGAGGAACCTCTAAAAGCAACTGAGAAGAGGACCTCAGAGATCTAGTGGGAGCATGCCTGATCAAAAGCCCAGCCATATATGGCGGAGCTAAACCATTCAGAGCCTTATAAGCGAGTAATAAAATTTTAAACTGGACCCTAAAGCTGACGGGAAGCCAGTGAAGCTCAGCGAGGACGGGAGTGATGGGTCAGAAAGCCTCTTCCCAGTCAACAAACGGGCAGCTGCATTCTGAGCAAGCTGGGAGACGGTGGAGGGATGATTTGCTGAATGCCGTAATAAAGTGAATTGCGGTAATCAAGACGAGACATAATAAGCAAATGAGCCACCTTCAAGAAGAGTCATGTTTGGGCAGGTAAGGTTTGACCTTCCCGAGGGACTCGTAGGTGGAAGAAGACGCTCTTGACCACTGAGCTAACTTGTTTATCAAGCTTCAAGGAATTAAGTTTATTATTACCCCCAGGCTTCTAACAAAGTGGACGAGAAAAAGAGGCCACAGATCCTAACATGCTAGCTGCATCATTTGACAGCTTATCACCAAAAATAATTATTTCAGTTTTTTGTTCATTTAGATGGAGGAAGTTGACGGTTAGCCATCCAGGCTTTGAGGTCCTGAAGACAATCAAGCAACCCAGACACAGAACCATCTGTTGATTTAAAGAGGCGGATACATACACATTTGCAGGTCATCTGCATAGCAATGGTAGGAGATCTTGTGTTTTCTAAATATTGACCCCAAAGGGAGTAAATACAGCGAGAACAGGGAGAGGACCTAAAATAGAACCTTGTGGGACCCCGCAGGAAAGAGGTGCGGCAGCAGAGGAATGCTGTTCAAGCTGAACAGTAAAAGTTCGATCAGTGAGATAGGACCGAAACCATTTGCTGATGCCGTTTCAGCAGAAACCTCTGATCTATTGTAAACGGAGACGGTGAAAATGAAAAAGTCTTCCTGCGCTGCGGCAGCAGGTAAAAGAATATTCTCCAGTGACAGACTGAACTGTGTTAGCATGAAGGTTCGTGTTAACATGTCTGAGCGTCAGCGTGACATCAGAGGGAAGACTGCAGAGGGAAAAGAGCAGGGGAGAAGGGAAATGCTAATGCGCTAGGGGAGGGCAGGAGCACACTCTGAAATCCGCCATGACATTGGAGCTGACACAAAACCGAGGTCTGTGGCGGCAAAAATATCTGCTGGGTGAAAAAAAGGAGAAAAAAAAAGTCTGTGATCCTTCAGCGGAGAAACCTCGAGGCATTGGCTCCTCCTCACCTTCAGCTGGAATATCACAGCAAATATTAAGCTGGAAATGTTTGCTCCTGTTTCACCTTTATTAGTCTGGTTTTAGGAAACTTATCTGTGATGGTCCAACTTATTCAGTTACATTTTAATCAGGATGTGCAGTACTTCTAACAGATACCTGCCTGAATGATCTAATACAGTCGTCCTCAAAATTATTCATACCCTCCAATTAAAGAAAAGGCTAAATTCAAATAACAAGAAAATAAATAAACTAACAATAAATAAAAATTTACAAAATTATAATTAAGTGAAATGAAATCTTGCCTCTGAATTGTGGTTGGAAGTAATCATTTTAAAAAACACAAATAAACAAAACTGTCCCGGACACATAAACGCACCTTTCCCGTGAACAGTGAACCGAAATACCTGTCAACAGGTGTAGAAGTCTTTCTGAACATTACAGAAAACACCTGATTGCAGTGATTGTGTTGTTCAACAAAACTTTAGCTTCAGAGTCCCATCATGCTTGTTTACTTGTTTTATTTTTTTGTGCATTTCTTTTAATATTTCTTTCTAACCACAATTCAAAATCAATGTCATGATTTTCATGATTTTTGTTTTTATTTATCATTACTTTTGCCATTTTCAGCTTATTTCACCGACAGCTGATTTTTTTCCTTCTTTAACTGGAGGGTATGAATAATTTTGAGGACTGTATATACACTTAATTACACATATCTTTAAAAAAAATACAGCAAATCAGCTGACAAATACATTGACTAAAATGCATAAAATGATAAGCTAACTTTTGTGTGGGAAAATGTAAAAAAATATTTAAGAAACATGAGGCCAACTAGTCAAAACATTATCTAAAAACTTCAGAATAAATTCAACTTCCCTGTTCAATTCAGCAAAAATAACTAAATGGATAAAAAAATAACTTAAAAGTTTAGGCACAACAATGTTATGTTTCCATTATTTACATTAGAGCCAAAAATTAAAGACATAAAAAGCACTGGAATAGATGCAACCTCTATATGTGATTTATCCTAAAAATCTTTGCAGACCAGTGGAACACGTCTAAATGGGGAAAAACTTGACTGAACCCATTAACGGTTATTAGTTACATGTGTCATACAGCAGAAGAGATGAAACATCAGCCCGGGAGAGGCAGACGGAGGGAAGGGGGAGTGCTCCCTGATGTCTGTGGGAGGATATTTCGTTTGACGGAGCTCTCCTGGCTCCGTGGCCTTTTGGAAAAACACACAAGCAAACAGGGTCAGAGTTCAGCCTGAGCCCGCTCCTTCAAAAGCGACACTTAACTCGCAGCAGATAAGAAGGTCGGCGTTTCGAGCTCTTTGAGGATGCTTCATAATCATCCTGACTGATTGCAATGTTTTAAAGATTTTTTTTTTCTTATTTGGAAAGCCTCCCGAGGTTTCACATCGTCCAAAAAGCTGTCCAGCTCAAGCGCTTTTTATCAAATCATACAGCACGAGTCCAATTCAAACGCAGCGATAAATCCATACAAGAGATAACTTCATGTTCTATCTCATCTATTATAAAAGACTAAATGGATTATTATTATTCATCTGTGTTAAAAATGGGAAGTAAAGAGAGGAAACACTTCACAGGGCAACACCGCTTTTTCATCAACCCTGTGTGCTGTTATTGTAAAGCTTGTAAAAGTTTAAATGTGTGTTTGGTGTGCTCAGGCTTGCCTTGTAACCTTTTTTTGTTCATATGCTTTGTCCAAGAAGAATGCCTTGATGTTCCAAGCAAACTTTTAAGTGATTTTAAGGACAACTGAAGGCAGCTTTGTTTGAACAAGAGGAAAAGAAAGCTGATTTCTCACAAACAAAAAAAAAGAACAAGGCAGAAAGACTCTGAAGCATTTAAAACCTTGGAAACTGAACTCTCCATTTTATCTGTTAATAATTCATTTAACTTAGAAGCCTCCCTAACAGAAAACTTCAGATTATTTTTACTATTAATTTAACAGTGACTGAACTGAAGGTTTTATTTATATTTTTTATGCATTTTATTTGAATAATTTCCTTGATGGATTTATTAAATCATCTAAACTAGGGATGCACAATATAATCGGCCCCCTATTGGCCCCTGATCAGCCTGCTATTTCTAAAGTCTAAAAAGCCCCCCAAAACTTCTTCAAAAATGTATTTTTTACAGACTTGAAAACTTCTAAAGACTAGGGGTGGGAAAAAATATCGATACACTGAAATATCATTATATTCTCATATGCTGATATATTGACATTTAAAGACGTGGTATCGATCTATTTTACTAACAAAATCTCCTGATATTTCATCGTTCTGTTACAAAATCTTGCAAGAATTCACAAAAAATTTTGCAATATTTTCATATGCCGATATCATATTGACACTTAAAAATGCTGTATCGATCTATTTTACTAATGAAATCTTGCAACATTTCATCATTCTGTTACAAAATCTTGCGAGAATTCACGAAATATTGTGAGATTTTTTTAACAGGACGGATGAAATCTTGCGAGATTTTGTGAGTAAAATAGAAAAATACCGTGTTTTTAAATATCGATTTGATATTGGCATATGAAAATATTGCAATATTTCAGTGTATCGATATTTTTCCCACCCCTATTTTTCAAAGTGTCGGAAATGGATAACAAAACTGTTATTTGCAATAACTGCTTATTTTTTTCAGCTTTAATATTGGTATCAATATTGGTTATTGGCCACAAGAGTTTTAAAATATCGGCATATCGGATATCGGCCAAAAATTCCAAAATCGTGCATCCCTATTCTAAACATATATTCATTACTCGGTCTAATTATTTAGGACAAAAATCTTAGGGGTTTCTACATGGTGTTACAGTTTTTTGCTTCGAGCTCTGGTTTGCCGTGACGGGGTTAATGGAGTCAACGCCTCTGAGTTGTCCGTTTGTCTAAGACGTGTCCATCACAGTTCAGTCCATGTCTCTCTCTATTTTAAACCTGCTGGTGGACGTCTAATCTCCAACTCCTCCTCTCTGCCTTCTGTTCTTTCTCTTTAAGAATCTTAACGCTGATCAGCGGGTCATCTGGGTCAAAGGAAGACCGTTACTGGTCGGGATGAGATAAATGGGATCAGGACTCAACCTTTCTCTGGTTCACAGGCCAGCTAATTAATAACCAATTACTTACCTTTAAAGGAAATCTAATTTTATGTGTTAACTCACGAACATCCTGCAGGATTTGACATAAATACCCAACAGATCAATGCTGTGACATCCAACCTGAGATTAAAGCTGGAACGAAGTTCCAACATCTGGATTTAATTATGGAATCTAAAATCATTAACAGGTTGTTTTAAGGACATCTTCATGAATTTATCAATTTTTTGTCTGAATCAGAGAACATCTTAAATGGCTTTTGGTGCAGGATATCAGTGGGGTTTTGTTTGTTTGTATATTATTATTTCTTCCATCAAATTCATTCATTTGAAAACACATAACAGGATTTGAAATAAATACCTAACAGATTAACGCTGTGACATCCAACCTGAGATTGAAGATGTCTGTTGATTATCAGTCAGAATATCTGAGCTAATAATCACATTTTTTTCTGATTACTGGCTTTCATTATGTTTTTCTCGATCAAATAAAGATCATTTGATCATCACTGCACAAAGTGATAGAATATGTGCAGACTAAAACATGTCATGAAAATGCATGCCACACTGCGTTTCCCAGTTGTCCCCAAGATGCTTGAATGTTCGGTTTAAAGCAGTAATACACTATCACAAAAGCTGGATTTCATTTTGTCAAGTTTGGAAAAAGCATAAAAACAGTCATAATTAGTCAAACTAAAAATGTCTTTATTATCAATTATGATTAATTGCTCAAGTTATTAAAAAAAAAAAGATATTTTAAAGTTCGTCCTGACTTTAAATCAGTCTCACTGGACAGAATAGGCTGACAAAAGGCCGATTTAATGATGAGCACTGAAATCACAGCAGTTGATAAAAGACTATAAATGTACATCTGCACTTCATCACCTTTCTGTCAGCTTAACAAAATTTGACATTTACGTAGTCATTACGCAAAAGAAAAGGAAAATTTAAAGCAACTGCAGCTGAAACGGAGTCAAAACAGTTCACAACGCTCGTACTGTCTTTATCGCTCTTCCAGGAGAAACATCAAAACACAATGCTCCCTATTTCCTCTGTCTATAACCTCTGCATCAGTCCCCCTCCCCCTCTGATGGAGTCACACACACATGAACACAAAAACACCACTCACTCTTCCACGGTGCAATACCATTTCTGAGAGAGGAGTGCAGAGCGCCTCTCTTATCTTCTGCGTTTCAGCTGTCTGCGCTAATTCAATAAACTTCAGAGGAACAAAATGAACACAGGAATAACAGAGAGGGGGTTGCTGCTGGTGTGGCTGCACAACGGAGCTGAGAGAGAAGCAAAAGGTACGAGACTGGAACAAGCAAACAAGAAAACCAAACGGGAAACTGGGGCAAAAAAAAGCTCAAACAAAAACCTCCAGTGATGACGCAGATTTATGAAAATTCAATGAGGAAGACAATCAAAGAAACATGGACACACTTTGACAAAATATTCAAACTAAAATTGATTTTCAAGAGTAGTGAAAGATGGCCTTGTGCTTTGATGCCCCCCTCCCCCCTGTACTCCATTTGTTAAGCGGGTGTGTGTCCTCCCCATCCCTCCCATAATGGCACTGTGCAGCACACACAAAGGCAGAGTTGGAATATCAGCACTGGAGGAACCTTCCGGCACTGCGCTGGGAAATAAATTGCTTCTGCTAATGCCCCTTTCATTATGGCACAGCCCTTAATTGTGCTGCCGACGGTCCGCCTGGCTGCAGGGCTGATAGGAGAAAAAGGTTGAGTAGACGGCCATGACGCGGCCCCCCTAAGCTAAAACACCCACCAGCAGACTGCAGGGAGAATAAACCTGCAGAGAGGCGTTCACCTGGACCAACAACACAACTCACAGTGGAGTGAGGATGCATCAAAGAATGTGACTGTTTAAGAAAGCACTGCATGAAGCAGGGTCATCACTTTGGACCTAGTTTTGTGTGTGTATAATTTTGAGGACATACATATAAATATATATATAAAAGAGCTGAACAATTAATCACATTTGCAATTAAATTGCAATTTTAATTAGTGCAACTTTGTAATCGCGGCATCATGCAATTTTCCCACATTATCTGTTCATGTTAGCAGCGCTAGTGGCCCTGCTACAGAACACGTGTACTCCGAATCAGCTCCCTGAAAGTTACAGAGCAACGGCGTCAAGCTCAGAACCTGTGACTGAAAGTGACACTTCTGCAGATATCTTACTTCCAAAGAAAAACAGCTGTGTGGGACTATTTTGGCTTCTGAAAAATGACAAAGAACAGCGTCAGGTATTGTGCCGAACTTGCCTAGCACAAATTGCTACTTCAGGTGCCAACCCCGGTGCCAACACAACAAACTTGTTTCAACATTTACAATGCTTTAAGCAAAATGAACGAACGAACGAGTACTATGGTCCTGTGAGTTCAGAATGAACTCTCCGTCAGTTATTGGCAGGTTTCTCTGCACTCTAAAGCCCGCACATGCCTGACGCAGCTCGCTACCCAGACACCAACAAACTGCAAAGGAAGGGCGACTCAACTAAATATCTTTTAAAGGAGTCAATGTGATACAGAAATTTTACCGATAAGTAAATGCACTTCTAAACTACTAGAAATAAAGTCCAGCCTTAAAAAAAAAAAGAATGTTATCTTTTAAGTTCTTGCCTTTTGGAAGGATTCATTGGTTCAATCAGGTCTTTTTTTTTACACTGAACTGATTGCTTTTCTGAATTTCATGGGGAAATACTGCATGAAAAACATGAAAGTACTCACTAAAAGTTAGGGATATTCAACTTTATGTTTTTGGAGAATAGAATGATGCAGAATACCATTGACCATTGAACAATGTACATGTGCATTGAAAAGTTTAGAGAAAGTTTAATTCAGTTCACCTGGAAAGGTTGTAGTGGATTTTAGATTCATTCTGACATCATAAAAAAAGCCAAATATCCTTAACTTTTTGTGTGTGTGTGTGTGTGTGTATATATATATATATATATATATATATATATATATACACACACACACACACACATATAAAGTCTAGCCCCAATAAAGACTTTTTGTTTTTAGAGAACAATGATTGATTTTTTAAAGAAAAGAATTGGCACAAATACACGCTTGTATAACTAAAAGTAAATTAAAAAATGTCTTTTAATGCAGCAAAATATTTTGTTGAATGTTTGTTTGAAAGCAACACAAAAACCTTCACCACATCTTTTCCAATGATAACTTGGATCAGAAGCTAAATGTTTTCTCTCTACTGGTGAAGATGAGACGTGTCATCATCTTAAAGCAAAGAACAGAAAAAAGCTTTCTGAAAGTGTAAAAGAAATAAACCAACTTTAGAAATGAGTCATCAGTAAGGCCAAACTAAACACACTTTAAACTGCATAAACAAAAGACTTGTCATTCTGAGAAGTTACAGGCTCCGACACTGGATTTCTATTTCATGTTAAAGAGGAAGTGACATCATCGCGGGGGGATTATGCCCTGCCATGCCAGGCTCGAAGGGCTCAAAGCGCCAAAAGTCACAAAGACAACATCAAAAGAATTCAATCTAAAAAAAAAAGCAGACCTGTCTAATGTCAACTGTCACTTAACCCACAACATCACCAGCAGCAGCAGTTCCAGCACCGCCATCCCGACAGGCTCCAGCAGCAGGTCAGGGGTGGAGAGGGAACTTAATCAAGGGTTCTCCTGTTACAAAAAGCCCTTCCACTCCTGTCGGCAGGCAGCGGCAGGCTGGCAAAAACAAAAGGCCACGAAACCGTACCATTCTTTGTTCTCAAGAGAGCTTAAGTCTGACTGCTGCTACAATAAAAACCTTTTATGTACGATTGATTCTTAATCATATTCATAGACCACTGAGGAGTTTTAACTCCAGAAAAGTTGGACTGTGTTACATCAACAGCTCATTATCAGAGTGGTTAGAGGGGCGGACTTGAGACTGGAGGACCCAGGTTCAAGTCCTCCAACTGTCAACAAAGGTTAACTACTCCAGGCTTGCAAGAGCCTTCAGCCCAAACTACTGTAATACTGCTCCTGGTACAGCTGGGATCGGTAAAAGCAGAGAGAGTTTCCAGTTGCAATTAGTAAAGTAGAAATTGAGTCTTTTTTTTTTTTTTAAAGGATTTTTTGGGCACTAGTGGCCTTTATATGACAGTATATAGTGACTGGAAAGGGGCAGAGAGAGTGGGGAGTGACATGCAGCAAAGGGACCTGGACCAGGAATCGAAACGGGGCCGACTGCGCTGAGGAACTTTAGCCTCTGTTCATGGGGCGGCTGCTCAACCAACTGAGCTAATCACCGCCCCAGAAATTGAGTCATTTTACTAAACAAATTCAATATCACATCATGTCAGTTATATATAGTACACACCAACTTCAAATCTTAGACCCAAAAATAAATGGTCAAATGTATATCATTGTTCAACCGCTCAAAGCCACAATACGTACATATCAACCAAAATGCCTCATTCTGTAGGAGTGTAACCTGACTCCGCCAGATGGATTTGCTCCCGCATATCCATCCGGGAATCATCCGTTAAAGCAAAAATACTGGTTAGCTGATTGGATAAGGCATCTGTCCATCACCACCTATGTTGGTGATAGACGGGCCAAATCAACCAATCAGATCAACGTAGCATATGATGTACTAACAGAGTCACAACGAAAACACAACCACAAGCCAGGCTGCTCTTGCTGCTGCCGGCAATGGCTCGTTAGCTCAGCAAACAAGAAACATGTCGATAAAACTTGAGCGATAGCCACGCTGACGCTAGCTTCATCTGCTGAAACCGCCATGTTGTTTAGACTGAACTGTCGCTTCTCGTTGCGTCACACCTCAACCCGCCTCAAAGCCAACGCTGATTGGATGTTCGTTTGGTGAACTGCTCCAAATTCTCTTCAACGGAAAGTAGCCAGACTGATCTGTGAGTGAAAGCATGCAGTCTCACTCACAGGGTACCAAACTAGACCACCGCCATCATGAAATACACCTGAAAACAACAGAGATAATTCTGCAGCATTTCCATCAACTAACAAAATCCAGGTCGGATGGACCCAGTATTTTCTTTTTCCTTTTTCTACTGTGAAGAAATGAAAGGACCACAAAAATCCTTCTCACTGCTTGATGGCTTGGTTTTGTTTCACACTGTGAATAACTGCATTGGACAGATGATACAAAAAAAATTTTGACTCAGTTTGCAAAAGCTTTCCATGCCAAATTATTTATCTCAGATGACAGATTAAAAAAAAAAAAAAGAAAAAGAAAATAAAAATGAAGACTTAGTGTGCAAAGGCCTTGCACATTACCTAGTTAGGTAACCAAGGGTTTTGTCTTGCATGGTTTAGGCTGAATTCATTTCCATTAAAATTACACATTAGATTTACTCCAATCCTCAAAATACTCCTCCTTTTTATTTCCAGGTTTTGTCCAGCTCAAGTTTAAAGAGATGACTGTGACTCAGGAGGCAGTGTGGCCATCCACCAATAGGAAGTTTTGATCATCAGCTTCTTCTGTCTATTTGTCTTTTGGGAGATTAACATCACACACACAAACAAACGCTTGTCAGGGTGTAAAGAGCACATGTGAAGAGTTAAAGAGTTGTCTAAATCCATTGACTTTCGGGGGTCAAACGACAATAAAAGTCCTGTATAAAAGCTATCGTCCATTTAGCTTTTAATCCCACCTGTTTGCCTTTCCACCCTTTTGAATCAATGAGAAAATCAAAGCAGTACTCACTGGGTTAACAATAAAAAGGTTTGAGGCCAGGCAACTTTTCCATTACACCACTGACTAATCACAACCGTGCCATTAAGAATATAAAACGTAGAGGGACAGCAGGGAACCCTACAGAAAAAAAAAAAAAAAAAAGATCTGACAAATTTTACATGAAAGAAATCCCAAACTTGTTTCAGGGGCCGTCATGATGGTTTAACTTGGCGAATATCAAGGTGGAAAAGGCAAATGTTGGACTTTACTTTCAGGGTGTACAGTAAAAATCTGAAGAAAGAAATGCTTTTACAGTATTCAGCGTGGGGAAACTGAGAGGCTGTGCAGCTAAAAGAAAATGTGATCAATCAGTGTCATCGTCAGACCATAGTCATTCACTCATCGTAGAAGTTTAAGGATATTAACGGGAGAGGAGTTGGGACGCTTGGCCTGCGAGATACTGAAGAGGAAAAAGAAGGAAAAATTCAGCAGGTGAAATCATAAATTCTCCAGCTACGGTGAAGAGCCAATCAGAACAATTTCTCTCACAGACTCATCGCTGGTTCAACAACATTAATTAGCTGGAAAAAACACTGATGGTGTCTGACAGTGATGACGCGGTGGACACTGATGAGATGAGAGAGACAGACTTCCACCGATGCTCCAAACCGTCCTGGAAGACATCCATCAACTTGATGTTCAAGAAGAAAGTGCTAGTCGTCACAACAAACGACGCCAGTAATTCCAGTGCTTTTCAAGGCAGAGGCCTTCGAGGACAACCGCCCTGCATGTCTTAGATGCTTCCCAGTATTGGTATTGATATTGATAAAAAGTGTCAAATTAATGGCATCTTAAGCAAAGAAATATTGTCCACCCCTAAATAAATGTGTCCAATGTAAAATTGTAAGATAGTCCATGCATTTTTTTTAAGCATGCCCATTTGCAGCCGAGTTTATTTAATATAATCTGGTAAATTTCAGCATCCAGCAGAAATGTCTGCGTAATTTCTTCTCTTCTAAAACAATTTTGAACAAAACAGTTGCAAACAAGAGAACCAGTAACTTTATTTTCCTTTGATTTGTGGCATCACTGTGGTGACGGTGTCCCATAATGCACCACACTGTGACAGTGACAGCCAGTATCTATGGGATATATTAGCTACAACTATGGGTTGAAAGAGCTATGACACTTGTGGTTTGTCTAATGGCAAGCAGAAGGTTTCCACACCTCTACAAAAATTTCTAGTCACACATTTCTTTTTCTGTTAAAGCCACCACACCAGTGGCGAGGGATTTGCCTCACAAGGTTCAGCTTGTTTCCACAGTGTGACAGAAGTAGAGCAGCATCCTTTCCTAGATGGAGACAGCCCTTTTTGTGTTCAAAATGGAGTCACATGAGAGAAAAAGCTATGATTACCAACACAGACATGGAAGCATCCTCGTTAATTATTGTCCAAGGCACTTTGAAGGCTTCCCATCACATGACTCTACGCATGAAAGCATCCTCCCTCCAATACACAAAATCACTTATCAGGAATGAAAAGAGGGCTGAATTTCACTCTGTGCACGTACAGGACGAGCTCCACGTCCAGAGACAAGTCCAAAACAATTTCCTTAACCACTTTGAAAACTCTGTTCCAATAGACTCAGATAAGAAAATATGGCACAGAAAAACATGCTTGAGGAGTTCATTAATAAAAACCAGGACAGAGATGAAAATATTGGATGCAGGCGGCGTCATCATTAAATGATTCATACTTATGAGGTCCTCAATTATTCAGAGGGCAGGAATAATTAACAAGGCATCAAGAGGAGAGGGAATTTGTTAAATTTGGACTTTTTTTAGTATATAGAGAGGGGGGGGGGGGGGGGGGTGTGTGTCAGTACTTTAAAATTAATATAATGAGCTCAGGTATCTTGTGTGATATTTAGTGAGAAAAAACAATTATTTGGCAACAGAAAACATCTGTTCTACAAACGTCTTTCAGAGTTTTATGTGCCACCTTTTGTCTCTTGATTTGCAAATGATGCTTCTGAGATAAAATGCTATAAAAAGCACTTTTCCAGATTGGCTCCGCTTAATCAACACATTGTCATTTTGTCATGATTAAAATAATGACGACAAATATTTCTTAAATTTGCAAGTCTGTGCAACCTTAATGTTTCATTGCTGCCAGATGAAGATCCCCAGAAAACAAACAGGGGGAAAAAATTAGATGTGATGCAAACCCTCATTCATATATTAAATATTTAAATTTTACTGTCTCAAATAGTCAAATCTTATTTTAATGTAGAGCACAAACATCATCCTCCCTCTTCATCTCTGTCTCTTACACACAAACATCAGGCCAGCCTCTCCAAACACCGAACCAGAGCACGACTATGTGCTAGAAGAAAAAGCCCACTGCTTACACAGATGTCAACTTAGCACTCCAAATGTAAGATCTGGCCACTTTTCAGACTCTTATAGCCACATTTTAGAGATGAACCAATCCAGTTTTTTCCAATCCAATCCGATCCCTAGGCTGAGCTTATCGGCCTGTACCAATCCGATACTACTGTTGACTAAATGAACTGTATACCTTGCCATGTGAGTGAAGGCATCAGGCTTGGCATTAACATTTAGCCTTGTTAAAAAAGGTAAAAAAAAAATAAATAAATAAAATAACAGATACAAATGTAGTTAATATTATTTAAAAGTGTACATTAGCAGAAAAAAAAACCAAACACTTCTCTGCTTATCGTAATGACGTAACCGGCGTTGCAAACATAGAATTGAAGTGACTAGATCACTGTAACTGTATTGCAGTGTGACATGAATAAAAAAACATGACTGGATCAGAATGCTGGATCGGCCTCATTCATCCGATATTAGGGCGGGACGATAAACCGTAAATTTACAGACACCGACATTTAGACGTTCTCTAGAACGTCTGCAACGGGACTTTTTTTTTTTACTCTCCAGACTTGCCGTAGTTTCTTGCAGACGTTCCTGCTTGGTGTTTTTAATCATCTTTTGTATGTTTTCTGTGCATAACCTTGAAGAAAATGTCTGCAAGTCATCAGTGAAGTTTATTTAATGTCAGTATTAAGTGATAAACGTTTGAAGGAATGTTGTTTGTGTTAAAGGTTTTGAAATGTTAGCGATGCTAATTGCATTAGCCTGTCAATGTGTTTTTCAAAGTTAAGTTAGCATTCATGCTCATCGATAGTAGTGTGTGCGTGCATGTGCAATTAAATAAACATCACTGTGTTTTTCATGGACACAAAGTAATATTTGCTCATATGTAAATAGGAATCTGACTCATTTACTGTAAGTTTATGAATATGGACATTTGTATGTTTGTATTTTAGCTTCACAGAGCTTCTCCTAAACGTCCCTAACGTATCTACTGCCTCCTGGGTGTTTATTGAGGAACCTGTTATCTATCTGCCAGAATAGAAGTCACATCAAAATACTGTAAAGGCAGAATCAAGGTGTTTTAATAAAAGTTAAAAGTGTGTTTTGGCTGTTTATAGGTCGGCTGTGCTCATGTCCCTGTAAGAGGCTGAGCTACATGTACCGTCTGTAGTCACGTGACTCCAGCCCATCCAGTCTGTAAACTGTTATCATTCCATTTATCGTTACCGAGGTTACCTGCTCAATGTATCGTGATATTGAATTTTAGGCCATATCGCCACAGGCCCCTAGCCGATATCCAATCCAGTGAATTGGTCAACATCGGAGCCGATAAAAACTCCGATCAGAAGTATTTGGATCGGTGCATCTCTCACTACATTCTCCCCTCAAACTACAGGGACAGCAATATGAAGCCACTTTCATGCATCATGGTGTCATGAAATATCCTGGTATAATCAGAGGCTGAGGTGCGCAAGAGCCCAAATAGCCACAAAATTTGCTCCAGACTTTCTGTAGGATTTTACCCTCAGGTCAAATCAAAAGGAGGGGAAAAAAAAAAAAAAAAAAAAAAAAAAAAAAAAAAAAAAAAAAAAAAAAAATCGCCCATCCCTGCCGACAAGACATGTGAACGTGCTTGTTAATAATCTGCTGTGTTTGCCATCGCTGTGCATGCAAGTGTGCGCTGGTGACAGTTGTCTTTTCTACTGATCTGCTTTCCACTCGTGCCCTGCTGTGGTGGATACGTACCGATACATGCAGTACTCGCAGCAACACCATAAGGAGCCTCATCTGTAATCTCCAATGAGATGTGAAGAAAACAGCGAATTCCTGATTTCTGCACTGCATGCAGCTTTCTGCACCCTCACAGTTCCAGCAGGGAGAGTGCATCTCCAGCAGAAACCCTCCCGCTGTGATGCGCTGGTGTGAACAGCAACTGCATACAGAGCACCAAAATCTCCCCATTTTTTCCTGAAATTTCTCCAGTGTTGATGAGTGAAACCCGCTTTACTAGGTCAGACCTGGTAACACGTGACATGTGTTACTTTCAACCAAGCATGCTGCTGGAGTCAAATTAATGGACATGCATGAACAGTTGGGGCGAGTTGCTCAAACTTTCCCGTTCATGGTTTTTCTACCTTGTTTTATAGCCAACAAGGGGGAAATTGTTCAAAAGTTCTTGAGTTTGATGCTTCTACTATCAACATTTTCAATTGCTCACACTAGTTTTGTAACAATTTATGTTGCAAAACAACTTAAGACAGCTGTAACTGTACAGGAGGTTTCACCAGCCTCACATCAGGAGCGTGGCGAGAGCACCGAGTGTTGTGCAGGACGGCTGCATCGCTGCATCGTATCAGCTGCTGAGGTTGATGTCTGTTACATACATCCTGACTGGAGCGAGGGTGGAAGATGTCTTGGTGCCACATTATCATGAGCTCAGTCTGATGACCAACCAATATTTAGACTGATTACTTCACAGAGAACCGCTTCCATGGAGTTTACCTCAGGTGAAAGATACGAACCACCCTGAAACGCTCGAAGCCTCGTGGCTATATCTGTTAGGAAGAAGAGCGTCTGGGGAGTAAACATGTTCTTGAGCTCAACACAGTTACACTGTTACTGTAGTGCAATTAAAACCTTATGAGTTACACTCACTTTTCAATAAGACTCAACATGTCAACAAATATTTTTAACAATTTCCATTCATTTCTGCTAGTTTCATGCAACCACTGCATGTTTTTTTTAATCATGGCAATTAATTATTATTTTCTAGTTTATGTGCTGCCACTGCAAATTCGTGCACAAACCATAAACATCACATATGCATGTCTGGATGAAGCATGAGGAACATTAATGTTAAAGTGTCTTATCTTTGAGTGAGTTTTAGTTTAGTTATTTATTTCAAAAGGGACAGTGCATAAAAACATAAAACGTAAATATGCAGGATTTCAGCAAAGCTAATTTCCATCCTTAGCCCCTTGACAATGCCTTCTGTAACGAACTGACTGAGCTATTATTTATAAACTACTACTCACAAAAAGTTAATGATATTTGGCTTTTTGTATGATATCAGAATCAACTTAAAATCCACTAGAATCTTTCCATGTGAACTGAATCAGACTTTCTCTTAACTTTTCAATGCACATGCACATTGTTCAATGGTTAAATATTCACTGCACATCATGCTGTTCTCCAAAAGGATGACTATCCACAAAAAATTTTTTAAATTTAATTAAAAATACAAAAGTTTTGTCTGAACTGCGATTTGACCTCTAAATGTTCTGTTTTAATGACATCTTGTTTCTAAAAAGTCCTCTTCATCATCCTGTTCACATTTAGACGTCATCAGACCAAAACGACACCAAACACATGACAAGTTATTGAGACATTGTCATTTTTTTGTTGTGGTATACCCACCGTTGTTGTTAGCTTTTTTTTTTTTTTTTGATAAACCGATAGAGGAATTACCACATCGTAATTCCAGTTGAATGTCAAACATTCATGATATAATATCAAAGAGGGGAAGAACATTTGACATTTTCATAAATTAGAACCTAAAAATGAATATCCCTAACTTTTTCAGAGTAGTGGATGTATCTTATCTGAGAAAAGCGATTTTCAGCTGCAATTCGTCGGTACAGAAAAAAAAAGAAAGAAGACCTTGCATTGCTGAGTTAGCACAATGAGTAGAATATGAGCACAGTCCAGATTTATGAGAAGTTAATTTAACCAAACAGATAAGATAGCTGACTTGACCACAAACTCCACTGACCACTTTGTTAGCTTGCACGGTACACTTTTCACCAAGAAATCAAATAAATGAACACTCTAAAGGTGTTGCCACAGCAATGCTGTTAAAATCAGAGTAAAAACACATCTGCTGATGTCATCCACAACCTATTCTTGAACATTTTAACCTGCTTCACTTCATAAATTGCATAATGTAGAAGTCAAAATGCTTCAGTAACTTCTTAGTTTCAGTTTATTAAATATGAGCAATGGTATAAAAAGATTTGTTGCTTTTCTCCATTTTCTCTCATTTTAGACCAAAACAGAACAGACTAGTTGAAGAGGTGTTAATAGCTGCTGCACTTTTACGTGGAAAAATTCTTTTAAGTGCTTTAAGAACAAAGACTGAGGAGATTAAATTTAAAATATAGTTCAGTAATGTGTGTCCCAGAATTGGCAGCATGATTTGCTGCAGTTCAGTAAAAGGATTTCAGGCATTTCAGGACTTCTTTAATACTTAAATTCAAGCTCCTTTTAGCTTTACTCCCGTTTGTCTGAGCATCAGGACTTCCAAAAGCCTCGGCCAGATCCCGCTCAATTGGATTCAAAGCCATTAGCGGGCCAACTCAAAGCATATGCTCCGAGCTGCTGAGCATTTCATTTCACAAGACGACGACAAGAAGCCTGAAGAGACGGAGGAGGGGGAGGAGTGGGGGGGCTACAGACAGCGCAGAAAAATAAACCAGACGCAAACATGGCTGGACTCTGAGTCTGTCGCTCGCTCACAGACAGAGACGGAGACGTCCCATGCTCCCAAGAAAGCCCGCTCTGACTCCAGGGTCACGTTCCAAAGCATTAGCCTGCAACTGCCACTGTGTGTGCACGAGTGTGTGTGTGTGTGTGTGTGAGTGCATGAGTGTGTACGTGCTCTACATGCATGTTTTCATTTGCGGTTCAGGGAGCGATACCTTCCTCGCCGCACAAAAGGAGCTGCTGTACCCCATCTGAGAAATTTCAATATTCTGTCTAGGGGGGAAAAACATTAGATAGAGGTGGGATTATATTTCAAAAAGCGACCCCCCCCCCCCTTCACTTTCTGTCTTTGCTGTCAGAGAAGCTACAATTTTATTTATGTCCGAGCTCTGTTAATGTAAAGAGGAACCACGAGCAAGTCGGATCATTATCTCGCAAATCTAAACAAGCCTTTGCGTTCCTAGAACAGAGCTCGTATTCTACAAGCACTTACACATAGAGAAAGGGGGGGGGGGGGGCTGGTACTGGTTTGTGTGTGTGAGATCGCAGGGTTCCCAGTCTGAGTTTAAGAATGACAGGGTAAAACACTGCAGGCTCTGTGGAAGCCAGGAAACAGCCTAATGTATTTATCCAAACACATATCTGCTGAGAGGCCCTGCGGCTGCAACACGTCCCCTTCGGCTGGGACTTCACCTCCAACTCCGAGGAAATGTGACCATATTTCTCTACATTTACACTCTTTCACTGTTTAATTTACCAGTGCCGCATTGCTCCAGCTGTTTGAACACGACCTTTTCATCGAATATACCCTACAAATTACTCCTTTTCTCTTTTAGAGATTCGACCTCATGGCAACGTCATCCACAATCTGCTTTTATTTGTTGTTGTCTGCAATAAAACTAAACTGTCCCCAGACGACCCACTTTGAGAGACTAATGTTTTTTTGGATTTTCCTCCAGAACATCAGACAGATCCTTCTTTCTTTCTTTTTTTTATTATGCGCTATGGTATCTAAGGGCTTCTCTGCTGGTGTATCACAAATAAAAAGGCAAAGATGATCAAAACCAAGACTTTTAAAGATAATCAACTCAAAGGCAATCAAAGTAAAAAGAGGGATGTTCTTTCATTTGCTTTGGTTTGTGTTAACCTCGATTCATATCCAAGCATTTGGCCTGATTCATTTCAGTCTTTGTAGACCATTTAAAAACCAAAAAAAGCTCTGACATGACACAAACTGAAAGGTGACAGCTTCTCCACCGCCGAGGCAGCGACACTCACTTCACTGGCAGCTAAAATCCCCAAACTACACAGATACACAATCATGTGAACGTTTCCAACGCCAAGAGGAAGGTAAGAGTCCAGTTCAGCTGTTTACATGAATCCATCTCCCTAAAATAAGCCTGTTTACACGAGTAAGCAACAGACAGAATTGTGGGAACCTTTGTGTTTGAAGTAAACAATATCTATGAAGAAAAAAAAACTTGTTTTCCAGATGATGATGGTGCCAGAGCTGAAGCAGCACAGCTGGCTGATTTTCTTTTGTCAGTCTGCAGAGGTCTCAGACTGACACCCAAATCATCGTCTTCCTCGAGCTCTAGTTTATCTCAAGGTTCCCTCAGAACGTCTTCTCCATGATGTTTACATATCTGCATTATCTCAGCCTCTCACACCACGAGCTTCAGCTCATTTCCCTGCTGCCTGCACATATTGCAACACATGCAGCCCGATGTGCGCTTCAGAGAGAAAACTTCATCCATGATTTAAATTCTTCTGCTCAATGTCAACACGGCAGCATCATCGTCTCTTTCCAGCTCTGATGCAACAGTTTGTGGTTCAGCTTTGATCTTTACTGTGATTTTACCCTCAAGAATTAAACTGCATATTTGCATTAACATTTTAGATGGTAATTAATGGTAATTGGTGCATATAAACCAAATACTTTTTTTTTTTTTTTTCAGTTCTATTTGACTCTTTAAAACAATATGTCAGACTCAATTTTCATCATTTATCCAGACATTGTTTCCATATTTACTCATTGGACATATTAACCGGAAAAAACTAGTAAAACTGGGCAGCTTTTGAAATATATTGATCACCAATTTGTTACTTTTCACTGTAATGATGCCACATTACGAAGCTTGCAGCCTCGTGTCGAACGACTGCAGTATTTATGGTTATCCTTATTGCTTTATCCATAGTTTTTCTTTACAAGACAAATGATTTATTTCACCTATCTGCAAGAAAGCTAAGTCTCACTTAGTGGGGTTAATCTCTTTGGTCCAGTCAAAACTACTAAACTAGCCAAATGATCTCAGAAAGCCATGATAATCAGAAATCTAACACTGCCTGTGAGATACACAGTAACCCCGTTAGGGGTTAAGGCAGGGGTCTGCAACCTTTACCATCTAACGAGCCACTCCTTTCCCTCAACCCAGCGAAATAAAACTTGTTAAGAGCCACATGCTACAGGACCTTTTACCAAAAAAAGACATTTATTTTTTGAAAAATATGTGTACTATTGGAAATTTGAAGAGCTGCAATTTTTTTTCTGTTTTTAGGTTAAAAAAAAAGAAAAAGAAAAGAAAAGAAGAAAAAAATAGAAAAGAGAGTATAGATGCATTCAATCCTATGGGGTGTAAATATGTTATCAAGCCATTGTGGAAGTCCAAAGAGCCACTTGCAGCTCCAGAGCAGCAGGTTGCAGACCTCTGGGTTGAGCTTAATTTCAATTGAAACATTTTCTTTTTTTTTTTTTTTTCAGGTAAATATGCATGCATAATCATCTGAAGTGGTATTTGTATTTCTTTTATTTTGTAAACTGGTGTAATAGTCCAATATAAAATGGTTAGTGTGTATTTCATCTGTGAGAATATGATATAAAAAGCTACAAATTTAAAAGTCTAAAGATATACAGTGCTACTTTACAGTTGCGGTTTATCTATCGTGAATTCAACTCAACGGCTGTGGTTTTGCTGTAAAACTATGTTAAAGAGTGACGCGTGTTATCTCTGGAGAAGGTAAATCACCTCCACAAAAGTCTGTTCATCTCAGACTTTATAACACTTATAAATTCTTTGGATGGTGATGCATTGAATGTGATGCAATGAAGCAATCAACGTTATCAAATATTCTGAATTACATCTGACGACGCAGACAGCAGAGTATAATAAAAGTGGTGATGCATTTGACAGGCAGCATAGTTTTACGCTGCTCCGGGACTTACGAAAAGGAAAAGAAAAGAAAGAAAGCAACACTGTCAAAAGTCCAGCTGTTGCATTTTCATTATCTTGTTTTATTAACAAACTTTATAGGGTGTCATACGAACAGTCGGAGCGCATGCACGTTTTTCGCGAATCGTGGGACAACGTGACCATTGACAAAACTGGAATAAAAATCAGCTGATATTAAACTGCTAATGTTTTTGTAGACACGGTGGAGATTTTATTTAAATCACATCCAATTGCCAATTTATAAGCATCTACAGCTGTAGTACAAGCTAGGAAAATTACAAAGACGCAACAATGTCACCATGACAACCGCAGCTAGTTTTGGTGTTATTGCCTAATAAACAAAATATTTGCGTGATTTTTATCAATAACAACAACTCAGACTGTTTAAATTAGAGATTAAATGGACAGAAAATATAAAAAAGTTTAAGACAACAACGTACACGGACACTTTTAAATCTAGAATCGCTGGGTCCTCTGAATTACGAGTTTCCAGATTGGAAATCAAAGATCATTTCATCATTTCCAGCAGAAATCACCTCAGAAAACAAGTTCCAAGGACAACTGGAACGCACATAGAACGCCTCAGTCCTGCAGGTTTTCCATGTTTCCCTGGTTCAACTCACCAGATGCGAATGAATGAGTCACGGAGCAGAACTTGATAAGCTGTTGGATCCATTTCATTTGAATCAAGTGTGTTAAAGCAGGAACACATCAAAAACCCTGCAGGACACCAGCTTTCTAGGACTAACTCACCTACTCCTGCTCTAATCAACGTTTTTCAGTCTTTGGCCTGGGAATTTGCTGCCCTGTACGTTTTATTTGATTCCTAGCTTTAAACAACTTCAGTCAAATTAACCGGTTATTAAAAGGCTTCTGCAGAGCTCGATGGCGAGCATCAGAGTTGAGCTTGTTTGAATCAGAGCTGGAAAATATAAACCATCCAAGGCAGTTCGTTGGTCTGGGTTGCCAATATACTGTAACATTAAAATAAATAATGATGGCCACAAAACCAACATTGTGGAAAGATGAGTAAGATTTTTAAAAATACCAATCTTGTACACACGGCGAGTTAAACTTTGATTTTACTCCGATTGTGACTTTCTCCATCAGCCAGCTTGGCGCCATAAAGTTGAACGTATGTGTGCAAAGTTAATGGAAGCGATTTATCTTTTTCTCCATAGATCATGTCTGTGAGCTCATGACGTATACTTAATAATAAAATCCCAGCAGTCGGGTGGTTTTAAAAATAAAGGAACCACATATTTATCTTTAAAAAATAAAGAAGTGGTAATTTTTATATATTCCGATGGACAAAATACGCACTAACCCTTTTAGAAACATTTTTACTAATACAAAAATTTACATGTTGTTTGTTTCACTGATTCACAACTTAAGATAAATATGTATGTTTACTTGTACAGCTGACAGTAACCTTATCCCACCCCTCCTTTCTGGCTTACAGGCTTGTCCCCTGACGGATGGTGGAAATTTCAGGAGTGTTTCCAAACTAAGTAAAGACTCTTCTACTGTCAACAAAAAGGGATTTAATTCATTCCATTTATCAGGTGTATCCATGTTTTTTTAAAGAAAAAGATTTTGACCTCATGTTTATTGTTAAGACTGAAGATTACACAGAAGTGAATGATGTTCATTTAAAAGCAAAAATCTTGATTAACAAATTATCACAGCGATGATGAAAACATACACTGACGCTCTGCTTCTATCACTCCCTGACCCTGCTGCAGGTCAACAACAAACCATAAACAGGAAAAAACAAGCATGCTGATCACAAAAACAGCAAAAAAACAACAGTCTGTCATAAGATTGCTCTAATTGAAAGAAGACGCAAACTGATCTGTGGCTCTGCGTAAACTGTCACTCTCACCATAGGTCACAGCGCCCTGAACGACTAATGAGAGGCCGAGCGTAACCCCATTACAAAGGAGTGACACTAAGCTACTGCTCTGATTAATAAATAAATAGAGCATCGTAACGCAGACAGAGCAGTCAAGCACTGCAACGACAATCTGGCACAAACGATAACAGCAGGCAGAGGCGAAGCCGTCACGGCGCACGACGGGAAAGAAGAGCAGCAGAAACCAGAAAAGCTCAAACCTGCTTAAAATTTCTTCTCAGTCTTGATTGCATTTGTGTGCAAACTAATCACACCTGCTGTGCTCTGATAAAACAGCAGAATATTCTCAAACGTTGAGCACCGTCAACACTATTTCAGTCTCTGCCTGGTCTCAAAGTTTGTCCTTGCTAGCCACTGTAGGATCTCTGAGCACAAGCCAATTAAATCAAACTGTAAACAAAGCCTTTGCATCAAACTGGGAGCTAAAGGGCTTCCCGTGGCACCTCACTTTGTCTGGATGATTAAGTTCCCATATTTGTTAAAAAGTTCATGCTAAATAAACTAGTCTTTATACAGAGGAGACAAAAAATTACAAAAAAAAGTGGGCATTTAAATTATAGAAGACTGAAAATTTAACAAAAATGTAATAAGAAGCTAAAAAGTGATCATTTTTAGCACACGGAAAGTGATTTTTAGTGTGAGCACTTACATGTGGACATGCGGAGGTTGGAAGCGGCTCTGGTTGATGTTGTAATGCGTGAAGGCCTGTGTGGGGTTGGAGCTGTACTCGTCCACCGTGATGGTCACTTTGCCATGAGCCATGCTTCCGCCCTTTGGACATGAGACGCCGTTCATTCACCGGGATTCAGCAGCGAGCCGTGCAGCGGTCATCCTTCAGAGCCGCTCAAGAAGCCCAGGAAGTTTCCCAGCAGCAGCGGCGGCAGCAGCAAGCAGCAGCGTCGGGGAAGCAGCGACCCGGCCGACCGACTCAAATACGGCACACTGCAGTCTGCACCAACAGGATCACACACACACACACACACACACATGCAATGATCAGTTGCTGCAGACAAGGAATGCATCCCCTTCTGAATGCACTCACAGTCAGATCTGTCACACATGAAGAAATATAAAAACCTCCCGGAGAAGATTTTTACACAGAAAATGTTTAAAAATTAAACTCTGCAGGTAAACTGTTGAATCTTCAGGAACAGACACACACTGGAGTACATGTTATGTTCTGACACACTCTTAACAATTTTGATTTGAAAAAAGAAAGTTTAATTTCAAGTCAACCCCAAATTTCATTAAATTCTACTTAGAAAAAAAATATAGAGGCAAAATAAAAATAGAAAAGGGCAAAACCAGCAATTTAAAAGTTCACACATAACTTTTCTTTCAAAAACTAAACAATAGACTGTATAACCCATTCCTTTCAGATGCACAACATTACATCCAGATGTACAAAAAGAAAAAAGCGCTGCAGGTATGTCCATCAAGGTATGAATGAGCCTGTAGAATTTAAATAAACCCTTGTCGTGACTGGTGATTAAAAAAAAGCCTTCAATAAAACAGGAAATTTGCCTGAATACACACATGAAAGCTCTGCTTCTGTTCTAACAATTACCCTGAAAAACATAGGAAAAGGCCTGCTGATCCAGTTTTGAAGATTTTTTTTTTATTTTTTGCATGACATGCATGTAAAGTAAATTAAAATAAATTGTTTTGCAACATGAGCTAAAATGCTGAAAGATGAGATAAGCATGGCTTTGCATCACTCACCCAGCGTTGCTGTGCGTCTCCTGCACCCTGAGCCTCCCTGCTGCTGCCTGACCTCCCTAACTGACAGTTAAGTGGCTACTGTAGGATTGACAGTCGTTTTATACTAGACCTCTGCCTGCTGCCATGCAGCAGAGGAGGAAAAACTGAAAGAAATGCCCTCAAACGATCAAGTCTACCACCTCTTTAGGAGGGAAATCCAACACATTTCATTTGATGGTTGCATCCAAAGATGCAGTGATCAGAGATAAATAAGCTGCAGCCAAACTTCATCAAAAAGCTGTCCTATTTTCAAAACGGCATTGATTTATGTTTTCTGGGTCAGCTGGATGCTACCTCCTACTAATTTTAGTCTAAGAGATTTATCTTTGCCTGATCAAATTCAAAATAATGAGTGTAAGCAGTTTCATACACTCAAAACTTTACATTAAAAAGGACACTGTTTTTCAATTACTCCTGAAAAATAATAGTTTACAAATTTTCCTGAGGATTAAAAAAATAATTTCACTACAGCAAAAGCTGCCCTGTCAGATATATGATCACATTCTTTACCTAAACGATCATTTCTCCCATAAAAAATATCAAAAACCTGCCTTTCTGCTTCTCCAAATATCACCTTTTAAAATAAATGTAGGCCTAAACAGTAAGGACGGATTTAGTGTGCAGCGTGTCTTACAGTCTCCTCGGCGTGTGTGCAAGTGTGTGTGTTGATGCATGTGTGTGTCGGGCTGCTGAAACTCGTCTGTCTGTCTACCTTATGGCTACAGTAGCAGCAACTAGCTCTCTAGCTTAGCCTGCTAAACCTGCGCTGGCAACAGATTTTTATTATGCACGCTGTAGCCTCGCATTGAGCTGCTCTTATGTAGCGGTGGTGTTCACACACATTGGCAGTGCAGTCACTGGATACACAGAGCGCCCGTGCACGGCATATAGCTAACTTCACGAGGAGAAATCACTCTTGTAAGCGGAGGGGGTAAGGCGAATAAATTGACCCTTTCTGATACCATGCATATACACGATGTGGGCTATGCGCCGCTTGCTGTTAACAGTGTCGCTTGCAGCAGTGTACACATAAAGAAAAGGTCCGTGCCATCCTGAACTCTGCTCCTTATATCATAAAAAACAACCAAAGGTGGTCAGTGTCAAAGCACCGCCGCGCTAACCTCTTGCTCTTCCTCGTAAATGACAAGCCTCCTTTTAAACGACGGCTTTGTATGAGGAATTTCTTTCTTTCTTTTTTTTTTTTTTCTCCCGGTCTCCCCTCCCTCCCATTTCGGCTTTCAAAGCAAAGCAGAAAGGTTGCTCTACCTTCGTCGTCTAGGTTTTTATTCTGCGTGCTGTATCTGGCCGGAGAAAGAGTGTCGGGTCGGGGTCGCCCTCTACGCGGCGGCGGAGGAGGGACACGGGTCCATGCGGCGGCAGCCAGTAGCAGAGCGGGCAGGTTCGTGAGCGGCACTCCGGTTGTTGCGGCGGCTTGGGCGGGTAGGGCAGAACCTTCGACCCGGCGGGACCTCGGCTGGCTCCTGTGGAAAGAAACCACACAAGGAGGAGAGCGAGGGGTAGCGAACCGGAGAGGAGGGTGAGAGACACTGACAGACAAGGAGGAGAGAGAGGGCGAGAGAGAGAGAGCAGCCTCGGTCTGTCGGAGGGGGAGCCGGAGTGCAGTGAATCGGAGCTGCCACTGGGGTCAGAGAGCAGAGAGAGCAGGCGCGAGCACAACCCCCCGCCACCTCCCGTGCGCGCGCCCTTACCTGCGGGCACACGCGCTGCGAGGCGCGAGGAGGGGGAGGAGGAGGGCGCCCGCGCAGTCCCGCTCTGCCTCCTTGTTGCATTCACTTGCTTTCGGAAATGATACTTCTTATTAAGATGCATTGACACAAAACGATTTTGAGGGAAATTACTTCATTGGGGCGTTTCTTTGTCATCTATATTAGCTGTGCTCGTGCAGTACCGCGCCAGACTCTTGAGCCACCCAGCATTTCTTTATGTTGCTTCCAGGCAACCAGACGTTTGTGTAATCTTGTATTCTTGGGCAATAGTTCTCAGGGGTTTTATGGGTTCTTTCAGTTTTTCTCTGGATTTTTGCTGCCTTTATCATGCAGTTCTTGTACACTATTTTCAATTTTTTGTTTAGGTCATAACACTGACCAGTCAGTCATCCAAACATAAAAGAGCATCAAACTAAAGGGATGAGCCAGTGTTACACTTAAAGGTACAGTATGTAAAAAAAATAAAAGGTCAATGGCAGAAACATTTGATATATAATTCAAAACTGTGTTTCTATTTATGTGTAATCACTGCACTAGAATAGTTGTTACATGTTTATTTTCTTAGAATGAGCCATTTGTATCTACTTGCTGGGTGGTGCACATATGGAGGCTGCCATATTTGTTCCATCATTTTTACTACAGTGTCCCTGAATGGACAGAACAATGTGTGTGAAGTGAGAACCCTCTGAACTTTAAAACTGCAGTACATGTTTTGTGTGATCAGTGCTGGAGCTCTGTTTGGGATAAGTTACGCCTTTAAAGGACCATAGAAGAAGACAGTACACATGTACGATAGTGACGCAGTTACCTGTAGTGAAGACATTGCTGCATCTGAGGCCACCGAATCCACTTGCAGATGAAAACACATTTATATTTGATAGAGTTTTGGTCACTGAGAGCTGCCATCCATTAACCACTTGTGCCCATCTTTAACATTAGATGTCAGTAATTCCTCATGGTGTACCTTTAAATAAAGATCCAGTTTTTTTATATTAATTTATTGACACTTTAAGAGCAGCATGCTACAAAGACACATTTTATTATTTTCATTCAATCTGTTTAGTTGAATCTTTAAAAAAAAATGATAATGCAGTTTGAGAGACAAATAGTAGTTTCCAAAAGTGATGTAAAATATAGAAAGCAATGTCCAGAAAACATCAGACTCTGGGAAATGTGGTAACATCTTGACTGAAAATGATGTGGGTGTTTTGGGATATCCTTCAAGAAGCCTCGAGATCTATTCTTGAGAAAGTGAGAAGAAAACTTGTTTATGTTGAATAATGAAGTTGTTATACCAAATATACCAAAATCTTATTTTGCTTTATATTACTGTACTGTACTGCACAATATAAAGAAAAGAGTTGATTCAGGACTTTTTCACACTGTTGAATATAAGGTAAAGTATGGAGGTTTTACATTTCAGGGTGTTCATGTGACTATTACTTGTTTCCATGTTGGAATTTGAATATTTTGAGGAAGTCCCCCTTTTCATTCAAAATAAAGTTTATCAATTAAGTCTTTGATTCAAAACAACAGGAACACAAAGTTATAAAAAAAGATATAAAGCCTCTTGTTTTATAAAGGATTTGTAGTTGTAAATACAAAGTTGTTCATGGTTAACGTTTGTTTTTGCTATATAAGCTTCAACATATTTAATTTCAAGGAATTAATGATACTATTTGCTGACAGAAGACTTTACAAAGGATGTTTCAGTTTGTTGGTTTTAAATATGTAATATATAAATATTTATCTATCAACCTGAGGTTTAGGATTATTTATTAGCAGTTATTAAGCTGAATCATTCACGATTCCTGTGATGAAAATTGAAGATTGCACAAATAATACATCATTTGAATCCATACAAGTTATCTAGTAACATTTTATTTTGTTTGTTTTATGCTTTTTTTTATATTTTATTTAGGAATGCATGTACTACCCCCAAAATTAGAATATCCTGAAAAAGTTCATGTATTTCTGTAATTCAACTTAAAAGGTGCAATTTACATATTGTTTAGACAAATAATATGTGAATCAATATATTTAGAGCTTTTGTTTGTTTGGATGTTGCTGATTAGGATTTTCAGCTTTAGAAAACCTCAAATTCAAAAACTAAAAAAAGACTGAAAAGCTCCATTATTGTAGGCTCAGACTGTCACATTCTAATCAGGTAAGTAACCTAAAACACCTCCATAAGTGCCTTGAGCCTTCAAAAAAGTCCCTGTCTTGGTTTAGAAGAATTCACAATCATGGGGAAGACTGCTGATCTGACAGTTGTACAGAAAACCATCATTGACTCCCTGCACAAGGTGGGAAAGACACAAAAAGTGACAGCAAAAGAAACTGGATGTTCTCTGAGTGCTGTCTCAAAGCACATTAATGGACAGTTAAGTGGAAGGAGGAAGTGTGGAAGAAAACAATGTTCAAGCCAGAGTGCTGACAGCAGCCTGGGGAAGATGGTCAGGAAAGGGCCTTTCAAAAGTGTGGAGGACTTCATAAGGAGTGGACCTGTGAGCTTCATTAAGTCCAGCATAAAAGCAGCCGTCTACCAGGACATTTTGGAGCACTTCATGCTTGCTTCAGCAGACCAGCTGTATGAGGATGCAGACTTCATCTTCCAGCAGGACTTGGCACCTGCCCACACTGCCAAAACTACAAAATCCTGGTTCAACAACCATGATCACCATGCTTGATTGGCCCGCAAATTCACCTGACCTGAACCCCATCAAAAACGTGGGGCATTGTCAAGAGAACGCTGAACGGGAAGAGAGCAAACAATAAAGAAGAGCTCAAGGCTGTGATGGAAGCATGTTTGTCTTCCATAACACCTGAGATATGCCAGAAGCTGTAGCATCCATGCCATGCCAGGTAAAGGCAGTTATTCAAGCAAAAGGGGCCCCAAACAAGTACTAAGTACAGATGCAAGATTTTATTTTAGGAGGCCTGACTTTTTTGTATTTAAAGTCCATTTTAAATTGATTTCAAGCAATATTCTATTTTTTTTAGTTTTAGAATTTGAGGTTTTCTAAAGCTGCAAGTCCTAATCAGCAACATCCCAAAAAATAAAAGCTCGAAATACATTGATTTTTATATTATTAGTCTATACAATATGTGAATTCCACCTTTTAAGTTGAATTATGGAAATACATGATTTTTTTCACATTATTTTAATTTTTTGGGTAGAACCTATTAAGCCACTAACATTTTTATAGACTGCCTTGGTATGAATGACGCTCCTTTTTTTGCCTTTTCTAAAATCTATTTCCCAACCTTTTAGCTAAAACCTCATTGTGAGGATTCCTTTAAAGAGCCACTTGATCACCCTCTATACTCTCTGGAAAAGAGTGCATTAACATTTGGCAAGTTACCATAAATAACCTTATTAAAACTGATAATTACACATGACCCACAACGAAGAGAACGAACGCCAGCCGATGATCCTGTCACAGAAAAGCTATTATTATTATTATTATTCCATGAAATCAAAAGCAGTTGTCAATATTTTGTTTGCTGCACCTTGAACTTGTTTGAAAGCCGGTGCACTTGCAGAACTAATTGATCGCTGTGGTGATGACTGGCAGCAACAGGGAAATCCTCACATACACGCAAGGAATATTCCTTAGTACATCAGGCTTCTGAATGTCGCATTCTTACTGTTGATTTCTACATCAGCTAACATGCATAATTCCCACGAACAGCTCTGACAGAAATGCTCTGTTTGCTGCAAGTGTTGACCTGGAATATTCCTGTCTGAGATCACAGATGTGTAAGAAACTGGCGCTGCAGTGTAGAAGGTGTTGTGAAATCCATGATTAGAAGACAGCTTGGCACCTTTGGGTTCACAAGTAAACAATACTAATGAGTACCTGTGGGAGTCCATCACACAACCTGAAATGGGGCAACACAGTTTCCAAAACTGGGAAAATCCTGCAATTTTGCTGACTGAGAGTAAAAACAGCACCTTGATCATCAGTTCAGTAAAACACACACCTCATCTGAGAAAAAGTTTCTCTTAATTTCCTTTAGATGGCCTAACTTACTTGAACAAACTTATTTTGTTCAAAACTTATGGTCAGGTCTCTTGTTTATATGCTTTCTGGGGGGTTTGCTGTCTTCGTTGCCATATATTTTGGTGCATAGACTTAGACTTCAACTAAACTTCATTTATCGCTTTGGATGACTCCTCAGGGAAATTTTAATTTCCAGCAGCAACAGTTGAAGTATAAAAAAAATCATTGATAAACTTTTGGTAAATGTATAACAAATAATAATAAAAAAAGCAAGTAAAAAGAGATAATTAAGATATTAAGATACTAAACCCAGAACACACTCCAAAAGCACTTTCTCCCACGAAACAAGTTCCTCCAAGTGTGCCTGGAATACTTAATATTTTAGCATTTCCTCCCTTGTCTAAACGATAAGTCTGTAAAAAGCATTTGCATAATGTCTGTCTTGTGGCTAATGTAGCACATCTCAAAGAGAAAGAGCATCTCTTTTGCACTCAACATTTTTTGACCAATAAGCTAGTTAGAACAGGTCCGGCCTTTTGGGAAACAGGAATGTGAATCCTCAATCCCGGTCCTTGAGGGTTGGTGCTCTGCAAGTTTTAGAAGTTTTCCCACTGCAACACAAATGATTCAGACTCAGGCTTGGGCAAAAATTGATGTCAAGCTCTGCACAAGTCCACTAATTATTCATTAATTTGTGTCAGGTGTGTTGCGGCAGGGAAACTTCTAAAACCTGCAAGACACTGGCCTTCAAAGACTAGAATTGAGGATCCCTGTAACAGTGTGTTTTCTACATGTGAAACTTATTTTTTGGTTGTTTTTTTGTTGTTGTTTTTAAAGACAGAAATATGGTAAATGAAGGTAAAATAGGCTCTTTACAGCAATTTTCAAAGTTAGGTGTCTTTTAGATCATAAAGTAAGCACAACCTGTCACACTTATACAAACTTTAAAAAGGTGAAATTCAGCATCAAATCTACGTCAGGTCAGTCAAAGGTCAGCCATCCTCTTCTGGTGCAATATATTGTGCCTTCTGTATCGTGGCATGGTATGCAACGAGGGTCCGGGCAGGATTCAATCCCCAGACTCCCCGGTGAGGGTCACAGGCGCTTACCAGTCAGAAAGGGATATCCCTGTGGCCAAGTAGCCAGGGAGCGTGATCGATCGGAGGCACAGTGACAGAACCACACACTGTCACACTATCTTATGCAGCAGGCCTCTGTCATGGTTTTCAGATTCCTGGTTTAGTTCAGGGTTACTCAATTACGGGGCCCTGCAATCCTACAGGTTTTCATGTTTCCCCACTCCAACACACCTGACTCAAATGAAATGGATCCAATAACATAGGTGAAAGTAAGCCGGAATGGTCCGGAAATGCATTCCGAGAAGAAACATTCAGACCTCTACGCTACGCAAAGCAACTTTCACGACTGGCAGACTGACCGTCGGGAGCACCGAGATGTTTCTCAGCAGTCTGAACTGGCTGCTCAGTGATTGGTGATGGTCAGGTCCCGCCTGATATTTAAATAAACAATCCGTCATGCTGCTCATCAGGGCTTCTACCCCGCTGAAGTTCACACACCGTAGAAACAAACACACTCTCCTCTTTCTGTCAGGCTGTCTGTGACAACGCTGCAGACGTGCACCCGCCCCCCTCCTCTCCCTCCTCCCCCACCTTTGCAGATACAGAGTGAGATCGAAACGGCAAAAAGAAAGCTGAGGAGTCAAAGAAAGAAAGAAAGAAAAAAGCACAGGCCAGAGATGTTGCAAAGTTCTGGAAGATAACCGACATGTTTGTCAGTAGCCTAAAGGAGCAGGTGAGACATCCAGCACCATCAGCTTAATAAGTAAGAGCTGATGGATGAAACTAACTTGATAAAAAAAAAAGTTTAAAGTTGTAACAAAGGATATTACAAATTTAGAAGATGGTTAAATACATAAGAGTAAGATAATTCATGATATGAATGCTGAAATCTTTAGGCTATATGGAATTTTATTTAAAATCCCATTAAGATAAAAAAAAATTGTTACACAACATATATTGCCAATACATAGTCAGTTACTGAATCTGAATAGCTGGGAATTATGGGTGACTTTTGAACTTTTCTTACAAAGATGTAGAAGGGAGCAGTGTGTGACTGTCAGCAGCACCAGAGCTGCAGGAGCTTCTGCAGTCAGCAGTGGTGGACAGCAGCAGTCAGGAACCAGAGCAGGAACCTCCAGGTACAATCTAAGTACAAACATGCCGGTGATGATTTTAGGTTTATTTATGCTTTACTTATTATGATCAGTATGCAATTAACTTTACACGTGATTATTTAAAGTGTCAATGTCATTCTGCAGAGGAACCACATTCACTTAGTGACTATGGTTTACACAGTAGTCTAATTTCTAACTAGTCTCGTACCTGTTAGATTAAAAATAGGATTAGTCTCAAGTTAAGGTAGACAGTGGTTTAACCTGTTTTATTTGATATGTGTAGTAAGTCCTTCTGCAAACAAATACAACTGGAAGTGAGGAAACTCAACATGTTCTTTCTCACAACAGAGACAAAACTTAAATTATGTTGAAGTTGTTATTGTTCTGATGTTCTCTCTCCTGAAGTACTTAACCTGAAAATAAATGTAGCCTATAACTTACCATATATTACATGTTGTGTCTGATATGTTACATTATGCACTTATGAATGTGTACAAGATTTAAGATTTAAGTCAGAAAAGAGCATGCTTTTGGTATGATGCAAGTGCGCGAGCAAAAAAGAAAAATCGAGTCGCACAGTTCCTGCAAGAATCTTATCTTACTTTCACCACTGTCCAACAGCCTATGAAGTTCCACACAATGACTCATTAGTTTGAGTCGGGTGTGTTGGAGCAGAGACACATTGAAAAACTGCAGGACTGCGTCCCTCATAGACCAAACTGAGTCGCACCGGTTTGTTGTTGCTTTTGCTTTTCTGATCATCTTGGGTTGTCTTGCTTGCCTGGAGTCTATCTCCTTGTGTGTACCGTCTTTGTTTTACTTCCTGTTCTCTGCTGCCAGTTACTGTCACACCTGCTTCTTGTTCGTAACTATGGCTGCTAATGCTGTTAGCAATGGCAACATATTAATATCTCTCTGCGTTTATGCTGCGATCTTCTTATTATTTAGTTTTTGCTCCATTTTTTGACACGTTTCTCCTCCTAGGTTTATGGCAGCACACAACACAAAAGTTATATCAAAACACGTGTCTTGGCCCGAAATAGTGTGCTTCTATTTTAGCTGTGCAAAAATCTTGCAGTGTTCATGCAAATCACAAATAAACTATGAATTTTTGTCCCATAAGAATGAATGGGATTTAGCCAAAATCAGCCAAAACCCTGGATCACTTTGGAGCTCTATAGCTCAGCCATACTGTCACATAGAAACATCATTCAGAGTTTAAACAGGTCATGTTATGGACATGTTGATCTTTTATGGTGTTGACACAATTGCAAATTACGTTTTAGTAAAAATCAGAAAAATCCCAGAAACCTCTTTCAAATCGAGCCACACTAACTTTTTAACCATATTTCAATTTTAAGCAAATGTTCATAGAGTGTTCATCCTAAAGACACAATATATATCAAAATGGAGGATATCATGCCAGCATCATATTGGACCTTGGCTCCGAAGGTGCTTAGACTCAGGTTTCTGGCTCTCAAAAGCTCAGAGTCCACTTTTTCTCCAATGAACTTCTACAGACACTTTCTTTTAAGACTAAATCCTAATTCTCCCGTGTTTTTAACTTGCCATAATTCAAATTCTGTTCACAGTAAGGCAAAATGTTTTACATCTTCCGACCTCTCTGGCACTCATGGTTGAAGAATTTTTGGATGCCACTTTTCAATTGTGAATAGCGTCTAGTTATTTGAGGGGTTCTTTGAACTTTTTTATTATCTATCTATCTATCTATCTATCTATCTATCTATCTATCTATCTATCAGAATTTAGATAGAATATCAGGCATTTCTTGTTTATATACAGATGAGCGCGATAGCACACCTCCTCTCCTACGAGCCCTTCCCTCACTCTCATTAGCCCAGATGCTCCATCTTTCTAACGTCGCTGCGGTTCTCAGACGTGGGCAGTAGCTGCATTGGCAGTCACCAAAATTTCTAAAGAAATTTTCTAGTTAGTTCCTTCATATTTAAGCTTCTGGTGGTCCTGTCTTGTGGCAGACCCTGTAGCTACTAGTTATGGTTGTCACCAGTCTAGTTTGTTTTGGTTAATCAGTAAGTTTAGTTATTCTCTGAATTTGGGAAGGGGGTTCCAATGCTTCCTTCATTATCTCCTTTGGCACATGATGCACTGGATCATTCTTCACGAAAGAAAACACATTGTATAATTCCTGGGGCCACAACTTTGGGATGTGGAGCAGCATTGCCCCTCTTTATTTACCTTGACAATAATGTCACATTTATATTCAAACTTGTGATGCTAATATAATACACTAAATGCAACCTTAGTTTCATAATATGATGAAATTGTATTGAAGCATCCAAAGACCATTATGTAGGACAGTTATTTCAAAATCTGTAATTTAGTGCTTCAAACCCACATTGCAGCGCAGTGCAAGTGTCTTTTCTTGAGTCCTTATGGATTTTTCCTCGTCTGTTCTTAACCCCATGACATTTCCCAATGAGGTTAAGGAAAGAGCTTAGGAAAACACAAGAGGAGGTTTTTATATTTGCTCAAACCACTGATTCAATGATTTTCTTGGGTGATGAATAGCAGTTAAAAACTAGTTTATGTTGTTGGCATTACTGCATATGTAAATCTCCAAAGAAAAAAACGGCATTTTTTAAGCGGAGTATTGTTTTGAAACGCCAGACCTCACTTCCTCAGTAATACAGTTGGGTCCGGTGATGATTGGAGCTTTACCCGGAGACCACGTTGACTTCATTTTGATTGGCTACACCTTATTTCGCTATGACCTTATTTGGAGAATCTAGGTCAAGCTGCGACGGAGTTTGCTAAAGGCTAACTGCTAGCAACAATCCAGACAGTGAGCTACGTTTATCAGACAAGACAGCATTTAGAAAATAAATAAACTTACAGGTAATGACAAGGTTGTGGCCCCCTCCCTCAGTGTTGCTGCAGAAGTTTTCTTTTAAATCCATTTGTTTGAAAATCCAGACCTGACTGCACAGAAGTTACTACTAGCTCCTTACACGAAGCTGAATCAGACAGGGGAGGGGGGGGGGGGAGCGGACGGTGCATAGGCCGTTAGGAGAGAGAGAGAGAGAGGGGGGGGGGGGGGGGGGGGGGCGCTGTTTACTTGATAGTGTGCTCTTATTGGAGCAATTAAATTACGTAGAATGATAGAACTACGTAGAATGATAGCCTGCTGTCTGATTCAACTGTTTCTGAGCAGAGAGACAAAGCTGACAGACCATAAACAGGAACTTTGATTCTCACTCTGGACATTCACATGGCCTCATCAGTGCACAACAGATCATATTATACCCCCAAAACCCCAGAAAAGTGAAATTTGATGTCATGGCACCTTTAAGTTTTTTTTGACAAACTGATGGGACGTCTCAAAAAATGCTAATTTTGGCTGGGACATTCAGATTTGATGATGAGTGATGTTTTTTTTATTTGCTGCTGGCAACTATAATTTTAGTAGTTTGCACATTTTATTATATGTGTGCAGTAGTTTTGCTTCAGTTTATAGCTGCAGTTTTCTTTTTAGACTCATTGAATAGAACTCAAGGAAGTGAAAGAACATTCTCTGCTGAAGGTAAACGATAGCGCTGAAACGCAGCCCATCGCTGAGTTCAACAGCAATTCAAATCACTCAGGAGAAAAAAATAATTAATTTGTCAGTGCCAAGGCTATACCTTTTAATATACTGATGGGATTTTTGATGAGAAAAGGCTGCGTGGGACGATCCATAACGGACTCGTCTGAGGGGCTCGACCACATTTACATGTCTGCCAGTTGAGGCAGAGCTGCCTTTTCTAATTTTACTGACATGCTTCAATTTCCCAGGTCCATCAGCACGTCCCCCCACTGCCACAACAGCCCCACAAGTCATTTCCATTTGACTTTTCTCTTATCTGCACAAAAAAAAAAAAAGAAGAAAAAAGCATTTCCATCTCGTAGCCGGCGGGTGTTAATGCAAAAGCAGGGTTTAAATTTTATGTGGTGGGGCCACATTTAAACATTTGACCAGCGTTTGTTCTCCTGGCTGCATATAGAAAACTGATGATAGATACGGGACCAAATGTCACAGAAGAAATGGCTTTTGCCATGAATGTTTTATTCAACCCCATGTCGCACTGATCACATTTATACAATAGAAAATGTAAATGTTATGCAGCGCGCTCCAAAACACTATATATTTTATGACCTTCTATAAAAGAGGGTAAAATGACTTTCCATCCAAATAAGGCAAAAATGGAGCACATATTTAATGGGAGTGGGAAAGAGGAGCGTGAGCTTTTTCCAGAGGCACGGGGTGATATTCACTTAACCTGCCGGTTGCAGCGGTTTGCCAGCTCTAACCTGCACAGATTTATGTCCGTCTGTGGCTATGCCCGTCTTCGTTGCCTGCTATGTGGATAAATAAAATGCAAGTCTGTCTGTCAGGCCCTTTCAAGAGAGGTTTTTTTTTTTTGTTAAATGTTAATGTCATTCAGATTTATGGGAGGCAGATAGATGGGTATGGTGAGCTAGATACTGTTTATGCCATTGAAATGCACACAAACAAAAAGTGTTTGCCCCTGAGCCTCAGCAGCACTCTAAAGGCTGAGCTCCCACTTGCACCAGAGCTCTGCTGGAACAAATGGCTCAAAAATATCTCAAATTTGAAGACTTTCCTTTTATTTTTTCTTATATTTTTCGCAGCCTGGTTATTATAGTACAGATTAAAAGAAATAAAATCTAGATTCCCATTAATTTTATTAGCACATAAAGTGCTTTTGTCCAGTGGAGCTTGAAGAGAAAGGGAGAGCAGAAGTGTAGAAGGGAAGAAAGGCATAAAGAGAGCACACTGGCATGAAAGCCAAGTGTATTAATTCTCCTCCCATTCTCCTGCTGTGTTGTGATGGACTGAGTAATATGCAGGCTCACTTTCTATGCCAAAGGCTAGATGAAGGCTCACAGGAGAGGACTCTCTGAGCTGGTCTGTCTCTGCCTCGCTTGCTTTAGCGATGCTAAACTGTAAAAATAAAACAATCCCTTTACTTTTCCCCCTGAGGTCCTGCTTTACCCGCAACTATTCAGCACAGTCTGTGTGCTTCTGCTTCTTCTCTCTGCATGTGTGCGAGACAGTCGATGCAGCATGAATTAGGAGAACACTGAGTCACACTGCCCTCCATGTGGAGTGACTGTGTATTAAATCACGCTAATTGATTAGATGGAGTTCACAGGAGGACAACACTGGATTGCACTCAGGCCTCGGCAGCCCTGTTAAAGAGGCTCCCAGTCCTCTCAGGTGACGACCTGAGCACTTAGACTCTCAGTTAATCCATCTCCTTCTATAACACCGTGGAAATGCTCTCCATCATTGTGTCTGCCATACGGCTCACGTGCAACGTCACACTTTAAAGAGGTGGTGTCAGATTCAAATACACAGAGGGCCAAAATTCAAAACGAGGACAATTTGGGGGCCAACATGGATGTTTATTGAAAAAAAATTTCCTCCAGATATAACAATAAACCTTTTTCATATGGATCTGACACAAGCCTTGCTTAAACATTGAAAATGGAACGAGTAAACTGTGTAATTAATAATTTAATATATAGCAGACACTCAAAATAGGATATCAAATAAAAAACATCACTGACAATCATTTTATTTTTCTTATTTACCTTTATTTATACTGTTAATTCCCATTGAGACTTGAAGTCTCTTTTGCAAGGGAGAACTGTTTACCTAACACATAGCATGTCTGTCTATGTCATTTATTAAATTTAAATAAAAATCGTACACAACTTATTTTTTTGCAGCTTTCTGATTTAGATTTTTGACACTAGCCTGTTTCCACAAGCTAAAAAGAAATTTTAGAATAAAATGGTTTTGCCCAATTTGCCCATAATTCCCAAGTCACACAAGATGCAATACTATTTCATAAAATGGTCTTTATGGAGATGCTACAATATGAACTAGATTTTATACACATCAATCAAGTATTTCTGGAGTAGATGTCTTCTCATTGACTAAAATAGCAACAGAATTGCTGTGTTGTGCGGAGCGGAGCAGAGGCAGTGGACGGAAGGGGTTAGCAGTACATGCGCTGTATAAAGGTTGTTACAATTTCCCCAAGAAGCGAGAACTTTCTTCTTCTTCTCGAGGCTCTAAGAAGTATTGTGTGATTGGTTGGACATTTGAGGTGGGCCAAACTTAATTACATTTTGGGCAAATTTGGCCAGAGTTTGACACCTATGCTTTAAAAACCCACAATGTAACTTTTAGACCTTAAAAATCTGCGTTTCTGACTCGTTTTGATGGTACACCAACAGTCATTATGTGCATTTTTGAACCATCACTGCCCAACGGTGTCCTGAGGTTCAGAAACTGCACTTTGTAACTTTTGTATCTGGGACATAGGGCCATGACGTTGCAGCCGACTATTGGTTGCACACCGTGTCACTTATGGTGCGTTCCAGTTGTCTTGGGATTGCGAGCAGACGCAAGTTGGTGAGATTTTGCGTTACAGCTGCACCAACTCGGGGGAAAAATAGACATCTCCAAAACAGCCTATTTGTGAGCTAGAACAGCCAGAAATGAACAAATTTCTAGCTAGAAAAATAGCACATACGTTATAACTATGATATCATGACAACAACAGTGTGTGTGTTTATAGACAACACATATTCACGCTGTGTTTTAAAGAAAAAAAAAGACCACTGTGAGACCGTAAAAGTCAATAACAACATGATGCTGTTTACACTTGAAACTTATGAACAGAAAATATCTTATACAGAAGTTTAATGAACACAACATTGGTACTGGACGCAGCCATCTTTAAATGTACAATCTCGGGGTCCTCTGCAAATTACGAGCTTGTATCTTTGGAAAATTGAGTTAATGATGTCACTTACTCGGAAAATTGTCTTAGAAAAATGAGCTCCAAGACAACTGGAATGCACTATTAAAGTTGTACTTCCGTGGTTATTTCATTAATATTTCTGTGTTCTCCATTATTATTGAATGCATTCTGCATCGTTTCTGTTTAAAAAAACCTTCTGGTTGCTTAGTATCCAGCTGTATTTGTATACTAGAAGAGAGGCTTGTGGTCCAACGGCAGCTTTTCCGGGTCCTTCTCATGAATTTTTCGTCTGATTGGCTGGCTCCCGTCAGTGTATGAAGGAAGCTCCGCCCTCCGCTCTTATTTCGCTACAGACAGGAAATAGAGCCGACAAACAAGTTTGTTCCGCCATGCTAACAAACAGTTAGCTAATTAGCTTCTCAACTCCGAAGCTACAGTCGTGCCGTCTTTACTTCTAGTGTGTAGTGGAGGGTTACCTGCCTTCCAATGGACAGATAGAAACCCCACGTGGGATACGCTATTTGCAATGTTACGTAGAAGGGCAAGGCTGTTCCCGATTCGCTCTTCTCTTCGTATTGTTTCTGTGATGAGAAAGCACAGCCGACTGGGGGAACACAACGCTAGCAAGTCAGCATGTGTAAGTAAACAAGGGGAAACCCTCCGTATTTCAGAAGGAGCAAGTTAAATGGGTTTTCAGTGGAAGGAGGCCTTTAACAATAACTCACAGTACAGGTACGATGCAAGATGGATGCCAGTTTAGCCGCCGATAAGGGGCGCGTCACTGAGAAAACTGCTAAAAGTTCCGTTGTGGGCCTTTAAAGCCTTAATATGGACATTCTACATCCCAGTGCCGTTCTAGTCTTAACAAGACAGTTTGTTGTGGAGGATAACGGTTTTATTTGATTTTCGTGACATACGGTTCAGAATTTGTGTGTAACAGTTCAGTGGAAGCTGCTAGATTTAATTATGTTGTGTCAAAATCCAACAAAGCGTAGTGAGCCTGCAGAACTATTCAGTGAATTGCACAAATTAGGTTTATAAATTCCCTAGCTAACATTGAGCTGCTGTGTGGCAAGGCAACTATTGATGTAATTAGTCATACATGTGGTTTTGTTGCACACAAAAATACATTAGAAATAAATCAATCTGTCGAAACTTAAGGGATTTAATGTTTTAGATGAAATGAGGAGAGTACTGTGTCCACGCAGGGGGTGTGACTGTTCTGGAAAGATGTGTGGGTAGGTGGCAAATGTCAAGGTAGTGTCCATGTGACGTCTGGGATGCCGGTTTTCCCAGATGATCCATGTATTTACTGCCTGCCTCCATTAAAATAATGTTTTGTCCTAATGGGGTGTGGTGATTGGCATGAAATTATATCTCTGGGTAGTGAATGTAAATGTCATGTATAATTTGATTTTAACTTCACTGACTGGTTCAACCCAGAACTTGGTCAGCTTGAAACAGATTAAATCTGTATGTGAGTCAAATACTGCAACAGATTCCCACAGCTCTCTGGGAAACTGTGTCTCAGAGGACGACTCCGTTCTTTCGTTCGTTTTTCATGTATGCGTTCAGTAGTTATAGAAATAATAGCATATTGAGAACTGTGTCACTGCATTTTATTAAACTGTCTGAGGAAGTCATTCCCAGTTTTGACAGTCAGGAAAATCCACATTGGGATGATGGAAGGATTTGGCAATGGATTTACAAGTTGTCCTCTGACTGTTGGCCAGAGGACAAATTCATCCAGATTTACTCTCATTCATCTGCATTTATGACTTTAAAGGTGCAACATATAACTAAATTAAAGGTCAATGACAGAAAAATGCAATATATCATTAAAAACTTTCTTTCTATTGGTATCTAATCCCTTTGCCAAATTAACTTGTGTTTTTTTTCCCTCTCAGAATGAGCCACTTATATCTACTTGACATGGGTCACAAATATGGCAGTTGCCATTTTGACAGGTGCTAGAGCATCATTTCAGATAAGTGACACAGCAGAAGATAGTACACATGTGCAAAAGTAGCCATCAGATAATTATGATCAGATCTCAGGTGTTTATAGTATGCACTTCTGAAATGCTTGAAATACTTGCTCACCAGTTTACCAGTCCACATAAGATGTTGGAAATTTTAAAGGAAAATATATTCTCACCAGCCACTTAACCAGGTCCACCTGTTTAACTCCTTGTTAATACAAATAACTAATCATCCAATCACATGGCAGCTCAACACATCTAGTCATGTAGACAAGGTCAAGACGACTTCCTGAAGTTCAAACTGAGCATCAGAATGAGGAAAAGGGGGATTTATGTGACTTTGAATATGGCATGGTTGTTTGTCTGAATGTTTCAGAAACTGCTGATCTACTGGGATTTTCACGCACAAGCATCTCTAGGGTTTATAGAGACTGATCTGAAGAAGAGAATGGGCAGACCGCTCCTGTCAGCTACACACCAAAAACAGGAAACTGAGGGTACAATTCACACACACTCACCAGAACTAGACAACAGAAGATGGAGAAACGTTGCTGGTCTGATCAGTCTCCATTTCAGCTCCACATTCAGATGCTAGGCTCAGAATTTGGTGGAAACATCATGAAAGCATGGATCCATCCTTCCTTGGATCAAGGCTTCATGCTGCTGCTGGTGTATTGGTGTGGGGGAGATTTTCTTGACCCACTTTGGGCCCCTTTGTACCGATGTGGCATGGTTTAACCACCACAGCCATGTCTATAAGGGAAAAAAAAAAATCTCTGAGGGCTTTTTAACACCTTGTTGCATTTATGATACCAAGAATTTAAGGAGGTCTGGAGGAAAAAGGTCCTTCAGGCAACCTGGTACTTGAGGCTGGAGGGTGTTGTTATTCTTATAAATCTCTATCTGTACAGAGAAAATGGGTGACAGGAGTGAGAATTTCATCTTAAAAGAAAATGGTTTTGTCCAAAAAATGTATTTTTTCCCAAACATGGTGTTTTAGAACACTAACCATACAGACTATGGAACTGGTGGAGAAGGCTGAACCAGGAAGTAACAACAGATGACGAAGGACATTTATAAAGACATAGTGGACAATTAATATCATCCCAGTTGTTTTAAAATTTTAACCACTAACCAAGTTCTGTTTTTTTTTTTCAACCCAATCAGGTCGTAATCAACCTGTTTTAATTGAATTTTGCGACTTTATTTACAAATTCATTCCCTCTGCTCATGGTAAACAATGGGATCATGTTGTTGGAAGGCAGCAGTCCAGGTTTTCCTCCACTTTCCTTCTCTGATGCATTTATACTCAAAACCCTACTCATCTGTCACAGAACTCATCGCTATAGTGTGCACCGCTGAGGTTAGCATCTCTGACAGAAACATCTGTTATTGACATTGCTCTGGAAATTTTCTTTTTCTCTCTCTCTCTCATACTTTTGATTGGCTGCAATTTGCCAGCATTTCATTTATTTTCATGCACAAAATTACCCCAAAAGAACAAAGTGAACTCAGAGAAGATCAGTGCACGCTCCCTATATCTAAATCATCTTTTTTAGCATCGATGTTTCCTTTAATCTACTCCGTTGCTGTTCTTATTTTCTCCTTGCTATTTTCTTCACTGTCTCTTCCACGCTCTAGTTTTTGGCTCTTTTCCAGCTCTGCTCTCGCTGAGCTTATTGTCTTTGATCTGATGCCTCTGCCCTCTTTCTGTCGCTCTGTTTTCAGGGTGAGCCTCAGTGTTTGCAAGTTCAGCCCTCAGTGACTGACCAGCTGACCCGTTGACATGCTTTTATCCAATTGTTATTCCCTCCTTTTCCTCTCACTCCCTGCCCGATTCTCAGAAACAAGTGGTAAACCAAGCAAGCTCATCCTCATGAGTCGACTGCTTGTTTAACTGCTACATATTACAGAATATTAAAACCACTTCACAGTATTATACTGTTAACATCTTATTGGCAAGTTAAAGCTTATTAGGAATGTTGGGACCTGAAAGATCTGCTCCAATTTCAGACTGAATCAATCTTCCCTTCCATGAAAAAAAAATGCAATTTGATTCACTTAAGTTATGAGTTCTTTTAACTGATTTGAAAATCCTAAATTCACAATACTAAATTTCATAACAAGAAACTAAAATGAGTAATAACTGATTAACTTAATTGTAATTTAGTGGAATAAAATATCGCTTTTGAATTGTGGTTGAAAAGAATAATTAAAAACAAAAAAACATACAAACAAAGCTGTCCCAGACAAATCAGAGCACCCTGCTCATAAACAGTGGATGAGAGCCCCATCAGACATGTTTACTTGTTTTATTTTTTGTTTGTTTTTAATATTTCTGATAAACCACAATTCAAAATCAAAGTCCCTATTTTCATAAAATTTTTATGCATGATTACTTTTGTCAATTTGAACTCATTTCACTGAAAGAAGTTTTTTTTTCTTATTTAATGGGAGGGTATGAATAATTAAGTGTAACTAATTCAGTATAAAAAAGAAAGAAAAGAAAGACACAAAGTCTATTTTACAATCCAAAAATCATTCATATTATATATATATATATATATATATATATATTGTGTGTATGTATGTATGTATATTTATTTGTATATGCTATCGCTAAGAAGTTTGGTATCACTTTTCCATTGGATTTGATGGACCCAAACATTTGAGTAGTAGTAGGCTATACATGTGTATCTTAACATATGTATACTACACATAAAATCTGTGTAGTATATGCATTATGCATTTTTACATCAACAATCCAAAGAGTCATTTGAGGATGTTGGGTAAATCAATGGCAGGCGAACATATTTTTCCAACAGCAATGTGACATTTAAAACTATGTCAAAAATGTGGCATAGCTCAGCATGGCGCACAATGTGTTCTTTAAAAATATGAGGAAACCTTGCAAGCGGAGGATGAAAGAGTTGGAAAAAACCTTGCTTATTTTTAACCCTTTCAATCACAATGTATTAAAAAGCAAAGCTACCTTTTTTTTTTATTACATACAATATTTTACTTCTACAGATATGTACACTGATTTCTCAATTCTTCAACATTTTATTTTCTACTTAAAGATATGACTATTCTTTCAAAATTAAACTGTATAATTTTCTTTTCCTGTATATCACTGAGGCTAATTTAGTAATCAGTGTGTTTGTGCGTTCTCTCACTCTCTCTCTCTCTCTCTTCATATATACATATATATATATATATATATACACACATACAAATAAGAAGCATGATTTAAAGCTTGTTTACCAAATATCCACTTCCAGGCTTGCTACAAATGTCTAAATGGGGATGTTGCCTCATTGCTTATATTTCCATTGTTTTCACATATTTTTCACACGCATACATATGAGGAAAAATCTGCTCCCATTGTGTCAGATAGAGTAGAAAACAGGGGGAGCTGCAGCAGACACATTTAACTGTGGCTTGTACAATGAATTATGAGGAACAAATTCTATTATTATGTGATTTCTCTTGGGGTTGTTTGAGCAAAGTCGTAAAAAAAAAAAAAGAAAAAAGGAAAACGAGCATCATATAGGTTTGAAGCACACTGAGGCCAGGACTGATTCCATGTTCTTCTATCAGCAGCAGACTGAACCTGGATGAATCGTGTAAATCCTCTCAGACCTCAGACGAGTGCAGAGCTGAGCCTCCTGCAGGAAGCCACATCTCTGTGAGGCATGCTTGTGCACGAGTGCAGCTGCAGCTCCTCTGAGTAAATGAATAGACGGCATGTTTGTGTGTGATCCAGGTACGACTGGGATGCGTTTCATTGACCCGGTCCCTGCTGTGAAATCTGATGGGGTTCCCCCACCGAGGACGTGTGAAATGATCCTAGAAAGTGATTTGTGCATGTGTGTGGGGCCGAGAGAAACTTAGACTTTTATAGTGTAACCTAACAGTCTGTGTGTGTTGCGTGTGTGTGTGTGTGTGTTGTGAATGAGCAGGAGATAGGAAGTGACTGTGATTGAAAGCCCAGGTGATGAGGTCTCACGCTGCGGCTCTCATTTTACCTCACAACTGCTTCAAAACCCATTTGATTGTTGCTGTGTGACTCGTTTTAGTGTGTGTCAATTTTCAGGCCTCTCTTGCTAGAACATCCTTCGTCTTCATGCTGCAAAGCGGCCGAACGAAGGAAATTCTTTTATGTTTTACTTTGGACATGCTGATATCATGATTGTGCTGTTGTTGATGATTTTCGTGGTCTGAATAGAAGATGCTCAGAGGTGCCCGATGAGTTCTGCAATTATTCTGACAATGAGCTCGAACATGAAGAACGCTCCTCCGCAATAAGAAGGACAAAGAGTCCCGCTGCAACAGATGGTATGGCCCCCACTGAGCCCTGATCTCAGCGTCTTGGAGTCAGTCTGGGATTACATGGAGAGACAGAAACAACTGAGACAGACTAAATGACTGCAGTGGCTGAGCTCTCTAAGCCCTCTCCCATACCATCATGATCTCATTTGATACGGGCAAGAGGTCCTCATTTCGTAGATTCTGGATCCCATCAGAAACATACTTGCTGAAAACCTGACTGAACCAATTGTGCATGAATTAATTGTAGGAACAAAACAAAGCAAGACCACAAAGAGGCAAGATAAGTATGAAATAGAACAACAGGGTAATTACGCCCCAAATGAAATGACCCACATAAAGAACAGCAGAGCTGGCAGCAGCAGGGTGACTTCACATTTTCCTCTATTGCTAGTTATTAAAGGTCTGTAGGGTCCTCTAACACCCCACCCAGTGCTGAAGCTGAACCACCGAGCTGCATCTCAACTGAAAGCATCTCTTTACTGTTACATGCTACAGTTACATTGTTTACATTGTCATTGCACTGTAATATCTGCACTACTTCCTACATTAAGATTGCAACACCGTTTACATTGTCTACTGCCAACCTATTTGTAAATTTGTAATCTTCTTTAGTATTTAAACTTAGGTTTCGTGTTTAGATTTAGGCTATCCGAGCAGATTCCTAGATTTTAAAAATATTTTTATCTTATAGTTTATCATATTTTATTATATGCACCGTTGGTTTGAGAGGACTGTAATTTCATCTGTGTTGTATGTCTACCATGCAGCACATTTGACAATAAAGTTGACTTTGACTTTAAAAAGCATTCAGAACTTAAAAGGCTTTGGATTTCCTTCAGGCAGCTAAAAGATTAGTTCATCTTTTGGTTCTAAAATGAGGCAAAAATGAGTCAAGTTGAAGTGTTAAATGTTCTGGCTAGGGTGTCATAAGGTAAGCCATTTCTGTCACTTTCAGGTACTCATGCCATCACTGTAAAAATAAAAAAAAAAAATCTATAATTTACAGTAAAAAACTGGCAGCTGCGTTTACCATTGTTTGGCCGTAAAATTTACAGTGAGAATGTGGAGGACATTACGATGTGCCATTTTGGCAACTGTGAATTTTGCAGTACAAAACTGTTATTTATTCACAGTATCATCTTGTAATAATAGTTAAAAAAGTACAAAAAATGTTTTTACAAAAAGAATTTGTAAAATTCACAGTGAAAAACTGAAAGCCTTATCATAAATTACAGTGGCAATGAATGAATTATTATGGTATGCTGTTTCGGTAACCGTATCTTTAGCTCTACATAATTGTTATTTATTCATGGTTGTTTGCTATAAAAATCAGCAGTGTTTAACGGTAAAATTTACAGTTACAATGTAAAAGACATAATGGTATCTTAATTAAGCAACTGTATTTTTTTTCAGTGTAATGTTTACATAGATTTTATCCATCTGAAATCTGATCCAAAAGGGATTGTATCAGTTGTGTGTTCATTTGATAGAAGCATTACAATTATCATGCTTTTGACATCTGCAATGCATACTATTTAGGAAGAGGCCTTTCAGCCGTTGAGATTCTCCATGAACTCTTTCAGTTTCCAGCAAAATCAGACACCATTATAAAGTCTACCCAAAAGTTCATAACGTCACTGACTCTCATATGGTTGAATAGTGCACAGACATCCACCACAGAAATGATCAGAATGAGTGAATGCATGCTTATTTTTTTTTTCTTGCTGATGTGACCTTGAAAACATTTAACCATCCCGTTTTATCAGATTGAGGCTGATCAGATCAGCTGAGGTGTTTACTTGCCACGTTTCTACTCTGACTGGATGCTCAATCGGATCAAAAATGCTCCATAAATGCAGCTACTGTGTCATGCAGAAGGAACTGCTTCCAAAGCTGCATTTTAACTGTTATTATTCTGCACTGGTGGCTGATGCAAAAGCTGCACCAACAGGAAAACTTCATTCCATCTTATATCATCAAATTAGATTTCCAACCTTTTTAAATGATTTTGTCTCTTCTTACTTCTTTAGCTCTACCACTGCACTACTCCGGTGTGCTACTCAGGTTCAGAATCAAAAACTTTCTAGAAAAAGGTTATAGAATCAGGGGTACACACTGCAGGTCACCAGTCCATTACAGAGAGAAAAGCAGCCACTCACACTCACATGGGGAGAATTTAGAAATGCCAGTTAAAGGGACTTGAGGCAAGATTAAGAAACAAAACTCGCGACTGCCACGACTGGCGCTTCAGGTAACTGCAGCCACGAGCCAAGCCGTCACGGGAGCGTGCACAAACTGAAGCTGTTTACTCACCTTTTTCTTTGTAGTTAAACTCTTTAGTGTCTTTCAGTTGATCTGGATCGTTTGCTGTCGGCAGAAGAATCCATAACTATCGCTTACAGTGTTTGAATTTACCGCGACCGTCGTCTTCCTGTATCAAAACTGCGGATGTAGCGTCATTTGATGTCACGTCAGCAGGGCAGCGCGGAAAATTTGGACACCGAATTGCAGCGCATTTTGCAGCACACAGCCTGTTCAAGGCAATGGAGAGAGACACGGGTGGAAACGTCATTTTTGGTATTTAGCGCTTCATCACCCATTAGTATTCAGAAAAATGGACATGCATGTTTGTTTGTTTCTTAAATTCCTGCCTCTAGTCCCTTTAATGAATGTTTTTGGTTGTAGATGTGCATGAAGAGAATAAACCAAAGCACTGGGAGAACATGGAAAGTCATAAAATACTCAGTAAATTATATTTACTTTCAGAAAAGCTGGTAATTGGTACTGCAGCTATTATGCAATGATCTTGGGACACCCTTCACATCTAAAAGGGACAGTATGGGAGTGTAAGAAGTGATACAGGAGCTCCCTGACCAAGCATCAGCATGTGATAGCTAGGAGTGAGAACGTGAGGAAAAGACTCAAATTACTTCTGTCTAGATTAAATGATGCTAAAAGAATCCTTTTTTTTTTTTTTTTTTCTTGGTCTTTGAAAAAACCCTGATTAGTTCTGCAACTAATCAGGCCATTGGAAACAACCAATCAGAGCACAGACTGGGCTTTAAAAAGAGCGGATGGCAGCCCTCTCTTATTTAGAACTAAAGTAACACTACTGTATGCAACTTTCTGATCTTGATAACATGTTTTCTGACTTGTTTTGAAGGCACAGTGGCATTCATTATGTACAATCCTGGAGCTACTGTTGCCTAGCAGCAGCATCCTGAAGCTGAGAAACTGCACACCCCACACCCGTGTCACATCCCAGCACCTGGATATCAACATACTGGCTGTTCTGAATGTGCAGAGTGGCTGATTCATCAAAGTGTTAAAGCTAGTTGTGTTAACGGGTTTGACCCAGGAAAAGTCAGCAGCAGGAAGTTAAACAAAGAAACAAAAATCATTATCAATGTGATCCTTTTGAAGTAACCAAACTGGGTCATTGTAAAGAACCTAGCAACAAGCTGTTGGAGCAGGGAAACAACAAAAATCTGCAGGATGACGACCCCTGAGGATGACACCTCTGCTTTAAAGGTGCCATGACATCAAATTTAACTTTTCTGGGGTTTTGGGGGTATAATATGATCTGTTGTGCACTGATGAGGCCATGTGAATGTCCAGAATGAGAATCAAAGTTCCTGCTTATGGTCTGTCAGCTTTGTCTCTCTGCTCAGAAACGGTTGAATCAGACAGCAGGCTATCATTCTACGTAGTTTAGTCAGTCAGTCAGTCATTTTCTGTACCGCTTATCCAGTTCAGGGTCGCGGGGGGTTGCTGGAGCCTATCCCAGCTATTATCAGGCGAGAGGCGGGGTACACCCTGGACAGGTCGCCAGTCTGTCGCAGGGCCAACATGGAGAGACAGACAACCATTCACGCTCACATTCATTCCTAGGGACAATGTAGAGTGACCAATTAACCTAACATGCATGTCTTTGGACTGTGGGAGGAAGCCGGAGTACCCGGAGAGAACCCACACATACACGGGGAGAACATGCAAACTCCATCTACGTAATTTAATTGCTCCAATAAGAGCACACTATCAAGTAAACAGCGCCCCCCCCCCCCCCCCCCCCCCTCTCTCTCCTAACGGTTTATGCACCGTCCGCTCCCCCCCTCCCCTCCCTGCCTGATTCAGCTTCGTGTATGGAACTAGTAGTAACTTCTGTGCAGTCAGATCTGGATTTTCAAACAAATGGATTTAAAAGAAAACTTCTGCAGCAACACTGAGGGAGGGGGCCACAACCTTGTCATTACCTGTAAGTTCATTTATTTTCTAAATGCTGTCTTGTCTGATAAACGTAGCTCACTATCTGAAGTGCCCATGATGCTAGCAGTTAGCCTTTAGCAAACTCCGACCGCAGCTTGACCTAGATTCTCCAAATAAGGTCATAGCCAAATAAGGTGTAGCCAATCAAAATGAAGTCAACGTGGTCTCCGGGTAAAGCTCCATATCATCACCGGACCCAACTGTTTTACTGAGGAAGTGAGGTCTGGCGTTTCAAAACAATACTCCGCTGTAAAAAATGCCGTTTTTTGCTTTGGAGTATTTACATATGCAGTAATGCCAACAAAATAAACTAGTTTTTAACTGCTATGTCATCACTCCTTTAAATGGTCCCCATAGGTCCACAGTTGTTGAAATGGCAACACTTAAATTTCTGCCAAACGTCTCATCATTCCGACAATTTTTTTCGTTCTATCGTCGGAATGACGGTATTTTAAAAAAGTAAAAAAACATCCCACCATTCCGACAATTCCTTTTAAAGCCTACTTTCTCCCCCGCCATTCAGATTTTTACGTGCTTTTACAGAAGACGGACTCAACAACCTCGCAAACCAACTTAACAATCTGTTATCAGGATCTCGGACTAGTCTGAAACATGTAAGATTCATGTCTGAATCTCAGGGATCACTGACTGTCAGCAGAAATCCAGCATCAGTCACCATCACAGCAGCCAGCTGGAGTGGAGTCTCCACAGAGCCGTGCGTCTTCATGCGCGCTGGCATCATACGCAACATTAATTACAGATATCAATGACGGCGCTGCAGTTGACACCTGAAGTCACTGACTAATTCCAGCAAAATGAATGATGTCCAGTCTCCATTTTGTACAGCAGGGGAGGGTGTGTATCATTGTGCACATTTACACATGTTGCACATAACCAGCATTACATTGAAGATTATTTTCTTTTATCTCCAGAAACACCCCAGGTCGTCCAGGTTCAGTGAAATGGTTCAGAATGGTCCAGCCGCAACATCCAGATAAACATTGAGCTCCATTAGACTCTTTAAAAATACGATTTCAGAAGCTAAAACTTTATTTTGGAAATGAATCAGAACACACAATTAAAGAAATCACCAGCGCGCTCGCTCTCAGCATAATTTAAAAAGCAATAGGAGATGCCCACAGCACTGTTAATTATATCTAAATCTTGTATTTTTTTTTTTATTTTTACATTTTAGATCAGTAATCTATTTGTCATCGTAAATCTGGTATCCTCTTGTCTGTTTGTATGCAAGCGCACTGCAGTTTCATATTTGGATGGTTTGGATGGAAAAGTGTATTTCATTCTTTGGCATTTTGCCAAATTGTGTTGTGGCAGCAAATATTTATTCATCAGCAGAAACAAAACGCGAAATCAGGGTCTTTTCATCACTGTTGCAGTTCAGCACCAGACAGCGCCGAGTCCGTGACTCTTAAGCCACTTTCAGACTTACATTGTGAAAAATGAGCAATTCAGTCCATCCACTCTTTAAACGGACTCGTCTTTTCAAACATGCCGCTTCCTTAAGGACTTATCGCGTCCCGGGCGCTTTCAGACATCAGGAAATGGTGAAGATAAGTCAGCACAGCCCTGCTCTCCTTTCAACTCTGTCCGGAATGTTTTCTTGTGCGTTCAGCCAAAACAGCATGCCGTAACATTTCCGTTCTTATGACATGGAGACCAGCTGGTACATGTCCACTACATCTCTGAGGTAAAAGACCGGAACGCATGTCTGAATGCAAGCGTTATAAAGGACGAAGTTGCAATATAACAGCTTTCCAGCACAGCTCTGAAAGGTTCTTTATTAACACGTTTCCTTCCCTGGAACGCCTTGTCTGAATGGTGGGACATTTTACGTCAGAATAGCGGTATTTCGGAATGGTGGTATGTTGAAATGGCAGTATGTCAGAATGGTGGGATGTCGGAATGGGCCAGCATGTAACCCCCAGATGCTGTAGATGTTTGTTGTGGCTGAAGAAAAACTTGGCTAAAACTTCCAGGGCTAAAAATGATCCTACTGAAAGGCCGGAGGTAACTGATGCAGTAGAAAACCCCCAGAGTCAGCGTGATTGATCTGCTTCAACCTTAACGGGGTTCTCTCACTCTGGTGAGGCAACGACCTGCAGACGTGAGCGACCCGCTACCCACCAGATATGAATCAAACAGATTTTTGTACTTAAGAAATTTGTATCCAATCTGGCGCCTTTGCATTTCCACCGTACCCGAAACTCCGCGCTATGAAGTCCTGGTGTCGCCAGCATTTAGCCGACGCCCCCTTGTTTACCTCGTGCATGAGCTTAGATGTTTTAGCACCTGATCCCCCTTGTTTCTCATGTGCGTGCACCTGGAATGAAATCCAATCTGACCCCCACCTTCTTGTTTATTTTTTGTGTGTGTGTATCCTTCCGTCAACCCCTCTACATGCAACCCAATAATCAGATAACTCATAAAATCTTATTATAATCAAATTTCTGGTACACATGTGAACGGGTTCATTGGCACGATACCCTGGATTCCCCTCTTCCTTCACTACGTGTCTTCATCTCCTGCTTTCATGCACATCCACCTTCACATCGTTACTTGTTCCAGCTGTTTATTTTGAAAAGCGTTTTTCTCAGTGAGGCACCCCTTAAGTTTAGTTGTGCTTCTTACAACAATCCATAACTATCTGGGGACATGTAACATTTAGCAATCTGTTAGTGAAAACTTTCATTTAATGATTTCAAATCAGTTATTAAGTCTAAAAGAATAAACTCCGTCAACAAGAAGAATCTAAATTATAAATGTATTTTCTTAAACATCCAGCTGTGATCAAATTAGAAATTCAGTTGCAGGCGTTGTTAGTAAAATATTTGATCTCATGAAGTCTGATTTCACGCTGTGCAGGAACAACATGCACGCTGGAAAGCATGAATGTAAAACAGTTCCTCAAATTCTTAAATAAAACAAAGCCAAACAGGGAGAATTGATGCAGACTGGTGGGTGGTTCCTGCTCAGGCCAGGAGATTTTTCTGTTGGGGGGGGGGGGGGGGGGGGGGGGGGGGGGGGTCTGTGGCCTCTCTAACTTTTGCTTATACTTGCAATAGATAAATATATAAATATGCAAATATATACAGCACTCTGCTTTATGAGAGTTCAGCAGGGGAACTGGAGCTCGCACAGGAGACCCAGGAGCTTTAGACCTGATTAGAGTAAATATTAGACCCACAGAATATTTTCCTCCAATTTATTGTGTAAACAAACCTGTGTTTTGCTGCCCGTACTCGTCTGTTTTAAGGTGTTTACATGAGGCCATGTGAGCGGATGAAATAGCCTGGACGCCATTTTCATTTGACTAAATATCATCTGAGTGTTTCCTGTATTCCTCCGGGGTGGGGGGGCGGTGGTGGCGGGGTGGATGGAGGACTGCTGCGGAGAGTCTGGAACTGCATGTTTTATCTTTTGTCACCGAGCTTTCAGCACGGCGCTCCGCCTCTCTGTGATTTACTGTCGCGCAGCAGCCTCGTCGGGAGTGTGTGCAGGCATGTGTGTGCACCAATAGAAACTAATGTGTCGCCTGATATATGGGAACATATAATATAAAGAATGTGGTCTTAGGAAAAAACTAATCATGTCCCTAAAATTCAATTTAATTGAAAATTTTCTGTATCAACTTTTCAGACTTGTGAAGTGTCATTTTGCCCGGTGAAGTCAACCACTCATGAATCAGTCCTGGAATTTAATTTGATTTCATGCTATTAAAGGAGAAAACCTCCCTAACTGAGACTTCTCTTCTCATCTCCATAATAGTACAACTCAGTTATTGTATAATTAATGGAACTGAACCAATATTTCATTAAACTGAAGGACAGAGGAACAGACTGCAGCGATGATGTCACCAGACAGAAATTCTGGAGAGTGAACAATGCAAAGAACACACAGGGCAGTTATAGTGGTTTCACTGGGATTCACCCTCAAATAAAACTTATTTGGATAGAAAAGAAGAGAGAAGCTTCTGGGTAGAGTTATTTTAGTAAGCTAGGGTTCAAGGAATAAGCTGATTTGATTTTTTCCCAGAAAATTTTAAGCATTCAGTTATTATTATTTTCCAATAACTTAATATGATTTCCTGACCTATGATATAAAAGCTACGTCTTGCTAGTACTGGGTTGGACCCCATTTACTCCTTCAGAACTGCCTTAATTCGCCATTTGCCAACCATGATAAAGCACCAAGAAGAAGAAGTAGAAGGAAGTGGGGTCGATTTTCGTTTGGGTAGGTGGAAAAACGAAGCAAACAGCACGTGTTTGAAGAAGCAGAGGTCAAAATGACAACAAAAACAATTGGAAAATGTCTTATAAACAGAGATGGAATAATAATAAGAAACAAAAGGATTTCCACTTTCACTAAACACAGAGCCCAGTTTTCTTCTTCTTCTTCCTGCATTTTCATCATTGATCAGTGTTTGTATTGGGGAGCGTCGCCCTCTAGCAAGCAGTTGTTTTAACTTTGGTGATATAACCAGGCAGTTTGGTCCGCTTTGGTTATTCCAGTTTGAATTTTTTAGAAATTCCCATCCAATTGGACAGAGTCCCTGGACTATCCCAAGTACTCCTCACTGCAGTGTGCAGTTGGGGGTGGAGGTCAATGTTACAAAGGTTTAAGGATTTAAGCTCTTCTCCAAATGTTGAACTCCACCCTGAACTCCAGGCTGCAGTCAGAGGCTTCTCGACATCCTGGTGTGAATGCACCCTTAATCTTGATGTGATTTTCCTGGTTAAATAAATCAAAATCAAAATAAATAAAAAGATACACATGGTCAACAACAATACTCAAGTAGGTTTTGGCTTTTAAATTATACTTTAATTGTATGAAGGGAGCCAAAGTGTACCAATAAGTGAAATGCAGACAAGGCAGGATGGATTCATGCTCTCATGCTGTTTACTAATTCTGAGCCTACCATCTGCATGTGGAGCTGAAATGGAGACTCGTCAGACCAGGCAAGGATTTTCCATCTTCTATTGTCCAGGTTGGGGGAGTTTGTGTGAACTGAAGCCTCATCATCCTGTTTTAGCTGACTGGAGTGGCACCCAGTGTGGTCTTCATGGCATTCTGCGTACCTTGGTTGTAACTTGTGGCTATTTAAGTTACACATGTCATCAACAAGACATTCTAGTCCAGACAGCTGCTGCCTACAGGATATTTCTCTTCTTCAGACCATTTTCTGTAAAACCTTGAGATGGTTGTGTGTGAGAACCCCAGTAGATCAGCAGTTTCTGAAATACTCAGAACATCATCCATGCCATGTTCAGTCATTAAATCCCCTTTTCTTCCTCATTCCGATTCTCACTTTGAACTTCGGGAAGTGAGCTTGACCATGTCTACAGGACTACATGTGTTGAGCTGCTACCATGCGATTGCGCTACATCACATGTCGCATGCAGCATCCAAGATTTCATGTTTCTGTAAGCCATGCAAAACTGTAAGTACTACGATTCAGGTTTCCGCTTCCATACACTATGTGTGTTTGGCTCACACAGTCTACATCAGCTCTTCCTCTTTGGTTCCCAGTGAATCAGATAGGCTCCCCAGCCCCCACGAAGGAGATTACACAAATTTATGCAAAGCCTGTAAATGATTTATAGTGCAGAGTGCAACAAAGGCCTTTTTTTACAATACAGCGGACAAGAGGAGGAGTGAGAAAGCAAGAGACACTGAGACCTGCATCAATCCTCACATTCACAGCCACATATTTCTTACGGTGCTGCTGCCAACTGAAGACCTGAAGTAAAACATGACGGCATTTGTGCATTTAAGAAGGGGGAGCTGGTAAAACTTAGAATCTGAATTCAGGGCATATTCGGCCATTAGTGTTAGTTCAAAGGATATGGAAGAAACCGCCTTTTATCCTGCACGTATGGCAGCTAATTCTGCAGCCACTGAGGCAGCAGAGAGCAGCAGCTCCATTCAGGACCACAGCACTCACTCGCTGGCCTTGAGTCTATGTTTAGACAGAGCTTTTAAGCACTCTGATGTCTTGTGTTAAAAAAAGGAAATCAAACATTGTATGTGTACGCGTGTGTGTATATTTGTCATGTGTGTCTATGTGTGTACCATTCTGTATGTTTGTTTAAGTGGGAGTACTTTATTGGCGAGGGAGGGGGGGGGGGGTAAAAGGCAAAAATGTGTTTGAGCTTTTTCCACCTCCCATGGCAGTATCACCCCCTCACCCCGAGGATCCAACGCGTGGCTGGGTTTATACACTATTCATAAAGAGCACTGTGTAGGAGAAAAATGGGCCCATTATTCCTCAGCAATAATGGGATATATTTGTTTTGTGGCCCTGAGTGTGTTGTTGTAGTAGTAGTGAATTTTTATGCATGCGCACGGGTGTATGTGAGGAATGCAGAGTGCACAATCTTTACAGCATGTATCACGCAATCAATGGAAGGTCATGTGTGTTTGAACTACTCATATAAGCTTAATTATGTGCTGGCATGTGTACGGCTCAGAGGAATGATTATAGAATCTTCCATTAATGAAATTCCACAACATTTCCACAACTTTCTCCTGTGCAGCTTCTACTGAGGTTGTCTTCTACCTAGAAAAGGGGTATAGACTAATTTGATGGGCGTTTTGTGTGTTGCGCCATCTTGCGGTGCTGCCATTGCTTAGGGCTCCAGTCCCAATTACCTCCTATCTGCCAACATGGGAAGTAGTGTGAATATCTGAATTAACAACATTGAACAGTTGTCTAAGGTAATGATAACCTATAGGTGTGTCATCCGGAGATGTCTAAGTTATTCTGACATATTATTTTTACATCAGTGCATTAATGTAAACTTATTCATCTCCAGAAACTGATTTTAATGACAAGCCACACTGGAATATAAAACGCAAATCTCATTATCACTTATCAAAATTGGTTTAAAACATTGAACTCTTTCAAAAGTCATTACTTTTCCATTTTGTCAAATGCTTGGCTTTTGGTATTGCTGAAGGACTGTACAGATCATGTAGTCTTCACATGTCCTGCAGATGAAACTAAAGACTGCAGGACACTGTCCTCCTGATCTGTTTGTGTGTGTGACTGAACTATTTTTATTTTCCGGTCCCAACGTTGCCCTGATCAGAGCAAATAATTATATTAAATTAAATAATAATTATATTACACAATATCTCCCATATTTGTTATGACTATCAGCAACACCACAGCTGTCTCTGTTAGCATTAGCTAGCATAATGATGTTATGGTCCGTCACAGACTGAGCAGCAGCACCGTCCACTTTTGTCACAGACAGCAGCATCTTCATTAAATAAATGTCCGTGATCTTCTTATTCACTTATTACCACAAAGTTTTCCACTGCTGTTCCAACAACCAGGAATGCAACAGTCCTTCCAGATTTCCTCCATGTTGTTAAGAAAAAAAGTCTGATTTTCATCTGTTCCAATTATACATGTACAGAGAGGCTCCCCAAGCAATGGCGGACAGTCTGCTGTGGCGTTTGCCTGGGTTAGTATAGGCAAATTTAGTCCTACATCAGCTCACCATTGTCCTGCAGGTTTTGGATGTATCCCTCCCCCAACACTCTTGATAAAAATTAAATGGATCAACAGCTTATCAATTTTTGATTCATTCATTTCAATCAGGTGTGTTCAAACAGGTAAATATTTAAAACTTGCAGGATGATGCCCTCTAAAGGCGGAGACACACTAGACTGACCATTTTCGCCAGAAAATGGGGTTTGGGCTGATCAATCGGCCTCAGTCTCGCTGACACGGTGAGAAAAATACCTAGGCACACACCAAAATGACTCCAGACTTGGGTGTACCTGCTGCACGTGCACAAAATATAATAACACCGCAACAGCAGGTGGTACTGATCTATATTGTGGCCCCACAAAATGAAAACCGGGAAAGACGGACCATTTCTCAAGACCAAAGCACGTAAAAGCACAAAGCTTTTATCCACAATCCATATCCTTGTCCCACATGATGAAAGATAATGGGCCCAATACGATGCCAAACAACAGGGGAGTTTGCATTGTGTCTGCTCTTTATCTGGTTTGTTTACCTGTATTTGTTTGCTGATTCACAAGCAAGGACAAGCCCTTCTCCAACTTGATTGATCAGGTTGCAATGACTGGCAGACGCCAGTTATTGGCATTATTGGTGACGGCTGCATACATCCAACAACACAGAACACACCAAACTGACTCACACCCCCGATTTCAAAAGACTCCACAATGACACCAAACGGACAGAAATCGTCCCAATGTGTCTCTGCCTTAAGACCAAACTTGCCTGACCCTGCCATGACACTAAAGCCCCGTTTCCACCAGCAGGTCTGTGTCGGGTTGGGCTGGGTCGGGCTGGGTCCACGTTTTTTTTGCGTCTTCACAGATAAAATCTGGGATGGATACCCTTATATCCGACCCGACCTGTCCTACTTTTTTGGTACCCTTCTGTAGGGGTACTGATCTAACTGATCCTGACCAAAAAGGTGGAGCTAAACACACTGCAATCTGTTGATTGGTTAAAAAAAAATACAACACTTACCGTGCGACCCGGCATAAAAACAAAGCAGGGATGACCCCTTTGTTTCTGTCTCCTGTGGCGTGGCGCTTTGGATAAAAGGCGTTGCACTGCAATAATGTCACGCAATCACATAGAAGCACTATCTGTTGATACTCCACCTCCAGGGTAAGGATATAGTTTGCTGTGTGGACACAACGTGAAATCAACATATCCGTACCAAAACCCACCTGACCCGACCCAGACCTGTGGGTAGAAACGGGGCTATAGAATATCAACAGTTCACATTTTTCTGCCACTATTAGCCGGATGAACAAGTAAAATGTCCACTGAATCGCAGCGCATTATGCAGCAACGGAGAGAGACATGGGTGTGCTTATGCTTTTTTTTTTTAACACTTCATCACCCATTAGCATTAAAAAACTGGACATGCTTGTTTATCCTTTCCCAATTTCTGCCTCTAGTCCCTTTAAACACTGACATTTGGGTTTCTTGTACTCCTGCATGACTGGCAGTGTTGTGCAACCTTATGCTTCTCATAAAAGTTCAGTTCTCACAGGTTAAGCGAATAGTTCACATTCAGAGTTCACTATTTGTATTTTGAACTAGTTTAAACTGTAGGTAAGTACAACAGGCAGCAGATGACTATCACAGCATGCATTCTCTTCAGATTCAGACAGGAAGTTAACACACAAATTAACGTAGCAGGAGGTTAACAGCTCGACTCATTCAGTAACCTTTTATCACAGACCTGAAAAGCACATATCCAGTCCTCCATGTACACATCTGCCCCCTGAATTTCCCCCTGCAGTCCTTCCCAGGAACCCCCGCTGGCTCTTGAACCACAGCTTGGGAAGCCTGCTTCAGGTCAGTGGTCACCTCCAGTCCCGAACACTGCCATTGCAGACCGATGGACTGTGACCATCCAAGCCGCCCCCTCCTCACCTCCGCTTCAAATCCATACAGTGTTACCAGGTGCTGAGAGCCCCCTGCTGTCCCCTTGGCCCATCTACCCCCTCCTCCCCCTCCACCCCTTTACCCCTGGCCTTCAGACAGCATTGTCTGCACGAACAATGGAGTCATTGTTACCTCAAGGTGGCATATTGTGAAGGGTGTTCACCAGGGGTTGCAGAGGTGACCCTGACATTGTAACTCAGCACGCCCTCAACCCCCTTACCCCCACAGATACACACTCGCACATGGCTTGCGCTTCCCAAACTTTGTTCCTCCGTCACGGCTTCAGGTCAAAACGTGCATGGTGGGGAGCAGAAATCAGAGTAGGTTTACCAGTGCATGTCAACAAAGTGCATGTGGGCTATACGAAGAGCATATAAGTCATCTGATGTGTCTCATTTTGCCAACTGGACATCATGTGTGAATGATTTCCATCCAGCTGTTTCTGGGAGATATTACTGAATTATCTCTGCACATGAGAAAGGTTCAAATTTGGAGTAGAATAAAAGAAAAAAGATGTACAGATAACATGAGTTAAAGTCACAACAATCTAAATTATCCTCTGTGGTCTTGTTCAGGTGATGCAGTTCAAACCTGTAACCACGTATTTATTAGAAAATGTAAGTCTAATCATGTTGCTTTTATCCCTACACCTGATAAGTTTGATATTTTGACTTAATGAAATGCTTAACTGCAGTTATTTTGTTGTCCTTCGCTGTTGTAAGTAGTGATAGCACGCACTAAATCAATCGAACTCAGAGTGACTCAGAGTAATTCCATGAGAAATTCCAGACTTCTGTTCAGGCCAAATAAATGGGAACACGGACAGCAAATATGACAATGAAATGGAAAACTCAGCTGGAGAGATATGTGGTTAACACCAGAGGATGAGACGGGGTGAATCTTCTGCAGAGATGTAGATTTTTTTTTTTCTAAATCTATTTTTATTTGATTGACTTTTTGCAATTCTCTGGTTATAATGTTTCTTTTGCACCTTCTTGTAATGATTTTAATATTGTATGTAAAGCATGTTGAGTTGTCTTGTACATGAAATGTGATGTATAAATAAACTTGCCTTGCACTCAAACAGGTTGCTGCAAGACAAAGATGCTGGTGATCCTCGCCACACACTAACAGCACAGTCAGATATCTTCACCCTGGAAGTTGGTTTCTAAGTTGGTTTTGCATTTTATCTCCCCCAACACACCAGGCCCAAGTTACCTAATTACCACACCCGCCTTTAGTGTGTCATGAGCTCCCTTTCTTTAAAGACACCAGGTCTTTAGACAAAGAACTCTAAAAACTCCTTTCCCTTGTTTTATTCCTTCCTTTCCCGTCAGCAGCTACCTGTTAATGAAGATAAAATTATTTCCTACTCCTGCATTTTTCCTGGGACAGATTTTCATACCCCAGTTATCAACTGCAACCAACCAACAAAGCCAAAAAGAACTGTCAGAGCAGAATGTCGCTGCCATGGCTGGATTCTCCAGTTCACTCAATTCCACAATTGCAACATCACACAATAGTTGCTGCACTTAATGGACATTTAAAGTGAAAATAAACCAGCAAAAGGTTATTTGGCCTGTCTGCTTGCTTTTTGTTTGCTTACTTTTCCTTGTTTACAGTGCATCTTTAATAGATCTATTAAAGTTTTGCATCAATGAAAATGTGAGCAATCTCAATGCACATGCAAAAAAAAGTACAAACTGAAATACCAACAGTGTGCAAAAAGGATGCATCTTTCCAAGATACTAAATAGCGCTGCAATGAATATGCAATATGGGGCGTTTCGACGCAGTTGTGCGTGTTGAGAGGAGAAAATTAAATATATTAATGTGGCCTTGGCAAAATGATTTATCAACCCTGAAACTGTTTGCATTGCAGCTATTTTGTATGTATTTTAAGTACGTCTGAAAAGAAGGTGCAAACTAGCAGCTCTGCACACAAAAGGCTTCAGCTTCTGATAGAGACAATGCTGGACAAACACAACTCTGATTCAGAATCATTTTTCATGAGCAGTGAGTTTAGTTTTCATTCTTGAATTAAGAAGCGATCAACACAGCAAACGCACTATTTAACACGGGTGTTAGATATGCTGGGCAAACCAAACAGAACATTTGCAGCTGTATAATTCGAAACTAAAGCTGGCATTAATGATGTCTTTTTATTTCCCCTTTTTGCCAACATCACATTTTAACTTGGATTTTAGCGGCTGGACAGGATCACAGGATCACCTGGCAATCCAAGCCGCTGGAGCCGTTGGCATTGTGCTAAAGAGTACACGCCTCGTCTATAATAGATGTCAGAGACCATGTTCAAGGCTGCAGATGCTTTCATTTGTTCAGCAACTCTTGATCCACGCCCTCATAAATTGGCTATTTCTGAGGCTCTGCATGGATACCTGCTATTTTCATTCTTACACTTATTTCAAATTATATTTTTATTTCCATCAATATCTCCATCTCCATAGGGTCGTTTTTCCTTTTTGTGCTGTCGTCTCGCAATTCGCCACTCTGCAAACCTGGAAACACACAACACCCTCATTTATATAGAGGCATTTCCAACATGTTTGCACCTGCAGTCATTTGCACTTTAACTTTTAGTAAATCACCTGCAAACCGTGATTCAGCCTCTCACCAAAATTCTGAATTGCACGGGTAAATTTGGATCTTCGTAGATCTGGCCCCTGGTGTTTTATTTTTAAAAATCAACCAGATCCCCTTTGCTTTTCATCGACTGCCCTCCTGCCTGAATGATCTGCTCTGCTCTACACTGATGAGGTTTCAATCTATCATTGGTAAAAATAGAACTGGCACGTAATGTCAGAGAAGCTGAAAGCGCGGCGCACCTGGTGTGAGCACTCTGAATGACTGCTTGCAGCGATCAGCTGCGAACTGAAAAAAACAGCCACAGCGCATTGCTTCTGCCCTGCGTCTGTATTCAGTGTGACCAGGGATTACCCCACAGTTTGGGATTCAAACCCCGCCTGGGCCTTCCTCTCGTCCTGCCACTCATAGATAATTTGAAACATTATAAAAAGAGAACTTTCTTTTACTTAATCTCTGAACAGCTGTTGAAACCTGCTTTCTACATAAACTGTTGTCTTGTTGTTCCTGCCAGTGATGCTGAAATTTTTACTTTACTACACTCTCATATTCTGAACTGAGAAGAGTCAATCCCAGCATGGATTTTGTTAATGTAATCATAAATACACATGGCTGCGGCGCAGCTACTCACACAGCCTCCTCCTATGGTACTATCTTCAGGCACTCAGTCTGGATAGCATCTATAATCACTGCAAGGTGTACGTCTGTCTCCACTCTGCTGGGTATGCTCCGAATAACCTCATGAATTCTGATAAAGAGCCTAAACCCCTTAAATTTGCACATTTAAAAGACCTTATAAGAATTAAGTGTGACCTTAGATTAAAGAGTCTTGTGTTTTTCTTTGTAATTATGCAAGATAAGTAAATCACTGGATAATAATGTCTTTGAAAACTTCCTTTTTTAGTTAATCTTGGTGACTAATATGAAATCTTTTCACGATTCACCTCTCATCCAAGAAACTTCTTCACTTCTGTCTGTGAGGAGTCACTTTGCACTATGGAGTAGTAAATTTTGACCCTGTTTCTAAAACTGGTAGAAACATTGACAATCGTGCAGGACCATGTTGCTAAAAAGCTATTTCTGCGGGTCTCTTCTCTTTATCTCATATTCCAATTTTATCCAGCACCCAGTTCTTACTGTGTGGGATGTGCGTTACACCACCATTTACTTAGGGATGGAATAACACACACACACACACACAAAATGACAGAGAGAAATATCAAAACTTTAATAGTCTACCACAGTTTGATTGGTGAAATTATGATGAAGATATTAATGGCGCTATATTTTTGGTATTTCAGAAAGCAGAGACTGTTAGCAAGTTTTTGAATAATGCGCCAGACCAACCTGATAGATTCACAGCTCCCTTCCCCGGTTACAGAACAACGTTCACCAACGTTCACCAACGTTCGCCACTCCGGTGTTCAGCAGACAGCAAGTACAGATTCTCCCATCATGTCACAAATGCAAGCAGATGTCGTTGTCTGAACATTGCTAACTGCGAGCAGAATAATTGTTAGCGACCTACTGTAAACATCAGACGAGAGTACGCCACTGCCGGCACTCAGTATTACTCTCGCAAGTCAATCACTCTCATTGATCAGTCTGGCCCATTATCCGTTGAATTGACCATCAATGACTCTTACGACCGTAGTATCCCTCTTACTATGGTAGTAAGAGTAATTGATGGGCCAATATTTGCAACTCAAAACTAATTTAAATTAAAAGGGAATTTATTTTTTTAAATATAATTTAATTATATAAAAAAAAATAATATATTAAACTCATAGAGAAGATTTTTGAATTTTCACTAATGAAAATGTGGAATGGTAAAATGGAGGATAGTGGGACGACTCAAAGTAATAAAATAATAAATATAATCACTTAATTACTTATTAATTTATTATATAATAATAAGTAAGATGGCCCTGAGGGGTTTTTTGTTTTAATTTATTATTTAAATATTTATTTAATAAGTTTATAATAGGAGTATAAAAAAAGTAAAAAAAAAAAAAAAAAAAGAAAAAAAACAGAAAAAACAAAAAAATCCAAAAATAAAAAAAATAAAGGAAAAAAAAAAAATGAAAATAATGTTTAAATTTTGTAGAGGTTATCCCATATATAGATAGTAAATCGGAAAAATAAAACCAGGAAAAATAAAAAAAAGGAAAAAAAATATAAAAAAAAATAAAACTAAACTTTTTTCATCAGAAACAATAAGAACAAAAAAACACACAAATAAAAAAAAAAAAAAAAAGAAAACCAATAAAAAATGTAAGGAATGCAGAGATGATTGGCAGATATTTTTCCAGACCCATATATTTTGCATATATATATATATATATGTGTGTATTTCTGGGAGATCGAATTGTGTTTAGGCCTGATTACAAGAACACCGGCTTATTCCAGGATATTGTTAAAAGCATCGCAGCCACCGCAGTGAAAAGGGGAAAAAACATAGTATTCCTACAATTTTGCTGAGAGACTGGACAGAATGTCCATCGAAATTGAAAATCTATGGATTGTATACATAAACTGAATGGATAATGTAAAAATAAAGTGTATATTTCTCACTAGAAAAGTGATCAAAACATGGTAAAGTCACAATCTATCTTACAATATAGCGATTTCCAACCCAAACTGAAGGGATATCTGCCATGTCCTCTCGTGAGAAACTCGGCAGGCACGTGACCTACAGTATGCCCATAGAAATGAATGGGAAGATCAAATGTTACCATTCTACAATTTCAGGGGCCAAATGGTGAAACGGGTACATTTTGCGCTGTGGTCAAACGTAGGACTCTCACGTTTGAGTGAGACCAGGTTGCCAAAGTTTAAAGAACACTGAGAAAATAGGTTTTAATGTTCCCTATAATAAGACTATCTCATACTTCTATGCTAACACTTCACAGGCTGAAAAGATGTGAACAAACTAGATTTTAAAACCCTCCATCCACATTTTGAACTGATTCAGATTACTCTGCTTTGCAAAAACATTGTTTAAAACTCTTGGCATGAGACACAGAACTATTTTCTGGTTTTGAATAGAGTGAGTCTGTCTTATCCACCGTTTCCTCTCTGCTGGTATCTCAGCGTGTAATGCGCGGGTGTGGATGGATGACCCATCTGCCCATCTCCTCAGACTGAATACCAGGCTATCGTCTTACATGCACACACTGCTCACTGTCAGTCTGTCTGCATCTTTCTGTCTGACGGAAAGGAAGACAGACTCTCTTTTGTCAAGTTTTATCTGTTGGCTTGTGTCTGTGTGTTTGTGTGTGTGTGTATATTGAGGGTTGGGACTTAAATTCACTTCCTGTGCCAAGACACTGGGAATCAAATGCTCATCACTCATAAGTGATACTGCACTAATACGCGCGAACATGCGGCTTGTAAAAATGTTATTACGTAGTCTGCCTTCAGCTTTATGTAAAATAAGCAAGCAATATAAGTTTTGGTAAAATGAGCTGCTAATTGCCAAGCAATTAAAAGGTAGATAAGACTTTTGTCTTCAAAAAGGCTCCAAATCACTTTTTTTTAACCCTGTTTTTTAGTCTCTGAATTTTTATGGTCCTATCCCAAAAGGTCTAGTCTTTTCTTATGGTTCTGACTGGTAGAATAATCGTGATCATGTAACAGATTGTGACAGTAGAACTTACTTGACCCTATATGTGCACTTTGAGAGCAGTTACAGTAACTTTTAGCTACAGTCTGAAATCCACACTTTTTAACTTGGTTGTTTATTTTTGAGAATAAATGTTTTAAATCGCTTGTGCAATGGGAACTCGAGCATAGTTTGATGGGGAAATTTTAATAAACAGCACAAGCTTGTTTTGATGCTCTCTAAACAGTAATTACATTATATCTGTAGATATCTGAGATGGATATCACTCTTTATTCTATTACGTACTGTAAAGAAATAAATATCAAGAGAAAATTCCAAGAACTGCATCGATAAACAATATTTTTTTACTTAAGCATTAGATTCCTATTTTCCCCTCTGATTTCATGCCATTGCACTCTGCAGTAGCTGCACTGGACGCAGGAATTTTAGGAAAAACAGTTACATCCACAAGTAGGTGACGTGCAAACAGTGAAGAGTGATGACTGCTGATGTCAACAGGCATGTGACCTCACCACTGAGGCCAGCGGGGTCATGCTGGGTGTAATGGGTGATGTGGGAGGAGACGAGGTCAATAGCTAATTAGAGCTCTAAAACACTGGAGAGGTCAGGAAGGTCAGATGACATCACAAGGACACATCAGTTTATTGTAAAGAGACGACTATTGAAGTGGACTCTGACCTTTGACCTGCAGAGAAACAGGTGATTAGCTAGTGTAGATCATGAATGTCTAACAACACAGTTCTATTTTGGACTTAATGACTTTAGCAGCTATTTAAGACTTACAGCCTTTCAGTTTATCAATTTGTTTCATCTTAAATTATTCTAAATTATGTCTAAATTCTTTGAAATTCCTGCTGGATGAAGATGGATTTCTGAATTCATTATTTTGTGTTAGTAGAGCTCTTTAATCATGACCCGGGGGCAGGGATACCACCCAACTTTGGTTTCCAGCCTGGCAACACATTGTTGTGCTCTCTGATACTCACATGCGTCTACTGTATGTTATATATATATATATATATATATATATATATATATATATTTAGAGACCACCTTTTTTCTCACTATATACTGTATATATATATATATATATATATATATGGCTTATTCTGTATTCTGTATGTGAATGGGTAAAAAGTTACTTGTGAAAAGAAAAAACCTGCACACAAAAAGATAAGAATGATTTATTGTAAGGTAATAAAAGTAGAAAAGTTTGAGATGGTTAGATATTTACACATAATTAATAATAATATCAATGTACTTAAATCTTAGTTTCTCATCATTACTTTATTACATTTGTTGCCAAGCGAGTGTCTTTTAGTCTAAGTCGGGCTTTACACACGTTTCTACTTTATCTTCTCCTGATTAAACCTCATGGCGAAGAATCGCCCTATTAAACAGTATCTCACCTCTTTTACAGCAGCCCTCAGCAGAGTTCTTACAATCCCTCTAAAAATAAAAATACCCTTCTTGCATCCTTCAGACTAATCCCCCCCTGCTCCAAATTTATCACAGTTTCATAGAGTTGTGCGTATTAACAAGTGACCCCGTAGAAGGTCGTGTATTTAGAAGAAATAAGGACTCAAGATAACCTACACTTGACTTCACTTCACTTCAAATTTAGATTATCAGGATAAACTTGCAACAGGAATCTTTTGAAAAGACAATATTCCCAGTCGATTATCAGGAAAATAGAAGTAAGTGGGAGAGTGAGTGTGCATCGTAGGTAATGTAAACATTGCAAAAGAAATAAATACTCAATAGATGTTTGCATGTAAATAAGTCGTCCCCTGGAGAAGAAAAAAATTCAGATGCTGTTGTTGGTAATTACAGGCTCATATCTGCCACCTCTCTGTTTCCAGTCATGAGATTCAGGATTTGGTGCTCATGCTGGCTGTGAAGTGAAAATGTGACAAGGCTGTCACACTATCAAAGAAAATAAAAAGGTCCACTGTAATCCTAGTCGCAGTGATAAAATGTCAATGTACTGCAGAGAGCTGTCTGCATGCAGCTGCTGAGCTCCTGACAGCTGACAGAGGTGGAGATCACACAGCCAGCAGCAGACGCACAGTAGCACCCCATATTTTCAGCATTTACTCACAGCTGAACCTGCAAGTTTTTTATTTTCAATTCTTTATGGTGGCCTAAAGGTTAGCCTATTTTCAGTCCGACAGACCCCCTTTCTACAGCACATTTTAACTTACGCTCACCGGCCACCTTATTAAGTACACGTTGTTTGTACCGGGTTGGACCCCTTTGGCCTTCAGAGCTGCTTTAATCCTTTGTGGCATAGATTCAACAAGGTACTGGAAACATTCCTCAGAGATTTTGCTCCATATTGACATGACAGCATCATGTTGCTGCAGATTTGTCGGTTGCACATCCATGATGAGAACCTCCCGTTCCACCACATCCCAAAGCTGCTCTGTTGGATTGAGATCTGGTGACTGTGGAGGCCACTGGAGTACAATGAACTCATCGTCATGTTCAAGAAACCAGTCTGAGATGATTCGCACTTTATGATATGGCACGTTATCCCCCACACCATCACACCCCCACCACCAACCTGAACCGTTGATACAAGGCAGGATGGATTCATGCTTTCAGGTTGTTGATGCCAAATTCTGAGCCTACATCCGAATATCGCAGCAGAAATGAAGATTCAGACCAGCAAAGTTACATTGTGTGTCTTTAAGTCATTTAGTCTTATTTTGAGATATTTTGACCAGAAATGAGAAAAATATACTTGCTAAGATTTTAGTTTTTGCAGTGCAGTTTCCTGTTCTTAGCTGACAGGAGTGGCACCCAGTGTAGTCGTTCAGAGATGCTCTTCTGCATACTTTGGTAGTAACAAGTGGTCATTTAAGTTACTGTTACCTTTATATCGGCTTGAGCCAGTCTGGCCATTCTCCTCTGACCTCTGGCTCACTGGATATTTTCTCTTTTTCGGACCATTCTCTGTAAACCCTAGAGATGGTTGTGCAGGAAAAATCCCAGAAGATCAGCAGTTTCTGAAATACTCAGACCAACAACCATGCCACGTTCAAAGTCACCTCAATCCCCTTTCTTCCCCATTCTGATGCTGAGTTTGAACAGCAGCAGGTCATCTTGACCATGTCGACATGCTTAAATGCATTGAGTTGTTGCCATGTGATTGGCTGATTAGAAATTTGCATTAACAAGCAGTTGGACGGGTGTACCTAATAAAGTGGCCAGTGAGTGTACACAGGAGGTGCTTGTTGTAAGCCATGATGGTGGGATGCTGAGGCAGCAGGACCATCTAGTGCAGCAAGGAAATTCTATGTTCAAGTTATCCTTTCCTGTTCTATCCTTTCCGTGTCTAAATGTCCACCGTGAAACTGAAGCCTGGTTTATGCCAAGCCTGGTCCAATCATTGTCAGCGGGCAGGAGCAAACATTAAATCAGTAACAAAGCTGTACACCTGACTTCAGGAACACACTTCCTAATAGATGTTCTGGAGCAATATCAGAGTTTTTTTTGTTTTCCACTGAGGCATACCTATAATGTCTTGCCTGGCATATCGCTAACGGGGGCATGTGGTATTGTTGACTAAATACTCTGATAACTGAATTACATAAAGTGTGCAGAATAATTTCCTCCAGTGATGTAGTGGTTAGCACCAGAACGTTGCTGGTTTGGATTCTGCTGTGGACTTTCCATGTGAAGTCTGCATGATATTCTTCCCACAGTCTAAAAACATACATGTTAGTTATTTGGTGATTTTACTGACTTCAGGAGTGAATGTGAGTAGTTTTTTGTCACTGTGTGACTCCTGTAATGGACTAGTGACGTCCAGGTGCTGCATCAGTCCTCTTAATGACAAGTGCATGCATTAAAAAGTTAGATTGCATCAATATCTTTTTAAGCATTTAATGCAGTCATATGTTTTGAAAGGAAAACTCCTTTCAGGGTGAAGATGTGGAAAAACTCTATGACTGATGTCATTTTGTGTGCTGGTTTTCTCCGTCACTACCATTTGTGTACAAAGTAAAAAAAAAAAATCCCCTATTTTATACCAGCGAAGATCTGGATTAGTGAGAAAATGGCTCAAAAATGGTAGAAAGAATTAAATTTCTAAAAATTCCTATAATAGAAAAGCTATACAGAGGTGCAGGATGATAAAAAGTGCCATCAATAAAACAGCCATGGATGTTTGACATCTGAAATCTTTTCTGTGCAGTAGTGAAGTGCACAGCTGCCATTCAGTCTGCATCAAATGACCCTGCAGTGACATCAATGTAACACCTGGATGAACACCTTCATTCAGGTCTAGTTCGCTGCACTCAGAGTGGACCTAACATGGTTCCTCATTAGTTGGAGGTTACATTTTTTACAAGGCAAGCTTTACACCCCACATGCATTTTATCAGGTTTGTGCTCTTGTGAGCTAATTTAAAGTGCAGATTATCACTTTAAAATCACTTTGCACTTTTTTTTTTTTTTATCACTCTGTAAGTGGAAGTGGTGATGTTCATCACATTCACTAATCAGCTGTGCTAGAATAACATGAGCCCGTTTCTAATGATTCTAATGCCTTCTTTTTTAAGAGAGTACCCTAAAATTCTTTTACTTTTCACTTCTTTTAGTCTTTTTTATTTTGTTTAAATTCTCTTCTTAATATTTCTTTTACACCTGTAATACTTTAAATTTTTTATGTTATGCAATTTGAGTCGTCTTGTATAGGGAATGTGCTACACAAATAAAACTGCCTTGTGTTTTTTGGTCCTCATGTTCTTATTTCTTACTACCATAAAAAAAAAGAAAAGAAAAAAAGTCTTTAATTTTTTTTCTTTTGCCTGCTAATTTCTTCTTGGACTGCACATAAAGTAGATATTACAGCTAGCTAGACAGTTATTATATGGTGCAGTGCATCTTTCCTCATTCTGATCAGACTTTAAGGCTTTTGCTGTCCATGGCCCCTGAAAAATAAAATACAAAGTACAGAATAAATATTTTTTTGTACTCGATATATCCACCTCTTTGATGTTACATATCATCATACAAGTTGTTCCATCATTTTCTGGCACAAAAACTTTCCCTGTGAGCGTCACAGAGATTAAAGCTGGACATATTAAAGAGCAAAAAGATAAAGAAAAATGAAAATAAGAAAATAAGATTGAGGCCAAATTCTTACAGATTTATGTGAAACAATGATCTGGAAATGACTGAATTAAGGATCAGGAAATATATATATATATATTTTGTCATTTACTTTTTATTGATTTTTGTTATTGCATGTATGAACAAACATACAATCAACGGGAAGACCTAAAGACAAATACAGAAAATGTCTAGATAAAAGTAAAAGCATACAAAAGGGGGTTGGGAAGTGAAAGCATCTCCAGTCATGAAGGTGATAAAAAAAGAGAAGGGGACAGGAAAAGGAAAAAATGGGGTTACTGTAGGGCAACACCAGAAGATATGATAATGATTCGTCTCTTTGCTTCCACAACATCTCCAATCTGTCTGATTGGAATATGATCTCTTTTGGTAGCAGAAACAGCGAAGGACATTTTTCCATGAATATTCTCTCCAACGAGGAGAATTTGTTGTTTTCCAACAAATGTCCTTCCAGTTCTCCTGTGAGATTGTGATGTTCCCTTCTTTTTCCCATCTTGATTTGACATTAGATGTATTTTCTTTGTTAAGAGATTGAAAACTTCTGTATAATTTTGAAATTCTTTTTTTTTTTTTAATTATCTTCTTGAAAGATTAATTTTCATAAGCTTTTAAAGATATACTTAATCATTTTATCAATCCCATTTAGGAAACTCATTCTCTGCATTTAACCCATCTCAGGTTGGACCTGAGAGCAGTGGGCTGCTGTTTAAAGCACAGGGGGAGCAGATGATGGGGGTTAAGGGCCTTGCTCAAGGGTCCACAAAGGTTCACCTCAGTGTTGTGTCGGGGACTCAAACCCGTGTCTGCCGCGCCAGAACCCAGGATGTTAACCACTACGCTACCCATTCCCCCTTTATTTTTTTTTATTTCACAAATACCTTTAAAATATTGTTTTTTCAATTGTAATTTTTTCTGATATAGTCTCTAACCTGTAGATATCCTGGTAAGTCCTGGTTCTGTAGATCAAATTTGTCCTTGTGGACCAGGAAATGGTCAGAAGATCATCTCTAGGAGGACAAAGGAGGTTGTAACTCCAGATAATTAACAGTAAGCTACATCTCCCGACACTCGATAACCTACCAAGATTGTCCAGGACACCCATAAAACAACCAGAAAGGACTTCTGTTGTCAAATCTACTGGATGATCGAAAGACTGTTGATGGAATATAAAAGAAAATAAAGGATTTTCACTCACTGTATATGCTCAAGTTATTTCCTCGCATAACAATAGAAATTTGTTTACAATAGATGCCTCTGAGGGTTGCTCTCTGTATCGCATACATGCATGCAACAAAGAGAATGGCTGAAATTGCCTGTGCGGTAAATAGTATTTGAGCAGCGGGACTGTTTGACACAACGACTATGTGTAGACTGTGGCCTTCGTATAATAGCCCCGACCCCTGGGGAATCTGGAGCCCATCTTTAGTTTGGAGCTCATTAAGCCGATTATACCCATAATCTCTCTGATGGCAGGCAGAATAAAGGCGCGCACAATAATAATTGCCTGCTCACATGTTGGTCCGTTTGGCCTTGCCGACTGCTTAGATGAGGGACAGAAGGATACACTCCGTTATCAGTTCTGGTGTGTGCAAGCATGCAGGTGAGGATGTGCAAACATGATTAAATCTTCAAGGGTTAGATGGTGTTGAGTTGGAGAGCGTTTTGAGAATGATGAAGAAAATAAAAAACATTAGAAAACTTCATATGACAGCTTTTCTTTCCATGCATCACTAGTTTTACTGAAACCTCTTTATTCATTGCAAGTCCACTCCGTCACCCCCTTACACACACACACACACGCGCACACACACACACACACACACACACACACACGCACCCACACTGTTCTTTGTCTGTCTTCTGTCAGGAAGTTCGTGACATGACTGACAGCTCTGACACCACCAATCAGCTGCAGCTCAGCAAGGTCACCGACCGTTGCTTGGATCTGATTGGCTGCTGTGCGTCTACCTGTCGACCGTGTCTGCTTTGATCACAGCTGTCAGTGAACATGTTTGTGTGTGTGTGCTTTGTGTTAGTGTGTGTATACAAGCACAAAAACCTGCAGTATGTTTCTATCTCTTCCTTCAGCCGATTCCCCAGTGTGTGTGTGTGTGCGTGTGTGTGCATGTGTGTGCGTGTGTGTGTGCGTGCGTGTGCATCATAGTGTGTTTTCAAGTGGGAAATGTAATGGGGTTAAGTTGGGAGGGGAAGGAGGGTGGTGTAAATTCAAAGTGAGACAGGCTGTTAACAAAGGTAATTAAATCACAGCAAAGTCAATTAAAAGTGTGTGTGCGTGTGTGTATGTGTGACAGAGCAGATTTTGTGAAGCTTAGTGGCTGATCTAGTAAAATCACTTTTAATCATTTTATAGTTTTTCCTGTTCAAACTGCAGCTGAATGATGTCTTCAAATGTCAATATTTCAGAAAACTCATTACTGCCTCATCAAAAAAGTGTCAGTATAAATATCAGAATATTCAACAGTACGCTACAGAAAAAAACATGAATGGATATGAGATAACTGTTTTCTCATAACTCCCAGAGTTGATGCAGCTATAGCTTCTGTTTAAAACCCTCCAACATTTCCAGCTTAAGTTAAAGTTGATGACTGCAAACTTTAAGCTGTTCTTCCTGAAAAGCTTGGATATTTTCTAAACTGCTCAAAAATCTTAATTTATCCAATTTATTAGCCCATGTTTACCAGACACAAAAGGGGGGATGGGGGGGGGGGGGGACCAATGTCTCATGTGACTTTTCTGTCCAGTCTCATTTTATTGATATAAAGATTATATATATTTTTTTTTATATCAGCATGTCCAGGAAAGGTGGGATAGAGGCAGATAAGAACAGAAAATATTAGGGTATACTACTCTCAGCACTGTGAAAATTTTTCAGTCAGCAGATTAATTGTAGGTGAGGGTGTCATGATTGGGTATAAAAGGAGTCAGCCTGCAGTTTAGTCACAAGGGATCAAAGTTTATCGAAGCATCCATCAACATCTGAGAGAACATTCTCTTGCGAGAATACACAGTTGTACTTGAAAATTCAAATACCCTTCCATAAAAGACAGAAAATATTCAACTGCCAGTGAAATGGTTTGAAACTGATAAAAGTAAGAATAAATAAATACTTTACAAACATCATATTGATTTTGAATTGTGGATCAACAGACATATTTAAAACAAACAAACAAAAAATAGCAAGCAAACAAGCATGATGGGGTTCCTGAGCTAAAATTACAGTATAAGCAACCCTTTGAGCCAATCACTGCAATCGGGCATTTACAGTAATGTTCAATAAGACTTCTGCACCTGTTGGCAGGTATTTTGATCCACTTTTCATGTGCAAGGGGCTTTAATTTGTCTGGGACAGTTTTGCTTTTTAAAAAAAAATATTTTCAAACAAAAATTCAAAATCAATATTTTATTTTTTACTTAATTTATCATTTAGTTTTTTTTTTTTTTTACATTTTTAAACTTTAGGTATTATGGTACAGCTTACACATAATCTACAAAGGGGGAAATAAAGGACTACAGCAGGATGGTCACCATGTCAGATTAAACGATCACAGTGGCAGAAATTATTGCAGTGGTTTAGTTGGGAGACTGGTAACAGTGCCAGTATTGCTGCAACCAGTCACGTGATGCCTTCATGTGCTATTTCAATTATGGTAAATACCAAAAAACGACATCAAAATTGTACACGAACACCCACCAATGTTGTAATTTTTCACTGGAAAGCTGGAACATTTTATGATATCCGAGCAGCCGACATGAAGTAAACAACGAAAATATTCTGAATGGGAAGCACTGCATTATGTTAAAACTTACAGGCCCTCATTTATCAAACGATCGTAGAAATGGTAGCACATCTGATCGTAAAAATGGTCGTACGATTGGACCCACGTGTGATTTATTAAAACGTTAGTATCGGTCCAATCTCGTCGTACGAACAAAAGAGTCTTGATAAATTCCACAGCTGAAATCCATCGTCATTTAAATGTCACGCCCACGGTTACGCCCTTAAACATGCATAATGATGAGTCTTCACCCAGCGAGGTTGGACCACGGAGAGGAGAGATTCTGCCAATCTCAGCCAATATAAATGTTATATATGCTTATTTAAACAATAAATCACAGTAATGGATCAACATTTGATAGATAAATTAATATAAATTAAATACATATATACATACATACATACACACACACATATATATATATATATATATATATATACAGTATATATATATATATGTGTGTGCGTGTGTGTGTGTGTGTGTGTGTTTGTATATAGCCTATATGCACACACAATATATTTCCTATATAAACAAAACTTGTAGACCTTTCTGTGTATTCTGTGTTAAAAATGTTTATTTTGAGGAATGCAGTGTTCAGTTTTCACAACACAAATTCTTTTCTTGGTGTGGTTTAACTGTCTGGATGACCTGACTTTCTTTCAAGTCATAAGAGGCAGCAAAAGAAATAAGTTTAATTAACCTGTCATCCCACTCTAGGTTACAGTTGAGGTGACACAGATGTACCATATATTCAGACACAACAGAGCTGTCTACAATAGATCACTTTAACAGTTACATTCAGTTCTTAATGTATTTACAAGGCTTATATTTTAAATTAATTGTTGCACACTCCACACAAACAGATCTCCTTTGGGTGCTAGTGTCATGTGATATGTGCATGACAGCATCTCATTAACTAGGTTTTATTGATAATACAATAACTAAGTTTTGTGCTTATGGCACTTTGTTATGTACTTTTAAATAAGGATGGATGTAATTACAGCATATGTATCCTAAATGACAGCACTTTCTATACAACAGTGTTGCATAAACAATGTGTTCATTGCAGCATTTCAAGCTTAAAGTGTCACCAATTGTTTTACTGATCACTCCTTTCCTAAAAACACTGGTGCAAAATAAAGCATACCACTACTGTGGGGGGCCCACAGTACGGGTATCAGCCTGTGGTGGTCATGGCCCCGATGAGCTGTGGTGGGTGTCCGTTTTTTTTCTGAAAGGTGGCAACCCTCGCCACAGCCGCATCAAAACAAGCTGTCAGTCATGGATACTGTAGCGCTGTGGGTGCAGTCCTTTGTTAAGAAATGTAAAAAGAAAAACTGATTGTGGCTGTTTACAAACAACTACATCACAAAACAACACACCACAGAGATTTAACGGGAAATACTGAGGTTTATAAAGTTAGCATCTATCATTAGCTTGAATAGCTATTAGCTGGTCTGCCTACTTTTATTTTAGAGTCTGTGACAGTTGGAGTCGCGGCTCTTTCCAAATGCAGAGTGGATGTGGCAGAGAAAGTGTCAGGATCACTGCTGAAAATGAATTCAATGCACAAGTCTCTGGTACTTTAGTCTAGAGGCAGGAACACTAAAACACTTTCAGGTTGATTTTAGCAACCAAAAACGGCGCAGTTGGCATGGGGGTGACACTAAGACATCATTCCCATATGTCTTCAGCAATGGCAGTACCACAGCAGCTAATCAGGTGATTTCGGGTGGTGGAAGAGGAGCGGATGAGAGGCAAATACTGTAGCATAGTAAAGCATAGTATAATGTGGCATAGCCTTCTTTGGTTACATAGAGAAAGGAGTAAAATCAAGTCTTGTGTTGTGAAGATTCTAGTTTGAATATGAGGCCAAACAAAAAAACTCAGTCACTTTCAGACAAGTTTTAAATGAGGTTATTAATTTAATACCCCATTTTGGCAGACAAGCTTTCATAAGTATTCTGAACACCCATCAGGGCTTCATTTTACCCCCCCCCCCCCCCACCTGGCTCGTATCACCCATAAGGCCTTGCAGAACCAGCAATCAGCTCCCTTATGGTCGACACTGATCACATCTGTTTAGTAAGCAACAGGACTTGCTGCCAAATTCTCCATGTGTCCCACCACTGCCTTGACCCATGTGACCCCCACTGGCTGCCCTTTGACCTCACCACATGATAAGTGTCTGTGACCTCTGACCTGTTTGGATAATTAAAGAAGCATGACCTCAAGGAGATTGCATTGGAAATGTGTCGCTGATAATTAGTGTGTTTGTATGAAGTAAGGGGGACAGAAATGAAGACATTACCTATTTTTGGGAATGTCGATGTGGCAGGACAGCAGTTTGTGTGTAAGAGCACCAGTTTATGGTGGTGCTATTACTCTCTTTTTACAATCAACTTTTGCGCCATTAACTGGATTAACACTTGGCTGAAGAGTGATTGTTTTTAATGTGGATCTTGATCTGGACATAAACTGTGATGTGATCTGCACCCTGTTTAGTGGAAGTACAGACATTAAGAGTCCCCCTGAGGATGAAGTTATTTTACCATACCATGTTTATTCATAGAGCACGTTTATTTTTCTATTTTTTATTTTAGATGAATCCTTAACCTTTCGTTCAGTCATTGCTGGTCAAAATATCATTTATTGAACCCTTGGATTGGTGAATAATTTCTTTTAAAATAAAAATGTTCCTGAAAACTAGTCTTTTGTGAATCTCATCATGCCAAGAATCCTGAATACTGAAAATGTTACACTCATAAATGACTCATATTACAAAGACACAAGATGATCAGGCTTCTACAGTAATCATCATATCTACGCCATGATCCATGACTGAGAGGTGATGTGGAGGAAGAGTCAAAACACAGGACATAGGCTGGAGAGCAGGATTCACAAAGTTCTGAAACCAACACGAAAAAACAAAACTCAAGATAAAGTAAGGCTGGTCCGACAAAGTGGGACAGGAAAAAAGAAAATAAAATACTATGAAGAACTTCAATATTTCAGGTTTTACTTGAAGCCGCTTTGTGGACAACAACTTTCGTTGCAAGTGATGACGTTGCTCCCTGCGACTGGCTTAAAGGGTGGATGATGTTTTCCAGGATCATTTTTTTGCTAAAAGTCTTCTTCACACCCCGACTGCAGAAAATGAAATGCTCTGACACAAAAATTTAAAAAAATTAGTCACCTGTGGAACGGACAGGACTGAAAAAACCCCATCCAATCATTTTGTAACGGCCCGTGCTTATTGATTGAATGGTAAGTCCATCAAACTCAAAAGCCGTTTGTCTCTCCCTCTACCCACCTCCCCCACCCCTCGCGCGCACAACTCCCATGAACGTCTCGCAGCGATCACAAACACGGCAACTCGCTGCCGTCATCTGTGTCGCTGTTTAAAAAAAAAAGGATGCGGATCAAGTCATGGAGGTTTTGATGTTGCAGTGTGGCTGCCGCACACGAGAGCTTTCTGCTGAGCTAAAAGTCAAAAGTCAGGCTGTTTGCTCAGCAGATAGTCGCCGTCTGTGTCTGACTTTTGGTGAGTTTTCTGTCTCACGAGGCCTTGAGGTCAAAATCAAACGTTTAATATTTTTTGACTCGCGAGGCGAAAAACTCACTGTGTGTGCTCAACTTGAGCTCTGCTGAGGGCAGAAGATTTAGCGACCAATCAAAACACGTCTGTCGATCACATAATGTCAGAAATTTTTACACACTGTACCTTTAAAGGTACAGTATGTAAGAATTACTGATATCTAGTGGTAAAGATGGGTATGAAAGAAAAGATGTTCTCTTTCAAATGACTTCATATTCCAGCACTGTTGTGAATGTACGGTGGCTGTTCAAGGCCAAAATTCTCCCAGACATAAAGATGTTTTCATCTGTGAGCTGATCCAGTGGTCTCAGGTGTAGCTACAACTGTACTGTGAGTAACTATTTTTTATGTCTTTTAAGGTATTACTGATCCCAAACAGTGCTTTAACTCCCATTAAACAAAGCTGGTACAGTAGCTTTAAAGTTCAGAGGGTTCTCACTTCACACACGTTGTTTTGTCCATTCAGGGACACTGCAGTAAAAATGGTGGAACAAATATGGCAGCCTCCATATGTGCACCACCCAGCAAGTAGATATAAATGGCTCATTTTAAGAAAATAAACATATAAGAGCTATTCTAGTGCAGCGATTGCACATTAATAGAAACAAAGTTTTGAATTATATATCACATTTTTCTGCCATTGACCTTTGATTTTTTTACATACTTCACCTTTAAGTAAACAAGACTTGTATTCAGTTCAGCTAAAAGAACAAAACAAAAAAATGTTTTAACGCCAGTCACAGAGTCAAATATTTTACATTATAAACTTCTGCAAATAAACATCAATCACAAGGGCAATAAAACACTCCGGAGCTCTGTGGACCAATTTAATGTCCCTACCCATGGAAAAATCAACCTACGCCCTTTCTTGAATTCCCAAACAACTTCTTCACTTTGAGTTTGAAGAGACAAAGATGATGTGCTATTGTTCAGCAGGGGAGGATCAAAATGGGTGATGGTGACCTCATGTCACCAGGTTCACCTTAGTGAGCTGTAAATTATCTGACATTTTCATATGTGCTTAATTGCCATTCATTTTATAATAGAGCACATTGTGCTCATAATGGCAGGAAATGTCAAGTCAGCTCTTAAAGGGGAGGATCTCTGCAAATTGCTTTGCTTTTAGTTGAAAATATACACCTCGGTCCACAGACGGGGCTCTGAGCTGTGTGATGGCTCTGTTGACATGTGTGATTTTTCTACCTGATTCATCAGAGCAGAGGTTGAGCTACTGGAGATTTATTCATGGCATTTTACACAAACTCTGTCAGCTCAAAACATATAATTTACCACACAGTCTTATTTAAAGGTGAGGGCTGCTGACACACATTTAAATCAAATGAGTTTTATTTTTCCTGACGGATTTTTTTGTTGACTCCTGTTTTGTGCTCCCGCCACAATTAATGTCAACTTTGAAGCATTTTACAAAACTTTTTGACACTTTCATTAACATGAGCAGTGATGCTGAAGATGGAAAAGGACAAAGAAATTACGATGATAAACACTTGGGCAACCTGAGTTCGTGCACTGTAAAGGATGTAATTAAAGAAGCTGCTTTTGTGGCTGTTTGAGTGACTCGCATCTGTTAGAAAAGTTCAATATGTTCCTTGATTCTTGTAACAAACAGAAAAGTTTACAGTCTTAAAAGCATACTTTGATTTTAAGCAATTTATGTTTTTATTTTTTCTTCTTTTCTGACCATTGTCCCAAATCTGGGAAAAACAAAATGCCCGAGTAAAAAGGATCGAAATGCCTCCCAGACAGAAGAAAATGCTCAAAGATAATCGTTGCAGCTGAGAAACCACAAAAGAATGTAAAACACAGTGTTTGTGAGGATGGCAAGAGGAGGGAGGGGAGGAAGAAAAGGTGAAAGAGGAGGCGAATAAATGACATTCGGCCACCTTGGCCACCTGATTGTTCCAAAATGAGAGCAATGCCCGACCCAGGAACGAAAAGAAAAAGAGGGAGAAAAATCAATACTGTGCAATTAAACACAAAGCAAGCCTCCACGGAGCTGAGAGGAATTTGTTATTTATTAAATTCAGTCCTCCACCTCCTTCGCACCAAAACCCCATAACTCCCCTCAGTCTTTAATGCATGAGCTGCCCCTCCGTCTCCTGTCCTCTCTTCAGGTAATCTGACCTTTTGTGGTTCAGACTGGACTGAAACGATTGCGGGAGAAGACCGGGGAAGTCAGGAGCGTTCACTTATTGATCCAACCCCCCGTCAGCTCTGCAGCAGAAGACGGGCTCCTTTGGAGAGATGGCGAGCCAGTCTGGAATATTTTTACGCCACTGTGGTCACACTGCGGGACAAAAAGTACAGTTCTAGAGAAATGAGCATCTGTGATGTTATTATTTCTCCATCTTTTATCGAATAATCAGTATTGCTTAATCCAGACGATAAAATGCATAGTGGATAGTATTCTCTTGGGATTTTCTTCCAGTATTTATACAGTTAAATATCTGAGCAGCACTTTAGTTACTGCTTCCTCTGGTGATCATTGGTTGCAAGTATCTGACTAATTTATTCAGTTATCTATTAATTTATTTTGATAAATTGAAAGTGTTAACATGTTAAATGTTGCTTAATCCCAAAGATAGTTTTTTTTTTTCAAAATCTTACAAGATTTTGGTCCATTAGCAGCGGTCCAGCATGTACAAAAGTCCCCGTTATCATGGAAGAACTTCATTTCCCAGCATTCCTTTCAGAGTCATGTGACTGTGGTGCAGCTGCTGCTGCTACAGACTGACTTGCTTTGAAGCTGCTTATAATATGTCTGGTTTTAAGTTGTTGGTTAAGTTACCAAGTTGTTGGAAACGTTATAATTAGCCACATGTTGGCTAATACCTGCTAGCATCTAATATCCGGCAGCCAGATGTCCAAAATGAACTCCTCTGGCTGAGTTAAGGATATTTTGGGATCTTTTATGTTAGTAGGGATGTGTATCATTATGATTTTATTAGTACCAATACTAATATCGATACTCCTTATCGATACTGGTATTTATCAATACTCTTATTGATTCTATAAGGTGATTTAAAGAACATAATAAAGAAAATATAAGATGTTAAAAGATGTAAAACACTTGTTCAGATGGCATTGAGAGGTCATCTGACTATCTGAGGCCAGATTGATGTGAAATCAGTTAAAGGCATATGCCACCCCTGGGTGAAATTTAGCCTCCTCCCACAGTCCCCTGAGTTGGACAAGTGGGCAGAAGCGTTTTCTAACTGACCCAGTCATTCTCTGAATCTGGCAGCACTGAATTTAGCTTAGCTTAGCATAGTTGCTGTAATATGGCGGATCCAACTAGCACCACTTGGCAAAAGTGAACTAATTAACTTAAGATTTTTTCCAATTGCGGTTCGTGACCCGCACATTCTGATCGAGTTCAAACAAGAAGCCGATTTCACATCAAAGGACTGACGAGGCAGCATTCAATAGGGGAACTATGTGCCGCGGAAGTGCAGGCCAATTACAGGCGAAGAACTGCGGATAGACGCAAAGGCAGCACGCATGTGCACCATCCCCAACTTTCATAAACAGAGTTGCCACCGGATGCTGCACATGTGCGCTGCCTTTGCGACTATCCGTGGTGCTTTGCCTGTGATCGGCCTGTACTTCCACGGCATATAGTTCCTCAATTGAATGCTGCCTAGTCAGTCCTTTGATGTGAAATCGGCTTCTTGCTTGTACTTGATCAGAATGTGCGGGTCACGAAACATAATTGGAAAAAATCTCGAGTTAATTAGTTCACTTTTGCCAAGTGGTGCTAGTTGAATCCACCAGATTACACCTGTGTGAAGCTGGCCCCCCCAGTTTTTCCAAAACTAAAATAAACATTGCCATTCGTTTGTGCTACGTTTGTGCTGGTTTGTGCTGCAAAAATCATCGTTTGTGCTGTTAAGGTTTTTTTTTTATTAATCATCTTATATTTTAGCCTGTGACATCATCCAGCCCCCCTACTTTGTCCAAAACTCACCAAAATGGTCTCAAATGTTTGTGCTACGTTTGTGCTGGTTTGTGCTGCTAATAGAAACATTCGTCCTGCCACGGTTTTTGAGATATATGGCTTCATTTCTTATGACCGTGACATCATCCAGCCCCCCTACTTTGTCCAAAACTCACCAAAATGGTCTCAAATGTTTGTGCTACGTTTGTGCTGGTTTGTGCTGCTAATAGAAACATTCGTGCTGCCACGGTTTTTGAGATATATGGCTTAATTTCTTATGACCGTGACATCATCCAGCCCCCCTACTTTGTCCAAAACTCACCAAAATGGTCTCAAATGTTTGTGCTACGTTTGTGCTGGTTTGTGCTGCAAAAATCATTGTTTGTGCTGTTAAGGTTTTTTTTTTTATTAATCATCTTATATTTTAGCCTGTGACATCATCCAGCCCCCCCACTTTGTCCAAAACTCACCAAAATGGTCTCAAATGTTTGTGCTACGTTTGTGCTGGTTTGTGCTGCTAAAAGAAACATTCGTGCTGCCATGGTTTTTGAGATATATGGCTTCATTTCTTATGACCGTGACATCATCCAGCCCCCTACTTTCACCAAAACTCACCAAAATGGTCTCAAATGTTTGTGCTACGTTTGTGCTGGTTTGTGCTGCTAAAAGAAACATTCGTGCTGCCACGGTTTTTGAGATATATCATTTTAGAATTTCGGACACTCGCTCAAGCTCAAGTTGGTACCATGTGTGACTATGTACAATAGGTACTCTGTAGTATTCGGCAGGCGACGGAAAGGTTTCTATATGTTTGACGGAGAAAATCTTTACTCAGATCCAAGGATGGTAAGTTCCTCAACCACAGTAGCTACATTGTAATCCTGTGATAATTGAAGATATTCTGTACCTAAAATTATTCATTTCAAAATGAATTTCATAATTGCCGTTTGTGATTGGAAAGAGCGTTTGGCTATCAAGCCCCCCTATTGTGGAATCAGTTACCAATTCAGGTTCGGGAGGCAGACACCCTCTCTACCTTTAAGGTTAAGCTTAAAACCTTCCTTTTTGATAAGTCTTACAGTTAGGGATGGTTAGCCTTCCCTTAGTTAAGCTGCTATAGGTTTAGACTGCTGCAGGACGTTCATGATGCACTGGGCTCTTTCCTCTCCCATCATCTCTGTCTCTCCATGTAGAAACCTGTGACAGTATTGCATCATTAACTGTGTTCTCCTCTCTCAGCAGATCTGGCTGGATAACGTTGCAGTGTTTGTTGGTCTCCCTTTCTGTCTTCTCCCCCCCAGCCGGTCGAGGTAGATGGCCGCCCTACCTGAGCCGGGTTCTGCCGGAGGTTTTTCCTCCCTGTTAAAAGGGTGTTTTCCTTCCCACTGTTGCCCCCCCCCCTCCGTGCTTGCTCAGGATGGGGGATTGGACCGGGTCAAGTCAAGATTCAATCCAATCTGTTGGTTTCCTTAACTAAGCTATTATGAATCTGACCTGAACTTCTCTGCTTAAGCGCCCTGAGGTGACTTTGTCATGAATGGACGCTATACAAATAACGTTGAATTGAATTGAATTGAAACATCATGAAAGGGAAAAATCTAATTTACAGTTTTACATAGGCCCATATAGGATTAACAAGCCACTTATTTCAGTGATTACCTTCAGAGCTGGAGACAAATAAAGTGCAATGATACAATACTGCAACAGCAAATTTACTTATAACGCATTTAAAAACAACATTAAAGCAACCTTTACCGATCTTGCATTTCAGAAAGCACAGCAAGATTATTTGAATATAAACAGTCCCGCCTCACTCCTAAGACACACCCCTTCATTCCCTCCACCTCCCAATGCAGAATCAAAGGTCTGACAGGCAGGTCCGTTGGACAATCCTAGAGGTGCACCCCACTTCAAGGATTGGTTGGAGTTTTCATTGAATATTTAGAGATTGGAATAATATTTTATTTTGATTAATGGTGGGTCTGTCTTGTATTTTAGAGTTCCATTACCTCATTCATAGCATTTTACCCTGTTAGAAAAATAGTGTAAGAATGCAACATCGGTAAGGGTTGCTTTAACCAAAGTGCTACATATTGTACCAAAACCTTGAAAAGAAAATGAAAATTCAAATGATAAAAATAAATAACACATGAAACACATTTAGAATACTCAAATAGAGAAACAAACAAAACAAGAAACAACAAAATAATTAAGATCAGATATTTAAATTCAAATAAAATAAAATTGTCATATCATATCATATCATAATTGGTCATAAGAAATAAGACTGAATTTCTGAATCTGAGTTCCTGAATGATTTCTGCTCTGGCTACTTGCCCACAGTGATATGCCTTTGGCTGACTAGTAAGTGTGCATGACTCTCACCCAGGACTCTGTGGGTTCGAATGCCGTCTAAGCCCTAATTGTGTAACTTGTTACATGTATATCTGAAGAACTGTGGCAGCAAAATGTTTCTTTTAACAGCACAAACATTTATGTGTATTTTCGTGAGATTTCGTGACATTACGTGAGATTCCTGGCAAAACTTCTGCCAGGATAATGTCACATCATTAGAAATAAAGCCATATACTCAAAAACTGTGGCAGCATAAATGTTTTTCAACAGCACAAACGTAGTACAAACATTTGAGTGTATTTTCGTGAGACATTTTGTGAGACAAAGTTTTGCCTGGATGATGTCACGGTCATAAGAAATGAAGCCATATATCTCAAAAACCGTGGCAGCACGAATGTTTCTTTTAGCAGCACAAACCAGCACAAACGTAGCACAAACATTTGAGACCATTTTGGTGAGTTTTGGACAAAGTAGGGGGGCTGGATGATGTCACGGTCATAAGAAATTAAGCCATATATCTCAAAAACCGTGGCAGCACGAATGTTTCTATTAGCAGCACAAACCAGCACAAACGTAGCACAAACATTTGAGACCATTTTGGTGAGTTTTGGACAAAGTAGGGGGCTGGATGATGTCACGGTCATAAGAATGAAGCCATATATCTCAAAAACCATGGCAGCACGAATGTTTCTTTTAGCAGCACAAACCAGCACAAACGTAGCACAAACATTTGAGACCATTTTGGTGAGTTTTGGACAAAGTGGGGGGGCTGGATGATGTCACAGGCTAAAATATAAGATGATTAATAAAAAAAAAACCTTAACAGCACAAACGATGATTTTTGCAGCACAAACCAGCACAAACGTAGCACAAACGAATGGCAATGTTTATTTTAGTTTTGGAAAAACTGGGGGGGCCAGCTTCACACAGGTCCAGATTACAGCAATTACGCCAAGCTAAGCTGGTACCAAACGATACCAGTACTTGGTATACATCCCTATCTCTCGGAGCAGAATATTTGTATTTCTCAAAATATGAGAGACACATCCTCACAGTTGTCTGCATAGATCAGTATCGGTTGATATCGGATTTCGGAAATTGAAAGTTGGACAATATCGGTATATTGGATATCACTGTAAAAGCAAGGACCTCAGAGCAAGAACAAAGATATAGAATGAAAATGTTAAAGACAAAGAGGTGGTCTGAATTCAGACAGCTTCCTCTCAGTGTCTCCAGCTTTCTAAAGGTAGAACACCCTTTAAGAGCAGGTTAATCTGACAGAATAAAGTGCTGAGGGTCTGCCTGCCACTGCAGTGACCCCCTCACTCAGAATAATCAACGCAGAGAAAACAGCTGTTTTCAGACAAGCTGCTTCAGGGAGCTGAAAGTGAAGTATGAGTTCTGCAGAAAACGAGCTGACAGAGCTCCGAGGGAGATGCTGGAGCTGCTGTCCAGATAAACAGGAACCCTGACAGCTTATATTTTTAATATCAAACCTGACGTGGACACTTTCAAAGCTTGAAATATAAATTTCATAAAACAAACAGGACAAAACAAATGATCTCAGAGAATAAAGCACAAGGACATCTTTCTGTTGCTCTCTAAATGACTTTTCTCCTCCCTTTTTATTTACCTTGATAATTGTGTGATTGACAAGCATGTGGGAGCATCTCTGTACATCACACACAAACACACACACACACCTGACCTCCACGAGCATTGTCTCCAGAGCCTGCGCTTCCCTCCCTCTCCCTCTCAAAACCCAGAGGAAATTAGAGACCTTGTGTAGTTGTTTTCAAAGCACCTTGTTTCTTTTCTTCTTCTTCCTCCTGTTCTCTCTCTCGCTCTCTCTCTCTGCGTCCACCTCTGCTGGTGAATTTGATCCAGGGCCGGGATGGTGAGGCAGGGCGAGTAAATGAAATATTGATCCGCTGCTCTGTGGCCTTGCCTTCACCTTGTCCTGCGCGCTGAGTTACCGACTCTTCCGTTCTGCTTGTAATAGGAATTATTACAGGAGGCCGGGGCGAGTAATTACTTGGCATGGCAGTGAGGGTGCAGAGGAGGGGCTGTCGTATATTTCCTCTAAAGAAGTTATTTACCACACTTGCTACCTTCCACCCAACGCTGCCCCTTCCCTCCCCTCTGACCGCCCCTCCTGCTGCAGCCATGTCTTCCTTAACCTTAATTCAATTCTGTTAAACATCATTAATCATACGAGGCGTCATGGGAAGTTTATCAAACGCTGGCTGAGCTGAGAGGCTGTGAGGCTAACTGAGAGACCAAAACCACCGTGTTCACTTGAATGTCAATGATCCTATCCTGTTTATTAGTGTGTGTGCACAATATTCGTCTTTATTTCCTCACTTAAGTTGCTCACCAAACTCTTCAAATTTGACAAATGCATCTGACAAAATAAGCAGAAATTCCAGCATCTTTGTGAAAATCTCATTGAACTTTAACTGTGCTTTTGATGCAGTTTCAATGTTCAACAAAAACATGTAGATTTTGAAAAATGGGCCATTTTAATTCAAAGTAATCCCTTTTTTAAAAACCTGATCTCTTTTTCCATGTTTTACGGTGAGAGATTGATTTAGTCTCAAAGGGAAGTTATTAATCAAATTAAAGCCACTTTGAAAGATGGTAGATTCAATTCACAATCATAGACGATCTAGCAAGTGTTAGAACTTAAAGGGTTACTTAGAAATTTTACAGTAGGTAGTCCATTACTTTTGGGTATATACTTCGTCTAGAGCAGTAAATTCCAAACTGGGGGAGGGGACTTCCACGGGGGTCCCCAGATCAATGTAAAACAAAAATAAGCCTACATTTCTCAAATAAATTTGGGATATTTAGGGATATCCAAGTTAACTCATTATTGCAAAGAGATTAATCTGTGAAATTATTCATTCATTCATTTTCTGTACCGCTTATCCAGTTCAGGGTTGCAGGGGTTGCTGGATCCTACCCCAGCTATTATCAGATGAAAGGCAGGGGACAGGTCACCAGTCTGTCGCAGGGCCAACACAGGAAGACAGACAACCATTCACATGCACAAACATGCATGTCTTCAGACGGTGGGGGGAAGCCGGAGTACCCGGAGAGAACCCACGCATATACGGGGAGAACATGCAAACTCCACACAGCAACTTTCTGTAAGGTTGCCGTGCTAACCAGCATGCAGCCCGTGACATCAACAATGTGATTTTTTATTTTTTATTTTGTATGAATACCTAAATAAAAACTAACTGAAGATTCATAAATAATAATTAAAAATCCAAGTTTGCATGATCTCAGAGAAGCTGATTATGGGCATGTAGGTGCCTCGTCACAGCAGTAAACTGAATCCACCAAAATACATTTATCCTCCTTTTTCTGCAGTTTCTGATAGTTTTCAAAAGGGGTGTAACGATATGGTGAACGATTCGATTCACATCACAACTCAACTTTTCTGATTCGATTCATGGATGATATTGGTTCATTTAGAATGATTCAATTCAGTGACTTGAAATCGAATCAGAAACCATGAATCGTGACATGAATTGAATCGTTACACTAATTTTCAAGCTTTTCATGTGGAATTTTTATCATTGCATCAACAAAGCTATTACAGGTGCTTTAATAAAAATCCCAATTTTGCCCTGTCTCTGTGAGAAAAACTGAATTTTGACATTTGGGTGCTTTTTCTACAGATTTTACCATAATCCACTAAAATCTACTTCAGCTTCTGACAGTTTTGCCAACCCTTACATTCAATCCAGTCCACTTTATTTATAAAGCACATTTTAAGGCAGGGTGGATGATGTTTTCCAGAAGTGTTTTTTACTATATTGCTTAAAATCCGCAGAGGACCTGGGTTCGAGTCCCCGACACGACTCCTAGGTGAACCACTGTGGACCCCTGAGCAAGGTCCTTAACCCCCCAACTGCTCCCCGGGCGCTTTAAGTAGCAGCCCACTGCTCTCTGATACTCACAGTACAGAGATGGGTGAAATGCAGAGCCCTAATTTCCCCTCAGGGATCATACAAGTATAACAAAAAAAATAAAAAATAAAGTCCTCTTCACACTCCCATTGCAGCCAATTAAGTAAATGTTCTGAAACAAAATGTATAAAAAAAAATAATCACATGTGAAATGGAGAGGACTGAAAAAACACCATCCAATAAAATTGTAACGGCCCGTGCTTATTGATTGAATGATTATATGTCCATCAAACTCAACCCAACCTCCTGCGCTCGCATAATGCTGTGAGCGTCTCACAGTGCACATGAACATGGCTTCTCGCTGCTTATTTATGCAGCTATTTGCTCTTAAAATCCATGGAAAAGAAAAAAAAACAGATGTGGATCAAGTCATGGAGGTGTTGGTGTTTGCAATGAGGATGTTTTACACCGCAGAAGAAGTTGGAGGTGATGGAAGTATCACTTTTTTTTTTAGCTATTTCTTCTGCTGTTTACTTGCAAGCTAACATCCTCTAGGCTGTTCTCAGTATGTTCGCCGACAAACATCGGCGCGCACGCTCCTGTGCTCTGGAGGCGTGTTTTCGAGTGGGGGTATTTTTTAAGATGTAGCTTGCTCGAACCGTTTTTTTTTTTCCCCAGGATCCCCTACCTTTAAGTCACAGCATGTCTCCAAAGTGCTGCACATGAAAAATGCTCAGCAATAAAAATAAAATAAAATAAGATATGTTTGAAAAAAACAAGTGTAGCTCCACCAGCTCTTATTACAACAGTTAAACAAGTTAAAAAAAATACGTGTATAAAATAAAATGCATAAAACACACAAAAAATAGAATAGAATAAAACAAATCAGCTAAAAACAATTAAAAAATAAATAAAAGACACAAAGGGATGGCCAACGGTTGAACCATTAGATCAGTGGTTTCCAAATTGGGGTGAGGGCATGGGAACACCATGTTATCTTGGGGGTTGTGGCTCAAAAGGTTTAAATTAATATAACATGATCAACTGTGGGAATTCTCATTCTGACGCATAGTTTTTAATGTTGAGGAAACACTTTTCTCTCTTTCCTTGTTTAACATTTAAGATTAAACTTTTGGATGACATTTACATACATTCAGGTCCTCCAAAACAGTTTTTTGTTCCACTTCTGTCCCCCGGTGTCTACACCTCAGCCTACTCATGCAGCTGCACCATGCTCAGCATTTTCATTGGCAGTTGTGATAAAATCTAAGACTGTTAAAAAAGTGACCATAGCGCTATCTAGTCTGTACTGTAGTGATACATGTAAGTCTCTGTGTGGAGTTTATAAAAGGTTTTTCTAGCCCTTAAAGTTTTTTAAACTACTGCGTTTCTCTACACACACTCACACTGATGAACGCACCAGGGTTAATATGAACTTCAGCATCTTGCCCTAAGAGACTTCACAGAATGGATTGGGCAAAAATAGCAATCAAACAACAAACATCTTTCAGTGAAACAGGGTAGAGTGGGTTGTGCGCTACTTGAAAAGGTCAGTGGATGTCTAACCATCTGATTAGGTTTGATCCCTGGCTCCTCCAGTCTGAATGATGCGGCGTCCTTAGGCCAGACACTTAATGTAACTGCCCCCTATGTGTGATCGTTCATGAATAATGTGACTTCCAGCACCAACGGCTGAGTGGTCAGTTAGACTAGAAAAGATGTGATGTACAGTAAACAGTCCAACAGAGTCCAACTCGGAGAGGACACCTTCTTAGTCAGATCTAAAGGTCAATTTTTCTACCAGGCATGCTCACATTTTCCTTTACTTATAACCGGAAAATCCTCTTATATGAACCAATACTGAATGAAAATTTTAAAAAAGGAAAGGAAAAGTTCCCATTTGCAGACGCTTTTGTAAGGGTGAGGACGGAGCAGGAAGAACACCTGCAGCAGCGACCTGCTGTTGGGTTGGGCTTTGATGTATTTTTGCGTCGTTCCACGAAGAAGCGGCCGTTTGTTTGTGTGATAGATCCACAGTGGTTGCGTCCTTGCCTTGGCGGTGGCCCGTCTAGTGCTGCCAAGCTTGGTGATATCCCACTGCATCAGAGTCCCGCTGAAGGTCACCACTGATGGGACAGAGGAAGTAGAGACAATCCATCGTGGGATGGAGCGCTGGCTTAACAAGGCCACTGGATGGGGGGAACAAAGCTTTCCTTTGTGAGAGACGGTTGTTAATCTTTCCGCTCTTACCATTCCTGTCTGAACAAGTTGACTTGATCAAAAACAGCCTTGAGAAGTTTTTCCCGATATGTCAGGAATTCACTTTAGGTAAAAGAATTCCTTTTCAATAAATACGTTTTTTTTTTTTTTTTTTTTTAATAATCATTCCTCAAATAGTGACTTATCTTTATCTTTTATAGTCTGAATAATAGATATTTTTTTGGGCACAGTTCCCCATAATTTGACCGTGCTTAAAACAAATAACTTTCAAGGCACTTACAGCATTCTGCGATTGTGTTTTTTTTTTTCTTTCAACAGAAAACTAAATGGACTTCACAAACTTAAGCATGTCACAGTCTTACATTTCAGCCTTGTCATTTCTATAGAGGCAATCTAGTCATTTTTATACAATCTGAAGGACAACAAAGAAAGAGGAGCAGCTGCCAAATACAGATGGTGTGAAAGGAATTTGAAATTAAGTGTTAATTGTTGCAGGAGCAAAAAAGCTAAACCGAAATGTTTTTCCTGGATGGAGTATTACACATTTTTGTGATATAATGACGAGCCAGAAGTAAAATAGAGAAGAGAGAAAGTGCATCTGGACAAAAGTCCAGTCTAAGACTGCAAAGGCTTGAGTAAAATATTCCTACAGATTCAGGACTGGATCAATTTCAGTGTGGGCATGCTTCGTATCTGCCTGTTACCTCTTGACTCGTCCTGCTAACACAAAAACAAAACCAAAGAACAGCCAAGTAGTCAGAGAAAAGAATGATGGCTGACAGAAGTACAAGTGGAACAGTGCATTTACCAGTGATGGGCCGCGCATCTGGTACCTGAGCCCACAGTGGCCACTTATACTTCTTAATATCACCACTTTCATATCACAATAACAAAACCCATCAATATTATACAAATATGCAATGGACAAGCCGTGATATACAGTAGCTTAACAGACTGAGAGAGATTTGCATATGAGGGTGAATACAATGATGAATAAAGCAAATAAGCCCAGTGAAGACCTCTTCACTCTAACTACAACTCCGCCACTTACATCAACAGGAGCAGTTCAGAATCAGTATTCATCTAATTGTCTTACAAAAACATATGACATCTTAAAAAGTGTACATCACACTCACCAGAGAAGCTGATTATTTATAAACAAAATGCATCCCTCTTTCTTTCCACATACTTCTGTGACTCTGTCATTGAGGTGATTTCTTTGTGTTTCAGTTCCATCAGTAAATCCTTTTCCATATCTAGGTCCGGAGTTGGTCGGCTTCTCGAGCTGGCTAATGCTAACTTGCTAACACGACTGCGCAGTCTGTCGGCCACAAACAAACGTGTGTCGTTTTATTATAAAGTTCGGTCCTTCACCGCGGCGAATCGGTCGTTTTGATCCACTTCTTCCTTAGCATCACTTCAGTCTGGAAGGAAAACTTAGCATTGGCGTTTATCCGATTTACAAAGTTTAACAGAGTAGTAGCTGGCGGACTACTGTTAGCAGGCTAGCATTAGCCAGCTTGATGACGTGCCTAACTTTGTGCGGCTGAAAACACACAAGCATCTGAAAGCGTCTCCTTTCTTGGCAGTCCCCAGTTGTTCCACTGGAAACAGGGGGGTACAGACCCGATTTTCAGATGTTTGTGTGTTTTAAGATGCACAATGTTAAGCATGTCAGTAAACACTAGCTGGCTAATGCTAGCATGCTGTGAAGTGCCGGTGTTGTGCCCCACCGGCGACAAACAAACGTGTGTTTTATTATAAAGTTCGGCCCTTCACCGCAGCGAATCGATCGCTTTGATCCACTTCTTCCTTAGTATCACTTCAGTCTGGAATCCGTGAAAATTTCAGTAGGGTTGGCGTTTATTCACGTTATCTACGAAGTAAAGCAGGGACATTGAACTGGGCCGGAAGTGGGCCCTCTAAGTGTTTCAAACCGGAAGTTCGGAACACGGAAGCGTGATAATCCCCTATACAGTTGCTTTCAATTTTCCAAAATCTCAAGTTTTATTTAGGGAAAAGTATTTGTGAAGAATTGTCATTTTACATTTCCAGAAACCACAGATGTACGTCATCTCAATGCTTCTCTGTAAACACTCCTGCAGCATCCACAAGTGTGTGCTTTATTAAGCAGCTAACAAATCTGCCTTTGGAAGGAGTGGTGATGGAATAGTTCTCCATCTGTCCGGCAGATCAGGCTCACCTCTTTCAGCTGTTGGGCAAGATGCTGTTTTGCCTTAATCATGATGATTCCAATGAGTCATGTGAGTGAGCAGTCTATTTAGTACTTTCAAAGTTTTAGGCAACAGAATTACTTTGCCAGACTTGGAAATAGATCATAGTTTTTCAAAGAACCGTGAGGGTAACGCTAGGAACACACTGCATGCAGAAGTGTGCCGAGGCGAAGCGCACCGATTTTCTCGTCGACACCACTCCTCTTTCTGTCCACATCGGACGTGCACAGTCGGCAGCAGTCCTGCTTCTCTGATGTACTTCTACAGCTGACAATTCCACAAAGGCTACATCTCCTGCTCTGCTTTCATACTATTTACAAGCAGAAAGCCGACATTTCTGTGTGTGAATCCTTCCACTTGCATTTTCAATACCGATAAAGACATAATTGACTATTAGACGATTGAATATTAGATCTATTAAAAAAAGATCGGGTTTTAAAGCTTATCTCGGTGTTTTTACTTTGAAAATGGGATTATTTTGATAGATTTGTCTCGTGTTCCTGCTTATTTTCCTGGCAGGCTTGACAAATTTAGCCGTGGTTCGTGCAGAAAATAGAACAGAAGCTGAGACGATCGCTCCACAGTGCGCACCGATTTGGCACTGCGCACCATGCGGCGCCTGATGTGGTCGACACTGTCTGTTAACAAGGGCGCCGAAATGAAACTAAACTGCTGTGCTTCGGTGCGCTTCCGCTTACAGTGTGTCCCTAGGGTGATGAGCTGTTGACTGATTACAGACTCATGCAGGTTTCAGTTCCACTGAGAGATAGTATGCACTAAAACTCTTGCACCTCTGCAGGGTATCGTTCATCTTGCGGAAACTTATGACCTGGCCTTGAGGTTATGGGCTTTTGTCAGTACCACGTGATCTCGGTGTGTTCCACCAACAATCTGGAGGCACCATCAGCCAAGTTATTTAGTGGACTAAAGAGTCAAATAGATCATTTAAAAATAGTCCAAATCATGTAAGAACAAACAGTAAAATCTCCCCCATGTTAGCATTTTAGGTTTACCTTCATTGTATCTCCTCTCTCAGACAGCTGGGGGAGTGAATCAAACGGGTGTACGGTGACCTGTAACAACAGAACAGACCCGTTAGGACCAAACAGTTCCAGCAGCTCTCTGAAGGTTATGGGTTGTGAGAAGCTGCTTAAAGGTCAACGCATCCTCAAATGCCTTGTCTCGGGCTGCATTTGCACAGCAGATACAGGGATGCAGCAGGCTGGGGAATGGTAGATAATTTAAAACTATGCTTTTATTCTCCATCACACCAAGCTTGGCTTTAGTGTCACTGCATTCTTGGATTTTGTTCACGCTGACATTGATTGGCTCCAGTTCCTGTGGTGTATACAAAAGAAATAAGGTCAATTTCTCTCTGCAATCATAAAAACTTTGAAGTTACCAGAAGTCTGAAAGCACCTGATGTTTGACATGTTTTAAAGTACCCAGTCAAATGGCCTCTTATTTTCAACGATCTTGGGTCTGAGCAGCCGAACGGCACCCCAAAATGGTCGGGACCATCAATTCATGCCATTCAGCAGAAATGTTCATCCGTTTTTTTTCCAGACTTCAGCTGTGCAGCTTTGATGATCCTGTTTTCACTGTAGCCTCAGATTTAAACTTTTTAAGAGAAACTCTGGGAGTTTTACTGCAGTCATCGTCCATTTGCCTCAAGGTTAGAGGCTTTGTCCACTCTGACCTGCTTATTCACCCAGCACATGTGTAAAGAGTAGTTGTTTCTGTAATCGTAGTGGTCAGCCCTGACCTGTCAGGCCAATCTCCTCGGACCTCGTTCATCAGACTGCCGCTCTTTTCCTTTTCACCTTTCTGAGTCTAATCTTGCTGTTTTTGTGGTAATGTCCAGGAGACAAATTGTCAGAAACTCCCAAACCTGCCTTTCTAATAACAATAATCACATCAATGTCTCACATTTGTACTCATTCTCATGTTTTTGATGGCACCTAAGCCTCAGATGTGTAGGCTACCTACCTACAATGTGACTGGACAACTTTCGCTGAATAAATAAGAAGTATAAGTCTTCTGATAAAGGACACAGTGAGTGAATTATCTTTAAACTTAAAGAGAAACCTTACCAACTATCCTGTTTAGGAAATTTATTGCAAAAAATTAACTGCATACTGTACAAATTATTTCTGGATAAAGTCTTGAGATAGAATATACCAACTTGTTTTAAAGGGAATGCAGTCATTAGCATACTGTCTTTGACACAGTCGGCTATTTTGATGAGGAGTGTATAGTTTAAGGACATGTTTGATCCCTAAAATTGTTTCTCCACACATCTCAAAGTGAAAGTCTTGAACAAATTCTCCATCCAGACTCTCGGGACTCGGATGGAGCCTTTCCAAGACGGCCCACTCTAACAAGATCAGACCCAGCCCTTATAGATTCTATTACCCCACCACTCTATTACATTACATCTCCATTTACGAACCTTAAGCAGCTCCGAGCATGGCTGGGGCTTCGACCTTGTCAAAGAGGAGAAACTCTGACAAGATCAAGCGAGAGAATGAAAGACAGAGGGGAGAGAAGAGATGGAATAGAAAAACCTCAGACAGAAAGGCCAGACAGTGGGAAGTGTTTGAGAAGATGGAGAGAGCTGGAGGACAGGAGAGAGAAGGATGGGGCTGGGAGGGGGGGAGAAAGGGAAAATAGAAAATCGATAAGCCGGGGGACCAGGAGGATGAAGATTGAAGGATGATGTGGATGGGATTTGGGGGCTGTAGAGGAGGTGGCGTTTAAGGGAGATTGAAAAGTTGCTTCAGGCTCTGACGCTGATGGCCATCGCTGAAAACTTATCGATGAAGGAGACATGAGGTGTTGGGACAGGAAAACAGCTTCCAGAGGTGACACTCTCATCAACAGAGACACTTGGGAGACACGATTTTCTGACTTTGCCAGACCTGTCCATTTTCTTCCTTCTCTTACTTTGTTGCCCTGAGCTGAAAACATGTCGCCCAGAACAAATAACAGTGACACTCCATCTGACTCATTGCTCAGAAGAAAGACGAGGGCAATCAATTTGTCACAGAGCTATTCTTTGAGATACATGTCAGAAAAAAAGAAGACGAAGAAGACCAGAGAAAAGCTATTTGTCCAAAACAAGGCAATTCTTCTTTCTTAAAAAGGTTTACTGCGTAACTTTTAGCCACTGGGGGAGTTAAACCTCTAGCATCCCACAGGCCACACCATACTGTCGCAAAATTTAATAGTCTCCATTCTTGTTTTGGAACTGTACAGACCACTTTGACCTGCTGATATCGAAGTGATCAAGTCACTTCGGATTCTGGATTTTTTAAAGGCCTCATCACCTGGAAATCCCACTTTTTCATGTGAAAGCATGTTGGAATAGGACCTCAGTTAAAGCTATGGCCTACAATTTCAGAATCAGTTGAGAAATTTTGAAAAAAAACAACCTGCCCCCCCCCCCCCACACGCAGCCCTCCCCTCTCTGCTTGTTGATCCCTTCCACCGAGTACGTACAGCCCTCCTCCTCAACCACAGTCAGCCTCATCACAACAGCTTCACAATGAAGTTTACGGTGTGTTTTAGCTGGAGTTTCTGCGTCAGTAAGAGACCGCGACGTTCCAGCAACTTCACGAGTTCACTGAACGCATTCAGGACAACTGACAATTCTGTCACTGTGCCTCCGATAGATGATGCGCCCTGGCCACCTGGCCACAGGGATGCCCCTTTGGCTAAGTGGTCAGCATGCATGACTTTCACCCAGGAGTCTGAGGATCAAATCCCACTCAGGCCCTCTGAAGCCTGAAATGTTTCAGAAGTCGTGTTAGTTTTGGTCTGTAGCCGATTAGCTTCAACTAGCTGCATTAAACTTTTACCAAACAGCAAAATAAAGATGTGTACAGACTTGTTCTACAACATTCTGCAAAATACATCACATTTTGGTTCGTTTAGCGAACATACCAGTGTAATACTGAGGCAAACAGAGAGCAGGTTTTACATTCACACTGCTCTTTCATCAGATTCCAAATCTTTGCCAAAGTCTACTCCTGTCTCTCCTCTGGAGCGATCCCTCTTCTGCTTTCTCTTTCTGGCTTCTTCTGACACCGTTTTCACCTTCTTGTTTTGCTGAGCCATGACAAAATTTTGATCGAAGAGGAGAAAAAGAAGAAGACCCTTCTGTGGCTTCTTCAAAGTGCTCCAGGTCACAGGGCAGCCTCTTTGGAGTGCCAACATGCATCAAGCACTGTGTATTGACCCCAGAAATAATTTGTTATTACTCACATATACTATTTGGGTCAAAAGTTGCATGGTATCCCTTTAACCTTATCACTTTTATCCTTTTTTTTACATCCAAAGAGTCACATGAAGTTCACCCAGAGAGACTAAAGTGCATCTTAGGTGCATTTTAACAACATGCAAAAATCTTAATGTCCCCAAATTTTTGTGAGTAGTGAAATATTGAAAAGCTGTCGTACAATGACTCTGAAGCAGCTGCGAGAAGTAAAATGGTTTATTTGTAAACTATTCTGGGAATTTGAAAATGACTGAGAAGGTAACCACTGGGAGATACAGCAAATCTACACAGGAGGTTTTTGGAGCTCTGCATGGTGATTTAGAATGGATGGAGGGGGACTAGTCATGGTTCCACAGGCGGAGTGTGCAAGCATGAGAGGTGATGATCAGATGCACACCAAGTGTGCAAACTAAAGAGAGGGAACCAGACAAGCTGTGCTTGTAGCCCAGGGTAGTGATGACCACTTCCACCTGAGAACAAAACAGGAAACAGAAAATCCTGAACAAGACAACAAATGCTCATAGGCGACTTAAAGCCAATGGTTACTGGTGCAATATGCTTTTTTCCTCACAGAGAGCAAAAGCTTATGCTTTCAACTAGCAGTGAAGCCCTGCATCCTCAGCATTTCATTCTACATTATTTTGAAAATTGGAACAATCTGAATGAAAATGAGAATGATTTCACCCAAGTCATGATGCACAGATTGAGACAAAAGAAACTATTTAAAAAGACAAAGCAGAATTTAAAGTGCTGCAACAGATAAAGCATGAATCCCTCTGGTTAGAGATTAAGAATCATAGACATCTTCTAGTAAATCAAAAATGAGGTTTGGAAATCATTATGTTCTGAAAACTTCATCTTCTTGCACTCCAAATGGATTTACTTGAATTGAAAGCTTCTCTCTTCACACATTCTCACTTTTTTTTTTCTTTTTGCTGATGTGAACAGCATCTCGTCAATGCCTCCTCCTTGCAGAAATGGCTTCCTCAAGTGAAGAAACTTGAAAAATGCAAAATAAAGCTGAAAACAGTGGATTCTGTGGCACAGAGCTCACTGAAACTCACTACATGATTAATTTCAATACTCTTGTTCACAAATCTGCCCCCCAACCCCCACTGACTCTTCCCGCTCACAAACTCACCTACCTCAGGACTGCACACTTCACTTTATTGTCACCATGGCACCAGTTACAGATGCGGGCATGAAAAAGTTCTGCCTTTTTCTGCCAGAAGTGGTGCAGTAATAGTGCACTATTACTGCACTATCACTAGCTGAACGATTTGTCCCGCAAATACATCATCACGTATGGTGTCCAAACTTGGCGTGAGGAAACGAACGATTTCTGGGCATAAATGAATGCCCAGAAATCGTTTCCCCTTGGCACACAGGTGTTTCTCTGTGCGATTGAATTAACAGACAAGTCGCTGGTAAGTGGCTGGTAAGTCGGCTGAAAGGGGAACTTTTTCATGCCCACATCTGTACATACTGCAGAACATTGTACCAAATGGCACTATTACGTATTGCACTATTGCATCCATCAGGACTGCTATTCAGTTTACTCTGCCATATGCATTATTTGCACGATTGCCACTGTACTGTTCATTGCTAATAACCTGCTGTACATGTTACAGGTACATCATTTACATTGACTATTTGCAGGATTGTCCACCAGGACCACTGTAACACATCTGTGTTGTATGTCTACCAATGCAGTACATTTGACAATAAAATTGAGTTAAAGTACTGATTTTTGGAAGAGAAACTCATTTAATTAAACAACAAATTCTGGAACAAAATCATTGTTACCATCTGCTACATACAGGCAGTTGATTTGGTTCACGTTCAAATAATACAAATGTCTGGTTTTAAGTGTTTAATAAAGGGATTAAACAAAAGCATATAAAAACCTGCCCTTTGCAATTTGTGAAACAATGGCAAACTTTGTCCAACAAAATTGGTCATTCTCCAAAATGGGAAATTCAAAAGTCCGACTCAGGTCTATGGAGGTAACAGCATATGGATTTATGATCAATTCCAAAGCACTCCTCTTAATTCTGCACACAACTACTTTTTCTGCCTTTTTAGTTATCCGACCCACCACAGTCCACCACAAAAAACACTAGTGGGAATATCAATCCAAATATGGATAATATCTATGCTAAACATGTATATACATACATACATACACAAAAGCATATGGAAGCACCTACAAACATGCATAAACCTAGACCTACACACCAACACATACTAAACACATTCACACAACCAAATACATTTATACATCTGAGCATATATACCCTCCTTAAATCGGTTATTTGTTATAAATTTGCCATTATGAATGAACAAGGAAAAAAAAAAAAACAAATCTATTAGATAAGTCTATATAAATACACTGACCTTCATACGTGTGTAATTTGACAGACGCACACACACTCTATTGTATAAGATGTCTGAATCAGTATCAGTATCTGTGTTGGTATCAATAACGTAGTACTGGATTGATGCTAAATCTTGAATAAAGCACATCATTAATGAATATATCTGTATAAGATCTATTTTGTTGGGTGTTTTTTTCTATCTATCTCCAAACTCAGAATCCAGAAGTTCCAAATGCTTTTGTCCTCATCAGTGTTTTGACACAACACCCACGTGGCATCTGACTTGACTGACACTGTCATCCGGTCATATTTGCACGCTGCATTTGTTTTGCATACTTAATTTTTTACTGCCGTCCTTTTCCACCACAAAATACGTGCAGTTTTCTGCAATGACGAGTTTGAAACTCGACAAATTGTGGAAAACACGTGGTAAACATCAGTGTAAGGTGTTTGTCTGACGAACAGAACCATCCTCGAGTTCCGAGCTTTTGCTCAAGGACACTTTCATATTAAAAACAAATAGATCAGACAGGTCTATTCAGGTGGGAATGAATCATGATTTATTCTACACACAGAAGTGCCAGAAAAACATTAATAGTGAGAACCCCCTCTCCCCAACACACACACACACACACATCCTTTACCTGATTCAAAATAAGTCAAATGGATGCCTTTGAAACATTGAGAAGCTGGACGATTCATAAACTATTCTCCAACTATTGTTGGAATGAGGAATGTGAAATCAGTCATCCATTGGTGATGATGATGCATTTCCCCTCCGTTGGTCCGCACAGTGATTATAACTCTTATGTGCTTCTCATATTACATCATTGGAAAGCTTGCTGGTGCTCGGGGCGTACATTACTTACAAACTAATGTACCCAGCCAGCCCAAATACACGATCATCATACTCTAATACTGCCTGCCATTCCGTAATACGGGCATTACTTTCCAGCATGCTGACGCTCTCTTTTCTGCTGGTAACAGAAAAACGGACACATACATGTGGAGGCACAGAAACTGTACACGCTCTCCTTCTGTCTGACTCTACCAGCCTTCGCTTCAGCTCGTCCCTTTCAGCCTTCCCATTCCTGAGGTAGAACTAATGAATATTTCCCTTTGAGTGGGGAGTGTAAAACAAACATGAGCCTGGATCTTCCTTCCCTTTGCGTGTTTCCTTGGAGGGAGAGTGTGAGACGCATTTAAAAGGTTGTGAAACAGAAGCACATACAGCATTTTGGCATTTCCACTGCCTCCCCTCCTCAAACCATCCTGTCCAGTCCTCTGATCAACATGGCATGCACTGATGAAATACTGCTGGAAGAACCTCTTTGCCACCCAAAATGAACTTTTTTTTTTACTGGCCAAAGTTGGAAAAGTCACAAGTAAAGCATACAATGGAGCAAGTTGTTAATGAAATAACAGAAACAGAGTAAGTACATTTAATTTGTTATATGGAGACAATTGGCCTTCAACAGAGAGGAACTTGGTGAACTCCAGGATGCAATAAAGTTTCTGCATCACTGTGAGTCCTTCGGAAGATATTGTGTTGCGGGAACATCGTTTTTTTCAATCTGGACCTATTTTCTAGCATGAAATATATTCATTTACTCACCCAGACAGTTTTGGTGCAACTTGGATTTCTTCGGGAGATATTTAGATCCACTCAAGATCAGCATATGCGCCATATAATGGGAGAGATTGGGCAACCGTGTCCAGCCTCTAAATAAGGCATTATCTGCCACAAACTCTTTCATTTCACCAATGTTTTGTTACCAAACATTAGTTGGACCCCCCTGTGAGCTCGAAGGCTTTTTCATGGTGATTTGTCCTTTTTCATGGTGATTTGTCCTTAATTTACAGATGCTTACTTGTTATGTTTTGTAACAAAACATTGGTGAAATGAAGGAGTTTGTGGCAGATAATACCTTATTTAGAGGCTGGACGCGGTTGCCCCATCACTGCCATTATATCGCGCATACGCTGATCTCAAGTGAATCTAAATATCTTCCGAAGGAATTCAAGTTGCACCAAAACTGTCTGGGTGAGTAAATGAACATATTTCATGCTAGAAAATAGGTCCAGATTGAAAAAAAACGAAGTTCCCCTTCAGGTACAATGAACAAACGAACAAGTACTATTGTCACGTGAGTCCAGATTTAGCTTTCCGTTAGTTATCAGGGTGTACTACACACTTTTCAGGGCTGCGCGTTCACGATCGCACTTCCGTAGTACAGCTGAGAAGAGCAGCTTGCTACCGAGACAACAACTCACAGGACAATATTACTCATTCGTACGTTCATTCTACTTAAAGCATTGATGAAATCAAGGAGTTTTACTGCAGATAATGTCTTATATAGTGGCTGCCCCATCTCCGCCATTTTACAGGATGCATGCCGAAGGGCAACTCAACATAATATCTTCTGAAGGACTCAAAGTGATGCAGAAACTTTACCAGTGAGTAAATGCATGTATACTCCTGTCCAATAAGGTCCACGTTGAAAAAAAAGAAAGTTATCCTTTAAATTTAGCAGTCAAATGAAGGCTGTAATAAAGACAAGCTTTTTCCAGTTGAGGCTCCTTGCCGAAGTTAAGCCATATCTAAGCCCTACAGACATAGAAAGAGTAATTCATGCCCTGACTACATCTCGGTTAGACTTTTGCAACTTCTTCTAAAATTCTCCTATTGACTTTTAAAGCTCTAAATGGTCTGGCCCCTTGTTATTTAGCAGATCTTATTCAGCTTTACAGACCACTAAGGTCTCTAAGGTGAGGGGATGATACTTCCCTTTTGGTTCCAAAATCCAGATTGAAAACGAGAGGTGATAGGGCCTTTGCAGTGGTAGCCCCTGGGCTCTGGAACACCCTCCTCCGTCAGATTAGGACCGCTCCTGATCAAGCATCGTTCAAATTGCGAGTGAAAACACATTTATTTACATTGGCATTTGGTGATGTATAGTTTGACCAATTTTTTAGCTGTTTTTATTTTCCTCTCTTTTCCTCCTTTTATTTTTTGTATCTTTTTTTAAAATTGTTTTTATTTGACTTGTGTGGTAGTGCTTACTTGTACGGCACTTTGGTAAACCCTAGTGGTCGTTGAAATGTGCTTTATAAATAAAATTGACATTGACATTGACATTGACATGATGCACTGACTACTGTCAGGATGGGAGGACAATTTCCCCGAGTACAACAAAAAGTGTTTCTGAACAGGTCTGGCTTCACAGTAACTGCCAGGAGTGGCACCCGGTGTGCCATCTGCTTCAAGGTTGGATGTGTTGTGTGTTCAGAGATGCTGTTGTGCATCTTGGTTGGAACCAGTGCTGATCTGACTTCTTGTGTCTTTCTGTCATCTCCAACCAGTCTTCCCATTCTCCTCTGACCTCTGACATCAACAAGACATTCTGGTCCAGACAACTGCTGCTCACTGGATATTTTCTTTTTCAGACGATTCTCTGGAAACACTAGAGATGGTTGTGTGTGAAAATCCCAGGAGTAAGCAGTTGAACAGGTGTACCTAGTGTTATAAAATGGCTTATTAAGTGTTCATGTGCCTTGCATATACATTTTTAATAGAAATTACTACTTAAGTCACAATACATCCGTCTCTTAGAAAGACAAATGATGTGTTTCTCTACTTTTTTTGTGATTGACAGCTGGTTAGCTAAATGACAGCAACATGATAAGTTTGCCTCTGGGTGATTCATTGTGCAGGAGCATAATTCTTGGAGCAACAGCAGCTGAGGCCGGTCAGTTGTCCAGTGATTGCAGTTTTTATATCTTCCTCGCTCTGAGTATTGTACCAATAAAATTCTGTAGGAAAACTAATAAAGTAACAGAAAAATATATGTTGTGTCAGAGGTTAAAAGATAAACTTGTGATGGTTTGTCTCATAGTTCACACTGTGATGACAAGCATGTGTAGAACGAGGGCAGATTTTCCAGAAATGAAAAGAATCTGAAAATAGCATAACGAGGTCACTCATTTCAAATTTAATATCCTTCTTAAAGGATGAAACAAGGTTATGAACTAATTGTTTTAAATTGAGATTTCTGAGTTGTAGCTTGGTGTAAACCCAGCTTGTGTACTCTCCCTTCTCTTTGGCTCTCACGGTGGATGCTCGGTGCTGTATGTCTCCTGTGGCCCCGCCTGGTGCATCAACTCTGATCAAAGGGGCTCCAGCGGGGAGATTACCCAGAGAGACAGAACTCCATCCTGGGTTTCTGCCGGGCACAGATGGCACACAGCGAGGCTGGAGGCCCCAGGCAGGAACTGGTGAGGAAAATCAGAGGGAAGCGGGCACGTTGATGTGGCTGTCTGGGGAGACGAGCCCCCTGGCCACTGACAGTCCATCCAAATGGAGGCAATTTTACACACCCTCAAGGGAATGGCTTGCAAATGTACCCATTCCCTTCTTCCTACTTGCATGCCTCCATCTCAGCCATGTGATGTATGAATGAAGCCAAACAGGAGTGGGTGTGTGGGGGGGTGGTGTGGTGGAGGACGGGCAGGCAATCTCAGTGTGTCCTTTGAAGCTTGTCTTATGGCTTTTCTCTGTCAGGTCTCTCTCCAGAGACATACGAGGAATCTGGCTCTGGAAGACATCCATACTTTCAAAACCTGAAGCCAAGTTCAAGAATCCAACCTGGAGAGGCTCTGCATCAAAACATAACCTATGACATTCAGACTTCCTCCCTCACCGAGGCAGCGGCACACCAACAAGACACAGTTGTGTGAGCTGAAACAATGCGGGATATGGGTAAAGTAAAAATCCATGTTGTTCATGACAGGAGTTGGATGGATGCACTACGATGTCGGACAAAACAAACCAGGACACAAACGGAAAACTTGTCCACAAAATAATTCATTTCAAAAGCTGCAAAAAGGAAGAGTAAAAAGGAAAAAAGGAAAATGTTGCACAGTAAAGTTATAACTACAGTGCAGCTGAATGAATATATACATAAAAAAGATCAAATTTACAAAGATTCTCAGGCAGAAGCTTAAAATTGTAAATTGTGCACTCTTACATTGTTATTTTAAATCTTATGAAGCGTCTATATTTGCTATGGCGGGGGGCTTTTATCAGGACAGGGGGCTGAGGTTGGTGTTGTATAGACAATTTGATGCAATAAAATTTAGACACTCTTATATTATTCTGAAAAAGAGAATAACTTATTCATATATAATAAATATTAATTAATTTTTTGTGACAGAAAAAACTGCAACACATTTTCATTTATACTGACTTCACAAATTACCTCAGAATCATCGACTTCTGTGTTTCTACATTAGCACCACGTTATGCAGCATTCATACATCATCTCACCAACTCCCTACAGGTGTGATGATTGTCTGTCCAAACTAAGAGGATATAAAAAACATAAAGCCAGTCTCAGTCAATGTTGAAGACACAGATAAAACTGCTGATTTAGCTTTTCTAGTCATCTAAATTCAGGATTTGCTCTATTTTCAACTGTTTTATAAATAAAGTTGGCTCGGCTTGGCTGAAAGTATGAAACAGTTAGTTATTTCCTAAAATCTAGACTTAAAGGCCCACAACAGAACTTTTAGCAATTTTCTCGGAGACGAGTCCCATATCGACGCCTAAATAGGATCCATCTTCATCGTACCTGTACTGTGAGCTCGCTCCAGCCAGTAAAAGACAGTCTTATCTTGACTCTTGTTCTGTCCCTTCCTTCTGTCCACTAGTGTGTTTACAGTATATCTCACCTGCTCCCTGACTGACAAACATGTCATTTATTTTGATACACTTTTCTCCACCTGTTGCTGTGTATTTTTCTTTTTCTTGAGTCTTTCCCAATGTTTCTGCCTGCATCTGTGAGTTTCATGAGCTTCAACGGGACAGCCTGTATGACTATTTATTTAAAGCTCAAACGTGACCGGCCAGGCCAGTTTGGCCTGCCAGTTCTCCCTATGGCCAGTCCGCCACTGTCTTTAACTATAAACAGTCAGAATGGCGGCCGCAGAGGAGCGACTACAGTATATAACCATGCCCTTTCTGATGTCTTAAATGATCTGCAAATGTCCTTAAAACCACAACTGCTTGCTGCTCTGAGGGCTTTGCTCTTACAAAAAGACATTTGCATGACTTTCGTGTTTCTCTGATTGGTTCTCTCCGGTTCAATTTGTTCCTGTTAGTCCCGCCTCTCGTATCAAGTTTGAAATCAGTCTCCAACGGAGGGAACCCAGATTGACTTGTTGTGTAGGCTATCTCATACATGGCGATAGTCAGGCTGGTGTACCAGGCTAATGTTGTGTGTCTTTAAAAAAAATCTTATTTTCAACTCTTTCATACACAAATTATTAAAACACAGAGCAACATGGGTTTTTTGCATACAATATTTTACTTCTAAGACATGCACCGTAATACTTCTTATTTCTTCAACATTTTATTTTCGAAGTTTGGTCTTCCAGGAGGTGCTCCAAGCAGAGACACTGCTTCTCCACACCAAAAACACCCAGTGTATAAGGTCCAGGTTTCTAGTCAGATGCCTTACAGATGTTTCATTAGAAGGAGGCCTCAGGGTAGACCCAAAACTTACTGGTGAGATTTTATTTCTCATTGAGAGATTAGCCTTGATTTTTTTTTCCTATAAAAGGTATAGGAGAAGGTAGTAAAAAGGGTTGCTCCAGATGGATGGATGGATAGCTGGATGGATGTGTAAATTGTGAAGCTTTGTGAAGCATGTCACTGAGATGAATAATGTCAATCTTTTAAAAGTAGCTTGGAAGGAGACAGAATGTAAAAACACAAGGGGGACCAATTTGATGTGACTCCAACTAAACAGCTTTCTCACCACCAAAATATTAGTCACACATAAGGAGGGTGATGCTCTTCGTCTTGATGGCAACAGTTGGACAGATTTCCTGAAACAACACAACCTGTTAACATTGAGGAGCCAATCTCCAGGGACAGATCTGACATTACAGATCTGACATTACAGATATGTTGCAGTTTCAATTAATTCAGCAAGATTAGAAGAAATCTTGTACCAGGTTGGTTCAACCAGAGGCATATATATATATATGGTTATGGTACAGTTAGTTTTAATTAGATATAATGATTAGCAGATTCAACTAAGCTTTCATTATGTTCCTTTCACTTAAATTTCTACATCCCGGTCCAAGTGATGCTGAGGTGAAATGCTCAGTAACTAACCTGAGTTAGTAAGTTCAGTTTAGAGAAAAGCATCTAGACCTCGACCACATTGATACTGTTTAATTTTGTGCAACTTAATTTAACTGTACAGACGCGGGCATGAAAAAGTTCCCCTTTCTGCTGACTGCCAGCCACTTACCAGCAACTTGTCTGCTAATTCAACCGCACAGAGAAACGCCTGTGTGTCCAGGGGAGATGATTTCAGAGCATAAATGAATGCCCGGAACAAGGATGTTTCTACACGCCAAGTTTGGACACCGTGCGTGATGACGTATTCACGGGACAAAATCGTTCAGCCAGTGATAGTGCAGTTATAGTGCACTATTAGCTGCACCACTTCTGGCAGAAAAAGGCTGAACTTTTTCATGCCCGCATCTGTATAAGAAATAAAGCAAACATTTATAAAGCAAACACCACAGACAAAACCCTGCGACGGACTGGCGACCTGTCCAGGGTGTACCCCGCCTCTCGCCTGATAATAGCTGGCATAGGCTCCAGCAACCCCCGGGACCGTGAACTGGATAAGCGGTACAGAAAATGACTGACTGACTGACAGACAAAACCAGGGGTCTGGGCATGGGGAAATGAGGATCTTGGTGTGAAACCGTTTACAGTACTAAGAAAGCTCTGATACATTCACTGATATAAAAAGTCATACGCTCACCATATATTAACGTTGGATATTCACTTCTACTTTATTCTATAGCAGAAATCTCAAACTCTGGTCCTCAAGGGCCACTGTCCTTCCGGTTTTAGTTGCTTCCCTGCTCTTGCTCACCTGTTTAAAAGCAATAGACTAAACAATTTGTTTTGCTGTGCGCAATGATCTGAAAGTTTCAGTCAGGTGTGTTGAAGCACAGAAAAATCTCAAATCTGTAGGTCAGTGGCCTCGAAGACCAGAGTTTGAGAGTTCTATAGACCGTTCTCATGTCATGTGACTTTGTTCAGTCATGCAGCATGTTGGGTGGCAGAAAGCTAGCCTGGGACTCATACCTTTGCTATGAAGTGACTGCTTACTTCTTCTGAGCTGCCTTAGCAAGGACGGTTCTAGATGACTACTTAAACCAGTTCAGCTGTCACATAGGCAGGTCAAACAGCAATATTTTTTTTCATAAATTTGTTAAAACCTTAGTTTAAAAACCTCCAACACTGACTGACAGAGATGTTGCTGCCTGACATTTACAACTGTCTCGCCAATCGACAGTCGCATTTCACAGTAGCAGAAAAAAAACTTATAAGTGGCTAGAAGCTAATAAATATCTGGTGGCAGGATGGTATCAGACCTTAAGCTTTGGAAAGTGTCCCAAACAAAGTTTTTTTTCTTCATGTCAGAGATGAAAACAGCAGATCCAGATAATGTTGACATGATATAAACATTAGGAATGCATCAAAATTATCTTTAGCTATTAACGTTACAATAACTGAGAGAAAACATTGACAACAAATTAGTGTTGTAGTCAAGACCACACCACAGAGAGCAAGACATTACCGAGACCAAGCACCAAGACCAAGACATTGTACAAGACTGGGTAATGTCTTGGTTTTGGTACTTGGTCTCAGTAATGTCTTGGTCTTGGTGTTGTGATCTTGACTAAAACACTACTTTGTCATAGTTACGGAGACATTACCAAGACCAGGGAATGAGACCAAGACATTACCCAGTCCTGTACAACGTCTTGGTTTCTGTCCCTGGTCTTGGAAACATGGTCACGGTTCCTGGTCTCTGTAATGTCTTGGTTTTGGTGCTTGGTCTCAGTAGTTTCTTGGTCTTGGAGGTGTGGTCTTGACTACAACACTGCAGCAAAATAAAATAAAAATCTGTAAGTTTTTTATGAAACATTGAGAACTGAACACTCTTGTTAGCTTTCTGTCTTCTTGCAAAAGTTTCCAGATCTTCCTTTTGCCTTCTTTTCTCTGGAGTGTCAAACACAAAGGTGGACAGAACAGAACAATAACAGGAAACTTACCACCAACAAAGTGCTGCTTTCAGGCTGCTACAGCTCAGAGCTCTCCCATGACGTTTTATGGCAGCAAATGATTGAGCTTGTCATTTAGGGTCAGCAGGCAACCTGTAAAATTAAATCCCATCCTGGGTTGTTGATCAGAACATCCACAGGCAAAGCACAAATGCAACATTATTTTTATTGAGGCAAAATGCTAGCTGTAACAGCCAAGCCCATGGCAGTAAACCTGCTATGTTGATGTTTTTCCTGCCAACGAACGTTGCCGATGTGCCTGTTACGTCATCAGTGATGACACGTGACAATGGTCTGCAGGGTGATGGGGTTGCACGCATAGTTAATTTGTTCTTTTTACAGTTAAGTTTTAAGAGTGTTTATACCATTATAGATACGATAAAGAGCAAAATCTCCAACTGTAAACTCTTGTGCAATCAATATAAATGAATTTGAATCAGCAAAAAAATAAGACTTTTGGGGTAAAAAAAAAAAAAAAAGTAAAAAATCCTCAGAGCAGACCTGCATGCAGTCTTTTCTGCAGAGGTTTGCAGTCAAAAGCCTATCTTTAGCCTGCTGCGTGATTGTGGCAGAGCTCTGCAGGCCTTGTTTGGTCCCCCAGTGCAGAACTAATGTGCCTCAGATCAATAGTAGCTCAGAGGCTGGGCTGAGATGAAGTCTGCACAACAGCAACAGGAACATAGTCACTGCGCTCTCCCAGCAATGGAGACAAATGAAGGGTGGGAGCTGCTGCGCACTTCTCCCCTTTAATCTGAGTTGGAAATAAATGGAGTGCAACTCAAATGCTGAATATTCGAGGAATGTAGGCACACTTTTTATTTGCTCTGGTACACTTTATTGTTCCATATTTTCTCTGAAATGTCCACACTGATTGTCTTTTCTCCTTTCAAATTCTGCAAGACAATTTATGCATTGTCTTCTTCAAGCCTGGTCAGAACTAAATAGCCTTATCTGAGCTTGCCTCGTGCCTTGTGTACAGCACGTCAGAGATGATTGTTTTCGGAGGACATCACAGGCAGATAGCCAGATACTGCCATATGTCAGTTCTCAGAGCAGCAGCATATGCGTTCGCTCTGTGTTATCAGGCGAGAGATTGATTTCTGTGTCCATCTTGTTTGCCCTTCCCTTTGTGTTTCAAAGCTCAATTTAGAGAGGCTATGATGTATTGACGCACGCACCGTGAATTACCCTGCTAAAAGATGCAAGCGCACAAAACATCTTGCAGAAACGGATAGGCTCTGTCCTTCCATTTGTGACGGTAGGTTGTTGCCGTTCAGGGCACGTCCTCGTAGTGAGGCGGTGTGTGATGTCTCGCAGAGATGAGTCTAATGTTTGGCAGCCGAACGTCTGACTGCAGCAGCACTAACTAGATCGAGCTGTACTGAAATAGGATGTCAATGGTGACTAATATGAAAAAACTATTTGCCTTGTGGCAAAGCTTTTCTCCCCCCCCATCTATTCACCTTGCAAACACATTCATCACCAGGCAACACAATAAGCCAGCCACCACCATCACTCTCAACAGCAGAAACCTGACATCCCACTACACACATACACACTCCCTTTATCCACTCTCCCTCCATAAACCTGGGCCTTTACTTCATTACCTTGACAGGCCGTTTGTAGGTCTCAATGCTGCACATCTAATTAAGAAACTTGCTTAATTAAAAAAAGAGGCAATAAGCTTTTAATGGCAACTAAAATAATGACTGTGTCAGCGAGGGACCCAGTAATGACCAAATGAAAAACTTATACATTGAAGAGAACAGTGTGCACATAGTCCTGCAAACATTCAATTGCCGTCTCCAAAATTCTCAGCAAGCTGCAGTTACTTGGTCACGAGGACAAATGGGACAACCAGTGACTGTAATAGATGAGGCTTTAAAAGCCACCTTGGCTGTATTAGTTCTCTAAGCCATCAGCAGCCGAGCACCATATCAGCCACTAAAGGCCTTGAGGAGAGGAGACACGGCTCCAGCATACAGAGGAGCATCTAGATAAATGCCAGCGGGCCGCAGTCAGTTATCTCCCCATAATGTTTTGTGACCATTATTATGCTAATCCGGCCACTATGATGTACAGTGTGGAGAGTTCAGGGGCGTCAGATGGTTCTAATATTGTCAAATGTTGAGCTTTTGATACCAATTGGCCGGCTTTTGACTCTGTTTCCTTGAATCTGGAGAAAATAAAACCTGAAAAGGACTCACAGGCCCTGTTTGTGTTGCATCATTTTGCACATCTGTCTCTTGAAACAGGTGTGCAAGATAAGTGTGACAGTGTTGGGTCCTGTCACCATGCCTCCAATAAGTCATGCGTCCTGGCTTCTTCGCCACAGGGATATCCCTTTGGCTGACTGGTAAGCGTGCGTGACTCTCACCCGGGAGTTGGTAGGATTGAATCCCACCTGGGCCCTCTGTTGCGTACATTGCCACATAAGGATGAAAAAATCCAAAGATGTAGCAGAAACTAAACCTTCATTGGGCATGTTTTGGCTGATGAAGGTCTGGTTAAGAAACAACAGATGCTTCTTAAAAATGAGATCGTCAGGAGTAAATTTTTAAGTTTAAGCCCTGTGTCCACCTGGGGTCTGGGAAACCCCGATCACTGTTGTGTTTCCACATCCAACTGCACCCGGTAGCTGGCATATCAGCTGGATACCGCTAGAGGCGTCAGCTACGTTAAAGCGTGGTGCAACGCCTCCCTTAAAGGTTACAAAGTTGAACATGACACAGACACAAAGAATGAGAATGGTGGACATCCAGCAGTTTGTCTTCCTTCTTCTTGGCATGTGGCTTTCACTGATAAAAATTTCACAGAACATCTAAACATGGTTTATTCATGCTTTGTTTTGAGTGTCAAGTCACATGGGAAGTGATAATCCCTTCAACCAATCAACAGACGGCAGTGTGTGTAGCCCCACCCTACAGGGTCATATTGGTAAGACTGGAAGCCCAACAGAAGGGCCCCAAAAATGTAGGATGAGATCGGATATCTTTGAATTCTTCCCATTTTTTTTGCTCTTGGAAATGCAGTAAATAAGTAAAGATCAAACACATTTTAAAATGACATGATAATGTAACTTTAATGTACTGTTTTTAATGCTTTATGTAAAACACTCAGTTGTCTGTGTTATAAAAAATAAAATTGCCTAGCCCTATAAATAAACAGAGAAATTTACATACCTACATTTTCTCGTCTGATTTAAACGTAACTGTTTCATCATGTCTAAAATACTTCAGTTCAGAAAAACACGCTCGCTTATTTGGATTTTGTTCTATGTATTCCACAGTTTGCTCAGTTAGGGTAGCATTTATCTTTCTGCAGATGATGTGGTCCTGTTTAAATCACTGAATGGAGACATCCAAAAGACAGTGGCAACACTAGCAGATGAGTGTGAAGCTGTTGGTATGAAAATAAGAATCTTCATAACTCAACCCTGGTTCAGCAATCCCCCCTGATGGCGACTAATTCGACATTCATCTTGCATCCTGTACTCTGAGCTCTCTCTGGACAGGAAAAGTCAGTCCTATGTTGACATTTGTCTTATCTCTTTCCATCTTTCTTTTCTTCTGTCCATACTGCCCTTTTATATCTTTACTGAGTCAGCCACTTCAGAAGTTAAGAACACACAGTGAGTTGATATCCACTTGCTAGTGTGTGACATGGTGCATAGAGTGAAACTCAGATGCAAACTCACACGGAGTCCTGTAAGAAAAAGGTTTCAGAAGTGTGGTTTCCCAGCCTGATGCTAAAGAAATGTACATACTAAATGTCAGTGTGCCATCAAACCAATCGGGAACATGAGTTTTAAGGTAGAAAAGTTGCGTAGTGTGACTTTGATTTGAAAAAGGTGGCGTTTTCCTTCTAAGTTTGGAGCGAGTAGCTGTCTCAAGGGAAGGGAGTTGGAGATTAAAGTGATTTGAATGCTGTACTGATCTGTCGTGGTAAAGAGAGACACGATTAGATGGGAAGCTGTTAACTTTCCAATGGATTTACATTAAAACCCTCAACTACAATCATGTGGGTTGTAACTGAAGCATTGAGCTCACCGATACAAGCAGGGGGAATGAGCTTTTTTATTTGAAAGGTGGTGAGGAATTTGATCAAGAAGAAATTCTGTGCAGTTGCTGCCCATCTGGATCAAAAAGAGCCAGTTGAGGTGTTTTTTTAGCATCTTGGCAGAATGACTTTTGGATGCCTTCCATCCAAGGTATTTTGGAGGTGGCCATTGGGCAAAGCAAACCCAGGACTTGCTGGGGAGATTATATCTCTTGGCTTGTGTGTTTATCTTGTGGGGTGTAACTTTTTTGTTTTAAAACAAGCCACAAGTTTGCAAACTAAAGTTTGAGCAAATGTTTTCATTGCTGGAAAACTCGACGCCTGTATGTCTTACACCTGATACCCAAAGGCATCCGAATTCTCCTTGTTATTCATTCCTGCTTCCAGGCAGGGAAACGTAAACCTCTGGTAGCGCTCCCTCCCTGCAGACTTCGTCCAAGGCCTCGTACAAAATTAATGGACCAAGTACCTGAACTGGATCAAAATTAGAAGTAAATCACCTCTAAATTGGGTCATTATATGTGGTAAAACTTTCATGCATATCCACCCATGATTTTTTTTTTCAATAGAGTGACATCATACTGCCAGACTGTGTGCAGCATTTACACTGAGTGACTGATTCTGTAAACCATGCTGGTGCTGGTGTGAATGGGGATTTGAAAATGAAGGTAAAAGTTATTGACAAAACTGCAGGTTTTAATAATCAAAGAGGCTATTTGGTAATCATATAATTCACACAGTTCTGGGATTTGGGCTTAAAACAGGTTAGTTTCTGTCCTTAAACATCTGTACACTGGTCAACTGAAGAAACTTTTACTCGGTAGAGAATTTGAGCAGAACCTTGAATCTGTGACTGAATCTTGTGCCAAATATGTGCAAGCTAGAACCAAACCCATTATCTGTTGGTCATGAAGTCTACACAGAGGGCTCCTGCAGGACCAGGATAATTAGCTGAAATAAACCCTTTCTGCACAGTGAAGAAAACACAGCTGCAAATAATGAATTCCACTAAAATATTACAGCTTCAGGTCATTCATGCTGGTTCTAACTCAGTAAAACAATTAAGTTCTTGACAGCTGAAATTAGATGCTAACAGCCTGGAAACGGGTGATTTTCATCTGTGGATATAATGATAATTATCTCAAACATTTGTAAGAGCACAATAGTGACAAAAGAAGGGTCTGCTATGTCTCCTTTTAAGGAGTAAGTCTCTACAAAGAAGGAAATGTGTTGGTCAGCAAGCGTCATGTTAAAATAACCATGACCTGTGAGAGCTATCTGGCTTTATTTGTGCCATTAATCATTAACTAAACAAGTGTGACACAGTGAAAAAGATTCATTTGCTAGTTAATCTGCAGCTAATGGTGACAATAATGACTTTATTTTAGGGTTGAGCAACATGGCATTAAATTGTACAATATTTTTTTAATATTGATCTAGTTTAAACTTGGGGGGTGGGTTAGGGTTAGGAGGTCTGCTCTCAGAGAGAACAGACCACCACCATCTGCTTCTATCTCACAATGATGATTTTTTTTTTTTATATGGACTTTCACAAAATCCCACCCCTTGGTTACTTTTGTGATGCCTGTCAAGCTTTCTGACAGGTGTCAATTCAAAGTTATGACAGGGATAGCTGTCATCCAAGTGCAATTTTGGAGCAATACCAGCACGATATCCTCCAGATCGAGGCAAAATGGGCTACAATATGCCGTGGAAGGATTGATTTAAAATATTACAAACCTTAGTGGTGTCAAGCATGTAGCATTCACCAAAGTTAGCTAATGGGCTTCCTAAACTTATATTTCCACAGAGCGGTCTGGTCTGGGTCAGTTCAGTACACTATTTTGCATGTTTCTATTATAAAATTGGTGCATACAACTGAACCGAACCATTTATAGATGGTAAAGGTAGCTTCATTCCTCCAGATATGGACGATATCAGCCCGTCCGTACCAAACATTGTCTTTTCTGCTGGCCTACATACCTCCGTCCGGTTTCAGCATTGTTATGACTGTTGCTTCGTACACCCTCTAAGGGGAAGTGTTGCGTTGAAATTTACCACCACTGACCATTGCGAACATGGTGTCGGTTGAGGAGGTAGTTTTGCTGCGTCTACTTCAGAAAAGGCGGGAAAAAAATAAGTGTATGCGGCGGTGGCATGTCTGACCACTGAAAAGTGGTAAAAGTAATTTAAACTTTTGACATTTTTAAATGCCCTTTTCCTACTCTTCCTCTTTAATTTTCATGAATGGGTAAACTCTGTAAACTGATTACTGCTGCCACGATTTCTGGTGGTATTGTGCTGTTTCGTGCAGAGCACTTCGGATTCATAAGCTCTCTGGACATATGGACATACTGACAGACAAAACGACCTCCGGATACAGATGAAAGCTCCCGTATCCATGTTTGCCGTAGGGTATGAATGGGGCTTTACACACATTACAACCCACTGATTAGCAGACAGAAAAGTGTCAACCTCCCATGTTTCAGTTAATATCTGTTTCATTAAGTACCTGTCAGTCAGTTAGTCATTTTCTATACCACTTCAGGGTCGCGGGGGTTGCTGGAACCTATCCCAGCTATTATCAGGCGAAAGGCATGCTGGTCCATGCTGGTTTCATCACACTGTTCAGAGGTGTTTTGAGTTTATCCTCCACTGTCTCTGTGGAGTGAAACGATTCCCTGGGGTCTCCTCGGTATTTCCCATCCTGTCAGAAAATGTGTGTCTGTGTCACGGCACTAAGACATGCTGAGTCTCTCTGATTGGTTGACCCCCCCCGTGTCAAAGTTCCGATTTTCCAACTCTGGTGTTGCCGCACATCAAACGCCAAAACGTGTTGCACCCGACGCCCTAAACTCGCTGCAAGAAGGCTCGACGCTCCTTGACATGTGTTTACATAGACTTTGCATGAACACCTGATGCCCCTGCCGCGCCCGTCGCGTTCAGTCTTAACGCACCATAAGTCACTTATTCTGGCTTTGGGAACTTGTGCCCCTTTCACACTAGCACCTGTCCAGAATTCCACTTTTACCCACCCACTCACCCACTTTTATTCTCTGGCTTTTAAAACTGTGTGAATTGTGTGGTCCTCTGATATTTGTTTTATCTTTCTTATACCTATTTTTTTTTTCAATATGTCTGCTCATTTATTTTCATCTTTTTTTATAGATATCAATGTTTTTTAAAGCTGTTTTCTTTTTTTTTTCTCATCATTATTCATTGACTTTTTATTTTTTGAAATTTATTTATTATGATGTGATATGACGTTCAATTTGTGCAGCACTTTGGGGTATTTTATGTCATTAAAAGTGCGATAGACAGAAAATGGATTGGAATGGAGTCATGTGTGTGACTCCCAATCAAACCATCTTTAAAACAACCAAACTACAACCACATAAAACAGCAACAGCAGAAGCACAGCAAGAAGAGAATCAACAGTGTTGATAAAACGAACAGCAGGTAAATCAGAAGCTCAACCTCTGCCATTGTTATGTGTGTGTCTCAAACAAATGACTTCACAAAACTTTGCAATGATGACCCTGCCCACACTGAAGACGGCCTCATTTTCCCTCAATTGTAATGTGAACAAACAAAACCGGGGTAGTGTGGTCTACCCCGGTTTTTACCCCGGCCCAATGAGAGCCGGGCTAAGTAAGCGCTAGTGTGAAAGGGGTGTTGGTGTAGCATATTTTTTGTCACTTAAACTCGGTGTAAAGAAGTTCATTGTGAACATCTCTTTGTTACTCTGTGGATTTTCCTTTAAGGAAAGCCATTATAATTTCAGATGATGCCATAACTTTTTTTGCTGTGTGCAACGTACGATGTTAATACCTGGCAGCGTGACTTTGAAATGCATGTAAATACCTTCATGAATGCTAATAGCATATTTACAATACAAAGCAGGGCGCTCAAGAGGGTGAAGGAGCTCAAGCCTCATGTATTTGCTGCATAACAGATGGTTACACGGGGCTGTAAATTTCCTCACACAAGGCCAGCAACTCTGCCATGATGTGACCCAGCCGGTCAGGAAAATGAGGGGGAGGCGAAATGAAGCAGAATGAAGTCAAGGATGAGCATTCCCATCGTGCAGTTTAGGCCAAGCAGTGATTGTTGAGCTCAAGTTCAACAGCTTTGTTTTTCACTGCAGTGAAGTGATAATCAATACTTGTCCATCACTGTGGGGTGGGGGGGTGTCAAAGGCTGAGATGGGAGGGGGAGTAAAGAGCAACGGTCAGGGATGTTGTTTAGTGTAAAATGGCAGCAAAGGTCATGAGCTTCATACATAAGACAGAAGCCTTGACTAAACTCAACCCTTGATGATACAAGCGCACTCTCCTACATGGAAATCACAAACCAAAGGAATTAGGAAAGAAAGGAAGGAATCACTGCTAAAAGACACTTTTTATCCTCTTTGTGTTTCACTTTGTGCATCAACTCGTTTCTAATTTGATTCAGAGAAGTAAAATGAAATGAGACACATTTATTCCCGCAGGACAAGCCAAAAGCTCTTCTCAGTAGATTCAAGCTGAATCTTGAAACAATTTCTTAAAAAAAAAGAGGAAATTCTTCATGCATCAAGGCTGCTTTTCCCTGCTCACGTAAAACAGCTTGTCATTTATTAAACAGATCAAATTATGTTTCTCTGTAGAATCCTGACAGTGTACGATAGAGAATGGAAGCAGAGCTTCACTCCATCTTTCTTAGGACAAGAAATCAAAGCATTTGCCAGCTTTAAGTCACTGTATTTATCTATTTATATATGAAGGACCATATATAATTTCAAACATAAATGTTTTATTAATGCATTTTACTAGCATTAGCATTGGGGTTATTTTATATCTGCAGTTCTCTTCAGATGTCAATTAAGTTAATCAGTAAAAATGGTCTAAAGCAGAGAACAACTTCAGTCCTCAAGGACCAGTATCCTGCAGGTCTTAGGTATCAGGTGTACTGCAACACTCCTAACTTAGGTAATGTCCAAATTTGAGGGCTACGTCCTTTGACGGACGCGTCCTACCCAGTTTATGTGGGCCGGGTCCTCCATATACTGTATAAGGCAGAAGTGACAGGCTGTTAAATAAGGATGGTCTAGCCTCCTTGGCATACAGTATCTCTCGTTGCCTAGCAACTATGACAGCGCTAAACCGAAGCAAAATGGAGCTCCAAAATATCAGCCTTACCACTGTTCTGCCAATTTCAGAGGAGGGCGACAGCTTTACTGTCGTTGGCAGCATTTTTTATTACTCTGGCTGAGAGAAAATCAAATCCAGGTAAATTTATTTTGTAAAGTTTACAAGATTTCAAGAGTCTTATGCTACCTTTAGCTAATTTCATGGACAATAGCAAATGAAAGACCGTAATATTAACTTGTACACAATAATAAAATCATATAATGACTAAAAAGAACCCTTAAATTTAGACATCTCTGCTGTAGAATGTCCTGTTTGGCCCACAATGCATCTTGGGATAGGATTCGTCACGAAGGATACATTGGACCGCACTTAAAATCTGGGGCAAATAAAGCCACATTTGTAGGCTGCATTTGAAGGAGCCTTTGAATCTGGTCAGCCTTGGTCGCATCACTGTGACCGAAGCGATCTTCAAATCTGGGCTCTGAAGGACGTAGCCCCCAAATTTGGACACAGCCTTAGACTCAGACTTATCTCCTGGTCTTAAGATCCAACAGTTTTCACCTCCAGTTTCATTCTAAGCAGAATGAGTGTGAGCTGAAGTGTTGACTTAAGCAGGTCTTATCAATGGTACACCATAAAATAAAGTACAAAAGTAGCATCACAAAACAGACATATAAAGCACAATATTGGCTTCTGTTAAAGTAGCCAAGTACAACCACTGGAGGGATGGCTCACTTACAAAATAGAGGGGAAAATGTCAGAGTATGATCATGCAAAGAACAGAATCTCAAAAATAACTCTAAAACGACACCTACTGTAGATAAATTTCTAACCTTAAAACTTTGCGCTTTTGGCTTGTTTTGATGGCACATTGACATTTGTAATGTACATTCCTGGAGCAATTGTTGCCCTGCAGCATCCCCAAGTTTAAAAGCCAGACTTCACAACTTGATTTCCATCCTTTATTGAATACAACTGAAGTAAAAATTTAAGTTTAAGGTGATTTGTCAGAATATATTGGTAAATAAAGCCCGTTGTGTTGGCATGCAAAAGCAACAGGTGTTGCTTTTCAATATGTAGTAGCTATTGTACATCATGCGGTTTTCAAAAAAGATAATTAACCATAAAAAGTACAGAAAAGTTTCTCAACCGTGACTTGACCTCTAAAAGTTCTGGTTTAATGACATCTTGTTTCTAAACAGTTCTCTTTATCATCTTGTTCACATTTAGACGTCATCAGACCAAGACGACACTGAACACATGATAAGTTATTAGGACATTGTCATTTTTATGTTGTGGAAAACCCACCATTGTTGTTAAATTTCCCTTCCTTGTTTAAGATGGAGGAATTACCACATCGTAATTCCAGTTAAAAGTCCAACATTCATGATATAAAACGGATGAGGTATGAACTCCACATTTCTTGAAATTGTAACCGAAACTTGAACATCCCTAACTGTGTGTGAGTAGCGTGTGTCATTTAACAAAATACTTAATCCGAGGCAAATGAGCAGTTTTTCCAAGGAAAAATATACATTTAATGATGTTTTGGAAACATAAATGTGAACTTACCTACCAATATTGTGGCACAGGGGTGCCCAAGTCCAGTCCTCCAGAGCTTCTGTCCTGCACATTTTGGTTGCATCCCTTCTCCAACACACCTGAATCAAATTAGCTCGTTATCAGGCCTCTGCAGAAACGAATGACACGTGCATGAGGGAATTAGCTATTTGATTCAGGTGTTGGAGAGGGTGTTTAAATTTGCAGGATAGTAGCTCTTCAGCACTCCTGTTGTAGCACAAAACAGTCGTCATCTGCAAGTACAAAGAAAAAAATGAGTATTTTCTTCTTCAAATGTCTTGAAAACTCAGCACACACGGTTACACAAAGACCAAGCTATTAGCACAACAAATTTAGCATGGAATGTTGTCCCCCCCACCCCATGACCATGTAGTTTGTCTCCTAACAGCTGGTCCGTACTGTCTGCCTCCATGAAAAACAGTTTTGCACAGCACCGTGTATTTGAGTGTTCGGACAGTAGAGCATTAATGGGTTTGTGAGTGCTGTTTTTAATTTCCCATGTGAAGGCAGGGGGAGTCCGCCCCCCTGACCCTGGCGTGTGTCGGACAGCCCCTTCTAGAGCTCAGCGGAGAAAAACGGCCTTATTAGCCCAGTTCATTAAAATCATTAATAGTCATGAAATGAGAGGCACCAGAGTCCAAAAGGCTTAATGCTCCATCCATATTAATTAGACGCCCACAAATCTGAAGTGAGGGGGAAACCAAGGCTGCTGCAGCTCCTGGTGCAAACACACACAGACACCACACACACTTCCAAGCAACCTGCCTGCTGTGGCGTAACCTCTTCACACTCCTCTACGACGACTGTCAGCTGACACCCTCCTGCTACGACTCCCGATTAAATTCTGTTCTAATTAAAACTGATCACATTAAGAAACTGATGTAGTTAATTAACTGGACTCTGGTGGAAGTGCCTTCCGCTACATCTGACGGCTGCATTGTAAAACGCATCCTGCTGAGGAGAGGAGCGCTTCAATGTGTTTCCACCACAAGCACCCTTATTTTTTTCTCCCTTCACTCTCCTCCTCTCGTTACACAATGTTTACTTCTGTTTAAATTTGTTCCAACACTCATTTGTCTTTATTAGAGGCATCAAGAAAGAATAACTCCTCTAGCCGAGTGGACCCATGCACTGCAGCTTCTCTTTCTTTTGCAACATGAGCACCTTAAAGGTGAAGGTAAGAAGGTTATGGCAAGTGTAGGTCTTCTTTTTCATAAAAGTTCTATAATCTGCAGAACTGACTTATCTCTTAACATGCTGAACCTTTCATTGAAATACCAAGTTTTGTTACACAAGAAGCAAAACTTTGGTTGCATCTGGAGACATGTACGTGGACACGTTTTTGTGTGGAACAACTGGAGACAAAGATAAGCTGAGAACCTGAAAAAGACTTTTGCTAAGAAGCGTGCAGTACCAGTGTGCTAATAATGAAACTTAAATGATATATGCACATAATTGTTTTAACATCAGGGGTGATTAAGTCCAGTCATGAAGAGCAGCTATTCTGCAGTTTTTTATGCCTCCGTTTTCCAACACACCTGAATCAAAAGAATGACTCGTTACTAGGCATCTACAGAGCTGAATACTGAGCTGTGTCTCATTCTGAAGTCAACGCACTTCGAAGTGCAGATTTGATTTAGGTGCATACGTCACAGCAGTGCATCAAGTTTGTCCCAGGTGGCTGCTCCTGGGCGCTTGGGCCCTGGGCCCGGCACTGTCTCCGCTCCGGGGGGCGCCCGGCGCCCGGTGGGGTCGGCAGCTGCTGGTCTTGGTCCGCGGGGCCTGGGCCCCCAGACTGCGGGGGCCCGACTGGGGCCGCTTGCCGCTGGGGGATGCATGTCCGCTTTTGGGGGGGGGGGGAGGGGATCTGGGCCTCTGGGTGGCTGCTGGGGGCCTGGGTCGTGAGCCTTGCGGGCTTCCTCCTCCTTGCAGAGACGAGGCTGCATCTGCATGACTGTATCACCACGGAGCACCCTTTATTATGCATGTTGACACTGTGACACTGCTTCCTGTTGCGATGACTAGGTTGTCCTCTTTGCGTAGTTTGCGTGTGTTTGTATGATCTGAGGATATTAGCCCTGAGGTTGTGGGGATTGTTGTTTTGTTTTCAAAGAGACCTTGGTTGTTTAGGGTCGCTGTAAGATGTACAGTGAACTGTGTAAGTGGATTCATGTTTTCTCTCTCTCTCTCTTCCTCTTCCTTCTCCTTTCTCTCTGTTTCCTTTCTTCATTCCTCTGTTCTTTCTTTCTCCCTTGTCAGGAGAGTATGAAATGGAATGGTGTAATAGAAAATGTTTAAATAAAGAAATAAAATGAATAAAATGATATCAAGTGGGCCTTATATTCATAAAGCTCCGCTTGATAAAGCAAAACTGTTCAACAGAATAAAGCAATCAGATTTCCATTCTGCTTGCTTCGATGCTGGACAGGACAAGTAGAAAAAAAAAAAAAAAGTTTCGTCCCATTCCGAAGGAGCCTCCAAACCCCCACTTCGTTTGGCCTAAAATGAATGATACTGGCGATGTATCCTTCGTGGCCGTGCTTGTCCCAGAATTCATTGCACACAAGATGGGAGGGAATAAGCAGCAGAGCTACGAGTGTAATATTTAGATAAATTCTTGGATTGTAACTGTTTAATTAAGTGTTTACCAGTTAGAAACAACGAATAGCCTCTGGGGCAGGAGTCTCCAATGTTTACAGTCCAAAGAGCCAGTTTTGCCTCAACCCAGCTAAATTAAAGTCATCTAGCATCGCAAACATTTCATGGCCTTTTTTAAAGACAATTTTCAAAAATCATAATCATAATTCTTGAGAAATACTTACTTTATGAAGTTTGTTTTAAAGAACCACAGTTTTATTTTGACTTTTAGGTTTTGGAAAACAAAAAAAGAACATAAAACCTTTGCAAAAAAAAAAGGATAGTTCCATTTTTCTTTATGGAATTTTGCTCTTTTTAGACTGTGTTGCAAAGGAAACTCATAATTTCCAAGCTAATGAGATGAGAAACAGATGTAGGAAAAAAATTACTGGTACTTTTACTTGTAAAAATTTAGTGCAATTACTCCAATGAAAAACAGCTGAAACCTACATTTGTTATCATGAATATTTAAAAAAGAAATTACTCAGCTCTTTATCATTTTCACGATGTAATTTTTATGGTGAAAAACTGGCAGCTGCGGTTGCCAGTTTTTCACCGTAAAAATTACAGTAAAAAGGTGTCAACTACTGCTGCCAGTTTTCAGTATTTAATTGTTGTTTTTGCAGCAAACTACCATGAATAAATAAAAGCTGTGCAGCCTACCGCTAAAGTTATAGTTACCAAAACAGCATATCATAACTTATACATTGCCAACGTAATTTATAGTGTGATAAGCTGCCAGTTTCACTGTAAATTTTACAAATACTTTTTGTAAAAACAACAAGATTTTTTGTCCTGTTTTAACTACTATTGCAAGAAAATACTATAAATAAATAACAGAAGTGTGTTGACTTCAGAAAGACACACAGCTCATGTGCATAATGGAATTCAGCCATTTGATTCAGGTGTGTAGGAGACAGATGCATCCATAAGTTGCAGGATAGTAGCTCTCGAGGACTGGACTTAGGGTTCTCTGTTTTAGAACAATTCAAGTCTGATTAGAAGAAGCAGAAATGGTGACAACATATGAGAAATATGATTCTTTTCATGGCTAAAGAAAAAATACCTGAGGGTGCTTTAAAGGGATATTGTGTAAGTTCTCCTGTGTTTTATTCACAAAAACTGATTATTTGGTTCAAAAGTGTTTTTTCATCAATCAGTAATCACTCCCATCAACAAACTGAAGTGCTCCTCTAAGTTCTGAATTTGCCGTTCGTATCATTCATTTACACATCGAGCGGGGCGGCTCGGTGGAGGCTGCCATGTCGTATCGCCATGTTTTTGCGTTCGGGAGAAGCGTGACGGTAGGAAAACACAGAAACTCACCGGACACACCGGAGTTTTCAGCTCAGTTCGAGGTAATGCCTTTGAAAAGTAACCGCGCTGCAGAGGGGGAGAGACTAGCGTCTCACTGATGCTGGGTTCACGTGCAGTCGGGCAGACGGCCGTTGGTAACAAACCAGATGTCATTTTAATCAATGAAGCCGAGCGAAAGACGGTAAAACATGGGTCAGGGAAAACAATACGACATCGCCATGACAACCGAACAGATGTGGACTGATGTCACTGTAACTGACGGACCACGTCTTCACACAGAGGCCGGTGATAACTTTACATGCAGCGGATGTCATCGGTCTGCCCGGTTTCACGCGAATGCTGCATGAAAAGTACGAGAGAGCTGCTCCCGATTACACAGTGTCCCTTTAAACAACTGCATTTATATGAAAGTAGTGCTGGACAACGGCCACTAAAGATGTTGATGCTCTACATCAGTGGTGGGGAACCCTGGTCCTCGAGGATTTTCTTTGTAGGTTTTCATTGTGTCCCTACACCAACATATCTGGTTAAAATCAAATAGATCCAACAGCCTCTGAAGTTCTGCACAGTGTCTCATTCTTTTGAATCCGGTGTGTTGGACCTGGGACACATGAAAAACCTGCAGGATGGGGGGCCAAAGCACCGCAAAACTGCTGTAAAAGAAAACGAGGATTCAGAACTCATTCTGATTTTCTTGGACAAGATTAGACCTTCTGCTGCCTTGGGCTGTAATAGGCTGTTAAAGAAAACATCTGAGAAAATATGTGAGTCTTCCTCCTGGTCATGTCTGCAGGTTTCAGTCTCATCCAGATAACAGGGTCATTTGCTTTAAAATGAAAGAATTGATTCCTTTTGCTACTTTTTCTTTCATGTTTAGATGTTTTTGTGCATTTTCTGTTTCCATACCAAATCAAACCGATTTCATTTTCTGTTTTTCTGCATTTACTTGTGCTGCAAACAGTGTTTTTGTGTGCAAAATGATTAATTGGAACAGAGTGCAAATGAATTAATGATTAAAGGTGGGAGAAGAAAATCAGCTTTGTGTGTTTTCATGCAGCGTTACAAAGTCTGAGATTTATGACAGAGAACAATTTGTTTGCACATCCTTATAAACCTGCCAGTGACTGTATTTTCACATTCCTGTTTATGTGCTGACGAACGGTTTAAGTCATGAAACTACTCAAGGATTTATGCATCTGGCCCTGGAAATTGCTAAGATGTCTGAGTAGCAAGTCTGGAATTTGTTTTCCGAGGCAGAAATCCTAAATTACCTGCAGTCATTAAGTCGTGAAGTGAAGTGATCATCTTTGATCTATAGCATTGATATGAGACCCAGTTATGTCATTTTTACTCTAAACATGGAGCAGTAAAGATATTACAAATTACACTTGCAAAACTGATGAGCATAATGTCAAGAAATTCCTCTTTTTATTCAACTTAATGGCTGAGTGGTCTCCTGCTTATCTTTTATGCATGTTTTTATTCTTGATGTTTTTTGCTTCAGCTCCTCCTCCTTGATGCCTTTTCTCATTCTCATCCTTCTCCCTCTTTCCTTCCTGTCCTTCCTCCTCTTTGTTCCCCTCTCCCTCTTATCACTGCCTCCTTGTCTCCCTCGCCAGCCTCCGACCACACGGCACTCTTGCTAGCAGTTAGAAGTTATGGCTTGTGGCTGCTGAGCTGACAGCGCTACAGCAGAGGGCGAGATAAGGCTGTGACCTCTCTGGCCGGAGAGGATGAGGTGAATACATTTACTCCCTGTGTGACGGGAGGTCGGAGCGGTGGAGATGAGGAAGAGGAGGGAGATGAGGGGGTGGGTTGTGCCGTCCCTCGGTACCTGGCCCCACAACCAAATCCGCTAGATCTGTAACAAGGTTCAGACAGCTGGGATGGGGAGAGAGAGGAGGGAAGTGGGGAGGGTGTGAAAGGGAAGAGGAATAGAGGGTGGGTGTATGAGGGTGAGGGGGGTGTGTGTGTAAATATAAATGAGTGTGTATCGTCTCTTCTTTTTCCCCCAAGGCCTGATATTGGATGATGTCCCAAAATCAAGGCCTCCTGCCATGAGGCCACGATTCATCACCCTGAATAGATCTGTGTGTGCATCTTTTTGTGTGTGTGTTGAGTGTGTGTGTGTGCCTGCTTGTGTCAATGTGTGTGTAAAAGAGAGAGGAAGAGCTTCTCTGCGCTCAGTACAGCATACATACAGATGTCTTCTGACCGTATTTTAATGTAGAGAATGTAAAGATGATGTGGAACCGCTTTGATTTTTAGGTAATTATGCTTAAGTGCCATATTTTAATGACCCTGCTAGCACCCTGGCTGCCCCTTTGTATGCATGGTCCATGCATACTAACCTTCAAGATCATTTTTTATGCACATGCTGTAGAAGTAGCTTCAAATTGTGTCTGTCTATTTCTACACTACATGAAAAAAGAAAATGCACTGTTTTTGCCCACTATGATTTATATTGTCAACAGGTTTCATGACAATGGCATGTAAAAAAAAATAGATAAAAAGATCACAGGGCTGGGTTTATCTGAAAGCATCAAGGGGTTTACTTAGGAAAAGGGAATTGGATTTTTGCAAGGAATAAGATTTTCAGAACAAAATCAACTTGCACATCAGAAGATCTTGGCCTGGGTGCATGTTCCACATGACTACATTCATCTACAGAGTTGTAATCAGGCTGTGCATGCAGATGCAGAAAAGTGACTCTGCATCGGCGATAATGCTTCTCTTGGATGGGCCTGTAATTGGCCTCCAGTACCTTTCAGAGGTGTGGGTGATTCTTCTGAAGTCTCTCCTTAAAAATGTCACTTAAAAAAGTGCACACCCCCCTTCAGATGCTTTCTAGCACTTTCAGACCAACATTGTAAATAAGAATTTTGTTCTTTGCCTGGTGGTAAAAGTTAAATAGATAAATAAAATAAAAAGCTGCATGGTTACAAATATTTGGGTTCAACACTCACTTCAGAGAGGACATGGTGGGCCACCGAGGACTGGTGGAGATACCTACTGTACATTCATACAGTAATGAACAGGCTTTGTGGCATTATTGTATGCAATATAGTAAAGGAATCTGGGCAGCGGTAGTGCATAAGGGTCAGTAATCTTGTTCCTTAGCAGCTTCTTTTCTCCAGAGATGCAGTAGGGAGATGAGAGAAAGTTCCACAAAGTCAACTATCACTGCAGCCTCCACCAGTCGGGGATTTATGGCAGAGCGGCCCGATGGAAGCCTCTCCTCAGTGCAGACATATAAAAGCCCGCATAGAGTTTGCCAAAAATACATGAAGGACTCCCAGACTGTGAGAAATAAGATTATCTGGTCTATCAGACCAAGATTTAACTTTTTGGAGTTAATTCTAAGGGTATGTGTGTTAAAAACCAGGCACTGCTCATCACCTGCCCAATAAGGTCCCAACAGTGACCCATGTTGGTGGCAGCATCATGCTATGGGGGTGTTTTTCAGCTGCAGGGACAGGACGACTGGTTGCAGTTGAAGGAAAGATGAACGCAGCCAAGTACAGAGATCCTGGAAGAAAAGCTCTTCCAGAGTAAAGGACCTCAGACTGAGCCAAAGGTTCACCTTCCACCAAGACAATGACCCTCACACACAACTAAAATAACAAAGGAGTGGCTTCAGAACAACTCTGGACCATTCTGGACCGGCCCAGCCAGAACCCTGACTTAAACCCAACTGAGCATCTCTGAAGAGACCTGAAAATGGCTGAACACCACCGTTCACCATCCAACCTGACAGAACTGGAGAGGATCTGCAAGGAAGAACGCAGAAGATCCCAAACCCAGGTGTGAAAAACTTGTTGGATCATTCCCAAGAAGACCCGTGGCTGTACGAGCTCAAAAGGTGCTTCTACTCAGGTCTGAGCAAAGGGTCTGAATACTTATGACCATGTGATATCTCAGTTTTTCTTTTTTAATAAAGTTGCAAAAATTTCTACATTTCTGTTTTCTTCTGTCAAGATGGGATGCTGAGTGACATTAATGAGAAATAAAATTAACTTTTTTGATTTTGGCAAATGGCTGCAATGAAACAAAGAGTGAAAAGTTTAAAGGGGTCTGAATACTTTCCGTACCCACTGTACAACATTTTGTAGTTAACCCTTTAATGCCGTACATACTGTATCATATTTCATTGATACTTATGGTTTCTGAGACCTTTCTCACCACTTCATGGTAAAACCTTTGCTCTAAACCCTGTTGTACATCATCTGATACTTTCCTTCTGCTCCCTGGTGAACATTTTTTTACCTTGCGATAATTTTCAAACATTGCACAGTAATTAATAGTAAATGTGCATTTTGTCAAAGGGTGAAACAAAGAGTTCACATTAAAAAGATGAAGAATTTTCTCCCTATTTTTTCTTGGGTTGAACTTGGATTTTAATGGATTGAATATGTTGTATTGTCTGTTTATGGGTTATGTATCTCAGTCAGAGCTGAACATAGTGTAGAGATACAGTTAGTCTATTAGTAGTGAGACTTTTTTTTTTTTTTTTGCAAAGTAACATGCTCAAATAGTCAGTGAGTTGACATGACTTGAGAAAAATTGCTTTTGGCAAAAAGAAAAACTACAGTATAACAACACTTATAACCTTTAACCGGACTTTAAACGTTAGTTGAAATCATACAGTATGAATTCAAAGCTCTCCAAAATTAACTTAGGAGACTGAATAACTGCTGCGTATGCCCACTCAACTAGACCAAGGTACTCCAGTTGAGCTCCAAAGTGCAATCTTTTAGTGACTTTTTGTAAATGCAGTAAAGTTTATTGCAGCCGAACTCAGTTAAGCTGTTTTCATTCACAGTTTTGTTTCTTTTGCCTGATTTTTAACTGCAGCAGCATCTCCAGAAAATCCCTATTCAAGTCACTTAAAGACAGCATAGATTATATAGCTGTAGATACATGTACAATCTGCAGACAGGGGACTGGCTAAATAGTTAGACTGAGCTCTAACTGTAGCTTAACCAAGTAGTTTGGTGCCATTTTAGCTGTATTTGAACGTAATTTCCCAGCATAGCTGTAAGTACAGCTCTGTTAACAGGTAACTCATGGGTTGACTGTCAGGCAGTTGCTTATCTGTATTTTGGTCACACCAAATTTACTTAAACAGAATGTATTAAAAATATTTTGCAGCTAGAATTGACACTTTTTGTCAGTTATTCAGTAAAGGAAATCTTTCTGGAGATTTTTAAACTTTTGCATTATGAATGATAATTTTAAATGCACACTATTAACTTGTAAGAAAAGCTACAATAAAAAACTAGATAAAACAGACTTGGTGCTTAATATCTAATTAAAGCAGCTGCATATTGATTATTTTTCTAAAAATCAACAGCAACCTGGAACAGAAAACAAAGTATCACCATTTTGCCAAAACAAGCAGGGAAGTGTTTGTCTGTTTTAGGGTAAAAAAAATGATCAGTTTATAATGAAAGGGCTAAATCATGCAGCTCTTTCAGCACGTCTTCGTGTGAGTGTGTTTCTCTGTTGATCACGAGAGTGTCCACCAAGGGCATCATTTATCCACCCGCCCACCGGCAAAAACAACCTGCTGCCAGTATTGATGGTTCCTCCTGCAGCACCTGTGTGGATTGGGTTCATAGGTCAGCAGTCACAGGCAATCAGGAGTAAATGGAGCCTGTGTAACACTAGACAAACGACTAAGAGCTTTAGAACAAAGCCAGAGCCGTCATTGTGTGTGTGCTACTGCAACGCACCCTTATTTCACTCAACCTTAGCCACTGTAACAGGATTAATTCTTGTTTATTTCTAAGTGTCTGACCTTGCTGACGATCCCTTTCTATCTGGGCTTTTATTCAAGACTGCAAACCTCACCAAAAATGTGTCGTCTTTTATTTATTTTATTATTTTTCAACTCAATGAAACGGCTGCTGGATGAGCCAGCTGCAACGCATTCCAATCCTTTTATCTCAGTTGTAAGGTTTAACACTCTGCTCTCTCAGTCAGCTCATCCGCAGGCTAATCCAACACTGTTTTATTGTCTTATTGACTCACTGAGGCTGAGCACCAAGACTCACAACGGTGGGTTGGCAGCGTAACGAAGTTGAGCTGCTGAATTCTGCATCTTGGAGCCGGACAAGTCGAGGACAGGCTCGTTCAAGGGGGACACATATAAAAAAAGCTTTAAACGCACTGATCTGCTTTGCCTTAACTACTCTCTTACATCATCATAAAACACCATCCAATTTACCAGTACTGCCAGAGAGGAACCATAAAACATTTGCATAATGCAGTGTCTTCACTATGTTAATTCTCCCACAATTCAGCCATGCAAACGAACTCTTGTTTTATGTTTAGACTTATTCTATCTCCTCACGCTGCCCATAGTGTGTGCATGAGTGCATTACACCATGCCAGCATGTCGAGGGCTATGAAAGATTATGGAGGTAAATTAGGCTCTCCAAAGCCCTCCAAGCTCTCCACACAGCGGTATGATAGTCAGTGATACCGCAGGGCATCGCAGGAGGAGCAATAGAAACGCATTACTGCTGAAATCACATTGCACTCCTCCACCGTGGGGTGTAAGTTACATGGGAAATGGATGGAACACACAGGGAGAGATGAGGGCGATGGAGGTGGGGGTGAGGTTCAGCCTCTTCTACAATTCGCACTGACACATGTGATTTCTTTTTAATTTTCCGGGCAGCGTGAAATATGGAAGATGACTTGATTAAATTCTGCCTCGGCTGGATTCAGATGCAAAGCAGCGCGCACCGAGTCACTGCACGCCCACCTCTGCTGAATTTGTGAGTTCAAGTGTGTTAAATCGAAATATTCTCCTTCAGACCCTCTGACGCTGTTTTATAGCATCGATTTATGACTTTGGGTGAAGAGCAGGAGTCATTATGTGATGTCATTTTTAACAACTTCTGGTTCAGGAAACTGTCATTTGTCTGCTTGTACATGACTTTGTCCCATGATAATTTAACTTAAGATTACTTGGATTTACGTGTTGGTTTCTCTTTCAAACCAGTTTGATTTTACAACATCAACAGGTTTCAAATCTAAATTGTTTAACAATTTTGATAATGACTTCAGTAGTAGGCTGAAAAAGATGAGTTTTGAGAGTATATTTCAGTCATTTATGAGATCAAATCTACATGATAGTTTAAATTATGTAGCAGAAACATAATTTTGTTTTGGAAAAATGCATTAAAAAATTTTAGGTCATAAAATTTGATTCAACTTTTTCAATTCAATTCAAAATTTGGTCCATCACTGGATAGGTGGCAGAGCTAAGGGCTAGTGGGTTTGGCTTGTAGAGAAAAGACACAAGACTCTGAAGTAGGTTAAGTTGGGTGGTCTAACAAGTGAGACGCTCATTCTGGAGTTTAACACCCTGACTTGTGTTCAGTGTTATTTTGATTTCAGCTTGGTGGAGAACTCTAATGAGAGAGTCGGCGTAGCTGAACTGAGTCCAGTCATACTGGACAGTGTCAGGAAAAAAGTCTGATACCATTTAGTAGCTAAACATTTGCACGAGGCACAGATGAGGTGATGATGCAAGACCTGGTTTCACAATAATGATGCAGGAGGGAGGCAGACACCAGCATTAAATTTTCTTTAAATAAGGGTTGGGGCTCTATTAGAAGAATAAATCTATTAATTAGAGGCTTTGTATATTCAATTCATTTTGATTATCACATTTTAATTGCATAACAATGATTCCCCCAAAAAGCAACATTATTCTATTTAAAAAGATTTTAGTGGACAACTGAACCGATAGACACAGATATTAATATTATAAACTGAAGCTACTGTCTGGAAATGTATTTAATTGTATTTCAATTTTAAAAAGTGGAAAGAAAATTGAAAATATCCCTGGCCCAAGTTGAATAGACCTAAAGTTAAACTTTCATTTTATTTAAATAACAGCTCCGGCTATTCTCCAACTAAGAATCTACAACATGTTACAGAACTTTTAACTTTTTAAATCTTTTTGTTGAAACTCTTCATCGAAAGGCATTAAAATCTGACAGTAATCTAGGATGGATCAGCCAGTGGCAGCTTTAAGTTTCACTTTTGGTCTAGTTCACGGAGAAGAGGTGAACATTTCTTGCTCTGACTACAGCAGATAACTGGACTGATGTTGAGAGCTGAGACTGATGCTGGAAGCTGAGACTGATGCTGAGAGCTGAGACTGATGCTGAGTGTTGAGACTGATGCTGAGTGTTGAGACTGATGTTGAGTGCTGAGACTGATGCTGAGAGCTGAGACTGATGTTGAGAGCTGTACTGATGCTGGGAACTGGACTGATGCTGGAAACTGGACTGATGCTGAGTGCTGAGACTGATGCTGGAAGCTGAGACTGATGTTGAGAGCTGAGACTGATGTTGAGAGCTGAGACTGATGTTGAGAGCTGAGACTGATGTTGAGAGCTGAGACTGATGCTGGGAACTGGACTGATGCTGGACTAAAACTGGGTGGAACTGGAACTGTGACTGAAGATGTGCAAAGACTGAGCCTCTTTTGAGTGTTCTTTGATGGAAAGGTGCCCATCAGCAGAAATAAATTATACAATATTGCACATCTGTCTCCAAAAGTCTCCAATAACACCAGACAGTGTCACTCAATTTGATTTGATTTTATTTGATTTATTGTTTAGCACACACATATAACAAATGGTGCAAGGAGGGAACAAAGCCGTTTGGTTTGTACATATGTTCCACTCCTGTCACTGGTTACAACATGACATGTTTCTCTGGCTGACAATCATAAAGAAAGCAAAAGAGATTTGTCACAAAGCACATTTTTTAAAGTCATTATAAGGGTCTAAAAACTCTCTAAATATAGCAACAAAGTTGCTGAATTCTGGCATGTTAGTGGAATAGGAGTATGCTCAGCGCTGCCTCTAATGCAAACTGTTATTAAACATGTTCATTTTTTTAAACACATTAACTTGTAGAAAAAAATAATTAACCATAACTGACATGTTAAGACCAACACCTACTTTAAAGACAACTTAAGATGCTGCAAGGCCAGAAAAACAAAGATTTTAAACCAAGTGAGATAAGAAAACTTATGACAGGTCAAGAACTGACAGATGAAAACACACGGGTGACAAATCAGGACAGGGTAGATGAGGGTTAGGGGATGAAAAAAACAGGTGTGGCTATCAGCATCTGAAGACCAGGTGTGACAAGAACAAGAGGACAATTTAGCTAAATATATTCCAGGGATAAACTCAAAAGAGGCTGAGAAATAAGACAAAGAAAACTCAACATGAGCTCAAAGAGCCTGAATGGAAAAATTTAGATAATAAGCTAATCAAAAACTCACAGACTAAGAGCAACATTACGGAGCTTTCAGCAGGGGAAATAATTCAATCTCCCTCACAAGTTGTTGAAAAATAGAATATGATAAGTATATATAACATAAAGCTAAATATCAGATTTAATTTAAACTCAAATTCATCTGCAGTTCAATACATGAGCTGCTTTGCATCTATGGCAAGTATGAAAAAGCAACAGTTTTATGCACAGGTCAACTTCATACTGTAAAAATATTGGGTTTATAGCATCACCACAAGTCAGTGTATATTTTATTATAATAAACCAATTTCACAGACATAAATTTGCCATTCCCCAGAACAAAAATACTTTCTCAGCCTTCTTCAAAGATTTTCTAAATGGGATGTTACTCTTAACTGTCCACGAGTGGTGGTGAATGTGGTTGTTTGTCTCTCTGCGTTGGCCCTAAAACGGGCTAGGGATCTTTCCAGGGTATACCTGCATCTCGCCTGATAACTGCTGGGTTAGGCTCCAGTCTCCCCGTGGTCCTGGAATGGAACAAGTGAGTCGAAAATGGATGTAAATTTGATATTTGGACTAAAAACTCAAATAAACACACACATTCATGAATATACAAGTACTATATACTCATTATTTGTTTGATGGAACCCCCTACCCTTTTTTTTTTTTTTGCTCTCTCTCTCTCTTTTATTTGAAATGTATATGTACTTATTTATACAAAATTTAAAATATTTTTGAAATACCTTTTTTTTCTCCAATGTAAATAAAAAATGGAATGTGTATACATATATATATATAAAGTTAAAAATAAGTTGTTGTCCGAAGAGGGTTGGTGGTGGGTTTTAAAAAAAGAACAGAAAGAAAAGAAAAGAAAAGACAAGAAAAGGCAAGAAAAGAAAAGAAAAGAAAAGAAAAGAAAAGAAAAGAAAAGAAAAGAAAAGAAAAGAAAAGAAAAGAAAAAGAAAAGAAAAGAAAAGAAAAGAAAAGAAAAAGAATTTCAAATAAAGATCTATGAAGTCAAGTGAGGTGTTTTACTGCATCATATGTTTGCACAGACTGACCCCTGGTGGGATAAGAAGTTGTGATCAGGTCACAGGTTTCCATTAGACCACACTTAATATTAGACCAGGGCTGAAAATAACAGATATCTACAGCAGATACAATGTTTGTTTTTTCTCATGTGATGAATTACAGAAAACTCTAAAAATGGAAGTAAATAAAATGACTGAAGCGAGCATCATCAGTCATCAGCAGTAGTTTGCACTTACTTGGAAAGTAACATAAATATTAATAAATAATCAAAGGTTCCACTGCTGCCACACAAGCTGAACCGCTGATAAGTCACTGACTGATATTTTGTTAATTGACTTAATGATTATCTGCAGTCAATGTTATGAAATAATTTAGGACCACAGATGATGTGAAAATGACAAATAATGAGCCATCTGATAAATTCCTGATTATCAGACAAACAAATGAAGATGTCCTGCTCTTGCCAACTGTCTTTAAAGGTGTCAGAGCTGAAGCTGAAACTGAAACAGCACAAATAAACGTGGGTTTAAAGCATCTTTATTAAAAAGAAAGAATGCCATCTGAAATCTTCAACACTAAAGAGTTGTAGCTCCATCTGCTGGAAAATCAGGTTCTTCACAGGTGTGGGAAAATTAGAGATCTAGATTTTCTTCTCTTATTCAAGTACTTTTGTTTGTTGCAGAAACAGACATTACATTTTAGTCCATTTGTGTCATACTGGTGTAAAAGAAAAGGAAACAAAAAGCACATGATGTTTGCTGGGATAAAACTGAAGGATAATTGTATATTACCTTCTTCTAACATTTATTTTTCTTTATTTTTCAAATTAAATTAAATGAAAATTATTTATTTCATTATTTTAATTTAAAAATCTGTATAATGCATTCTGGTGTGTTTACTTTACTTGTACCACTGGCGTTGTTAGTAGGGACGTCCTGTCCCGATATTGTATTGGTTCAATAGTGATGGTCCATATGATACGAGACCAAATCACATCCTGCACCAGTTCAGTACAAACAGTATTGAACCAGAACAGGACGCAATTTGTTCAGTATTTTTGTAAACATCCAATACACGTCTGTCACATCCATATAATGGGAGTGAAGGAGGAGGAATGAATGGGCCTCGCTATAAGGCATTATCTGCAGCAAAACTCTGTAATTTGATACAGACGTGATTCACTCCAAGTCTGTATCTGACGCCTTAAAGGAATAGTACACCCACAGAATAATGTAACCTTATTTTCCACTTTCCCTCATGCTGAGCTAGACTCTGGAGCACTTTCTTAATATCTCAAATGCAACTGACGATCAGGAAGTCTTCGTTATCCACTGACTTTCATATAATGGATTTCGTCGGGGCTCGAGCCAAAAAGGTCCATAAAAGTCCACAAAAACTTGTCAATATTCCTCCATACTGCACGTCCAATGTAATCCAAGTGTCCTGAAGGACTGCTGCTGATCTTCTCCTCCTCCTCAGGAGAAAATCTCTTTGCTGTGACCATGAGAGCTACATCTTTCACAACGAAGCACACCAGGGAGAAAACACCTCCTCGTCTGTCGCTTAGCAACGCGTGCCTGACATGCTCGCTGCCGCTGTGCTCTTTTGCCGGGTCTGTGCCCTACCCCGCGGTGAGCGCAACGAAAAATGCGTTCTATCTGACAGGGCCTTTAGTGGGTAGCGTCCATAATTTACTCCAAACGACATCATTTAGTACATTTTTAGAGTCTAAGCAGTGCTATATCCTTTTCCCTGCAAGCACGCGGAAGTGCGTTTGTGACACTACAGAAGCCTCGGCATTTAGAGCCTACTCTGCCGATAATACAAGCGTAACAGAAGAAATTGGCTGTTTACATTGTGGTAAGAGTGCCAGAGCTGCAGACAAACTGGGACAAACACTGGAGGGGTTGGATAATGATTTAAAAGAAAGAAAGAAAGAAAGAAAGAAAGAAAGAAAGAAAGAAAGAAAGAAAGAAAGAAAGAAAGAAAGAAAGAAAGAAAGAAAGAAAGAAAGAAAGAAAGAAAGAACACGCAATCTCGTCTGCCGCCCATCTGCGGCCCATCATTCTTTGGGTGTACTATTCCTTTAAAAATTCACTGCTGTCCATTTATGATGCCTCCTGCTGTTTCTGACACGCCTTCTCCACTCATCACCACACTCTCATGCTCTGGTGGGGCGGAGCTAGGGGGAGGAGCTTCGTGGCATTGGAGGTGCTATGTAGTAGCAGCCGTTTTGGCAGCCATGTTGGTTTCCACAGGAGATTCAGGGATTACTCAAATATGAATGAACCAAAGTAACCCCAGGCCATGTTTTATGGGGAGAAAATGACATAAAATAAAAAGCTCAAAAAAGTCAATTTAGCCTGTTATCTACCCTACGCCGAGCTCACTTTGACCCCAGCGCCTGATAGTCACACTAAAACACATGTCATGTTCACAAAAATAATGAAAATAATGAAATAAACAACCTATCCATGGCTCACCCATGCACGTAAAATTTGATCTGGCATTTTTTTATGATAAACATGGGGACCCGACTGAGATGACTGCGGCAGGTTGCCAACGTAGCAACAATCTAGTTAATTAAAAGCTGAAATATATTTAGGGACCTGAATAAAACGCAGTAACGGGCAGATCCTGCTGTTTCTGTTCACCTGATAGCAGATGCAGTTTCCTCTCTGTTCTGGTCTGTTCTGCTGATTTGTTACTTTTTAATTACTAAATCCTAAAGTTTTTACTCCTTTTTATCATGAATGTATGTTTTTATTAAGCTACATTATTTTTTTTAGATAATTACTGGTTAAGATTATTGTGTAAAGATATACTGCTGCTAAAAGCTGTTTAGTGTTTGTCATGCAAGGCAAGTTTACTTGTACAGCACATTTCATGCAGGACAATTTAAAGTGCTTTACATACATTAGAAGCAATATGGCGTCGGCTGAAGAAAAAAAACTTTATAAAGAATTTTTTTTTAATTTGAAAAATTTTAAATAAAATAAGAAAATACAAAAAATAGAATGAATTAACTATTGTTAATTCATTGTTAATAAAGTTTTACAACCTTGATGTAAAACTGCAGTTTCATCAGGCGTACCTGCACAGGCGAAGCACCGTGGCTGCCTTTGCTACTATCCGCGGTGCTTCGCCTGTGATTTGCCTGTACTTCAATATAGTTCCCCTATTGAATGCGCCTAGTCAGTCCTTTGTTGTGAAGTCGGCTTGTCATTTGTACTTGATCAGAGTATGTGGGTTACATGATTGGAAAAAATCTTGACTTAATTAGTTCACTTTTGCCAAGTGGTGCTAGTTGGAAACGCCAGATTACAGCAACTACGCTAAGCTAAGCTAAAGTCAGTGCTGTCAGATTCAGAGAGTGACTGGGTCGGCTAGAAAACGCTTTTGCCCACTTGTCCAACTCAGGGGACTGCGGGAGGAGGCTCAGTTTCACCCAGGGGTGGCATATGCCTTTAATAGAATATATTTGTCTTTTTTTTTTTCCATTACGTTTCCATTGACGAAAAATCAAACCGTGACTTGTGTACTGAGATACATACAGAACTGTGAATTTTGTGTACTGTGACTGCCCTATTACATAAATTTGTGTTTTCTTCGAGTCTTGTCACGCTCCGGGGGTTGCCATTGTTCTTTGATTCAGTACGGAAATGATGACATACTGTAAAGCTTTCTGGTGGACCTTCTCTGGCCCTTCCTCAGCAAGTCAGCATCTAAAACCCCTCGCTCTGATGGGCTAGATTCATACCCACTACCCATCGTTATATCCACTACCCCTACATGCAAAGAGCAACTGGGACACCACTACCCTCACGGGAACACAAAAAATTTAGAGCAAGGGGTTGTATTGAAACGAGCCCTCTCTCTCTTTCTTTTCCTTCTTTCCTCCAGTGATGTGGTTTGGTTCAGCTGCAGGGGGGAAGTGAGGGGCAGCAATCCAGGCAGCAGCGTGCAGGTAAATGAGGTGCAGCTGCATCACGTTGCTGATCACCTGCTGTTATGAGGTAGAGGACATGTCACAGAGCCAGGAGAGGCTCTGCAGAAGCCTGTAAGGCAGCTCAAGGCCATGTGAACCCTACCAATAAACATTTTAAACCACATGCTGTGTCTGTGCTGGATGCCAGGGAACCCCTAACTGTAGCGCAACTGCTACACATCCAATAACATCCTCTTGTGTACATTTGATGAGTAAAGTGTATGATTGTCCAGTTGCTGCTGTGTGATTAGTGCTATAAAGTGAAATGCTGCAATAAAGTAAAGCAGCATCTGGGGGAAAAACAAAAAAAAAAAAATTGTGAAGCGCTATCTCTGACTCCCAGAATGCTGCTGGGCAACAATGGCTTCAGGAACATACAGAATAATATAAATAGCACATATCTCAACTATGATTTCTCCTTTTTCATGTACAGTTTTTTCTCGAGTTGCACAACAGTCACAACAGATTAACATTTGCACAGCACTTAGTGGATTTCTCCAAACAATCAGAAACTGCAGAACCAAGTGGATAACCTGCTAAAGATAGTTGATTCCTCCAAGTTTTTATGTCAATGAGTCTGTCAGAGCATCAGAGGAAAAGTCTTTTTGCGATTGCACACAAACAAAGAATTAAAACAGCTTTGTTGTGTTTTAGTTGTGACAGTCTGATCTGTGTTTTTGAATAACAAAAAGTTTAATCTTGGAGACATACTACCTGAAAATGCCCAAGACAGCACTACACTGGATACAACACAGAGTACACAGCCAGTTGAAAACTACAGTAAAGTTACACATTTCTGTTTTTAGAGGGAAATGAATAATGACACAGAATATGTTTGTTTCACATTTTTACTTCATAGGCTCTTTGCCATCTTACAGTAATTTGTTCACAATATTATACAAAAAAATACACTTCAGTCACTTTTATACAACCTCAAGTGTCAACTCTTGACTAGAGTTGTACACAACTATGCAGTATATCATATTACTAGTAACTGAACATACTAAATAACTTGTGCATCAACAGCTTCATGTCTGTCTGAACACACATTCATCCTCATTAAACCAGGTATCATCCATCGTGATGCAGGGAGGAAAGTGTCTTCTTGCGTGAGGAATCCACCCTCTGCAGGACTCTGCAGTGATCTTATTGCATCCTGAATACATGACTGCAAGCAGATAACACTGGTCATACACACCTCCCAGTCCTCCCAGCTGAGGATCAGCTGTGACCAACTGTTCAATTTACAAGGTTTTACAGTTAAAAAACAAAACCTAAAAAGTTTTTAAACCATAAAATTTAACCAAAAATTGACATTTGACAGATTTTGATAACTAGTTTAATTGTTTTGTACATAATGACTCAAGCAATGAAATGAAGACGATGGGCACTTACTGTTCTGCAGATGTAAGTAGGGCTGGACGATATGACAAAAAAAAGTTAGCAGTATATTTTCTATACAGTCCGATCTTGATTTTTTTCTCCATTTTTCTAATACAGACAGTTTTAAAGCATCTGTCCTGAAAATTGTACAGATGCTCTATAGAGGTTGAGGAGTTGTCATCACAGCGTATCGCCCCTCCAAACCGGCGTTCCGCCATGTTTGTTCACTTGCTGAGAGCTACGTTGGTCGTGAGTTGAGATGCTGGATTATAATTTTGAGTGAAGGACTGTTCCAGCTCTTCGCACAATCAAGATGATAAAAAAGACTAAAAAAGGGCAGGTTACAGTTTTTCCCCACAAAAAATCAAGTATTTTAAATTGCTGACAGGACGGGGGGCGCCGAATGGCTGACAGCTGCAGTCTGAAGGAAAGAGATTACTTTCAGCAACATAAAGCATGCTGTGTGTTCTCTAGTGATCCCTTTGTGACTGATAATTGTGGTATTTTTCAAAAACTACTCCCCAGTGATGCTGTCCTTGCAGATAGGGGTGAGGAATCAATCAGCACGATGTGCACCACTATGAAGACAAACGGCCGTGCACAGCTGGGAGCAGTCAGGTGGAACGTGTCATCCGTGTTTGCAGGAACAAGTAAACAATATTAGTTGTACCAGTGCACCTGTGAAGATGCTGCTTTGCTGTGAGAATGAACCGGACACTACGACCCTGAATAAGATCGTCCTTGCTTGCTGTGCATTTTCAAATTTATGCTAAAGTGTTGTTACCAAGACTAGCACTAGCACTGAAGCGACACCACTGATATCTGCCAGAGTCTGACAGCTTATTTTGGTCTTTCACAAATCAGACACACCTTCATCACTGTTTTCTATCTTGTAAATAAATGCTTGAAACCACGTTAAATATCGTCCTCCTTACATGTGTTTATTGACAGCTCACAAATGTTTTCTTAACAGCATAACAGTTAAGTGTGTAAAAGGCAAAATAACACTTCTCTAACATTAACAGAGCACGACTCTGCTTCGCTCAGAAATGTCACGTGACTCCTCAAGCTCTATACTGTAAAGAAACGATTAGTTGAGGGTTGGCGATATCACCAAGAAAGATATTGTAATATTTAAAAAAGAAATGTTGCAATAGCAGTTTCACATATAATATTGATGACAACACAAGAAGTCAAAGCCACAGTAAAATCTTTCCTCCGTTTACCCGACTTGACATGAGACGTACAGCAAAACAAAGTCTCTGCAAATTTTATTTAAACATCAATGCTTTTCCGGTTTGTTTGTTATTTTAATAGACACAACTTTTTGATACCTTGAATACGATACCCACTAATCTGCTTTCATCTGCCATGTTCCCTTGTTCACTCATTTAGTTGAGCCCCGATGCACTACGATGTCACGATGTTAGATTTTCTACCCATGTCAACGTCGATACAACAAGGGACCAGCAGCTGCACCATGTCCAGCACGAACTGCAGAGGAGTTTATAACTAACAGCTAACGTTCACGTTAGCAAGTGAGCTAGCTTACCGATCCAGAAGAAAAGTTGCCATTTCTGTGTTTTGGTGCCATGGAAAATGTTTAAGTGGGTGCATTTTAGTAGGGTTCACTTAAATGTACTCTAGTTTTTGTTCTTCTTAGGTCACTCCTCTTCTGAGATGGATAACAATATCTCCACAGCTCTGAAGCAGCTGCTTGACTTGTCGACTCCACCATTCTTCCCAGTGCCAGTCTAGCTGTGCTGAACATACTATTGCCACACAGAGATTGGGTCTGTCCCAAACCGCGCACTTGAGCACTTCAAACACTGTTTTTGAGTGTGTAGTGCACACATGGTGTCATTTAAGCGACAATTCAATGCACTGAAAGTACCAGGATGTTGCCCTAATAACGGCCTAAAATGAAGTGCAAAACGAAGGAGAAGGGTCTATCTGCGGGTCGCAAGACAGGGGCGTGTCGTAGAGTGGGCGTGTCATAGTGTGACGTTACTCGACGACACGCCCACCAGGCCAATGAGAGCACGGTAAAATCTAGCCCTACCCCTGACCCTTCCCCTTAACCTAACCAGACCCACCCACTATGCGACACACCCACTGTAGGACACGCCCACTATAGGACACGCCCACTGGGTTGCAAGCCCCAGATAGATACATTTCAAACGAAGCATACTACTCGCACTAAACGGACGCCATCTTGCTGACCTAGAGGAAGAGGCGGGACTTTCAAACTGCTTTCAGAGCTGAATAATGGCGGTGAATGAAGCGGTGGTGACCCCTGCTGCATCGGCAGTATTGTACTTGATTTAAGTAACGTTTCTGAAATGATTTAGACATAATTACTAATGTATATTGTGGCATGCTACCAAGCTGTTCACTCCCTGATGACAGTTATGATCAGGTCGTGTGTTTGAGGTCGCGGTCGTACCTGCTCAGTAGAGTTAGCTCACGTTAGCGGACAATGCTAGTCCGTCACTTCCTGTAAGTGCAGTGCTCTGTTTGGGTCAGCATTTAGCAACAATGTGCAAAACAGACGAAGTACACAGTGCGCACTACGCACTGAATTCCAGTGCAGTCGGCAAGTGTGCGGTTTGAGACATGGCTCATTGTATTTGGCAACTGGCAGTGGCGGCCTGTATTGGCTTGTAGGTGTTATAACAGCATTGTCAACCGTTAAAATTTATTTTATATTTAGGCTAAATATGATTTTTCAGGAAAATGCTGTAAGTCTACTTTCATCCTGCACCCCTCCAAACGCCTTGTGGAGGTTTATTTATTAATATATAGCTTTTAATAAAAACGTTCCATGTTCAACCTTTAATCAATTCGACGAGAAATTTTACTGATGTGAACAAATGACAAATTGTTGAGCAGTTTGAGCTAAAGTAGGCTAATTATACGGTGAGAAAAGCACCAAAGCAAAAGTAAGAAAAACTGCAACATACATTTAAAAAGTGAACAATAAAATAATTGCAAATAGACTAATATTTACTGCAAAATGTACACATTTGTGGTCATTTTTATTGTTTTATTATTGTTGTTGTTAAATAAAGAAAAGCTGACGTTATAAATGAGGCAGTCAAACATCAGTCTCCATCACAAAGTCGTTTCTCCTTTAAATTTTTTGGGATGGTTGATGCGGTCCAGTCCAGACCTGAGACGGAGGAGGAGAGAAACCAGTCTGACACAGCAGCTGATGTTCACATGCAGGCACGAGACTCGCGGGGTTAGACACGCGTGTTTTCACCATGCCATCAGGCAGACTGATGCAGAAACTCGGCTTCAAACTTCGTACAGGCAACAGCATGTTAGTGCTCTGACTGCAAACTGAAGCTTCGGGATTTCTCTGCAGGAACAGAAATAAAAACGCAGGTAAGCCGTTTTCATCTGCGCGCTGTTAATCTGCTAATGCAGCCGGGAGGGCTCTCCTTTCCTCCCCGCATCAATTTTACATGTGGGACGCTGCCTCGAGCTCTTTTCCAGGGATGAACTTCAGGTGTTTGTGTCAGATTACTCTGGCAGTCGTGATGTTTGTGTCGTGGACGGGCTGAAGGTGGCAGACAGCTGGAAACAGACGGAGCAGACGTGTCTTTCAGCACCAAGGACAGAGGAAACTGCGCAGTTTCAAGCCAGAAGCTCACTGTCGCGTCACCACCTCGAGCTCAACTGATCCTTCTTTGAATAAAACAGATTTTATATCACTTTATGTTGATTTGAATCTTTATAGCTTTTAAAATAACCAATGTTTATTTTTACATTTTAAAGAGAAAAGTCAAAGGCCTGGGCTCGTTATGCACAAACTCATAAAGCTGAGAAGAGGAAAAACAAATTCAGTGTGGGTGGATGATTGAATGCATCCAAGGTTTTATGTAAGATTTCCCCAGAAAACAAACAAATTCACCATGAAACGAAGTGCTGACATGATGTTTATGAATAACAAGCACATATCTGAGCAGCATCACCTCCTGGCACCTTTCATCTGTCATCTGACTCAGAAGATCAAATGTTTAAGGGTTTTTAATGTGAGTACAAAAATATTAGTGACATCTACCAGCACCAAAAAAGTTAATTTATCTTTATGTTGTGACTAAATAGTTTTTGGTCCCAGTTAGAGGATCCCAATATCTGTAGTTTACAACTACAACATGTCTAATTCTTCATAATTATTAGAGGCAGATATTCTTTGTTTTAAAATAACTTTCATTAGTTTTAGATGCATATTAAATGTTTGATTTGATGTGGCATGCAGCCCACGGCTCACAGGCTAAAACATAAAGTGGTAGAAATAATTTACTTGGTAAAATTTGGATCTATATCATAAAAAAGGGGGGGGGGGGGGGGGGGGGGTACATTTCTATCATGTTATAGATTAAATCCAAACCAAAATGAACCAAAACAACCTGCAGAAGCAGAAAGAGCAAAAATGGAGATTTAGTTTAGTTGTAACCAGATCAACCAAAAACAAACCACGATCTGAGCTGGTTTTTAAGGAAAACCTCAGTCTGCGGGGGAACTTCCATCATCCATCCAGCTGTGAATGAGTACCATTCTTTAAATGAGTCTTTATCTCATGCAGGCAAAATATTTCTGAAGTTGATTTTTTTTTTAACATAGTTTTTATTTCTCTAATTGATAATTGTGCATAATGATGGAATTTTTAGTCAGATAACATTTTATTTCTATACATGAACTTGACTTTTAGAAAACTTGGGATATAAAAGAAAATCTGTCAATGGTCAGTTGATTTGTCTTTGGATCTAGTCAGTGAATACTAAAACCTGTGCACCAACCTCCCCAGTTTCATTAAAACTAATATTATAAAAGGTTTAAACAGATAGATATAATTGTATTACATTACATTTAATTTGTAAAGTCTTACACTGATAATGCTTCACTGGCTCTTCACCATTTTTATGAAAAATGGAGTGACTTTTCTCATATTTCTCTGTTCAGGAATCTGGAAAACAGTCGTTCTCAAAATTATTCATACCTCATTATCAAGAAAAAAATTCAGTTGTCTGTGAAATAAGATGAAATTGACTAAAGTAATAATTAATAGAATTCTATAAAAATCATGACACTGATTCTAAATTGTGGTTTAAGAGAATTTTAAAAACAAACACATAAAAAAAAAAGAAGTAAACAAGCATGATGGGGCTCCGAAGCTAAAATTTTGTTGAGCAACACTTTGAGACAATCACTGCAATCAGGTGTTTTCTGTTATGTTTGAAAAGATTTCTGCACCTGCTGACAGGTATTTTAGTCCACAGTTCATGAGAAAGGTGCTCTAATGTGTCTGCGATAGTTTTGTTTATTTGTTTTTTTAATTATTATTTTTAACCACAATTCAAGGAATATTTTGTTTCACTAAATTATCATTTTGTAAATTTTCATTTATTATTAGTTTCTTTATTTTCTTATGATTTGAATTACTATTGTGTATTTGGACTTTTCTTTAATTGGAGGGTATGAATCGTTTTGAGGACGACTGTGTCTGATGCATGTTTAATCAATATTTACTAAAGTTGTGATTTTTAAGAAGATCGTTGAGGCTATTGCAGTTTTTTGTGATATCCACCTTATTTGCAGAGTCAGACTCATGATTAAGTCTGTTTTCTTTGACCTATTTGTACAGTATAACCTTCTCAGTATTAAGTGTCAGATGAATGAAGCTGAACCTGCTGATTCATTGACTAACTGTGACTATTTTACAGGTGCAGAAAATGGCAGCTGCAGACATCTTCCTCCTCACTTTGTGGTCTGGCATCCTCTTCAGCGCTGCTGTTTGCTGCCCTGAACTCTGCACCTGCTCAGACAAATACGGTCGGCACTTTGCTGAATGCTCCGACAGAAACCTGGTTGAAGTCCCAGATAATTTCCCCATCAATGTCACAACTGTGAGTCTCACTGTAAACAAGATCAGCTTCATACCACTGGGCACCTTTGACAATATCACTCAGGTGACGTCTTTGTGGATGGCCCACAATGAGATTGTGTCGATCGAACAAGGGAGCATTGTGCCTTTGAGTCATCTGCGCAACTTTGACATCAGCCATAACAGAATCGTTGATTTCCCTTGGGAAGATCTCCAGAACCTGACGTCCCTGCAGCTGCTGAAAATGAACCACAACGAGCTGACCAACCTGCCGAGAGACGCCTTCTACAATCTTAATGACCTGAGATCCATCCGACTCAACAATAACAAATTTGTAAGCCTGGCTGAGGGGACTTTTGATGGTTTGTTATCGCTGTCGCATTTGCAGATTCATAACAATCCTTTTGCGTGTACCTGCTCCTTGGACTGGTTGAGAGTCTGGATTTCAAAAGCCAGCATCTCAGTTTCGGATCAGAAGTCGATTACTTGTGCAAGTCCCAAGGAGCTTAAAGGAAAAGTGGTTGGCAACATGACTGAGTCAAAGTGCACAAGCCCAAATGTCACGATACGAATCGAGCCAAACATTCACGCCCCAAGTTTCTACGAGGACAGCACGCTGGTCTTGACATGCGAGTTTAAAGGAAACCCAAAGCCTCTGGTCATGTGGAGCATTCACAGCAAGACAGGTCGAAAAAAGGAGCTGGCTTTGTCATTTACAGAGGATGACTCAGCAGAATCTAACGAGGACTCCTCAATGTCTTACAACTCAGTTAAAGCCTTTAATAACGGGACTCTTGTTGTTTCCAAGCTTCAGAAGGAAGATGGCGGCACATACAGCTGCTCTGCCACGAATGAGTTTGGTAGAGCTGATGATTCAGTGTCGGTGGAGGTGGTGTCCACACCCAAACCAACACCCCCCAGACAAACGACCACTGCATTCACCTACACTAAAACAAACCCGTCTACACCCCAAACAACTGACAAACCATCTGTTTTGAATTCTGTGCACCTCCCTGATTTAAAGAGGAAAGACCTCCTGACCATCACGCCCACATTCCCTCCCACGGCTGTCATCAGTTCCAAGTCTTACGAGGACACCAGATATCTGCCACGTTCCAGCAAATGTGGCTTGACGGCCAACACAAAAAACATCTCTAGCCATGTGCTGAACAGAAGCCTGGACGACATAAAGCAATACACGTTTGACTTTGGGGTGATTGCGTTGGGGGTGTCGGAAACTGAAGTAACAGTGCGACTCAATCCTTTGCTCATACCCCGAGCCAGGACCGCCAACCGAGCTGCTGCCGACTCATCTGAGAGCTTCCAGACCGACAGCGATGAGCACATCGACCTCCCGGACGTCTTTGAAAAAGCCCATTCCAACGGCTTGTATCTGTGCGTCACCGCTGACAGCAGACACACCGCCGTGCAGTGGTCCAGGATCAAAGAGGGCACCAACACGTATCTGTTCAGCGGTTTACGACCTGGCACCAACTACTCCCTGTGTCTGACCTACAGAGGGGAGGACTGCGAAGTCCAGGTCCTGTTTGCCACCAGGAGGAGGGTTCCCAACCTGCTCATCATCATCTCAGTCAGCATCTGCCTCCTCACCGTGTCCACCGTGCCTCTGCTGGGGGCCACGTGCTTCCACCTGGTGTACAAATACCGCAGCAAGACCTACAAGCTGATCCTGAAGGCCAAAGACCAGTACCACCTGGAGAGGAACCTGGCTGCCAACTTGAGCCTGCACGCGCCTCACACCGATTCTCAGAGGAAGATTAATGGCAGCCAGCTGGACGAGGAAGACGGGGAGATGGAGAGCGCCGACGACGGGGAAAAGGAAGCAGATACAGAGGAAAGTGTGGTGACGGAGTCTTTTACGTTGTCTCAGTGCAGGGGGAATTTAGACGACTGCGAGATGGGGTCAGAGTACAGTGATAGATTACCTTTGGGAGCTGAAGCTGTTAATATTATAAGCAACTACAAATATCCAAATCTGTAATCTGCAGCTTTTTTTTCAGTCTTTTCTGTTAAAACTAAAATCTCTGATTTTCATTTGTGCCAATGGTCTAGTTTCTCTCCAGTCCTGCAGAACTCTGCTGTGCACTGATTTTCTAATGATCAATGGATCAATGTGCATGTAAACCACAACAGCTCCAGTCAGTGGCAGGATGGGTCTACTGATGATGAGTGGATATTTTACATGCTAACATTGTGCAGGGAGCTCAACTAGTTTTCAGTGACTTAAAATACAGTTAAATGGTTTCCAGAGATAAGCTCGGTGTTTGATGTTGAACAGATAAAAGCTATTAAGTATATCAAAGCAGCTGATGTTTGTGCTGCTTTTTCTGTCTTGAAAACCATTTTGCCTCTTTGAAAAACATGTTTTTAGGCAGTTACACAGCTTGGAGACCATTAGATTATGCCTGTCGCACACGAGAGCTTTCTGCTGAGCTAAAAGTCATTCGGGACCGTTTGCTGAGCTGATAGTCGCCGCGTGTGCCTTATTTTCAGCGAGTTTTCTACCTCAAAGGGCCTGAAGAGGTGAAAATCAAACACGTTTGATATTTTTTACTTTGCGAGGTGAAAAACTCAAGGCTCAACTTGAGCTGTCTGCTGAGGGTAGACACGTCCACAGATCACATGATTTCAAGATGGTAGCTTGCAGCAACATAGTCTGTTACATTTTAGAGGATAAACTGGTGGAAGACTATATCTGCTTATACCTGTATGATGTTTCGTCCGACTTCAAAAACATCCATCCAAATATCGGCTCTGTCTAAGTTTCATTCATTTTTCTTACATGACTTCTTCTTCTTTTGAATTTAATGGTGGTTGGTGAACTCAAAGGTGCATTACTGCCACCAACTGGTATGATTATACCATAGTAGGCATGTAACAATATAAAAATTTCATGTCACGGTTATTGTGACCAAAATTATCAGTTATCTATATTATCGTGGTACTGGTGAAATCTGTCAAAATGATATTGTAGAAAAGAACCAAAAATAATTTTCTTCACATTCAGAGCTCAAGACTTGATCTAGTCTGAAAGATTTCAGAAGAACTGGTCCAGAAAGGAAACTTTAACTGTTTCATTACCTGAGTAGAAATCACATGTTCATATCACAGCAACATTCTATATTAAATGTGGCAGAAACATTAAAATACAATAAATAAATAAAAAAGTTTCCTCCCAGCATCCTTAAAAAAGTCCAGAATACATCAAGACTTTAGACTTTGTCCTTTTAGATTGGAAAAATCTCCAGAGCTGCCCATGCGGTGCCTGTTTGCTGCTGCTTTTCATGGCTATGAGCAGCATCACTGTGAGTTTTTCAAAGTACAATAATTACGGTTTTACGATGATTAAAATCTGAAACGGTACTACTAATTGTCAGGGAATTATATCCCGATTTACCTTTTTATCGATTATTGCTACATCCCTATGCTACAGTACAGTACGTCACATACGATTTACTTAATTAAAAAGACAAAATGAATAGATAAAAATTAAATACGATAACACAATTCAGTCTCTAACAAAAAGATCCTCAAAACTTTTCTGCCTTCACTCATTGGATCTTTATGGCAAAATATCAGTCAAAGTCTTCTGATATGATGACAGAGGGCTGCCGACTTGAAATCATGTGATCTGCGGACGCGTTTGATTGGTCGCTAGATCTTCTGCCCTCAGCAGACAGCTCAAGTTGAGTGCACATGGTGAGTTTATCGTCTCGTGAGGCAAGAAATATCAAACATTTTTTATTTTCACCTCAAGGCCTCGTGAAACTCACCAAAAATCAGGCGCGCACGGCTACTATCTGCTGAGAAAACGGCCTCGGATGACTTTTAGCTCAGCAGAAAGCTCTTGTGTGCAGCAGGCATTAGTGCAAAAACTGGAGGCAGCACTTACCTGGCAAACAGCCAGTTAGCTAGTTTACTAAATGATGTGGTCTGATGGCTTTGCTATCTAATTTGCCACATTTTATGTGTCATTTCTAAGGATTTTATGCTTTTTTGTGCAACTTTATGACTCAAAACGAAATCAGTGAGCGTTGGAGGAAAAATTCTGGGCAGCTTCTCGACATTTGGCATAGAAATAAAGTGGCGTGTGTCCAGTGACTAAACATTCATTGTGCATCATTCTTAATTTAGCAATGAAAATAATAAGAGCATTAGAATTGTGCATACGGTCCACATGCAGTGATAGACAATCAATAGATGCATGTCCTTAAAATGGCAGTAAATGCAATAGTTTATTAGAAAACAGCAAGGATAATGAAAGGGTTAATTGTAGTCAAAGCTCCTTGCGTCTCATTAGTATTATTTGTTGTTGGGAGTTCTGACACATCACATTGTTGCTATAAAAGACGCCAAACAGCACTGAAAGGTGATTCCTTACAAACACGATGTACTCATAATGTTACAGGGTCTGCAAACTTTCTACTGTTTAGTTAAGTTTAGGCAACACTGAACTACATACAGTCCTCCTCAAAATGATTCATGCCCTCCAATTAAAGAAGGAAAATAAGCAGCTTTCAGTGAAATAAGAAGAAATTGTCAAAAGTAATAATGAATCAAATTTTTCAATGAAAATTGTGACACTGATTTTGAATTGTGGTTCAAAAAAAATATCAAAAACAAACAAACAAAAAATAAAACAAGTCAACAAGCATGATGGGGCTCTGAAGCTAAAATTTTGTTGAGCAACACTTTGAAGCAATCACTGCAATCAGGTGTTTTCTGTAATGTTCAAAAAGACTTCTACACCTGTTGACAGGTATGTAGGTGTTCATAGGAAAGGTGCTCTAATGCATCTAAGAAAGTTTTGTTCTGTTTTTTTTTATTATTATTTTCAACCACAATTCAAAAACAATAATTATTTCACTAAAGTATAATTTTTTAATTTTTTATTCATTATTAGTTTCTTTAGTTTCTTGTTATTTGAATAACTATTGTGAATTTGGCCTTTTCTTTAACTGGAGGATATGAATAATTTTGAGGACGACTGTAAATCCACATTTCTAGCTGCCGACCTCAGTAGCAGCAAGTGGGATCCAAATACGGAAGAAGAAAAAATTTTAAAATTACCATTTGTCTCTAAACAAAGATCTAGTGTTGGCTAAAATATGTGACATTAATCCAACACAACAGGTAATTTCTACCATTTTAAATTGTTAAAACTGATGCTCTCCACACCAGGGCTGATAGAATGACTGTGATGTTATCTGAGTGAGAACTGGCTGAAAATATCTGATTCAGGATCCTGGAAAATCATCAGTCGGGTCATGTTCTGTGGATTATACCCGACCAAAAAAAAAAAAGAAAAAAAAGTCTGATAAAAACATTTGTTCATACATGGAAAATTATGTGATGCTAAAAATTGGTAGATTGCAACATATTGGCAGGTTTTGTATGACAGCAGCATCATAACATGAAGATTATAAAGAAGTTATTAAACATCAACATCTGGCCAGAATCATACGTATATTAACTATAACCATGTTGCTACTCTTCCTAACCCTAGAAAAAAGTAATACATCGCAAGGAAAGCCACAAAAGTGAATGCTGAAAACAAGGTTATTATAGTTATCTAAAACCATAGACTGTATATAATTACTGGACGTAGCTTCCGGTCTCTTCTGAATAGAGAAATGTGAAGCCAGTTGGGCGTGTCTTACCGTCGCCATCTTGCCGTGTCACGTACGTCGTCACTCCAGGAAAATCCTAAAATGGGCACAGCGCGGCCGCGGGACAAATGATTGACAGCTGACGTACTGTGGGCTAAACGCTAACTGAGCTAACACGAAACTAAGAGGAGCTAACAAAGATAAGCCCCCTAAGCGGCATGGTTAAGGTAAGACATGCTTAGACTTGCAATTCGCTGACTAAACACCGCCGTTGTGCGACTCTGTAACAAACTGAGACCTTATTAAGAGCAAAGAAGGAGCTAACTAGGAGCCTCCGGTCGGCAGGCGGAGCTTCCGGTCTGTCATAAGGACACGCCCTTAATTATGTGTAATTTGAAGAATAAATAACATCTAAACGAATGAGTTATAAAAAAATTCACCCCCCTCACAGTTGACATGAAGGTAAACGTGACCTAATAAACCTAAAATGATTTTTTGAACCAGGCTGTAAACCTGTTTATTTCTGCTGTGAAGTCGGCGTTTTTAACATGGGAGTCTATGGGGATTTGCTCGCTCTTGGAGCCAGCCCCTAGCGGATGAAGGGAGGATTACACTAAATACAATGCGGAAGAGAGCTTCACTGTTCTGAGGCGGAGTTTGCCCCTTGTCTAAAACTAACGAAAAAACGAAAACTAAAATTGAAAAAACATTTTTGTTAACTGAAATAAAAATAAAAATGACAGTTTAAAAAAACAATAACTGAAACTGTATTGTGTCTTTAAAAAACTAACTAAAACTAACTAAAAGTATTGCAAAAACATCTTTAGTTTGCGTGTTTGTAAATTTGATTAATACATAAGCCATGTTGGTTGATATGAAATCTGTTCCTATTTAATTTGTTTACTTACCAGTTTTACTCTGAGTGATTTTTTTGATGATTTTGAATGTCACACCTGACAAATTTGTATAATTTGTGAAAAACAAAAACTCAAATTAGCACAGAAACTAATAAAAACTAAACTAAAACTAAGCATTTTCCCAAAAATCAAAACTAATAAAAATTAGCTAACCTGCTAAAAAAAAACAAAACAACTAAAACTAACTGAATTGAAAAACAAAAAGTCAAAATAAAAACTGAAACTAATAAAAAATCCAAAACTATTATAACCTTGGCTGAAAATATTGGGGGTGTCAATCTCTCATGTGAAAACCTGACCACTAATATATTTTATAAGGATATTACTCACAAGAGTCCATGTCCCTTTTATTGTGGCAATATCCTATGACAACCTGTAATAACTGGAAAGATAAAAGCTGCATGAAAGTAGGAAAAGTAATTGGGACGATATAGTAACTTTACGATCCATCCAGCCTACAGTATGTTACTCTATCCACCTTATTCCTGAGCCAGCGAATGTAAAAACAGTTATGAGATCAACTCCCTGTGAGATACTGGAAATAGCACTTAGCCATTGGCTCATAGTGTAAGTTGTTATTTCTGGTAGCGGATTATTTGAACATTTTAACAAGAGTATTCATAACATTTCTAAATAATTTGCCCCAGAAAAATGACCTTGCACAGCTCAGGAACATGTTGTGCTCTTTGTGGTTGTACTAACAACCAGAGGAAGGTAAATTTGTGGCTACAAGAGCGATGTGTAGAACATGTACCTCGGTCTAAGAGAGAGTGGCTGCAGGGCACTTTTGCTACTTAAAAAGATTTACATTTGCTTGTAAGTGTATAAGATTGTCTCCCACCTCTTTTAAACCAACCTTATTAGGTACTGATAAGCCCCAGAGCTTTAATATTGTTCATTACTTCACAGTCAGATGCAACAGAACTAAGACAGTAGCTAAAAATGCTACTGCGTGTTATTTTTTGCCCTTCTGTTGCATGAGGAAAGGGGATTGTAACATTGTCCTGTCTGAGCTGTGACAGCTGATGTTCCCACAAAGTTTATCTAAAAAGCTTCTATAAACTGGAGTCGCGCAAACATCTGGCATGTAAATGAACGCCGGTTCCGTTCAAAGCGGAAGCCAGTCATATATTTCAGGCAAGGGCTCATGGGGGCGGGAAAGAAGGTGGATAAAAAGAAAGGAAACAGGCAAATTTTAACCTCCCAAATTATACAGTAAATGGGGGCAAGGCCATTACACCATTCCTCCAGTCTGACATGGGGCCCCAGTTGTCAAAATTGCAACAATCAAATTTCTGCCAAACGTCTCATCATTCCAACAATTAGGGTTAGGGTGGGGGTATGTTGAATTGCAATATTTTGGAAAGTCGGAATGACAGCATGTAACCCAGTAAACATGGAGCCTCAGTGTTGCGCAACACATTTAGTGGTCATTATTTTTACACTATACTATACTTAACAGACTCACCTTTCCAAACATGAAGGACCATTTATGGTAGCTATAATAAGTTCACATTTAGTTTATCTTAACTTTTTTCATGTCATTAATGCAAATCCATGCAGGAATATTATTTAGGAAATATATATTTGAAAAAAGTTGCCAACAAACTGTAGATGTCAGCAACCACTATTAGACATAAACAGGCTCTTGTAATGAACACTTGTGTCTCATTTAAAATGTGTGAAGTGGAAAATATCAACAATAAGCTGAAGCAGCAAGAAGAAGCTACTCGTAAATCTGTGCTGTGGCATTAGAAGTGTGGTAGCTTAAAAACAAAGAAGCTTTAATCTCACCTATGAGAGTTTAAATGTTTAAAACATTGTTTTTAAAAAAAGAGACCAAATCTTTGTGTCCTGGAGATATGAGCTATGTGTGCTACTGTGAACTTTCCTGTGAATATTTAGTAACCCTGCTGTGGTGGTAAAACGTGTCCAGGTACTTCAGTAGCGTCCACTAAGTCCACTCCACATGTCTGGTGTCCATCGTACGGTATTTCCCACAGTGGGCTGCTGTGTTCGAGGACTTGCATGCTGCCTGTTGTTGAGTCGCAGTATGTCGTGTCTTCAATATTCCAAATGTGAATAACACTGATGCATTTTTCTGTTTTATACTGCTGTTATAGCTAAAGTTGTATGTTTCTACCAAAGTGTCTCAATAACTCTCCTGATCTCACATCCCTCAATAAAGTTGAAACAAATGAAAAACTGATCATTGTTCAGCTCTATTATTTGGAATATTTTAACATTTGGGTCATCTACAAATGATATATTTGTAGAACAAAAATATATGACTTTCATCAAATGCTAGTTGTTCTTTTTCAAGGCCTTTCACTGTAAAAATTTAATTGTGATACAAATATATGAAATACTAACAAACCCTTTAACATTTATAGTTCTGCGCATCGAGGGATCTCAGAAAAATAGTCCCAGTGTCATAAGATTTTTCTCTGTTACGGGCCTTTTCCACTGCACATTTTCGTAACCCTTCCACGCGGCACGGCACGCTTTATTTGTGTTTCCTCTGAGAAAACCCGTTACGACCGCTTACGATTTTTCGCACCCGTTTCAGAGCTAGCTCTAACCGTGCTGAGCTTTCACAAAAAGTGACGTAACTGACGGCTCTCCACTGATTGGTCAAAGGAAATTGTGCAACGGGTCATACGTGTTCACCCTCTAAAAATATCTGTCTCTGTTTTCAGTGACTACAAGCCACAGAGAAAACAACAACAACAATAACACCTCAATATCATCCAATGCCTCCATTGTTTTTACTTTACTGATCACCGCGTGGCACAACAGTGATGTCACAGCAATCTTGACCACGCCTACTATGCCCACTTCCAGGTGGTAGACTACGGCTTCTTCAGTGTGGAAACAAAAACCGTCCTGGTCCTCTTTAGCGTGGTGCTGTACTGTGTCGTGTGCAGCTACAATGGGAAAGGCCCATTAGTCCCCCTGAGTGAATTGCAATGAAACACCTTAATGCTCTTTTGTGAGCATTAAGGTCTTTAAAGGATAACTTTCTTTTTTCTTTTCAACCTGGACCTTATTTCTAGGAGATTGTACGTGCATTTATTCACCGGAAGCATTTTTGCATCACTTTGATTCCTTTGAAAGATATTATGCTGAGTCACCCTTCGGTGTGCATCCAGTCTAATGGTGGAGACGGACCAGTCGCTATATAAGAGATTATCTGCAGAAAAAGCTCCCTGATTTCATCAATACTTTTAGTAGAATGAATGAAAGAATGAGTACTGTTGTCCTGTGAGTTCAGAGTTTCGCGAATTGTGTTTTTGTTATTGTCTGGGTAGCGAGCTGCTGTTCTCAGCTGTATCTGCGGCCCCGAAAAGTGTGTTGAACACCCTGATAACTAATGGAAAGCTAAATCTGGACTCACAGGACAATAGTTCATTCATTCATTCTCCTTAAAGCATAAGTGAAAATCAAGTAGTTCTACTGCAGATAATGCCTTATGTGGCAGTTGACAGTCCTGTCACTATGCCTCCAAGTGTTCATGTTCCCTGGCTACTTGGCCAAGGGGATGTCCCTTTGGCTGACTGGTTAGCCCGCATGACTCTCACCCAGGAGTCTGGGGATCAAATCCCACCTGGGCCCTCCTTCGTCCTGCCACAATCTGGCACTTGCAAGTAGGGATCCATGTAGCACTAGGGGTGGGTCCATGGATTCTGGATGGGTGGCAGCCTACGTGGAGCACGAGGATGTGCTTGTGAAAAGAGGGGGAGAAATGTGGCAGTTGACAGTCCTGTCACTATGCCTCTGAGTGTTCATGTTCCCTGGCTACTTGGCCAAGAGGATGTCCCTTTGGCTGACTGGTTAGCGCACATGACTCTCACCCAGGAGTCTGGGGATTGAATCCCGCCTGGGCCCTCCTTTGTCCTGCCACACTTATATTGTGGCTGCCCCATCACCACTGGATGTACACCGAAGGGTGAGTCAACCTAATATCTTCCGAAGGACTCAAAGTGATGCAGAATTTTTACTGGTGATTAAATGCAGGTATATACAGTACTCCTAGAAATAAAGTCCAGGTTAAAAGAAAAGAAACTTATCCTTTAACCCTTATTGGCCAAAAAGCAATATTTATCCCTTTAACAGATGGCTCTACCGTTTGGCAGAGCAAATTTTTCAGTGACAATAACAAATTTAAATAAATAGTGAATGTGCCTGAGCCATCTTTACTGCTTGGTTTGGGTATTTAATGTCAAATGTGTTTGTTTGAAAATCACTCTTTCAAATGTTGACCATTTTTGGATTAGATTTATATTGCGCTTTTTTTCTTGCAGGGCACTCAAAGCGCTCACAGTAGATCCATTATTCATTCACACCTCATTCATACTTGTGATGGTAAGCTAAGGCCACAGCTGCCCTGGGGCAGACTGACGGAAGTGTGGCAGCTATTTTGCACCTACGGCCCCTCCGACCACCACCGCAACATTCACACACATTCATACACCAGTGAGGTCCTCACTGGAGACAAGGAGAGTTGAGTATCTTCCCCAAGGACACAATGACAGTTGGCTGGGGGGTCGGGATTCAAACCGCCGATCCTTCAATCATTGGCCAACCTGCTCTACCACCTGAGCCACTGTATTATTAATTGTTCAATTCAATTCACGTCATTCACCTACAAAACAACGTCATCTCGGTCGCTTCACTGACAGATCAGACACAGCTAATTCTTACTGGTCTAGTTAAGGCAACAGATCGGATTAAATCTATACTTGATCCGGTCCAATCCCCCATCCTGAACAAGCACGTACGTAGTAGTGGGCGACAGTGGGAAGGAAAACACTCTTAACAGGGGAAAAAAAAAAAAACTGCATAAAAATTAGAAGAAACTTTTTGTTCTGAGCATTTACTGCTGTAGGAATGTTTTTATTTTAGAAATAAGTAACAAAGTTTTAAAGACTTGTAATAAATCACAATAACTGATCTCTGAGCTGAAAATACACACCACTGTGCTGTTTTATCATTTATTATAGTTAGTTATGTCTCACAGCCCTATGGACCCTTATAAAGGATGGTGAAACAGATGCCTCAAAAACTGGAGCTTAAATTTTAAAACCTGATCAAATCAAATTTGTCCATTTAGGTGAAAAACAGCACACTGATTATTTCACAGTCAATGAGTTTATGAGATGAAAGTCAAATATCACATTTTAGAAAAACTGTTTGCATTTCATTGAAGTATCAGGGAGGAAATCATTATAATCCATGTATGAGGTGATGTCTGTATTTATTTTCATGATTCGTGATTATTATTACAAAATGGAAATGCAGGAGTCTGAATGTGGATAATTTTTTAACAGAAGATGAAGATAACTAAAATCTACTTGCAGCACAGCAGCCAGAGCTCATAATGTTTGTTTTACATGTTTAAAACACACACATTTTTCCATCCACTCCGTTGAAAACATCCACTGAAGCTACAACACTGTGGAACAGGAGAATCAGCATGTGCTGACATTGGGATCTTTAACCTGAGGCAAAAATAAACCACGGCGCCTCATTGACCTCTTATCCGATGCTGACATTGATCGGCACCGTCAGTCCGTCCTCTGCCGAGTCAACATGGAGCACTGAAAGCTTTCCAGAGAAAAAGGTTGTGTAGAGCGTCATGAAATGAAGCTAAAATGTCGTCCAGCAGCTGAATGCTTTTTATACAGTCATGTAAGACAGGAAGTACGAAGGTTTTGTTCTAAGGTTTCACATGGGAGAAAATGAGAAGCCAGCATATTATGGGTTAAAGTTGACAAAACTGTCTGAGTGACCTGTGAGGGACGTGTCTATAACAAGGCAGCATGGTGGGAAACAGTGAAAGTGTCAGAAGGAGACAGTTAATGCTGTTACGGTAAACAGCTGATATATGACAAACCCAAGTTAAGCTCGAAACATGGACAACTTTGGAGGCTACCTGGTTGAAATGAGTGGGTTATTATGGGTTGTTTTTGACCCAGGAGTTTTTAGTGTGTGTGATTGGTTAAGACACAGGGAGTATTATTTTACAGAGGAAGAGAAGAAAAGGATCTGATATATCTACAGAAAAGTAAATCAGGTCTTGGTGTTTCTCAACAATCGGATTGCAACAGTTTAACTGTCCCAGCTTTAACAATGCTTGTTATCTAAATATCCTTGATTCTATAAATAAATCTGGACGAATGATGAACCCCGTCTGGTCTGCAGCTTTCTGCTGGGAGGCTTGTTGGAGAGACAGACTCAGGTCTGGTTCATATTTAAAGACATACAATGTAACTTTTAGACCTTAAAAATATGCGTTTCCCACTTGTTTTGATGGCACACTAACATTCATGATGTGCATTTTTTAACCATCACTGCCCAGAGGCGTCCCGGGGCTCAGAAACTGCAGGATGTAAGATTCCCATCCGGGACGCGACTGTGTCGTTGCAGTTGCAATTGGTTGCAGCACCGTGTCGCTTACTGTCAACCGGATGTGAACCAGACATGAACACAGCGGGTGTTTTCAATGCGCATCATGTCGGATTTGGTAAAGAAATGCAAGGAAACATTACCGGAGGAAAAGAAAGTGAGGAAGAGACAGAACAAGAGCCAAGATAAGACTTTTACTGGCTGGAGTGAGCTCAGTACAGGTACGATGCAAGATGGATGCTAGTTGGCTCTTACCAAGTCGTAAATGGTGTAAATATGACTTTAAATCAAGCTGCAACCTCCAGCAGAGAAAAGCAATGCATACCCCTCATCCACTAGAGGCTGGCTGCAAAAGGGAGTCCCATGCTAAAAAGGCCAAATACACAGTAGAAATAAACATGTTTACAACCTGGTTCAAAACATCATTTTAGGTTTAATAGGTCAAGTTAACCTTCATGTCAACTGTGAGAGGGTTATTTTTTATATCTCATCCGTTTAGAGATTATTCAGTCTTGAAATTACACATAATTTGGGGCATGTCATTTGTTTTTTTGTGGGGAGGGGGTCATTTTGATTGACAGGCGGCAGACCGGCTGCTGGCCTGCTGGTTTGTGGCTAGTGGCTAGTGGCTAGTGGCTAGGTCCCTGCTTGCTTCCAGAAAGGCCCCAGCCTGTAGCAGTAAATCAGTTTTAGCTAACAGAGAGGCCGAGCATGCCTTACCTTTAGCCCACCTATCTTCGTTAGCTCCTGTTAGCTCAGTTAGCTCAAAGTATGTTAGCTGTCAATCATTTGCTCCGATTGCTCACAGCCCCCCTCTCTTTGCACATTTTTGAGATATTCAGGAGTGACAACACACACTAAGACGGTGACAGTGGGAATTGCCCAACAAGCTTCATTTTAGCTCTTTAGAAACTAGTGGGTCACATCCATCTTTGTTATATTCTGTCTATACTTTAAATGTAAAACAATACAATGCTTTGTTCATTTTTATTCATCAAAAACTGATGCAAAATACAGAAACAGTTTGTAGAAACACTAAATCACCCTCCCTGCTGGCAACACTATATAAGTATTCTGAGCCTCTAACTCTTTTAGATGGTACACCGACATTCATCATGGTCATTCCTGCAGCTTTCCAAGGCAAAGAGACAGCGTTTCCCAGCTTTTTTCAAGCCCAGGTCCTGATGTAAAAGCTGCGTTTTCCTTTATGACACCACAACAAACACCAGCAACTGCACATCAACGCATGTTGGATGTGCACCGCAGCTGATTCAGCAAAGAAACTCAAGAGGAAACCATGAAAAGAAAGAAAGTGATTTGTTAGGAGGTGGCACTAAAGTATGGAAAATCTGCCAAAGTTCAGTGGTGCTGTTTTAAGTAACAGCCAAGTGACTATTCATCCACAGATGTGAGCACAGGTGTGGAGGATTCAGACATCTATTATCATGCCAAAGAGGAAAAACATCAGCGTTGATCCGAGAGGAGCAACTCTACTTTTCATCAATCTAAGTCTGTCATTCTACAAAAATAAAATTACATTTACTACATCTTTACATGCCAACATGTTCACCCAAAGTCCAACCCAGCAGTGCTAAGAGGATTTCTTTTTTTTAAATGTTGAAGTTAATGCAGTAGCAATACATTTAGAAGAATGAACTTGTTTGCCTGTTCTTCCAGTTGGTTAAGATCCCCAAAGTTAGATGTGAAAAAACAAGACTTTTAGAATGATGTTCTTCAGATAAACCAAAGTGGAGATTTCATTGTAATGCACCGCTGCAAATTTGGAGAAAACCAAACACAGGATATCAACACAAACAGCTCAAACCTTCGATAAAGCCTCTGCAGTTGCAGAACCTGCAGTTGTTGAATGGACCATGAACTCTTCTGCCGTCTGTCTGACAGTTAAATTTGGCTGAATCTGGGTCATGTAACAAGACACACAGCAGCATCAGCAGAATGGCTGAAAAAGGAAAGCAATGAAGGTGTTGCTATGACAAAATCAAAGAGCACAGCAGACCCCAACCTGATAAATATGCTTTGATGAGACATCAAGAGAGCTGTGCATGAGCTAATGTCTGGAAAGTCAATAAATAAAATGAGGTCAGTGAATATTCCTTCACTGTGATATGAGAGGCTGACAGAGTAGCACAGAAACCAAGTAACTTCTCAATTTTGCTGTAAAAGGTGGTTGTACAAGCTATTATATCACAGTGTGGTCTTAGTTTATCACTCACTGCTTCTGCCTTTTAGTTTAGGTCTTGAATAATAATAACATGATGAAATATGAAAATTTAAGACCCTGTAAGGCCACGATGATTTTTTAAAAATCAAATTTATTTCTGAATGTCCTGAAATTAAACTGTAGAAGTGAAAGTGTGAGGATTTCTGTACATAACATGATTGTATGTCTTTCAGAGCTTCAAAGATCTGGTGTCATTAGAAGATCTTGTTAAATGTAAGAGCTTTTTTGGACTGATTGGTTCGGGATTGCAGGGAAAACCCAAACTAGTTGTAACGAAGGACATAGCAGGTAACGTCCTCTGTCATGCACCGGCGTTGCAGTTAAAAAGCATGGTACTGGATTGGTGTCAAGACTTCATCCATTTATATACAGATAAGCAAGTTAAGTTTGTCACACAATTTCGACTTAAAAACGGAGTTATGGAGTTCTACAGTAATGTTGGAATTAAATGTTATGGCTTTTAGCACACTGAACCCGCTCAAAACACTTTGTAATATATTTCCACCTTCAAGGATTTCATTCAGTTTTATCTTGGCTTGCTGGAGCCTCGGAGGCCTGGACTGGCTCTGCAGCCGTCTTTCCAGATTCCTTCCTGCTGCCTTTCTTGGAGCTACGGTTGGGGGTGCCGTTCAGGACGCTGTCAGAGCTCTGCAGGGTCTGGAAGTGCTTCCTGGAGCCCAGCAAGGACGGGTTGTTCACCAGCGTGTACAACAGCTGCCACCGAGAGCGAATCCTCCGACTACTGGTTGCCTTGCTGGGCCTGTTTTCCTGAATCCCTGAAACAAAGAGGAGAAAAACACGACAGTTTTCTGTTGTAGTTATTCAGATAAAATATATTCCAACACTTCCCGGTACTAATAAATGAGATGACTGGGTTGGGTTAATCCTTGAAGCTGACCACTAAAGAAATTATTTAGCATTTCATACAATCCTGACTTCTAGTCTTAGGCCCAGTCCCAATTCACTTTTCCCCCCCTACCCCTTGGCCCTTGTCAGTTTAAACGAGGCTACGAGGGGTAGAGCTGAAAGTCAATCCCTACAAATTGGGACACCCATTTAACAATCACATACGTCATAAGTGATCCCGTCGGCTTGTGGATGAATGCTGAGCTGTCATCACAAATCTTGAGAAATCAAGCCGTCTACAGCTGTGGATTAATGTTAACAAGCAAATTTGATTTGTGTGTGACATCCCTGCTTGTGTTATATCCCACGAAGAACCTCCATGTAAATGAAGAGCAGCGATGTTGCCGAGTTTTTTTGATCATCTATCACTGTAGATTATCAAGGCTTCCTACAGAGCACCGCTGGTTTTCAGCCTGGTAGCGTTTATGTAACAGAAGCATAGTATAAGCGATTTTTTTTTCCATGTGCATTTCACAAAGAAAATGACCGTTAAACATTTAAACACTGTTAAATTAGACAATGCAATGGTTTTCATACTTTTTAAACTTCATCTATGGAGAAAATATTTACATTTGTGGGGTTATTTGGACTCGGGAGGAGCCGTCTTGCCAGTGATTGTCATACCCCTTTGTTGTACTGTAAGTGTGCATCGGAAAACCCTTTGTTTAAACGGCTATATACCCCTACCACTTACCCCTACCCCTCGGTCCTAACAGGAATTGGGACACCTCTACCTCTACATGTGAACACGCAAAACGAAGGGGAAGGGGGAAAATGGGATTGGGCCTTTAAGTAGCACTATATAACCTTCTGGCCTTAAAATGTGTGTTTCTGACTCATTTTGATGGCATGGTGACATCTGTTTTGTACATTCCTGGAGTTGTTGTTGCCCAGCAGCATCCTGAAGCTGAGAAACTCCACTTCACAAGATTTTTTTCCATCCTGGACCAGAACATCTGTGTTTTGCTTTGTGGCATCATGTCACACTCCAGCAAATAGATATCGCCTTACTGTGCTACATATGTGTGAGAATATGTGTGTGTTTGGACCTTCTTCTGCTTCTCTCATTTTCTGTCCAGCTCTGCCGCCTTCGATCATCATGTCCTGCAGCAGCCCACAGAAAGCCTTCAGCACCGGGTGCGACTGGCTGACCTCCACCTTCAGGAAGTTGGTGTAGTAGCTGTAAGCTGGATGGGATCAAAGGACACTGAGAGCAGGTGCACTTATACACACTTTGATAATGACATTTTTACTCTAAATCTGATAGTTAATGTTCATCAGGACAGTGCAGAGGCCTTTGGAGGGGCAGGTGCTCAAAGTTAAAAAGGGGCACATGGAGCACAAAAACGTCAAACAGAAACTGACCTTACAATTTAAGATGAATTGCAACAGCCAATATTCATGAAGACAGAATCATGGACAAACGACATACCAAATCATTGCCCACACCACGTCTTTGTTAGGAGGCGGTGCAAAGCAAAAGTAATCCATGTTTTACCTGATGAATGTTGAATATGAATACGTTGAACACATGTAGGTGGTTGCTGGTTGCTGGTGGGCTCAACTGATCTGATTTCATTACTCAGATACAAGAAACAAGTCAATCTGGAAACGAGGCACAGCTTGCTGGAGGATGTAATCTGGGTGGGTAACGGGTACAAGGATGCTGTAATCTATATTTCTTACACCTAATAAACCCACCATACTGTGTTTTCCAGGCTATAAGTTGCACTTTTATTAATGGTTTGGCTGGTTCTGCAACTTGTATGTCAAAATATATATAATTTAACGTGTTTTTACATGTGACCAAGGAAACATTACCATCTACAGCCACAAGAGCGCGCTCTACGCTTGTGACAACTACATGCTGCTCCGAGAAAGAAAATCCCAAAATGGCCTTATTTCAGCAAGAGGAGTTCATTTTGGAGATCTGGCTGCACTGTCTGTGTGCTAGAACAAATCCTCAAAAAAAAAAAAAAAACATGTTTATACTTATTTATGATGTTTATGATCACTTACAGGCATTAATTTTGGAATCAAAATCATCAGGGAAGTTTTACCAAAGTCACATAGTTTATATGCTTACACATATGTGACCTCTGATTCTCACTGTAAATTCCCAACTGTGAGGCTCAGCTAATGTCTCATATAAGAAGGCAACCCTCTGCACGTGCTTCATCTTCATGTTGCCTTTTATCATCAACCCATCCATGGAGCTCACAACTAAAAGCTTAGCACAGTATTCATCAATGTCACAGGACTGCATTGTTGTCCGGAAACTGGTCTTACTGTACCTGGATCATAGGTCTCTGCAGTGCGGTGGAGCAGGCTGATGTCGATACGGCCGAGATGGATGATGTTGTACAGAGCCGTAATCACCATTCTCCATATTCCAACGATCAGTCCCACCACAATGTTGACTACAAACAGCAGGTATGTCAGGAGGAACAAACTCTCCCTGAAAGACCCCATGAAGTTTTTCAGAAAACAGAAGAACAAGTTGGAAACCATTTGAAACATTCAAATCTGAAGCTTGAACTGTTTTAATCTATTAAACAGGCCACAAAAATCTGATTGTGGTTATTCCAACAAAGAAACTGGAACAAACCAACATACCTGTTATTCAAATCTCTTGTACCAGCTTCCTTTTTGATGAAGAAAAACTTTGCTGTCACGTGTTGAATAATTGTAACCAGTATGACGGTGAGCCAGGCCGGCCTGAAACATTGCAAAGATGGAAAAAATACATATGAATTATTTCTATTCTAATCAGAAATGAAAGAATTTGACAAGCAGATGCATGAAAGGAGCAGACTCACCAGGACTTTCCTGCAACTTCAAACACAATGATGTTCCGACCGTAAAAAACAGGGATGATGATCAGAAACACCAGGAACAAGAAGCAGATGAAGAACACGATGGTCTGGATCGCCATTCCTGCAGGACCGCGTGGAGGAAAAATACTTACAATTTTTATTCAACTTATTTAAAAAAAACAACCTACACTCTATTCAACATTTTTCCCCAAAGCTGTTTAATAAAGAGCTTTTTGGATGTTACAATTTGAGGAATTAGTATTTTTACACTTTATTCTTCCCTCCTGATATTAAGTGACTCTAAAGACTAAATCAAAAACATTAATCAGTTCCTTCAGACTTTTCAGCCTCTTATTAACCGTTATGCTATCGGCTCTGAGCTTGCTGACTTCTAAAAATAAAAATCTTTACAAATATTTTGCACATAAACAAGCATTTATCAAAAATAATGTTACAGTCACTTTTTATCACAGTGTTGCACTAGAGTGTAGCTCTGTATCTCAAAGGAATAAGACATGAGGCTTTCAGAGGCATTCCTGTTACCAGTGTGTTGGACTGGTCTTTCCAAAGTGAAGCATGTCACCGACATTATTAGTTATTATTCTAAAGTTTAGTTAATCTTTACCGAGGCAGACGATTGCAGCCTGGTATCCTGTTAGTCCCATCCAGCAGACCACACCAGATTTAGATGGACGGATGGTCTTCTGGCTGTTATAAATGCTGTATGCATCCCCCTTATACAAGCCTTTCAGGTTGGATCTTGAAGGAATTAAACAGGAAATGTATTAATTTCAGACAAAGATGTTTCACATCATGCTCTCAATAAAAGAAAGTCAATATTTAGTATGACCGCCTTTATTCTTCCACACAGCCTGAACTTGGGCTTCCTGAAGGACCTTTCAAAGCTTTTCTTTGGATGTTTGCTGCCTTTTATTTAGTTGTCTGTCAAGATGATCCCACACTGCTTCAGTAATGTTGAGAGCAGTGCTCTGGAAGACCACTCTTTCTCTGTATTCTCTCGTAAGTTTTGTTCTTTTCTTCCAGTTTTTTCCTATATCAAAGTTCTTTTACTTCACTGGAAGTGTGTTTGGGATCGGAGGGATGCTGCAAAATTGAGCTGTTGCCAATTAGAAGTTTCCCAGATGATAATTCCATCAGTTTAAGACATTAGCTCCAACAGCACGGACTGAAAAGGTACATAGAACCAGTACAGAGCCAAAATGTTAACAGATGGGTGTAGACGCTCAATATTTTACCTCTCCTCTGAGTTCTGCTGCATTTTTTAACCAAAAATCTGCATTAACAACTGTTTCCAGATGTTTTCAGTGAAGTTCTTGTGTCAGGGGCAAATATGAGCCTTTTCTCCCTGTTTTACTTCTCACAGCATGCTTCCATGGAGACCATTTCTGATGATGCTTCAGCCAACAGGATCAGACGTCAGGTCCTGGTTTAGGTCTTAAAGGGTTTTTTTATTCACAAGTCCTGACAGTCATCAGTAGATATGTTTCTTTCTTTTATTTCCTTCTCTTTTTTGGTTCTTTAGGAATCACATTATGGGTACAAAACTACTATTTTCTGTCTGTCGAGCTATTTTATCATCCACATTTTTGTAGATGTAATTAAAGAAATGGAAACAAACATTGTCTTTGCCAGTGAATATGTAACTATCCAAAGATCATTCTGAAAAAGGATCTTCAGCAAGCCGTCTGTTCTGTATAGAAACAAGGGTCATTTTAGTAGTGTTTTTTTCCCCTATAATCTGATTTCCTTGTGTTTTTATTCTGTTTAGCAGCCTTTAGTGTTTAAAAAGGTGCTTTTAAATGCATTATTGATATTATTATTTGTGTAAAATGACGTAAACAGAAAATCCCTCTCAAACACATTCAGTAGTAGAATTGTGCTGAAAATGAGTGAAAAAGAAGCCAGTATCCAAAGTGAAAACCTTAAAAGACCTTTAGAAATCCTGTATAACTGTGGCCCAAGATTACTTTGAAAGAAGATAAAATCAGGCTGCTAGGAAGCTAAATATGAAGAATGAAGGACTGCAAAAACGTTTGCATGGCACGCTAGAATTTGATATTTTGAGAGCTGAACTTTAGAGAACATTAAAATAAAGAAGTAAAGCTGTATTGCTGTAGCTTGGTTATAATTAAAGCGAAGCTCTAAAGAACAAGTGAAATGGACTTTTTTAGCAGCAGCTTACACATACCTGTGAAGAACCATGGACCTCATGAGCATTATGATACTGACCAAACAGGACAGAGTCATCGCACAGAGGTAGCACACTAACATGAAGCAAAAGAAAGACTAAATTATTATCCGTTCTTATGGTTTTGCTGTCAGACGTGTTCTAATGTCAAAAGAAAAATCCAAACAAAAATAAAAGAGCCTCACGCACCTTCCAGCAGCCAAGTGTAGAAAGTCACAATTTGGACCACCTCCATCCTGTCGTCTGATAGGATGATCCCAAACCCCAACAACAGGAAGGCGATGTTTTCATCAATACCGGCTCGCACAATGTGAAGAGTGGGCACCACGAGGACGACTAATAACAGTGCAGTCTGGAGGGTGAAACGGAGAAACAACAACTATTCACAGCCTAGAAGCAGCTTATGATGCGATATGATACAACAGAATACAATACAGTATCATCTGATACGATACAGAAAGACATGATACGATATAATTCGACGCAACACAATGTAAAGCAAAGCAATGTGATATGATGCAACGCAATACAATACAAAACAACATGGTGTGATACAATATGATGCAACACAATACAACACATACAATGCAACATATACATCATGCTTTTATTAAAAACTTACATGATAAATGGCCACGCAGGTAACAAAAGATGATACAGCCAGTTTCAGAGGGAAACGAAACACTGAAAAACAAAATTAGAAACTTTGTTTATATGAATTCCGTTTAGGATAAACCGTTAATGCAAAGCTTTATAGCTTTAGTTTGGAACGAGATAATGTTGCTGTTATTACACGCTAAATCATTAAATGGGTATGAGGATACTGACCTTTCTCAGGAACATAAATGTAACCCTTCACTTCCTCCACTATTCTCTTTACAAGTGAAGGTTTGTCTGTAACTGAGGAGCTAAAGTAAAATAAAAACAAGAAAACAAAACCATATGAATGCTGTTAAACAAAATATCATCTTAAAAAGGGTTAAAATACATTTCATGTTAAATGAATTCCACATCATTCATAAGAAATTTTGAAAACAAACAAACAAAAAGTAAAACAAGCAAACAAGCATGATGGGGCTACTAAAATCACTAAAATTTTGTTGAGCAACTCTTTGAGGAAATCACTGCAGTTAAGTGTTTTCTGTAACATCCAATCAGACTTCTGCATCTGTTGATACCTATTTTGGTGTACTGTTTATCAGCACGGTGCTCTTATTTATCTGGGACAGGTTTTTTTTTAGGTTTTTTGTTTGTTTTGTTTGTTGTTTTGTTATCTTTCTTTAGCTCTTTTTAACATTTTTTTAATTATTTTTTAAGACCAAAATTCAAAGTCAATATTTATTTTACTAAATTGTAATTTACTATTACAGTAATTGTAATTAGCTACATTGTAATTTAGTATCTTAATATATATATATATATATATATATACAGTGTATGAAGAATAAATGTACTTCCAAGGTCATGAGTTCACATTTCACAAGCAGGAGTAAAGCCATCTGAGGAATTTTGGATTATCTGGACCAACATTTTCAGCCATTTCTTTAAGATGTTTCTAATCCTTTGACCTGTGAATTTTTCTCTTTATATCCCCATTTTTAATGTTCCTGTGAGGATTTTTTGCACTGATTCTCAGGGCTGTGGGCCGTGAGGATTTCCCGGGTCAAACACTTATTAGTTCTTATTCAAATCAGGTTGTTGACTGTCTCACCTTATCTGTCGTTATCTGCCTCAGTATATAAACCATTTGCTTTCGTTGCCTTCTTGCCACATACTTGTCGTTCCTTATTGTTCCTGTCCTGGTTTCTCCAAGTGTTTCTTGCCTTTATTAGTCAGACTGTTGTGCACTTGTTAATCGTGCTATTGTGACTTTTGCTTTTCTAAAATGAATAATTGTTTCCTGCTTCTGATGATCCATCCACCTCCACACCGGCTTGTTTACTTGTTATGGAAAGTCAAAAATAGTTGGAGTGAAAAAATGAAAACTCAACCAGATGTGCTCTATTCAGCATATCTCTGCTCTGTAAAATAATACCACAACCACCGCCTCTACTGAGTTCAAAATACTGAATCACTGTTGAATCTCTACACACCTGACAGACGAGGACCTTTTCTTCAGAAGTAACTTCACATAGTTGTTATAGTAGCTGCTGTCCAGGTCCTGAGAGCAAGAACACAAGGAGTCATTAAACAGTCTTCATGGTAACAAAACATCTGGGACATCCTTCCACCTGACATTAGCTTGAAAATATGACCTGAAAGTGAAAACTGCTTTCTCATTGGTTAATAAATTAAACAGAATACTGAAAAACTTTCAGCTGAGACTAAATATTTTACATTGAAATGTTTGAAAAGGGGGAAAACATGACCACTTTTGTCATAATCTGCTCATAAGAGCTGAGCTAAACCCACAAGCTGCTTAATATAATCACATTTCACGTTTTCCAAAGTTCAGATTCCTTTTCTTTTTACGTCATCTGAAAGAATGTAAGATTAGATTAAATGATGGTAGTTAGACACACGAATGGCAGGAAAACCCAGAAAGCGGCAGAGACATGTCGACTCCTGACAGTTTGTCTCCATCTGAATGTGGATGTTCTTACATCATCTGTCTTTGGTCCTTTGACAAACAGCACAGGAAACTGGACGCAGAGGTACGCCAGGCAGGCCAGCTGAGGCAGACTTCCAAGCAGAGCGTAGTACTTATAGATCTGTGAAGATGAAACAGTCTTCTAAAGGAACAGTTCAACCAAAATCAGTTAAACCAAAGCTCATGGATTTGCGTCATATGACATCATCCTGTTACACATCATTTTCTGCACAAAACTTTACTCCTGCACAGTTTATATCAGCTAAAACTGCTAAAAACACCGATTACTTCCCTACTTCTCACTTTATTTTTTACTTTTCGGACCAAAACATGAACAACTTTGGGTTCACATGCAAACAATAACTTCATCTTAAAAGCAGGTATTCAGATATAAGCATGTGAAAAACCTCTTTCAGCTGCCAAAATCTCACAGGAAGATTATGCTCTTGTTTAGTTTCACTTTCCAAGGAGTGAGACAGGATTTCACCAATGTGGCAGAACGATGGAGGGCCCAGGCAGGATTCAATCCCCAGACTCCCGGGTGAGTGTCATGCGTGATAACCAGTCAGCCAAAGGGACATCCCCTTGACCAAGTAGCCAGGGCGCATGAACACTCGGAGGCATAGTGACAGGACCTGCCACACCAAGATAAAATGTGCTATAAGAGCACCTTCAGTCGTAGACTGAGACCACCGAGGAGCACCTCAGAATGCCACAGGAGGTCTTTTCTACCAGTGGACATCAAACTTTACAACTCCTCTTTTTGCAGCGAGAAAATCTGACAAATTAGCTGAGAATAATAACACCAGTGTTCAGTGTTAGATTCATTCAGAGGTGGACTTCAGGTCACATCTTTTCATGTGTCATGTGAATTATTACTTTCATTATCATGTGCACGTGTACATTTATTCATTCATTTATTTCTTTAGTCGGGCTATAATAAGTTTAATATCATGCAATATGTACTGCTCAAAGAAATAAAGGGAACACTTAAACAACACATTGTTACTCCAAGTATATCACACTTGTGTGAGATCAACCTGTCCAGTTAAGAAGCAACATTAATTCTGAATCAGTTTCACCTGTTTTGCAAATGAAACAGACAACAGGTGGAAATGAGGCAATTAGCACGACAACCCCCGTAACCGCAAACATCATTTCTGGCTGGTGTTTTGTTAGCGGTTCTCAGCCTTAAAGGCAGCATGAGGTGTGTCTGCAAAGCTGCTCAGGTTGTGCAGCTCATCCAAGATGGCACATCAATGTGCGCTGTGGTTAGAAGGTTTGCTGTGTCTCTCAGTCCGGAGCATGGAGGAGATTCCAGGAGACAAGCCAGCACCCCAGGAGATGTGGAGGGGGCCGGGGGAGGGCAACAAGCCAGCAGCAGGAGCACTGCCTTCTCATCTGTGCACGAAAGAACAGGAGGAGCTCTGCCAGAGCCCTGAAACATGACTTCCAGCAGCCTTATGGGGTCTGTTTCTGCTCAAACCTTCAGAAACAGACCCCATAAGGCTGGTATGAGGACCGGACACTTAAAGGGGGGCAGGTTCAGGTTCACACTGAGCTCATGTGACAGTCTGGAGTCGCTGAGGAGAACGTTCTGCTGCTGCAACATCCTCCAGCGTGACCGGTTTGGTGGTGGGTCAGTCATGGTGTGGGGATGGCTGCACCTTCCATGTGCTAGGCAGAGGTACCCTGACTGCCATTAGGTACCGGGATGAGATCCTCAGACCCATTATGAGACTATATGGTGGTGAAGTGGGATCTCGGTTCCCTCTGAAGCTGGATTTATACTCGCGCGGCGTCTGCATCCAGTCGGGTCTGCGTAGCTGATGCAGAGGCAGTGAGTGCTTATACCTGAGCAGAGGGACAGCGTCATGCTGCAGTTTCTGTTCCACATCTGCAGGAACGACAACGGGGCTTTTGTTTTTTTTCACCCCGACGGTTCGCTTCAGTTCCAGCACGTACTGTATTTTCACTTTCAGGGCGACATGAATTAATACATTCATTCAGCTGCGAAACCCAAACATCCGGAGGCACGTTACCACACTGACCAATCACCACTGAGTTCTTCCACATCTCTGCGTTCGCGTAGTTGTAATTTTGAAACTATCTGGCACAATAATGATGTTATAGCTTATTTCATAGAATCTCCTCCTTTAGTGTTCATATTTCAATAGATCTATAATAGAGCTAGCTGTTGTCAATGATTGCTGTCCCTCAATCACCTCTGGTTGTTTCAGGCAGTCTGGATGGAATGAATGCATTACCTTATTAACTGTGATGAAGACTAAACCTTAATAAAAGTTAGTTCTTTTTTTTGTTACATCACCTCTGGAGTCTTTGGACAGTCAAACTTCTGCCACACGAGGACGCCGAAGTGACTGAAAGACAGAAGCGCCCCACAGACGTAACCTGCTTTGTGCTGCAGAGTGCAACACATCACCAAAGGATAATACAGGACTGGATAGTAGAAAATGGCGATGATCTTCATGTACTCTGGAAAACACGACAAAAGAAATTAGAGGAATGTTTGAGACTCATGTTGATTTAAAATAAAAACAGCTGCCACATAAAGCAATATTTTCATAATGCATTCAGTTAAAGCTAAAACTTGAGCTTTAGTTTTTTCATCACCCTTGAGCAAACATAAAGAAGTCCACCTTTAATGTTTGCTGGAGTGTCTTTGGAGAACGGCAGAGGGTCCGGGGCGATCACCAGCATGGCCAGCTTGCTGAACATCAGGCCGAAAACGGCCATGATCAGGCCCTTTTTCTGAGTCTGGTCCAGGAAGTTGGCCGGGCTGAAAGATTGAACAGGAATATTTTATGGTCCTGGAGGAACAAGTCAATGCGTCTGCAGCTTTTCCAAACTCACCTGAAGATGCTGGAGGATCCTCTCGTAAATCCTTGGCAGAGTTTGTTCTTCCTGGTGAGAACTGCCAGGATCAACATGATGACCAGCTGCAAGAAAAGATGGAAGTCATCAGGATTTCTATCATGCGTCAAAACTTAAGAGGATAAAACAGAAAAAAGGGGATTTGATTCTCATTTTCTTCCATAAATGCTGCTTTGAAATGTTGACAGGTTTGTATTTGTGCTGACAGACCGTGGTGCCAGTTTGGTTATTAAAAAGATTTTTAAAAAAAGAAGTACAAGGTGCACCCGGAGTTTCTGTATGAAGACTGCTGAGTATTTAGCATCATCTCCATTTCAGGCCTGAAGTGATGCTTAGATGCTTTTAAGCTGAACAACATGTGCATCACATAACATCTGTCATATCAGGACACATCAGTGGATTTTGATTAGATGCAGTAAAACTTCTTTATAGGCTAAGAAATGCAAGTTTTAGTGGACAGCTGGATCAAAACATGCAGAATATCCACAGATTTCAGGAGGCTGTTTTGAAACAATTATTTGTGTAATGTTTTTTTTAAAAAAAAACAACAACAAAAAAAACAGGATATATTGGGTTTATTAGTTTTTTTCTTTTCTTTAGCTTTATTATTCATTCATTTATTCATTACGATTGTTTGAGCAGATATTTAAAAGCTTTTTACTCATTTATTTTTGACTGAAGTGAAAAAAGATTAATTGCTTGGAGACAGCAGGTTCTGTTTTGAACTTTTTCAAAATTCTCTTTAAACTGATTTTTATGAACAATTACAGTTTCTATTTTTTAAAAAAGATAAATATCTTTGAAATATTAAATATAATGATAATATAATTAATACTCTGATAATAATATATTTATAATATAATATCAAAATAAAAAATATCTATCTATCTATCTATCTACTCCACATTAATTTTAAGGAGGCAAATTAAATATTTCATTTTTGTTTTGCAATGTTATAATTAGTGATTCACAGTATAAGAATTTCAGCGAATACCAATAACCGATAATTTTCTGCTTCTCATGGCCAATACTGTTATTAAAGCTGGAAATTATGTAATTTTCATTCTTTGTGCAACATTAGAAAAATGCATCTGCTGCAGATCCAGTAGCTGCCGAAGACGTCATGATGTTGCACGGTGGGCGTGGTCTTATGTTGTTCACATGCCCCACAGATTAAAACAAAAACAAACCAAGAAACACACAGCATTCCGCAGGTTCGCCACCACACAACGCCTAAATAGATGACGTATTTAGAATTTTTATTTGTTTTTTATATGTTTTTTCCTATCAAATAAGCAAATAGAATTAAACACAATATCGGCCGATATTGATATTCAGTTTTAAAGCCAATATCAATACCAATATCATGCCAATAATCTTGCGCATCACTAGTTATGACTTAATAAAAAATAAATTTAAAAAACTGTTTGTCCTAACCTGCTTAAAAAGCTTTTGACTGGTGATGTCATGCTCCACATCATATTATAAAGGCTTCTTGTCGATGGTTAATTTGTTTTGACCTTTTTTCACAGACCACTTTATGCTAATCAGTGTTTGTAAATGACAGCAGGTCGTTAAAAGTTACAAAAGCTGCAACTTTATGAAAGACAACGTTGTAGATTTAATTCAAAGTGAGCAATAATGTCAGAAGCACATCTTTTAATGAACCTCGTTTTGAAGATAAAATGTTTTCTAGAGTTTTTGTCTCGTTATATCTGAAGCCGTGACCCTGCTACTAGTTTACTTCCCATCATCTACTCAAACAGGCTGGCATCCATCCATCCTGCACACAGTAAGACTTTTCTGAATAAGCTGGGGTGCTCTGATCTTCTCATTTAATTGGATGAAGGCAGAAAGTCACGTTGTTAGCTTGAGTTTAAATCTGAAACAGTGACTTTGTCAAAAAGGCAGCTTCATTCACTGTAGAAAGACAAAGAGCCTGCAAACATTTGTCCTATAAAACAAGTATTTTCAAACTTCAAACTTATTAATGTGTACAAATAACATGTTCAATAATTTGGTTCCTGGATAGCCAAATATAATCAGTGGTATAAAAATAGTTGTAGCAGAGCATTGGCCCTTTAATTCATTTTTACCATGTGCAATAAAGGCTTTTTAATTTTTTTTGAACAATCCTTTTTTTTTTTTAGCATGTTTTTTCATTGTTTTTCTAGCCCACTTTTTTAAAGAAGCACGCTTATTTTCTTTTACTCAAAGCAAGAAGCCCTGCAGGCTGAAATAAAGTTTTTGTGACAAACAAACAAACAGTGATTAATACAAATCCACCATGTTCTTGACTTGGCAGAGGAATGAATCCACATAAAGCATCACTAAATAAATGAATGAAATCACACTCATTCATGGTCTCTGAATCGTCACCTCTGGAGCTTTTGTTGAGTCAGCCAAACTATCAGTCTCAAAACTACATGAATTACTGACCAAAGAAAGAAATGGATAAATCATTTTGATTTAAACTCATGAAATAATTTTCTTCCATGTTTTATACAGAATATTAAAGCTGAATGTTTCACTTTATTCTCAGGTATTGGATTTTCTTCTGCATCTAACAGGATCTCGCCTTCATCCTTCGCATACAAGCTGAGTATACTTACAGATATGGATAATATGCATATGTGGAAGAGTTTGTCATCTGCTGTTGGGTCACATGGTAAAATAACCCTGCAACAAAGGAAAATATTAGTAAAATCAATTTATCAACATGTAAAAATACAAAATAAAGTTTGCATGCGAAGAAAATTTTGTTTAGTTGCTCAAATCCAAAGAATATTTGCATTATATTGCAGTTGAATTGGATTTGTTTCATAAATATGCATCAGATCAAACTTAATCCCTAAAAAGCTGCAATTTCCTTCCATCAAGAAATCAACCAGAAATCATGTCAAGAGTCTTTAACACTTTCAGCTTTTTCTACTCACTCTTTTGGTGGTTTTGTTGGCTCTGCGTTGGAGTACCAGTCTGCGTAGTCATAGTAGGAATATTCAAACGGCTCAAACTCGACTTTGCTGTGATTCATTGCAGCTGTTTGGTCAAATCAAACAAGAGAAGGAGAAAATGCAGATCTGAGGACTCCTTCTGAGCCTCCTCCAGCCAGGAAAACTCACTCAGTGATCTGCTGGTGCTGCAATGTGTCTGGACAGTTTGGCCCAAACACCCGGACACATTCCAGTCTGACCATGAGCCCAAAGCAGCAGATTAACAGCCACATGGAGGGGAGGGTGAGGGTAAGAAAGGTTCAGATTTACTGGAAATGAGAGGACAAGTGACAAGGGAAATGTGTTAGATTCACGTTTTTCCATTCAATTTAATGTTGTCACGATTTGATTTAAATGTCATTTATTAGAACAAAATCTTATGACTCATCATATAAACATGTTTATATTACTTTACAAACTAAAATGTGTGTAAAACAATGATTACTGTAAATTCCCATTTCCTTTCTGAAACTATTTATTCTACAGATTTACTTGATAAATAAACACAAATCATTAACTTGTTATACTAAATTAGTTCTTTTACTTGAAGCAAATGCTAAAAGAGTTGGACTCCGCCAAGGCTGCCCTTTGTCGCCGATCCTGTTCATAACCTTTATGGACAGGATTTCTAGGCGCAGCCGAGGTGTTGAGGGGATCCGGTTTGGTGGCCTCAGGATCGGGTCTCTGCTGTTTGCAGATGACGTGGTTCTGTTGACGTCATCGGGCCGTGATCTCCAGCTCTTGCTGGAGCGATTTGCAGCTGAGTGTGAAGCGGCCAGGATGAGAATCAGCACCTCCAAATCACCTCCAGACCATGGTCCTCGCCCGGAAAAGGGTGGAGTGTCCTCTCCGGGTCGGGAGTGAGGTCCTGCCCCAGGTGGAGGAGTTTAAGTATCTCGGGGTCTTGTTCATGAGTGAGGGAAAAATGGAGCGGGAGATGGACAGACGGATTGGTGGGGCGTCTGCAGTGATGCAGACTCTGCATCGGTCCGTCGTGGTGAAGAAGGAGCTGAGCCAGAAGGCGAAGCTCTCGATTTACCGGTCCATCTACGTTCCTACCCTCACCTATGGCCATGAGCTGTGGGTCATGACCGAAAGAACGAGATCGCGGGTACTAGCGGTCGAAATGAGTTTCCTCCGCAGGGTGGCCGGGCTCTCCCTTAGAGATAGGGTGAGGAGCTCGGTCATCCGGGAGGGACTCAAAGTAGAGCCGCTGCTCCTCCGTATAGAGAGGAGCCAGATGAGGTGGCTCGGGCATCTGGTTAGGATGCCTCCTGGAAGCCTTCCTGGTGAGGTGTTCCAGGCACGTCCCACCGAGACCAGACACGGGGGAGACCCAGGACACGCTGGAGGGACTACGTCTCCCGGCTGGCCTGGGAACGCCTCGGATGAGCTGGCGGCTGTGGCCGGGGAGAGGGAAGTCTGGGCTTCCCTGCTTAGGCAGCTGCCCCCGCGACCCGATCCCGGATAAGCGGAAGACGACGGTACGGTACGGTACAATTGCTAAAAGTAATTCCTGTATGTGTCTTTGAATGGGCTCTATGCATGACTCCACTACTTCCTGAACTTAAGGCAGCTCCTTTGTTTCTTGTCTCTCCTTACTGGATAAACTGATTAATCCAGGTGTGTCTGACAAGTCACTGAGGTCAGGCACACCTGGATTAATCAGTTTAATCCAGGTGTGACCAACAGGAAACAAAGGAGCTACCTTAAGGGGGCATTCAGAAAGCTTGGTCCGCGAGTCTCTGTCCGTTTGGGGACTCGGTTGGGCTGGGGGCGGGGGTGGTCTTCCGGACTGAGATCGCATTCACGTTGCACCAGAACCAGAAGAATCTCAAGTGGCACTGCATTCGGATTCACCGTAGGCGAGGACAAGACGCACGAACAAGAAGGTTCTCACAACTTCTGTTTCCTCCACAAAGCGACATTATTTTTGTACGAAGAGCTGGATATGCTTTCATCAGATCAAATATAGATTAAAGCTTTTACTTCCTTGTAACTCCACGTCTGACCACGAGCCATCTTTATAATTACTGCAGTCCCACACGTGTTTGTGTTGTTGTAGCATTTACCCACGTTGTCCAACATTTGACCCACAACAATGCCAATGCAATTTGCCGTCCACTTCCTGTCTTTGGTTCACTTGAATCGGACTGAGACCTGCGTTTGCAGGCGGACCGAGTCCGGTTCTTTGTTCCGGATCAGAGTCGTTAGCGCATTCACAACACCCCTAAATGAAGCAGACTTTCGGAGCTAACAGACTGATTCAAATAAAAAAAGCTTTGTGAATGCGCCCTAAGTTCAGAAAGTAGTGGAGTCATGCATAGAGCCCATTGTTCCCACTTTGAGTTTCTCAAACTGAATTTAAAACCAACCTGATGCATCAAAACATTTAAAGCAGATAGCCACAACTTTTTCATCAAAATAATTGAAAAAAAGAACATCCACAGAACAAGGGGATGCAGAATAAAAGTATTAATTTTACCCCCAATTTTTTGTAGCTGTCTACACTGAAGGATTTTGCGCCATTAGCAACTAGCAGAGTTGCTAACTTGATTGCTCTGTGTAGAAATAGCATCTTCCTTGCCTCAGATTTCTCAAATTCAAGCCAACAAAAATGAAGCAGGATTGGAGTGAAGGTAGGAAAGGGACTCAAAAGCCCCGGGGAGATTGCCACTTTCTTCCTGAAAATTTAAACATTTGCTTATGCTAATTAACAGTTAGCTGTTTCTGCAGAGGTGTCAAAAATTGGGTAGAAGTAGAAAGTAAAAACCCTGTCCGGTAGTTTTTCCAACCAGTCACTGAACCAGCTGGGTTTGATTAGCTCCTCTCCCAGGTAGATGAGCTCGTTATTGAAATCAGCTGTTCTAAATGTACTGGCAGATCCAAAAACATGGCAGGATTTGTACTTGAAAACTACATTTACTTCTACTTTTGTCACCTCTGCGTTTCTGTAGCATTTCTGTAGCGTTGCTAATGCTAATTAACAGTTAGCCATCTCCGTAACGTTGCTAATGCTAAATAAGTATGCGAGTGTTAGTATGCCACCTACCAGGAGGAAGTATACTTGTAGACTTAAGTAAACAAGCAACTCAGTGATGTTTTGTAAGTTGTAACAATGCAAATGTAAATCAGAGTCCAGCTGCTAATATTCCAGTATCCAAAGTAAAACTAAATAAAAATAAAAATCAAATAACAACAATAATATCTACAACCAAAGGAGAATCATAATCTTAGCTGTCGGAATAATACTGTAGTAATGACAATAAACAATGAAAAACATAAAGATATGGACAATTTAAATTTTTTAAAAGGTAGATAAATAATTTTGCGATAATATCAGTAGTAGTACTAGTAGTAGGAGTAGGAGTATCTACAAACAAAATTAAATCACAATCATATGTGGAGTGGAATAACACTGGCAATGATCAATAAGGAAGAAAGAAAAAGGGTTCATAAATAAATCAGAGGTCCTTGAGGAAAGGTTTCTTCAGAAAACTGAAGGTAGGAGATGGTTCACCTTTGTGACAATGATCCAAAGCAAACTGAGGACGCAGCATCACGCTGCCTCTGACTGGATCCCAGCAAAGCCCCAAATCTAAATTCCTGGATCATCAGTGGAAACATCAGATTATGGAAGTTCAAACATTCCCACGCAGTCTGTCATGGTGAGGGGTTAGAGAACTCTGCTGGATTCATCCAGGAAATTTCAACAAAAGTCATAAATTTCCTTACTGCCTGGGAAGTTTTGTTTTTACATTTACCAATGAAATTCATGCATCTGAAGTTTTCCATTTATTTTCTTTAATGTTTCTTTCACATCAACCAGAATCGACTTTTATATAACTGTATCTTAGCTTTTTTAAAATCATGCTCAGCTGGGAATCGTTTTTCTTCAAATGTTCATGATAAAACCTGCAAATAAAAATGATTTAATTACCCTGTATTGTCTTGGAGTTGGTTTACTGAAGCACTGTGTGATGTTTTTAAGATTAGGTAACGTCATTTTCTGCTGCAACGTGCTGTAAACCTGTTTGCCTCTCACTGCCTGTTGCTTAAGAGACTAATCTTATAATAAGATAAAAAAAAAAAGTCTTATTCAAACAAAAGGAACCTGTGTGTAAAACAAGCTTAGGAAATGTCGAATTGGGACTGAGGACACGTGAGGTAGGGCTGCAGCTCAGGATCACTTTTCATGTGAGACAGAAACAAGGAGATTATCCACAGTTGCTGCTGCAGGGTTTCTAACAGCAAATGCATTCTGAAGCCTTCAAGTTTGCTTCACTTTAACATCACAGACGGCTCCACAAAGATGCTTTAGACTCAGATAAAACACTATTGTCTGGGTCAAGGTAAATGAATCTGTTTTGGGGGAGTTTAAAGTCTCTTAATCTGGATCAGTGAGCTCTGTTGTATGAGGCTGCAGAACCCCAGCTGATCTGATCCCAGTTTTCTTTTCTATTTTTTTAGTGTTCACTGGCCTGGCAAAGACTCATTTACTGCTGTTTGATGTGGACAGACCACTGATGAGCTGGCTGCTGCTCTTGTCTTATTAAACTTCTAATTTACAGCTCTTATCTTTGTCTAACAAAGTTCTCCCTTTTCTTGCTTCCTTTTTTTTTCTTTTCTAGTTTTAGCTGTAGTGCTGGCTTATGAGGCTTTAAAATAGTCCTTGATGTCTGAATAAAATGCAGCAGAAATCCAGTCCTGCTCCTCTGCTGTCTATCTGATGGTTTCGGTGTGTTTGCTTCAAAAGCTAAAGTAATGCTGAGTGACGTCTCTTATCAATCTGACATTTAGCTGAAATAGACCAGCACTGACTTCAATCACAGACACCTGATTTTTGATCTGATTTTAAGCTGAAAAACTTTTAATTTCAACAATACTGTAATAAGGTGACTGTACAGGTGTCAGAGTAAAGATAAGATGCATTAAATGTCCTCCTGGATACTTTTCCCTCGGAGCGTGATACTGTAAGATTTGCTTATTGGCAATCAAAGGTTATGTTTGGTTCATTAATTCAAGAAAATGAGGAGTTAAAGGAGTGGAGATTGTTTACACCTTCCTCTAATGCACAGAAACCGATATATAATTGCTCTTAAATAATGTTGTAGACTGTAGAGACTGTATTTGTTGTGGTTTTGATGTCCTCTCTAGGTGGAGTATGGATGCTGACCTTTTGGGGACCAGCAGTCCTGACAGGAATCACGGCCCTGAAGAGTCAGAGCATAATTTCAGACATCAGGTTATGGCTTGGTTTCAGTTGTGCACAAAGTCTGTCTATACGTATGTTTATGAGTTAGTAGTAAGTGGGAGAAAAATCTCATTTAAACAGATATTGAGTGATATATAAGTGCAAAAGGAAAGTGTGCAATAGTAAGAATGCAAAAGGGACATCTGCAATAAAATAAGTTGGATATCAATAGAAATTGGTGCAAAAAGGATAAGTTCCGTGGAGGTGGCGTGTGCTTTGAGATGAGAAATGAAAAATACTGTGCAATAGGAGGTTGTGCAAAATATGCTACTTGGGCTTTTTTTCATTGCATGTCATTTACTAGATATTAAGTCATGGTTTATCTGTCTTGTCTCGCTGTAAACACAGTAGCATGTCCATAGCCTGTTAAGGTTGTTTCTTTTGTTTAACTGATACCAATCTATGCAGACAACTGTGAAGTTGAATCACTCATATTTTTGGAGGTACAACTATGTATGTTCTGCTCCAAGAGCAAAGATCCCAAAATAGATATTGTCTTTTTTTTCCCCTGATATTAAATATTCCGATATTGTCCAAGTCCTAACTTATGATATCTGATATTAACTGATACCGATCTATGCAGACAACGGTGAGGTTGTATCTCTCATATTTTGAGAAATACAACTATGTTCTGCTCTGAGAGCAAAGATCCTAAAATAGCCTTAACTCAGCCAGAGGAGTTCATTTTGGACATCTGGCTACCAGATATCAGATACTAGCAGCCAACATGTGGCTAATTATAATGTTTCTGACAACTTGGTAACTTAACCAACAACTTAAAACCAGACATATTATCAGCAGCTTCAAAGCAAGTGACTCTGAAAGGAATGCTGGGATATGAAGTTCTTCCACAATAACAGGGACTTTTCTACATGCTGGACCACTGCTGATGGAACAAAATCTTGTGAGATTTCATTAGTACAAATATCAGTACAAAAAAAGAAAGAAAGAAAGAAAAAAAACAATACCGATTTTAACTTATTTTTTTAAATATATTTTTTCTGACTTACTCTATTACAGTATATATATCTTTTTTTTTCTTACTATTTTTATTCTTTACTGGTATAGGCACTTATGGGCATGCACTTGTAGATACTGTATGTGTATGCATATGCATATGCGTATACAGTATATGTTTATGTGTTTGGATATGGAAGTATGTATGTGTACATGCATGTATGTAATTGGGGGTTTGTACATGCACGCTTGTATCTTTTTGTGGTTACGTGGATGTGTCTTTTATGGTGTTTGTATGTTGACAGACTGCCCTGCGGGCCCTCAAATTGCCCCACAGGGATGATTAGGCCCTACGATAAAGTTTCTTGAACTTGGACTTGTCCTTGAATGCTGATATTTACCAATATCACATTTAAATTCTGCTATTGGTCGATAATATCTGACATCTCTACTTCAAAGTATAAAAACTTTACCAAAAATAAGTCTCCAGGTATTTATAATGTGACTCTACTTCAATAATCTGACCTCTTATTAAAGTTTCTAAGTAAAGAGTGTTTCCCCTTAAAATCAGTTATATTGATATACAGTAATTGACAGTGAACTGTCAATTTTTTTTTTTTAAATGTCAAGCTGATGGTGAGACTCTTAATGGGCCGTGGCTGGACTTAATTTCCTAGTAGACTGACAATTACTGCCCATTTATTGATGGATCTATCACATTTCTATGCACCACATGTTTGTAAAAGCAGGGATCTGGAGATTTTAGATGTTTCCCTGAAGGAAAGCATCCAGTATAGAATGAACAGTAATACTAAAAGCCAACCACAGTTTAAAATCCAACCCATTATATATATATATATGAGGTCAGATCAAAAACATAGGAACCCTGACCTTATGGCCACTGATGTGTGTGTTGTCATCATTTAAAACTTTTGCCATTCTGCAGGATGAGACATTTCATTTATCACACAATAAACCAGTCAGATGTCCTGTCTGTCATTCTGGTCCACAGTGAACGGTAATGGGATTAATCAGTACTCATATTCTTACAGTGTTGGCAAGTAATAAAATGTAAGTACTTGAAGTTTGACAAAAATGTGACATTGATGCATCCCTTCGTGTAAACATCTGTCATTAGCCTGATAGAATAAATAGTCTTTTTTATGTTAAAGGTAAAGCACCAAATCTTTTCCTTTAAATTTTAATTAGTAATTAGAGGAAATCTTTATGGGCTTCTTGGTTTGAAACAAATTACAGCTTAACCCTCATGAGTTGAACTCAAGTATCCGTCTCGTTTTTAATGAAATGTCCATCCTCTGCTGTAACCATTAACCTAACTAGATGTAAACGTCCCCTTTCAGCCAAGTTTATTATCCAAACATGAGGCTCTAGTGTGTCCTTAACAAGCTCGTGACTCAATATGTCTGCACTGAGTGGTAATCTGGAAGTATCAGCATCAGTCATATCGTGTCTGTTATGCCCTCATTGTAAGAGTCATGTCCAAAGTACATTTTAGAGCTTAAACCTCTTTTTAAAATCATGTCAAAGTTGTGTGTGAGTTGAAGTTTTTGTTTAAGACAGTAGAAAAACTTTGATGTTTTTTATAAATTTGTAAATAGGCTAATTTAATTTATTGAGATGAAATAATTATGTCTTCATAGAGACAAGGGTTGTTATAGCGGTTTTTACTTTATAAAGGCAGGAAATCATGAATACACAAGTCACATTAATGACAGAAGTTTTTCACTCCATCTATAGACAAACAAATAAAGATCTGAATGGAATTTTCACCAAAACAATAATCAACACAAAAATAATGAAATGCTACAGCATATGCTTCGTCACAGATGAGAAACTAAAAATGATTTAAACTGACAGCGTGCATGATGATGAGAACAAACTGCATTTTCATTGTCCAGACTGACCTGATGTGGAAGCAACAAACGCATAATAAAGTGGCTTTACAAAAAAATCACAGCATGCAGAATCCATGAGATGTATACAGTAGTACAAAGCAAATATCTGCCGGTTACCATCCCATCTGAACATTACTGCCCAGGTTCCTCTGAGACTGATTTAGTTTTTGAACATGTCACACAACAGTTTCTCCATGGGAGTGTTTCCGATGGTCCTGTGGAAGAACAGCAGCTCTATCCGCTCCGAATTCACAAAGCGTAGAGATGGAAGAAGCAGCAGCAGCTTTCCAAACCTGTGAAAAGAAAGAAAAGACAAGTAGGATCAGCTCCTGCAGGACATCAGAGAAAGCACTGGAACATTTTACAATCTATAATTGTGACTGAGATAAACGAGATATGATTAAGCATGTGAAAAAGGGCTGCAGCAGGTCATTTTTTAAGAAATATCTCATTGTAAAGCCTTTTTAATTACTATCATTGCACCTAATGCAAACAACAACAAAAACAATGAACTTCAATGTCATGGTTATAGTAAAGTGAACTTGATCTTTTCTATTAGAAATCAGAAATTCAGGAATAATATCTTTAATTGTTCTTTTTTTTTATTACTGAATTAGATAACACCTTAGAGGAAAATTATCAAACTGAAACATGAAATGAGAAAATAAAAATTAAGAAAAGGTCATAAGCAGAAACAGGAAAGGTTGAGACAAACTAACATTCATGTTAGTGTTTGGCGCCACCTGGTGGTCGTAGACCAAATTACAGAAAAATTTGCTGAATTTCTGTTGAGCTTAAACTGATCTCTGACAAATTATTTAGGATTTTTCATTTACAATGAAAGATTAAAATTAAGAAAAAGAAAAGAAAAATCTGCCCTTGAAATATTTGTACATAAAACTAAAAAATTAATCTGACGCAGTCATGGTATAATGTTTAAGTTGTTAGTAAAACTAATTCTGGGAGGTGTTAGAAATTTAAATAGAGTAGCATTTATATATATATATATATATAGTGAGAATAAATTATTTGTGTGTTGATGTTTGCATCGTGTTTGTATGCTAATGTCGGGACCTTACCTGGCCGGCTGACTGGGGTAATGTGAGCGGATATGTTGTCCCAGCATCACTTGAGACTGATCCTGCAGGTTCTCTACTTGTTCTGGATCTTTTAGTCCTCTGGTTTCTGTGTGAGAGGAGACAACGCTGTGAGTCATTGCTGCACACATCTCTGTAATCTGAATTCCCACCCAAGTAAAAAGTTCATCCTACCGACTGATCAGATGGGAATTTTTATTTTAAACAAGGCTGCAATCATTTGTTGCTTAATTCTTTCGTATTTTGTTTGATATTGATCTTTGGACTGTGTCCAAGTGACTTAGTGAAGAATGATGCACAAGCTTTTTTGTGGTTTAAGCTCAAATTTGGGTCCATTTTTAACAATATATACAAAGTGTGTATTTGAACACATTCATGCACTTATGTAATTATCATTCTCATGCAGCTGGTCTGATAAAAAACTTGGTATTTTTCCTCACCTGGCTTGAAGAGCACAATGGCCTTCAGGCAGGCGAACTCTGTGGGATCGACTGCGAGGGCCTTGAACCGGCTGAAGACCTCCTGCAGGAGGCGCAGGTCCAGGCTGGTGTAGCTGGTTTTGCCTTGCATGCCGGGGCAGAGGTCTGGTAAAGACAGCAGCGGACAGCTGTCCAACGGCAGAGACCACTGGATGGCGCAGAGGAGGAAGAGCTCACTCCATGCTTCCTCCAGCAGGATCACCTGGTCGAGGGGAAAAATGGGGGTTAAAAGACTGAAAGCAGCCGTTTGCAGCCTCACTGCTTAGAAGCCACAGCCTCAAAAACCATCAGAAATCTACGGAACATCATCACTGCCAGAAAAACAAATAACAGTGATGATTATTATATCGATTAATTTAATGTCTAAAGGAAAATATCATGTTTAAATTACATCTATAAGGAGATTAATACCTCAATTTCTTTTTATTTTCATATATGGAAGTCCTCATGTTTTAAATATTCCTTTAATGTTGTATTATTTTCTAACTGAAAATGCTGCTGTTTACATATAGATTGATTCAGAGATGATAAAATTAATCAGTTAGTTTTAATAGTAAATCATGACTAGAAAATTGAAATTTGTAAATGACAGAATTATCAAATAATTTAGACATAAAAATAAATTCAAAACCAGACTTTTGAAATAATAATTACTATAATGACTTAATACTCATAGCAATTTGTTGCTAGTTCAATATGGATTTTTTTTTAAAAAGATTGATAGAGAGTGATTTATTTTTTCAATTTACATATTTTTCCTATATAAATTAAAATTTTGTTTCCCAAATGTTAACTTAAAATTTATTTACCATATCTGAGAAACAAAACAAATGTAAGATTAGATACTTATGTTCTCTATGGTTATCATGTACCTGTATTAAAGATTGCTTAATTATAAATGATTGGAAAAACATTTTTCTATCAATACACTTGTACTGTACATGTTTTAGTATTTGTACATTTGAACTTAAATTAAATTAAATCAAATTAGTAAAAAAAAAGAATTAAATTAAATTAAATTAATAAAATAAGATTAAATTAAATTAAATTAAAGTTAAATCAAATTAAATTAAATTAAATTAATAAAAATAAGATAGAATTAAATTAAATTAAATTAAAATAAGATTAAATTAAATTAAATTAAATTAAATTAAATTAAATTAAATTAAATTAAATTAAATTAAATGTCTGTCTTACCTGGTCTCTGAACGGTAGGTTGGAGAACACCGGCAGGTTTTTGGCCCATTTAACCGACATGAAGAGCAGCCTCGCTGAGGTCTCGTACACGTTCTCCGAGCTGGTCGGGTACAGAGCCATATGGTACTCTGAGGACGCTCTCTCTGGCTCATTACTGGTCACATCGATGTTTTCATCAACTGAAACAGAAGAGATGAGGTTAGAATAAAAAGTGAACATCAGATCCTGCTAAGCGTTATATTCAGTTATTAGAAATCAATTTTTGGAAGTTTAATTTGGAAATTGGGGGGTTTGGTTGTATGATTTTAAAACTGGATTACTAAGAAATACTCTTTCTGACTTCTTCAGTTATCGGGCTTTATACAAGTTCAACAAAATAAACTAATATTTAACATCATCGGGGCCTGAAATCTAGTTTCCTCACCATCCTCAGGCTCCAGTTTGGCACAAGTCTCAGCTGTCATGAGGCTGGCCATGAAGCGATGGTTGTTCTGGGGACTGACGCAGCGCTGGGGGGCGACAGAGGAGGTAATGGACACGGAGGAGCTGATGTGGGGCCATGTGATGACAGACCCACTGGAGGAGGAGGAAGAGGAGGAGGAGGAGGAGGAAGTGGGCTCCCTTGTGGTGGCCAAGTGCTCCTTCTCAGGGTCCACGTCAATGGAGTCCAGACGGACCTGAGCTGTGCTGCGAGGCTGCCGCTCATTCTGCACAGCTACAGTCGAGGAAAGACGAGAAAGGTTGGATTGAGCCAGACGGAGATGAGTTTGAGTCTCTGAGCGACGATGACACATCTGACGTGAAGACTCACCGTCTTTATTCATGCCTGCCTGCAGGCACTTCTTCAGCCGACAAGCCTGGCACTGGTTGCGATGAGCTTTGTCCACTGGACACATTCCAGTTCCAGCCTGGCACCTGTTGACCCAAAGTCGAGCATTTAAAACAAGAATCCACTCAAAACAAACAGAAGAACTGTATGATTTATTCATGCATGAAACTAGAACCCAGATCTAACTCGTCTGGTTGTACATTTATTGATCCACAGTAAGAATGAACACGCTCAAATAAATGAATCAGAATACTGCAAAAATGATCCAAGTCAAAGAAAAAAGTTAATAATCAAACCCAGTTATATTTTTCTTTACTCTTAATTGAATAGTTTTGTTTAGATATTAATATCCAGCCATAAGATTAGTTCTTCTTTTGTGAATTTATAGAAAAAAACAAACAAAATTAATCAGCCTATGTATTAAAATCGTAGAATAATGAAAACTTTCTGTCCAGGGAATTTTGTCTTTTAAGAAATTTAACAGTCATTTAAACTGACAAATTTTAATTGTCATAAATGATTGAATTACACACCTTTAATCTTGCTACATTTTCTTAAAGGAAACTGAAGCTGGCAGATCATGTTGGATAAAATGCTGCATCTTTGTCATCTTTACAGCTAATTTCCTCTTATTCCCCACAATGCACCTCATACGGTGTCTATGCGGCATAAAGTGAAAAGATGCTGAAGCATCTGGTGATCGTGGACAGGTGAGCTTTCTCTTGCCTGTAAATGAGCCTCCTCCTCACGCTGCGTTTGAAGAAGCCGCTGCAGCCGTTGCAGGCGTAGATGCCGTAGTGTTTCCCGCTGCTGGTGTCTCCGCACACTTTGCAGACCAGAGCCGGACTCAGCGCCTTTCCCGGGCCTGGACTCTTGGCTGTGAGTCAAGCACAAGTCACACAGATCAGTTTGGTTCAGCCTGGTATTGTTTCACGCGCGTACCTGCCATCTGTACTGACTGCACGTTCCACAGTGGGGTAAAATACATGAGTCAATATTACCAGAGAATCCAAAATATCCAAATAAACCCAAATAATACAAACAGAACTGAAATGATACAGCCCTTTTCCTGTTTTTACTGACTATATTTGCATTTAAGAAATGTTTGGAGCTGTTTTGTCTCAGACGATGGTTCATTATTAATTACAGTTTTCCACTTAAATTTAAAACCTAAAAGGCAAAACATGACTTATCTAAGTTCCTTGTATCATTTTTCCTTCTATGTTTTCAGCCTTTCTGCTGAAGGCCAAGGTTGCAACGCATCTTTTAGACCTCACAAACACCTGTTGCTGCTGGCAGGGCTCTTACCTCCTCTGCTGTCATCAGTCCCGCCACTGCTGGATGATTCTGACGGAGACGAGGATGGCATCATGGGGATCTTCGACAGGTGATCCTCCATCATTTTTCTCTGCAAATTTCTCCTCAAAGGCTTGATGAATGATGAACGGAGAGTCTTTGCTGTGAAGTATTTGTCCTTTTCAGTTGAGCTGGAGACGTTTAAGTAAAAATGTCCAGAACGGATACTTAAATAAAGTTTTTCTTGGGCTGTAGGGTTCCTGGTGGGCAGATGGCAGCCTCTACTGTGTTGCAGCCTGCGGTGTAGGGATGCAGATGGGCTGGGGTCCTGCCATGAGCTCGAGCTGACACTTGTTGCACGTCAACAGGTTGCGTGTCCTCCCTGTGGCCGTCGGGGTCTGTCACTGTCTGCGGGTTCTCCTCGGCAGCAGGTCCTCAAAAGGGAGCCCGGGGGGTGGAGGGGGAGGATTAGCCCCAAGCGCTGTGTAAGCAGCATGCTTATTTGTCATCCTCTTAATCTTTACTGTTCATCTACTGGATCAATCAGTCACATTGCCAGAACGGAGGTGCGGCTCAGACACGGATCTTCAGCGGTTCTGCAAACAGAAACAGAATAAAAGAAACAACAACGATGAGTCCTCAAACTTCTGAGCTGGAGAGCTGTAACTTTAGACCAGTTCCCATCCTGCTCCGTCCCCTCGTGTCTCCACTGTCCTCATCAGTCAACACTCCTCTTCTGTATCTGCATTTAAAGGGATGATTACAAGAAGCGCTCATCATTATATTTACCAGCCTCTTTAATTTGTATTTCCCCTCCTTTTCTTTCCTTTTTAGCCCCTGAATTCCAGCCCCATTTCCCCCTGCTGTATATTTGATCTGTGTGATTGCCTACCATTCATAATGACTTCCAGTGTTTGCTGAGGAGCTGCCTATTAACTCCCCTTTTGGACAAACTGAAGATCATCCTCTTCCCCCTGGCTCCTGGAGAGAAAGGTCACAGAAGGAATAATAGAGTTTTGAATGGCTGATATTTTGGCTGACACTAATTTAGCTCATTCATAAGGATCTCCCATTTATTACATAGGCAGCTGTTATGAGAAAGGACATGACAAAATGAAACTTGCAGCCCTAAAAATGAAAGGATCAGTACAGGTTTGTTATAATTAAGACAAAAAAAGAACTTGAAATATGAAATAAAATGTGAAGAAACTCTTTAAAAAAAAAAAAAAAAAAAAAAGCTGCAAATGTCAAGCAACACTTGTGCCGTTAGTGACAGATCCATCATCCACTAACATCTATTCAACTCAGCCCTTTTTCATCCTTTCTTTCTTTACACAGTTGAGCGGTTTAAGAGGACACGGCATCTGTGCGTTGGCATCTGTACTCAGTCATTGTTTGTTTATCTGTTTACAGTTTGTTCTGCGCTTTTAACGTGTCAATCGTGGCACAAAAGGCTGAACTTAGTTTGGAATATTTCATATCGCAATAGATATTGAAAAAAATCACGTCAGTTTTTTCCAACATTGTGCAGCTCTGATAGTCAGTATCAATGATTTTTAGAAAAGAAGAAAATTTACTGGAACAATCTAGAAATGATCATCTTGTACTCACATGTTCTAGTGCAGGGTCACATGACCCTGGACGGGTTGCATGTCCATCACAGAGGGAAGCAACCATTACTCATTCCCAGGGAGAATATAGAGCGATCAGTTACCCTAACATGCATGTTTTTGGACTGCGGGAGGAAGCCTGAGAACCTGGAGAGAAGCCATGAATACACGAGGAGAACATACACACTGCACACATAAAGGCCCCTGTTCGTGTAACAGTGTGGGGTCCTGTCACAATTCCTCCGATTGGTCATGTGCCCTGGCTGCTTGGCCCCAGGGACATACCTTTGGCTGACTGGTTAGCACGCATGACTCTCACCGAGGAGTCTGGAGATTGAATCCCGCCTGGACCCTCCTTGGGCACCTGCTACATTCGAACCCCCTGACACAGTTCAAACTGGGAACCTCTTTGTTGTGAGGCGATGGTGCTAACCAGCACACCACCAGTACATGTAATGAGCGTACCTACAATACCTACAACAGCAGTACAAAATAATACAAAAATGTAACTGTAAATGAAGGAATTTGAGAAACTTCTTCTTCTCTTTTTAAATTATTTCTAATGCCTGACTGTTGAAGACCCAAAACGTAACATTGAGACCTTAAATATCTGCGTTTTTGACTTGTTTTGATGGCACACCAATATTCATTATGCACATGTTCAAGCCGTAACTGCCCAGCGCCATCCCGAGGCTCAGAAACTGCACTATACAACCTTTAGTTTGGACTATTGGTTGCGCACTGCGTAATTTACAAACAAACGGATATGAACCAGATATGAACACAGCGGGTGTTTTAAACACGCATCATGTCGGATTCGCAGGATCTGACATGGAAACAAGGAAGGAAACATTACCGGAACAAGAGAGGAAGAGAAAGAGAGGGAGGGACAGAACAAGAGAGAATATAAGACTGTTTTTTACTGGCTGGAGTGAGCTCACAGTACAGGTATGATGAAGATGGATGCTAGTTTAGCCGTCCATAGGGGAAAACTGAGAAAACAGCTAAAAGTTATGTTGTGGGTCTTTAAAGGGTTTGGAACTGGAGATGACTGGAGCTGACTCTTTAACTTTGTCAGAGAAATCAGTCTCATTTCCAAAACATATCAATGGTTTGCCTGAACATTTGATGCCACACTAATGCTCTGGATGGCCTTGTTGTTGTCACACTGAGCGAGTTGGAGGATATAACATCACTAGTCCCGATAAAGTAAAAGCTAAAGGATAACTTTCTTTTTTTTCAACCTGGACCTTATTTCTAGGAGTTTATATGTGCACATACTCACAGGTGAAGGTTCTGTATCACTTTGACTCCTTTGGATGATATTTCATTGAGTCGCCCTCCGGCGTACATCCATATAATGGGAGAGATGGGGCAGCCTCAATGGGCCTCTATATAAGGCATTATCTGCAGCAAAACTCCTTCATTTCACCAATGCTTTAAACAGAGTGAATGAAAGAACGAGTATTTTTGTTCTGTGAGTTCGGATTTAGCTCTTCGTTAGTTATTGGGGGTGTTCTCCACACTCTACAGGCCGTGTGCGCCGCAGTACAGCTGACAAGAGCATCTCGCTACCCAGACAACAACAAACTGCAATCTGTGAAACTGTGAACTCACGGGATAATAGTGCTCATTCATTCGTTCAATTTAACAACCTGTGGGTTTAAGGTTCATGTCAAGCGTCATTAACATGCTGCTGTATTAAAACTGATGACTCAGGCCTTACCGCACAAGTTTTCTCTTTTTTTTTTTCTAAAAGTGCTGCATTAGAGAGTGAAACAAAGAAACAGAAATGAAGTCATTGAGCAGTCAGCTTTACAATGGGCTGGGACTCAGTGAAAAGCTCCACATTTCCATTGTTTTCATCTCATCTTTTGATAAATAGTCATTAGATTTTAATCTACATCTATCTAATCTGTCAGATATTTAAACATCTGTCTTTCCTATTAAGTTCATGTCTGTTAAACAATGAACAGAAATTTTTGCCTGGAGAGCAAAATTTCTGTTGATGTCAGCACGTTTAAGCCTCCGCAACAACAAGGCCTGAACATAATTGGAAAAAAACAAAGTGGAAAGCAGTTAAGTAGATTAGAGTTTGACCACATTTTGTCTGCTTGGGCACCGGCCGCCATCACCAGGAGACTTGGAGGGGGAGAGACACAATTAGCTCAAAAGATTAAAAGAGCAGCGAAGACACCCTTCTTGTGGGCATCTTTAGCCATATGGTGGCTACTCTCTTCATCCTTGGTCAAGACACTGTTGACCTTTGTGAGATTTAACAGTTAATTAGTCTTCTAAGGTCAGCAGTCTGGAGGCTTTCTGTGCGGATTCACCCAATTACACACTGATTACTGATGTCTACACATTCTTTCTTGTTAAGAAGACATCCATCTACCTGGTGTTACTTTGCATTAACTACTGTACTGGGCAGCTAGAATACATATTTTGCAAAGCTGGGGCTTTTTTAAGGTGGTATTTGATGTTTCTATTTACTATCCATTCTGCATTTTCCGCTGCATTTTCCATGTCCATGGGCTTCGGGATGGTTTCACACAGGTATGGGCAACTCTGGTCCTCGAGGGCCGGCATCCTGCAGGTATTAGGAGCTTCTAGGCTGCAACACCCCTGACTCCAGTCAATGGGTAATTGTCCAGAGTTTGATGTGAAGCTCTGCACAGGTCACACGGTGTGTTCCACAGGGAAACTCCAAATACCTGTAGGATGCCGGCCCTTGAAGACTTGAGTTGCCCATCTCTGGTTTCGTCAATTTATTAGCTCGTTTGTGACAAATACTTGCATGATGCTTGTGGTCCTGAGTGCTTTATTAACTGTGCCTTTGCTCTGCAAAATGCAATGATTCAAAACTATGGTGATCAATTAAGTACGTTATTATTTTCTAATTTAATCCATTTTATTTATGTAGCACATGATAAAAAACATGGTTGCCAATTTGCTGCACTGCATAAGATGCTATCATTTAAACACACTTTCCATACACATCCAAAAATCCGCACTCCCTAAAAAATTAGGACTTAAAAAATAAAATGCACTATATCTTAAAGTGCATGAAGCGTTAAAAACCAAAAAGAACAAGCTCGCCCATGTCTCTCTCCGTTGCTTTGAACAGGCTGTGTGCTGCATAAAGCGCTGCAATTCGGTGGCCGAATTTCCCGCGCTGCCCTGCAAACGTGACGTCGAATGACGCTACATCCACAGTTTTGATACAGGAAGAAGACGGTCGCGGTAAATTCAAACACTGTAAGCGATAGTTATGGATTCTTCTGCCGTCAGCAAACGATCCAGATCAACTGAAAGACACTAAAAAGTGTAATTACGAAGAAAAAGCGTAGTAAACAGTGACAGCTTGGCTCGTGGCTGCATTTACCTGAAGCGCCAGTTGTGAGTTTCATTTTTTAATCTTGCCTCTAGTCCCTTTAAATATACTGAAGCAATATTATCCTTTGATTTTACAGACTATCGACTTGCTGACCAAATATGTCGTATTCTGCCTCATGATGTGGTGAAATGGCTCCTTTGTTAGTTTGAGCTTTTTCTGCTCGATCTTGTGTCTTAGACTGAAGCAACTCATACTTGAGTTTGCTTGCTTCATGTACAGTATTTTGTAAGTTTCAGCTTTTAATCTGTGGAGACACAAAAAAACGGCCTGATCTGACTGACCCGACCCAGACCCGCTGGTGGAAATGGGGCTGAAGTGATCAGCTACTATACATTCAAACATCTGGTAACTTTATAAACAAAAGTCACTGTGCAGATTTTTAACTGCTGAACTATCTGAACATGACATCATCTCCGTAGACACAAGGTTTGGGAGATATGAGAAACAATGAAATACAAATGTGGACAAAATGAATCATTTGGATGAGAATCACACCCGATCTTGCAATCCCTCCCATGATTCTTTCATGTCACGGATCCAGCAACACAGGATGCACTCGCAGGTGCTCAGTGCACGGTGTAAAAGTTCGTGTCGTTGAGGTCGGAGCAAAGCTGTTACGCTGCGCTCACGGATCCGGTGTAAAGCTGGGGTTAGAGAGAGCGTGGCTGCAGGACTCCAGAATGCCACTGAATAGTCGCATTTTGCAACTAAAAAACATCTACATCAGCGTTCACGTATATTTGATTGTATCCCACCTCTTTCAACAAAACCCAACCAACCTTATTACCATGTAGGTACTGATGAGCCTCTGGGCTTTTAATATTGTTCATTGCTTCACAGTCAAACACGTCACAGCTGAGAAAGTAGCTAAAAATGCTTGTGTATGTTGTTTTTGGCCAGATTTTCTTCTCATCCTCCCACCCATCTGACGCACAAGGCAGAGGGATTGTAACATTGTCCTGTCTGAGCTGTGACAGCTGATGTTCCCACATAGTTTACCTAAAAAGCTTGAATACTTCGACTTCGGTTACATATTTCAGGCAAGGCATCATGGAGGACCAGGAAAGGTGGATAAGACCTGAGGAACAGGAATGACGAGGAATCTCGGACTGTCTGTCTGTCTGTCTATCCCGATCTCATAAAGCTATGTTACCTGTTATCACAACGCATACTTTCTGTTTTTTTATCACCAGCTCATACCTCATCTGTCTCCTCTTCATGCATTATGCAAATTAATATATTCATAATACCCTGGTGGTTCCTTTAATATCTTGTGTGCAAAGAAGCTCATGAGCAGTTGCATTATTGCTTTATGATTTATTAAAATGAACATTATTTGCTTGTCGGGGTCTGTAACCCTCCCTTAACTTGAGGTTTTATCCCCGAAATCCAGTTAATGAAGGGTGATGGGGGTAAAAATGTATTTATGCTGTAAAAAAAAAAACACTTTTCCGCAGGCTTCTTCTTCTTCTTCTTTTTCTTCTTCCTTTCTTCAAAACTTACACTGAATAATTTTATTATTTATTTATTAATATATTTTTTAGTGGAGGTGGGGGGGGGGGGGGGGGTTAAAGATGAGAAGTATCTGTACCCTGGTGCTTACCTTCATTCCTGGCTGCTGCTCCATCTCTCTCTCCTCCTCTTTCCCAGGCTGTGAAACTCCCAGCATTCTCAGCGCTGTTGTCTCTGCGATGGTTCGGTGATCTTCATGCACTAATTGTGAGTCCGTCTAAAGTTGCAGCATTTCTTGAAAATTCATTGCTATTTTTGTCTTTTGTCGCTTTTGTTTACCCCTCCTCATTGTCTCCATCCCTTCACGGTTGCCGTGGAAACCCCAGCATTAACTTGACTACTCAAAGACACCGGTGGTTTTGTCCTATTTGGGACAAATAGGACAAAACTATTTTTGTCAGATCAGGTTTTACTGCTGTGATACTTCATTAAAACCTGATCTGATTCTTTTTTATATTCTTCATTGGTGCTTCCCAACCTGTGGCAACTGACCAAATTTAGGAAGTGGACTACAAATTGCTGCTTCCTGCATTTGGTTTAGCATTGCATTCTGGGTAAAACGCTGAACATTGTGGCTAAACGCTACAACAACAAACACATGTGGGACTGCAGTATTTTTAAAAATGGCTTGTGGTCAGGCGCAGAGTGGCAAGGAAGGAAAAGCTTTAATCGATGTTCTGATGAAAGCATATCCCAGCTCCTCATACGTACGCACAAAAATAATGTGTCATGCGTGCACGTGGAGGAACCGAAAGTTGTGAGAACCTTCTTGTTCGTTGTACGTCTTGTCCTCGCCTACGGTGAATCCGAATGCAGCGCCACCTCTGGAGAGATTGAGAACATTATTTAAAGGTTTTGCTCGTTTGGCTATGGTGCAACATGAACGCGATCTCGGTCTGGGAAGACCGTCCCCACCCCCAGCCAAGCCGAGTCCCCAATCGGACTGAGTCTAATGGCCTATGCTTTGTGAATGCGCCCTAAATGAGAGTCATCAAAATCAGCTATTCAACAATATTTCAAACATATATCCTTAGTCAAAAATAATCTCCAAAAGCCTAGTGGACCCCATCTTGTGCATCCTGCTGATTTCCATGTATTGTGTGGTTTAATGAGGTCAGTGAATGGGTGGAGCTGCTGTAGTGGAGTAGTTCATGTCTGTCCTGGTAACATAGATTTTACCTGCACCATTTCACAAATGAAACATGTCTGAGAAATTCAGTGCAGATGATTCATCCCTGTTTGGTTTTGCTTTCTTTTGTTTTGTTTGTTTTGTTTTAAGTGACACTATATGTTGACATCTTAACTTTGGATATATTTAAGGCCAGCAAAGGACTCAGCCAGGATGCATCCATTAACTTAGGTGACTGAAGTCTAAAGCAAAGCATGTCTTCAGCATGGTGCGGGGGGGGGGGTCCATAACTTTATGTTAGCTGCATTAAGGGGCATAATCTATATAGAAACGTTTTCAGATTATTTATCAGGTGTAGGAATCACAAAAGTTTCTATACATGCCTCCCAGTTTTTAATGGCCCAAAAGTAATGGGACAATCGACCAAAAGCTATTCGGACAGTTGTGAACTACGGTATTCCCTTCACTGTGTGTCATCATCAATTAAGCAGGTAAAAGGTCTGGCATTGTTTTCAGGTGTGGCGTTTGCATTTGGAATCTGTTGCAGTGAATTTTCAACATGAGATCTGTCAGAGACTTTGGCCAATCTGACTTAAACTAATTCCTGTACTCGCTAAATAAAAACTACATTAGAATGCATTCTGGACATAAACCTGATTGGTAAAAGTGTAGTCACCCAAATATATGTATATAATATAATAATATAATATAATTTTTTGCTTTAAAGGAGCACAGTGCAAGTTCCAGCTTTTTTCCAGAAGTTCATCCCCTCTGGCGACAAGTGGAAGTGACGCTATTGTCGTGCACATTCATGAGCTGCTTCGACTGTGTTGGTCTTTATTAGTTTAACCCACATTACACTCAGTCTGAGCCCAGAGTTAGAGTCATGATGTCTACTGAAATCTGCAAGCTGTTTACGGTTTGATCGTTGAGTAAACTGACAGACTGCATGCTAACGGTAACAACAGGCTAACGCTGGCTTGTAGATCAAATATCCAAATTCACAGGCTGAGACCACGATTACCTGATAAAATGACCGCATCAACTAAATTTAACACGTTGGCCAGAGTGTATCTCTTCCCCAGGAACAGTCGTATGGCTCATACTGCTACATTTAAATGCTAAAAACTTAGCATTGCAATATTATGCATCCTTATTTCTGTCATTCATCACATTTATCTTGTTGGTAAGAAGAAAACCAACTGTAGGTCCCGTTTTATTCCCAGACCGGATCGGAGCTACCTCAAATTAAAAAAAAGAAAGAAAAAAAGCTGCGCGGTTGTTGACTCCCGTCTTACTCTGGTCCCAAAAAACGTCCCCTTGCCGTGGGGGGTGTTATTTGGCACAACACCACTTAGAATCCAGTTTAGTTCTCTTGGTTTCACAAGACAAAACTTTTCTTCTTTGTCTCACTGGAGTCTGAGTTGGGGTTTGAGAAGTACTTGTTCTCCATCTTTTAGCAGTAGTCAGTGTTGTCTCAACATTTACGGACATGCGGTGGCGGAATACACAACACTGGTGCAGCCAGACGAACGAGGATGCGCAGCACGTCTCCCCCACATGCACCCCCTAGAGCTGGGGTGGCCAAGTTCGTTCCTCGAGAGCCACAATCCTTCAATTTTTAGATCCACCCCTTTTCCAACACACCTGAAGTATCTCATGCACGTCATTCAGCTCTGCAGAGGCTCTTGAGGACCAAGCTTGGCCACCCCTGCCCTAGAGGTTTCGTACCCGAAATTCTCACATTGAGCATTCAGAAACAGTATTAGACACCACCGCAGTGAAGAAAGATCAGCTCATTCAACACATCAGGCAATTGTAAGAGCATATGGAGGAAAGAAAAGAAAAGTATTTAACATTTAAACTTGTGCAATGCACCTTTAACAGGTCTTCTTTATCTATAATCAGACATTTACGGGAGGAGGATTTAAAATTGCATCTAAGCAACAATAACTGGGATCCGATCCCAAACAGGGTCCACTCCTCTTCTATGTGCATGCAGCATGGGATGTTCTTTTTTGGTTTCCATGGTAACTTGATGGGTAGCCTGCAGTAAGTTTTACTGCAGCTGCAAAAGTAAGAGTCCTGTCAAAGTTTTTTAAATTTCCACTGCTTCTACGATACTAAAGAGAAATTTGCCAACATATGTCCTGATTTGAACCCATGGTGTGAAAGGTGTATTCAAACAGCAACACACTTTATGGACTTGTCCCAGACTCTAAAAATACTGGGGAAAAATATTTACAACTCTTTCAGGGGTATTCAAAGTTTCTTTAACTGAGACCCCACTGATAGTATGTATTGTCAACCTGATGGTGTCGATCTCCCAAAATATAAATTAAATGCAACATTTTTTGCATCTGTGATTGCAAGAAGGCTGATTGTTAGTGATGCATGATATTGGATTTTTGACCAATATGCCGATTTTTTACTACTCATTTTGCCAATAATAATTACCAATACCGATACTGATACCATATTAAAGCTGGAAAAGATAGAATATTCATTCCTTATGCAGATTTTTTTTTTTTTTTAATTTGGTGCTTTTGCTGCAGATCTGGTAGTTCCTGGAGATGTTACAGGGTCGTACGGTGGGCATGGCCTTATGCTGTTTCCATGCCCCATAAATTTATAAAGAAACAACAACAACAACAAAAAAAGCAGTGTTCTGTGGGTTTGTCACCAAACAGCACCTGTTATATATTTGTTAATTATGTTGTCAATATCAGCGAATATCAGTATTCAGTTTGAAAACCTATGGGCTGTACGATGTATTGTTTGAGCATCGTCATTGCAACGTGCATGTGTGCAATAGTCACATCAAATGTAGGAGGCAAGCTAACTTAATGTATTTTCATCTAATTCCAAGGGTGGCTGACACAGAGTGCACACAGGGATCCACCAATCACCATCGTTCTTAATCAGTTTGGCAAAGTAAAATGCAATTCACATTTGTGCATAATAAAAGTAAACATGTACTCGGGTCTTAACACAATAAAAGCAAGCATTAAAAGATTATGAGAATAACACCAATGAAAAGAGGAGATTTCTGCACACTTCATCTGTACAAATGTCACCGTATTGCTGAGCTTTCGGTCATAGGGGACCTTCATCAGAGCGATGAAGGTCCCTTGGGACCAAAAGTCCTAGTGCAGGATAACTTAAAGTGCTATTCAAGTCATCTGCTGAAAATTCCTGCATTTTTTCATATCCCAATATACGTATATTGCAGAGTTAGAAAAAAATTGCAGTGTCAGTTTTTTCCAATATTGTGCAGCACTAAAAGCCAATATTGGTCGATACTGATATCAGGCGAATAATATCATGCATCTTTACTGATTGTTCTAAGTGGAAAATGAGAGACCACCCTCTCATAGGCACTGGATGATTGATCCAGTGTAGTTTTTTGCATCTAAAGAACATTATAGTAACTCTGGGAGGATCAACACATTCTATGAGACCTGAAGCTCGTTCATGTCATTTGTTAAAAACTGCAAATTAGATTCAACAGTTTGAGGATGACTGTTGAGAACGGGCAGCCATCTCATACGATGTTGTAATACACCTTAACGATATACTGCTCACATCAGTCATGCCATGTAAAATCTTTACTGTGTAATAAGCAAATGTGACAGAAAACCTTTTTTCTAAAAGAAAGCCAAGCAAAAACTTCTAAGAACCTTAATAAATGTGTATTTTCAAAAGAGAAACTCAACTTTAAAAGACTTTAAAATCTTTCATTTGCTTTGCATGGCATCAAAGTGGTGCCTGCTGCGCAAGTGCGAAGGTGTTGAGCTGCAGATCAGATCTGCGCTCTCCATTTAGAAAATGATTGTCGCTGAGCTGACCGGTGGTAGCCGTAGCCCGCTGGCCGGGCCAATCACGGCATTAAAAACGTTTACATAATAATAATACGCTGCAGTACACTGTGACACCACCAAGTTTTAGGTGAAGACTTGCTTACATGAGCAGGCCATAGATTATGCCAAGACGAATAGATTAGCATGGGAGCAGTCTAATATTAGGATTCAAAGAATGATTAGAGGATCCATGTTATGTAATGATATTAATGAGTCTGCGCGATACTTTGTATGAGGCTGAAAACAGGTTCAATGAGACAGCACAAACCTCCATCAACAGATCCTCTGCTGATGATTGGAGCCTTCTTATGTTTGATTGTCATTGTTTCTGGGGCTGTAAATTTTGCTGCTTTTCTGTGGTTGCAGCTTTTTACCTGTTTATCATAAAGAAAGCTGCAGATAAAGCCCACATTTCAATTGTCAGCTGAATTCCTCCATTAAAACAAGAAAACATCCAATGAAAAAGAAAAAATGTCAATGTTTGCTCTTTTTTTGTTCTAAATGTTTTTAAATACAAATTCTTGAGATACAACACATAGGAATTTATAATTTACTTATCAAATTTCTAATCTGTGATTGTTTTGTTGTTTAAATACAATGATTATTATATTAGACTATAAAACTTATTTTGTTTGTACACACAAATGGAGGCAAACCCAGCGGACTTCTACCTGCTAATGGCACGTTGACTCAAGCTCAAGTACCAATGAGACTTAATATTATTTCAGCATCACTGCTGTTGTTCCTAATTTTCACTTTAAACTTAAAGGTACAGTTTGTAAGAATTACTGACAAAGATTTTTTTCTTTCAAATGACTTCATATTCCAAGCACTGTTGTGAATGTATGGTGGCCGTTAGTGGCCAAAATTCTCCCTGGCATAAAGATGTTTAAATCTGTGAGTGGATCCAGTGGTCTCAGGTGTCTCAGTATGACTGTACTAAGAGTAACTGTTTTTATTGTGTTTTAAAGTGTGATGACACGTTTTTGACATTTTTTGCCATGTTTTATTGACCAAAACGTTCTTCGTGATGATCTATGTAACAGAAACAAGCGCAGCTGCATAGATGAGTTATTAGAAAACATCGCTGCTTTTCTGCACATCGGACCAGACTGTGACGCTGTGAGCCGAAACCGGATGTGACGTCTGCCAGAGAATCTTCCTAGCTTATTTAACATTGAAGTCAATGGCTTCATTGCGGTTTTTAAGTTCCTTTCCCAGTTTTACAGACAAACAGTCACGACTCAGCCTTCAAATTGTATTGACAGTTAATGGTTAAAAGCTCATAAGTGCAGCGTTAGTTTATTTAGGTTTCCTAAGGATTTCCAATTTTATTTTGAAGAGGATAAAGAAGCAGGTCGGAGTCAGACTTACCAGGAAACAGTAGGAGCCCGTCTGCTCGTCTCTCCCGTCTACAGTGGCTGTTTACTGGAGCTTCAGCCACCAACGTGTTGAGACTTCTAACACATGAAATTGCGATCCTGTCCTCTGTAATATTCTTTTTCAACCATCGTTGCTTCATCACATCGGTCATACAGCTCCTGCTATCGACAGACAGCTGCAGCTCGGTTATATGAGGACGTCTCCGGTCATCAGATCTCCTCAGCTGCTTCCAAAGATGCATCCTTCCCTCCATCCTCATCCTCATAAATGGGAACTTTTTCAAACTCGACTGGAACCGTGTAAGTTGTTATCTACTAATTTTTTAAAGGCTAATTATTTACCGCGGCTAGCCGTTAGCCGCGAGCTTATGCAGGTAACGAGTGCCTCGTCTCTGTCACACCTGGCTAAACCGCTGCAGCTCCTTGAGTTGTTGGTCTGCTTTGTGTTGTTCCGGGTTGCTCCTTACAGTTCTGGTTCCCTCGGTGTGGTCTTGCAGGCTTTTACCTGAACCAGTGGAGATGAGGCTGGGATACAGGCTGTAGGCAGCTGACTACAGTTCTACTCCAGTTCTAGCCTGTAAAATGTGATTTCCACAAATTCCTCAGCATTATCATACTTTTGTGAACTGGCTGATGATCCCAGCACACAAACCAGTTCCAATCTATCTGTTCTGGAGCATCTTTCATGTTTTCCACGGCTTAGATTATATGTAACTCAGTGGGTGGACCGCAACTCTGTATGTCACATCATGGCGGCTAGGTTCGCGACTGAAAAGCTATTAGCATTTAGTCCAGCCTCCTAAACATCTGATATTTACGTAAATACACGTCTGATTAACTTCTAACTGCACAGAACTACTTATTTTGTCTTGGTGTGTTGTTGTATGGCAAAGTTACTTGAAGTTAAGGTCGTGTCATCATCACTTTAAGGCATTACTTATTCCAAACAGTGCTCTAACCCCCATTAAACAAAGCTGGTACTGCATTTATAAAAGTTCAGAGGGTTCTCACTTCACTCACATTGTTTTGTCCGTTTAGGGACACTGTAGTAAAAAATGGCGGCACTAATATGGCAGCCTCCATGTATGTGCCCCCCCAGCAAGTAGATAGAAATGACTCATTCTAAGTAATTAAACATTTAACAACTATTCTAGTGAAGTCATTACACATCAATGGAAGCAAGGTTTTGGATTACATATACAATTTTTCTGCCATTGACACTGTACCTTTAATGAGCATATCAAACTAAGCTGCCATATGTTTATTCAAGATTCAAGATTGTAAAGTTCAGCTGCCTTCCAACAGAAGTGAGACCTCAGGAAGGCCTGCACTCTGAAATGTTCCAAACATTTTTTCATTTAGAGAAATTAGTTAACCTCAGAATTAACTGCATCACATGGGTGTGATCATGATTACAAAACATTGTCATGGTAACCAGCTTCAGAGCATGATTAAATTCCAAGATAAGAAATCCACCACCAGTCCAATACTTCTGAAAAAGTTGGTAAAAGGCTCCCAAATAAGACATTGGGTTGAATTTGGACCAGCTGTCCAAAGAAAGCTCATTTAATTCTTTCAGTCATTGCCCATATCTTCTGACCATGGCTGGGGGGGGGGGGACCAGTAAGCCGAAAGCTTCACCTGCCGGCTCAGATCCTTTTTCCCCACAACAGACCAGTGCAGCATGTATTAAATGTTCTATATAGATAAATTTGCCTTGCAGGTGATGCCTCACCAACTCCTTGAAGTTTCCCCTGAGATATCTGCTGTCTGTTCTCTTTGCTGTGGGCGAAAGACGGGTTTATCTCGGCTCTTTGGTAAGCCCACAGTGAGATCCATGCACCACTTTTCAGTCATAAGAAGTGAGAAATATAGAGGTGAAGCTCTGCTGTACAAGCACTTACTTTCCCTCTCAGATACTGTCTAACATAGATCATCAAGGTTTTCAATGTATTCTTGCTATAACCTGGTTGGAATAGAATGGTTTTCAATCAGCTTGTTAAAGGAGCTGTTTCATGCTTTTCAAACATTCCAAAAGTCAAATACAGGCATTTATAAGCTAAATTTGTTCCCATCACCACTATAGAAACTAATTTGGTGTTAAATATTAGTTTTATGCATCTTATTTCCAACACTGAAGTAAGATGGCTGACTGTACTGAACCACTGAAGCTCTCGACCAATCTCAACATGTTTTACGCCCATTTCATGATGTTGCCCGGGAAGAGACACTGGTTCTGAAGGGTCACAGAATTGACCTATGGCTAAACCACGCCCCCAAACGCGATGAGCCAATCACAGTGCGCACAGCTTTCCCATACACTCGGACATTCTCTGCTTGAACGTCCATTGTTAGTCCGTTTTTATGTGTTCTTTTTAGTTTAAAATGGTCAAACGTGTGCATGGGGTACATGCAACTCCGATACTAGGTATCCTGAGAGGCTGGGTGACAGGGTGTATTTTTTGCCTTTTACCAAGTCACATCAAGCCAAAGTTATGCGGCAGACCACATCAACTGAACGTGGATAAAATGAACAAGGATGTCTACATCTGTTCTAAGGTAAGGGAACATCGTATTCGAGGCAACATGTTGTCACTTTGCTTGAAAGAAATATGAAGTTACCTTCCCCAACGTTAGTTTAAGTTGGCTAACGCTAGCTAAACATGCTAGTTTTGGTACGTGGTAACAGTACATAAGACGCTGTCGTGTAGTACAGGTGTGGTGTAGTAACGTCGATAACGACACGCCTCTGGCTTCCAAGCTGCAGCCAGACTGCTCCGCTTCCGTGGCTGTTTGATCAGTTTTTGTCAGATGATCACATTTTGGCACAACAACAGCAGCCGTGCAGTAGTTTGTGCAAGAAACTGAGGGAGCGACACGAGTCACATCCAGAGATTCACAGGCTGATTTCTACTCCCACTTTAAGACTTCTGAACAATTTCTTTTTGTTTGTTTGTATTGTTTTTATGTTTTTTAATTTATCTTGTCATGATCACTCTGTCTGATCACGCGTCTGTTGTCCGTGTTGACAGCTGTCATCTCCCGAAATGTCACATAGCGCCTGTCACCGAATGTTTGTTTGTCCGAGTGAGTGGAAGGGGCGGGGCTTAGCCATAGGTCAATTGTTTTTAGCACCGGCTTCGGCACTCACATGGACGTTATTTGTAAACATTGATGGATAATCAGACTCTGATCAACGGAATAAAATGGAGCAGCCTGTTATGCGCTCCACCCAGAGTCTTATATGGAGTTTGAAGTACACACAGCACCACAGAAGTACCACAGAGACCCTGACAAGTAAGTAAATTAGCAAACAAATCATAGGTGGGAGACGTTTTCACTCACCGGTGTTGTCTGTCTGTGAGGCATTTTTATGGTGGAACTGCGTCAGGTTTCAGAAGTAATCCCCAAGACAAAAAAACACTTTACTGCCCGAGATTCATGAAGTTGTCAGGAGTGAAGTTCACACACAAAGTTGAGGTTTTTTTTGCTCCTGAAGATAAAATCCAACCATTTCTGGCAAGCCAATTTGTCCAGTACAACAAATAAACTCCCACGTCAAACACAACCACATTTTTCCCAACTTGGCGTCCTCTAGAGCTTAAAAAAAAAAAGCTTTTCTCCTGAACTCTGGAGCAAACGTCTTTTAGCTGATGGCTGCTTGTCTCTGAGGAAATCTTCCAGCAGGCTGTTGGTTTCTTCCTCAGAGAGTGTGTATAGGTTAGGATTCTCTTCTAGTTTCTGTTGAACAAAGAGGGCGTCTTGCTACGATGCTGCGCATGCATGTTTGTCGCTTTGTGATTGGTGCCACCTCGTTGCGTATACCGGTGTCAGTCAGTTATGTTAAGGAAGCTACAGCTTGGCCTGAATATTCATATATATATACTCAAATATGCACAAATGAAGAAAAAAACAACTAAGATGAAGTTTCTCATGAGGAAATAACACAGTAACATGCTGAAAAGCTCTTAAAAGTCCTTTTTTCATGATAGGGCTCCATTTAGTTCTGCGCAAGCCTCTTTACAACCCATTCACGTGTGTGTCTTTATGCATACATGTATATGTATGTGTATATGTGTGCATTTATGTATGCACACATTTTTTTTCCCCATATAAGGATTTGAGTTTGTACTCAAAGAGTTTGTACTTGAAAAGTTTTTTGATATTGACATTTTAATGCAACACGTTTTATTATCATTATTTTAACTGTACACTCTTTGTTTTTAACCGTTTCATTACTGTTTATTTTTTACTGTAATTGCAATGTACTGTTAGGGTTTTTTTGTGGGGGGGTACAACGGATGGAAAGTGGCATCTTGCTAAAATCTGGTATATTTGTGGGAAAATACTTTTCATTAGCACTCTCCCATTTAAATAAATAAACCATTACCTTCATTTGAGTTACAGTAGGTGTAGATGTCTTGCAGTTTGAACACATTAAAAACCTGCAGGACACCCCCTCAAGAAGTCTGGAATTGGTGATTCCTGGTCTAACATAACAGCCAGCAGTAATATTACATAGTAAATTGTTTTACATACTGCACACATTAAGGTAAAATAGAGGCCGAGATTAAAGTTGCCACGGCTCTACTGTACATTCTTCTTAGTGCAACCGTGTCCACAGGTATTAACGTACATCTGCTGACCAATCAGTTCTCTTAGCAATATGAAAATAAATAGATCATCTTAGTGTGTTGACACTGAGATGGTCTCTTTGCCCTGACTGAACCCGTTGGCTTTCCCTGACAAGATACATCAGAGGAGGGAACTGCTTATTTAATACAGAGATTAAAGCACTAAAGCCTTGTACTTGTTGACCTTATAAGATTTGTGCATAAGCCTCCTGGTTGGTTTGAATTCTGTTTTTTATGTTTATGCTTCACTTCTCCAAAGATGTTCCAACACCAGCTGGACTGAAGCTGAAAGAATACAACTTTGCATAATTTGGAAATGTGCCTGAAACACTTGATACACAACAGCAAATAAAGTCAGATCACTCGTACCCTTATGATATGTTTCCCTGGAAAGTGTCTGGAATATTTTGCCAACTTTGGCTACAACTGTGCTGCTTGCAGCACATGTTCCTGTTAAGTCTTCATATTTGTTACTGCAATAAGCATGCTGGATCAATGCTTTGGGTGAGGACAGAAACTCCAGATTGACTTATTGAGTTGATTCTGAAACCGCTTACATGTACTGTGTGATCATAAAATCCCAGACAATTTAAGGGTGTGTTGGTTTGAACGTAATAAAATGCACTAATCCTTTGCTGTTAGCTTTTTAAAAACATACAGAATATGTTTCAGCCCTAGCCTTCATGAGCTCACAAAATTAAGACAAATTGAATATGACTGTTTATTTAGTTGAGGTATGTAAGGCTGCAAAATGAAGATTTTCACTCTAAAACTACAGGGAAGTTTACTAAAATGGAACAAAAAAGTTTGTAATTTACTGATGTTATAACTTTATTCTTTCTATTGCATGTAAAAGATCCAATATTATATTCATATTGCAGAATGTTATTCTGCAATATAATTAGGAGGTAAAGATGAAAAAAAATCTGAATAGTAGTTAGAAGTGACAAGTAAGGGTGCCAGGATTGGATATAAAAGGAGCATGTGTTAAACGGATGGTCATTCCAATCAGGGGTGGGTCGTCTGGAACACGTTTTTTAAAACTGTAGCTATAAATACTGATTGTTAAACTAAAAAAAATAAAATAAAAAGTTGAAATTGCTAAGCGTTATTATGTCAGTCCAGTCAAGTAATTTTAGGTTGCTGACTGAAATTTGTGTTTGTTTATTTATTTATTTATTTATTTATTCATTTTGTAGAATAAAAGACAAAATCGCTAGGCTGGAATCGTTTATTTGAAATGATTTCATAAATGTCTTTGTTTTGATAAGCTTGACAAAAAAAAACAAGTACTAACCAGCCACTTTATTAAGCACACCTTGAGAATAGATACAAGTTTTTTTTCTCATGTGCTAATGAAATCAGTTCATTCCAAACCTATCGAGACTTTTACTTCTTTTAATCATTTTAATACAGTTCAGTTATTGTATTTTATCTTATTATGATTTTTGATATGGCAAGCCCTTATAATGTTTTTAATGTTTTATAGAAAGCACATTGAATTATCTTGTATATGAAATGTGTTTGACAAATTAACTTGCCTTGCCTTAACTTCCCCCTTTTGGACTCCTTTTACCTTCAGAACTGTCTTTAGTTTTAATGTCATAGATCCAACAAGGTGTTGAAAACATTCCTCTGAGATTTTGCTGCATATTGACAAGATGGCATCACGCTTGCTGCAGATTAGTTGGCTGCAGAGATGATTCTGTGTGAAAATCCGTTTAGATCAGCAGTTTCTGAGGGCTCAGACCAGCCTGTCTGGCACCAACAACCATATCATGTTCAAAGTCATTTAAATCCTTTTCTTCCCCGTCCTGATGCTCACTTTGAACTTAAGCAAACCGTCTTGATCTTACATGACTAAATACACTGAGTTGCTGGCATGTGATTGGCTGAATAGTTATGCGTTAACGTGAAATTGAACAGGTGTTTCATTTGTACTGAAATAAAGGAAACTTATCAGCTAACTGACCAGTTCTTTTGTTATAATCAGTCATTAAAACACTGTAATGAATTCTCAGCTAAAAGACATCTGACATGTTTGGGAACAACCTCCTGTTATCAGCATTCACATTACAGCACACACCTGATTACATCACTGCCCTCGGTAACCTCACAATATGAAAGAGGATAACACACACACACACACACAGAAGTGTTACTATGGATCATGAGGGAAACTCAAGGAGGAGGGTAGAGTAGACTTTAGGGTGGGGTGGGGGTTAAATCTGATCTGGCCAGTGCTGACGACGGCAGTGTGGCTGCATCCACACATCAGCCTTGCATCAGTGTGTGTGTGTGTGTTATATAACAGCGTGATAAAGCTGCCTTTGGGATCTGACTGTGGCCGTTGAGCCTCTTACCTGTGTGTCAGATGGAAAGCTCTGGGAGCAGATCATCTTCCACATCATCATCATCGTCTCAGTGGATGTTGAGTAGAGAACGCAGTCTGTCTCCAGTCTCTCCATTTTTTATTGCAGACCAGTTTTCATTCCAAGTTTCCTTTTTAACATTATTTCATTATTGATTTTAAGCAATCAGAGTAAACAATCAATTAATTAGATAGAGGTAGCATTGATTTAAAAAGAGCTAAAGTTAAATAAAATTACAAAAAAATATCAAATAAGTTGCAAATACTGTACGTGTGATTTGATGCTCATAAATCTGGTCCAGTGTCCAGTTCTGAAAGATGCTCCTCATTCAAAACTCAACTTATATTTCTCACAGTCTATAAAAAAAGAGTTGTGATACTTCATACTTGAGTTGAGATGAATAAAATACAGTCTGTGAATAATTGGATTATTTATTTAATTACCTTAAAGAAGCTAAAATGAATAGTCATTGACACGATGTCCCGAACCGCTCATCACCAAAATCACCAAAAATGTTTTAGCACTTTATTTTTATGTGGAAGAACTGAGGTGATTTTTTGGTAGGGTACCTGCACACCAGGTTTCTTCGTTAATAAGATTAGCATCCATTTTCATTTTTGTGCGACAATAATTTTAGCAAACAGGTCAGTCTTTAAGATAAAACTATCAAATAATAAAGTAAGTAGGAGGTTTACCTCTCTTTGTTTTTCCTGTTGGGTGTTAGTGGGGTTTTTTTTCTTCTTCTTCTTTTATCTACTTAAAGTCTCCATTGAGCCAAGATGTAGCCAGAATAGTTAAACCATTAAATATTAACTTATCAGCAACTACCTTTGCAAAAACAGTTTCTCTCCAGCCCCATATTGTAATGTGTATAATTACCTGGACAACTGTGGGACAGTTTGTATGTGGAAAATTCTGTGCAGTGTTTGCAGAAATATCAAGAAAATGTGACATTTAGAGAGATAAATGACAGGAATTCTGGCAGATTGCTGCATATGTTCTGCATAAAGGACCTGCTGTTCATCCCTGACAGTGGTTGGACGTTCATCCCCCCCTCGGTGTAAAAATCTAAGTGGAGGCTGTGAAACCGCCACAAAATCTATTGATTTGTGTTCTGGGACATGACTTTTTCTATTTTTAAAGATATACTGACATGAAAAAAAACACTGAGTGCAGTCATTTTCTTTTCTTGTCTTTTATTTTCTTTTATTTCATTTTATTTTCCCAGACCACTCACCCAATGACGGATGCTTTACAGCCCAGTTCAGGTGGCCTGGTTGTTGGAGACCTCTGCTGTAGTTGACCAACAGTACGCTCTGTTTTCTTCTGAATTAGTGATACTTATGTTTATTTCAGGCTCTTTCAGGACTTTTAACAAAGCTGATCTTCTGATCTTTATGGTGTGAGATTAACAGAGGATCCAGAACAAGTTCCTGTTGTTTTTAAATGTTTTAATTATGTTGTTGTTCTATAAGGCTTTAGTGAGGTCATATTCTGTACTCATGCATTGTTTTCTTTTTTAAAATTATTGGTATTATGGAAACATTTTTTAAAAGTCCTGAAAACTATCAAAGTTTTGATGGTATGGTCCAGGAGAGTTGTCCAAATCCAGCTCTTACAGATGCTCTGGAGGCCTGTTAGCAGGAATCTGGCTGGCTGTGTGTCCATCTCTTTCTTTCTGTCCTGACCTAGATCTCTGACAGTAAACAGCTGCTTCCTAAAGCAACGTCGTGCTGCCATCAGCAGAACGGCCTGGAGAGATAAATGTCAGATTGGAGCTCAGCTGAGCCTCTTGATGCAGCTCAGGGTCCTGCAGTTTATTTAGGAGATCCACTGACACCCTGCAGCCAACTGTTGCTGCTGCCGCCAGCATTGTCTATGATTTTTTTTCTATTGCATTGTGTTGTTTTTGCTTTAATTATCACTCTGCATTCAAGGCATACAATAGAAGGGAAAAAAATTTAAACTGACTAAAAAGGGGGCCTCATTTCTGCTTCAGTGAATCACAAATGGATTGAATATCCCCCCCAAAAACAAACCAAAAAAACAAAAACACTGTAGTAAAGGTAAAATGCATTGACTGGATATTGTGGATATTGTGGACAACTGGACTTTGTGTCCTCATTAATTAAACAAGCAAAAATACAACAATGCTTGAAAATCTAAACATCTTTTTTTCCCCTTTTGAACATTGCAACAGAAAGAATTCATTTTCCAAATTATACACAAACTTTATTTACCTGAAGATAACATGTTAAAACTGAGATTGTAAAAAATATTGATGCTTTTGGGGGAAAAAAAACAACTTTTTACCCTATTTGACCGAGAATATGAATAAATGAATACATAAATAAATAAAATGTCAGGACAAAGGTTGATGTTTTTTATTATTTTTGCTTTTGAAAAAAGAAAAAGAAAAAAAGTTTAACCTGTTTCACCAACTAAATAATTTTTTTAAAAAAGGTAAAGACAGCACAAAGGTTGTAAACTTTTTGTAAAGCCAAACTAAAATATGATGTGCCACCAGATCCAGCTCTGGATGGGACGGGAAACATTCTTTTGTGTTTCCACCAACTCTGGCAGAGAAAAGTGAAGCCAATACAGAAGTGTGGAAAAACCTGCAGTTAACTCCTCATCCACTAGGGGCTGGCTCCAAAGGGGAGTCAATCCCCATAGACTCCCATGTTGAAAAGAAGCCGGGGTGAACATTTTTATAACTCAACTGTTTAGATGTTATCCAATTTTGGAATGACACATGATCAATAATTATTCAAAAATCATATATAATTAATTTTAGGCATGAAATTTCCCTATGGGATTAATAAAGTATGTTTTTATTTATTAATTCATTAGCGGCGGGGTTTTTCGATTGACAGGTGACAGATCAGCTGTCAGGCCTGGTGGCGAGTGGAAAGCTCCCTTTGTGCTCCCAGGAATTCCTCAGTCAGTAGTAGATTACTGACTGAGGCCAGATACCAGCACACCCTAGATTTGGCTTGTCTACCGTATCCCTGTTAGCTCCCGTTAGCTCGGTTAGCTCTTAAGTACAGGTTCCACAGAGTTTATTGGGTGTCAGTCATTCGCCCCCACACTCACCGCCCTGTCTAATGCTGCGCTCCATTTACCTCGGAACTGGGAAGTGGGAACTGGGGGGGGGTGACGTCACACCCGACCAACTTGGGTTCAAGTTCACTGGTCGGAAAATCCGTTAGCAGCCTACTAAAACAACGTGTTTGCTAAGGCTATTGTTATTAGCCATTGCTAGCACAGCTGCCGTTGTAGTTCACATATATGAAAAATGTGAATTATACTACAGCAGCTTCCCCCTACATCTATATAAACCAATAATACTTGTATGACTGATTTAACGCAATGAAATACTAGTAAAAAGAGTAAATAAATGTAACATTAGAGGAGCTTCCAAAACTGCCAACGCTGGGCACAGCCATCTTTAAATCTGAACTTGGAGCTGCGAGGATTGTCCGACTTTCCGAGTGGGAAATCTGACTTCGGGGGGCCGTTCCAGTTGAAACTTCCGACTCAGAACTGGGAATTTCCGACTTCCGAGTTCAAATGGAACGCAGCATAAGTTCCCCCTCTTTGCCTATTTTTGGGATCCTAATACCTGTCGAACCCTGTGACCCACCTCTATGGGACTTGGCAATAACAACAAAGTGAGAAAAGCCCCATGTTTAAATATACAGTGATTTTGTATTTATTTTTTTCATGGTTTAAAGCCACATGCCAAGAATTAAGAACATAAACTGCTGGATGTCCATTCTCCTCCTCTGTTTCTCTGTCATGTTTTTCTTCATAATAATTCAAGGAGGGTGTAGTTAGAACATCTATTTGTTTCTCACCTACCATGTAAGGTCACGGTTGGCTGTGGAAGTTCGACAGAGATCAGGGTTTATCAAAACAAACTGCACCAAATCATCCCATCACGAGCCAGACATCTTGGTGGTAAATCTTGCTTATGTGGACCAGGTTAGTAACAAATTTTGTTGTGAATTATCAGCAAAGCTGAGTCTAGATGTTTCCATGATGAACATTTTTTTAAACAGTTTAATAATGCTCAAACTGCAGTAAACAATTTGGAATTTGAATCAAAGAATTGTATTGGATATATATGATACTATTATTAACCCTTTTGTATCAGATATGATATATATTTTTTAGACTTATTGCATTACTTTATGGTAAAAACTTTGCACAAACACCTGTTGAATCCAATCTGATTCTTGTCTTCTGCCCCTTGGTGAATACTTTTTGGACTGCAATAATTCTAACACATCACATTATAATAAATTACACATTTGCATTTTTTTTTTTTTTTTTTTTGCACAAATTGTTTAAGGGTGAAATAAAGACTTCTGCCCAATATTTCTTGGCTCAGGCTCAGGTTAAAGGGTTTAACAACTGTAATTTATGACAATGTTGAAACAGGCTTAAACCTGTGGTTAAAATATCTGCATTGGCTCAAGAACACTTCCAAATATTCAGTTCACTTTAGTTGTATAGCACCTATTCACAACAAAGTCACCTCAAGGTACTTTTAAAGACACCGTCCAGTTCAATCCGATTCATTCTAGTCAATAATAAACCAGATCAAATATATGATCCACATTAGTCCGATTTATAACTGTGTTCAGTTCATGAAACTATCAAGCAAAAGAAACCAATGGCTGCAACTCAACTCTCCTCTTCCACTTAATCCCCCATCCTGAGCAAGTACAGGGAAGCAGGTGACAGTGGAGAGGAAAAACTCCTTTGTAACAACAAGGACAAACTTCCAGCAGAATCATTCAGGGAGGGGGGCCATCTGCTTTCACTGGTTAGGGAAGAAGAAGACAAGAAAGAGGGGTCAACGAGCAATATGTGTTATAGGCTATATTTTATTCTTTTATTTAATCCTACTTCTATTTTTTTTTTTATAATTTTCAATTTTTTTTTTAATTATTGACTGTTCATTTTAACTAGATGTTTGATGTCTTTTAGTGTATTTCTGTGTTGTATTCTTTTTACCTTGATTTTATTACTTACAGCACTTTGATCCTTTGTGTTGTTTAAAGCGCTTTATAAATAAAGTTGGATAGGATTGGAACAAAGTGATTATAGTTTACTAAAACTAAAATTGAAAAAACATTTTCGTTAACTGAATCAAAAATAATGACACTTTAAAAAAAATCGATAACTAACTGAAACTGCATTGTGTCTTTCAAAACTATAATGACTGCAAAAACAGCCTTAGTTTTAGTCTTTGTAATTTCATTTATTACATAAGCCTTTTGGGTCGACATGAACTCTATTTTTATTCAATTATTTATTTTGCTCTGCCAGTTTTATTCCAAGTGACTTTCTGATGATTTTGAATGTCACACCAGACAAATACCTATAATTTCTGAAAGAACACTGAAACTAATAAAAACTAAGCATTTTCCACAACATTTAAATGAATAAAAACTGTCAAAAAAGAAAAAAAAAGAGGAGAGAAAACATCCTAATACTCAGTATAAAGAACATCATCATGCTTATACGGTAGGAATCTGTGCAACATGAGCATCTGTGAGGGAACTACTAATGCTAAACTAGATCATATACTCTATACCGTCCTGGGGCCTCATGTACAAAGGGTTCGTACGCACAAAAACGTGGCGTACGATCATTTCCACGATAAAGTCGAGATGTATCAAGAATGGAGTGACCGTGGAAATGTGCGGTGCTTCACGTCAACTTCATGGCTGGCGTACGAACGTTTCTACAGTTGTGGGGACTTTGGCGACACTCGGAGGCGACGCTGGAAACTGTTTTAAGAAATAAATGTGAAAACAACCAGTCCTCAGACTGACTGATGTGATCAGAAACATAAACAAACAGCCCTCATAAACAATTACCACCCGCAATTATGTGTGGATATAAAAGCGCAAAGTGGAGCAAAAAAGTCTTCTGTCCAGCATGGCTGCTTTAGCTGGAAGAAGACGTTCGACATAGTGCATATGTAGAGAGCGTGTATTCAGAGGCCGAGAAGATGTGTTGATTTCATGATAATTGGCTGTTTCAGCTGCTTTAGGTTTCCAGAGACAGCGCTGTGTACAGAGCTGAAGCCAGGCTGGGGGCGCAATACACCCAGGCCAGCTGCGCCTCCACGCGCTCCGGCGAATAAATTCACTTATATGCTGATTTATTTATTAATGCACTTAATTTGTGAGAACGTCTATATAATGATCTGGGCAATCGCTTATGTCAACACAGCAGGGGGGAGGACTCGGCCGGTATGGCAATTTCATAGTAGCAGGTCGGTTACGTCTGAGTCCGGGGGATGAGGAAATCCCCGAGGCTGTGACGCAGGTGATGCGGGAGGAATTCCCTCCTGCACGTCCTCTTATGGTGATAGCCTGTGTCAGCTAATAAATCCAGTATTTACAGTGACATCAGACTGTGAGGTGGAGACTGTATAAACACACGCTTCACAAATATATATTTATTAACCTTGAGACAAACCGGAGTCACCCGCGTGAACTCCCCCCACTTCTGGAAGAAGAAAAGCCGTCACGAGCAGCCGTCCTCCGATTCACATCCAACTTGAAATCAGACCACTTGCGGACTCTGACCGCATCACACACTCTCCCATTCACTTTTTTGTTGGAGTGTAATGTCGCACAACAGCGCGCTAAAGTGCACATTTTTGCGCGTTTCTACTTAAACAATCTGCCTCAAGCTTGTTCTCCGTGATTTTTTTTTTATTTTCATTCACTGTCATGCTCATATTTTGTATTTCTGATGGTGCAGAGAGGAGAATCTCCGCTGCAGATCTCATTTAAATGTCATTTGCGTATTTATGTTGGGGGTGTGGACAGGGAGGCGTCAGGTACTCCAACATGTGCGCTCAATTCCACGTTGATTGGGATGTACAAAGGAAAAGTACTTGGATCCATGCGTGCGCACAGATTCATACATCTGAAAACTTTTGTGCGTATGACGTTTTCAGGATTTCATCGTACGCCGAGTTTCAGGAGGAAATCCACGCAACTTTTTGTACATGAGGCCCCTGATGAGGGGACTTCTCACTTATTTCAGCAACAGTGCAGATACAGATTGATGCTTTTTGTTCTTGTTGTTCACCTGGTTTTAGTTTACTGATCACCACACATTGGCCCTCATTTATCAAACGATCATCGAAATGGTCGCACATCTGATCGTAAAAATGGTCGTACGATTGGACCCACGTGTGATTTATTAAAACGTTCGTATCGGTCCAATCTCGTCGTACGAACAAAAGAGTCTTGATAAATTCCACAGCTGAAGTCCATCGTAATTTAAATGTCACGCCCACGGTTACGCCCTTAAACATGCATAATGATGAGGCTTCACCCAGCCAGGTTGAACCATGGAGAGGAGAGATTCTGCCAAAAAAGAAACTTTTGGGGGGAACAAGATAGAATTTCTCATTTGTGAGGTGGGAAAGATTAAAGAGGTGCCGTTTGGCAGCTTAAAAACCGGAGTCAGAGACGTGCACAAAAACGCTGCACGGAAGAGGATCAGTCAGCGCCTCACCGGTGTGAACGACTCCGGCTGAGATATTAATAAAAGTCTCAGTCTAGGCCTGGATTATATGGTTTATTCGTTATTAGTTATGAAATTGAATAATAGCCCACATCCGATGGCAGCGTCACAATTCTTTAGCCAATGGGTCAGAAAAAGTGGTCCAAACACGCCACCAAAAGATTTCACCAGCACCCCCACCCCACCCCACCCCTCACGAGTGCAACCGCTGCACTCTAACAGGTGACAGGTGGATGCCGGTCAGATCCGACAGGGACAGAAAAAAGATAACTTGCATTTGCAAAGCTAACAGACAGTCTACTGACTGAGCACTTATACAACTTTAGAGTATTGATTACTTATAAGAAATGACGGATCAGCTCCAGTCTCCTCCATAGCCCAGTGGGGGCTGCAGAGCGGCTCCCGGTGCATCTTCTCCGACTGCGCATCAAAACTCTCCAGCGGTCCGAGCGATGTGCAGCACTGCACAGGACAGGAGTGTATTGTAGATTTTCTCAGAGTCTAAAGCAGCGTTTCATCCCGCCGGATCCGAGTCGGACCGTCCGACACCCACCTGCCTTCCCGCAGCCCGAAGCAGCGCTCCACCTGGGCAACCTGCGCGTCTGTGCGTATTGATGCCTACCTCCGCTCCTATGTGGCAGTTTTACCAGCGGGGTGAGGAGATGCACGAAGAGTGGAAAGCACTCGTCTCCTAGAACTATATGTTAATGATTTTAATAATTTGTTGAGATAAATGGAGGAATTAAATCCAGTCACAGCTATTTTTGTAATTTTGGGAATACTTTCTTCCATTTTTCCTTTTTCTTTTTCTTTACAAATGGGTTCATTCTTAGTGCTGATATGAGAATACTTATGTTTAAATGACAGTTTGCGGTTTGGTTAATAAATATTTCTCATGTTCTGCTACGCTGCTGCAAACCCTCACTGACTCAAACTTGCGTACACGAACTCAGAGCTGTCGTGAGATTTGATCGTATCCTACGATCACGTTCAAATTGATAAATGCCGAGTCTTGCGTGGAAATGGTCGTACGCACAGATTTTCGTCGTACGATCGTTTGATAAATGAGGGCCATTGTGTTTTCTGTCTTCCCCCATTTAGCTATATTATACTTGATGGGTTTTTTCTGGTTTTGGCGTCCTCCTTGTTCTCTCTGTGATCGTTGTTACATGCTGCTTGTTTCTTATTTGTTTGGATCTTTGTTCTCAGACTTCTTGCATCTCCTTGAGCCTGAGTAAGGATTAAACACTTTCTCACTGCACTCACAAGCCAGATAAGATCTGGGGAAGTTAACTTCCAGTGTGGCAGGGTCCATTAAACTATATATGGATGCGGATGTGTGCTACTTGCAAAAGGAACATCCACAAAAATGCATGGAAGCAAAATTTCCAATAGAAACACACACTCCCTCCATTAACTTCCCCCATTTTTTTCTTCCATTAATGCTGACAGAATTTTAGGTACATGATTAAAAAGAAATAGCCAGATTTATTTGACCAGTCCATTTTGTACCATTTTGTACCCCCCCCCCCCCCCCCCATAAGGTCTACTTCAGCATCTTCTTGCATCCTCTCTCTTCTCTGAGTTCTCTCCAGTCCATAGAAGTCACTCCAATATTAACTTTTGTCATATCCGTTGCTTTGTCCCTTATACTTTTTCTCTTTTTCTTTCAATCACTTCTTTTAAAAATGGCCAGTGTGTTGATATCCAGTTGCTGGGGTGTAATATAGTGCTGTAAATCAAAACTTCCCTATAGCATGACACTCCCAGCCAGAAAAGAAAGTTGGGAAATGTGGTTTCTCAGCCTCATGATGCTGTAGGGCAACAACAGCTCCAGAAATGTGCATAATAAATGCCAGCCTTGTGTCACAATGAGTCACAAGCACAGAATTTTAAAGTCAAAAACTTGTGGAATGCTCCTTTAAGGTTACCACTTTTGGTACATGATTAATCCTCAAGCTTTAGATACTCATATCAGTCTCAAACCTTCATAGTAACTCCAGCTTTACATTTTTCCACTTTATACTTGTGAAACAAATCCTTACGTCCTATATTATGCATCCAATCCTTTGGCAGGTGCCACTATGACATAATCAATATTATTCACTTCACCTGTCAGTGGTGTTAATGTTGTGGCTGATGGATGTAACCCCTCAGTACAGTTCAGTGGTGAATCGACTTAAGAAGATTTGATTAATCCGTTTCAATGTCAGCTATTGTCAAAGAGTAGGATTACAAGCTCCAGGTATTCTGTTACTTATCATATCTGCAGGTAATACAGCAGTGTTGACATCTACAGTATCACATACTGACTTTTTACAGCAGTATTATATTCACTTTTGAAAGTGCAGATCTTTATTGATTCATCAGGAAACAAATCACAAATTTCTCAACTCTTTCCATTTTCATTTATTGAGTTGTTTTCACTGGGAAAGTAACAATGGTTGAGTGCATGGCTTCAGAGCAGAACAGGGACAACAGCAATTTGTCTTTACAGAACACCCTTAACTTTAACCCCTCATCTCCTCCTCACCTTGCTAAATTTCCTTTTTTTTTATTGTATTAGTGAAGTAAAACAAACTAATTAGACACACGTCTGGCAGATGGCTATCAGTCAAAGAACTAATTTACCGCAACCACTACTGCTACTGCTGCTGCTAAGGATTAGGTCAGATGACTTTAGCTGAGATTAAGGCCCCTTTAGAAACACAGAGGAGGCAAGAAGATTACAGCAAATGAGGTAACTGAAATGACCATTGTTACATTTCTTTAATCTACGATGAAGTCTCAATGCTTTGTTTGAACATAGGAAGCATTGTTCCTTCTGAAATCCATCAGAGAAATGATCCTTAAATGATATCACTCATGTGGAAGGGAGGGCTTTCAATCTTTTGGCAATTTGGGTCATTGGTTAATTTTTGGAACGGGCTCATATCGTTTCTGTGAGGCGGAAACTTCTACATAAAATGCCATTTTCATAATTAAACAGTGCATCTGTTTGTGGTTGGCAGCACTGTACAGTAACAGTAGTGTTTACAGTAGACTCTATCACTAACAATGGGGTACTAATGCCCCCCACCTGTTACACCCCCACCCCACCTCAAACCGCCCCAGCATCAGGCTCATCTACTGACTGCTGACACAGCCATTACTCACCAGTTTAAAGCAGCTCTTTGGCCGTGCAGCTCAGCGGGCCTGTGGAGATTTTGGGGAAGGGGGTGTTGCGTGTTAGACAGGGAGGAGTTCAAAGGGTCAACCCGATGGGCCGCTGGGATTACCACCAACCCACCATCTGCCACCCAAATGCTGTGATAATCAGAGTGCGGAAATCAATGGCTTGAGTAAATATCATAGACACATAAGCTCATTTAACAGTAATTTAGGCCAATTCTGAGCGTTTCACTGCAGCTCTGAGGAAACACAGCAGATTCATCCTTGTTAGGAATCTTATTGGATCTTTGGATTACTTTAACATGTAAATACTTTAATTGTACAATCAATGATTTACTTTTATAATATCTGGATATCTGTTCCCATTTTAAAATATTTGCTGCAGCGACTCTGACTCTGGTGCACTGCAAAAATTGGTGATCTTAGGGGCTGTTAACACAAGGACGATTATGGGTAAAAATGGCTAAATATTTCATCGGAAGTGCCTTTCCTTCACACGGCAGCGGCATTATTTTGGGTTGAAGACACAAAAATCTGAAGACTCATTCCAAAGTGGAATTCCTAAAGACGTGACGCTGTGTTCTCTTCTGCACGTTCCAAAATGCAAATATGATCGTGGACCTGCTCACGCCATGCTCCATCGGTATCACTCACACTCCTTTTGCCTGGTTCACCTCATATCTGTCCGACCGAATTGAGTTCATATCCCTTAAATCTCATAAATCCATCTCCTTTCCTGTTTCAGCTGGCATACCCCAAAGCTCTGTCCTGGGGCCCCTCCTCTTTATCATTTTCATCCTACCCATTGGTCACATTCTCTGGAAACACAACATTAATTTCCATTGCTACATGGATGACACCCAGCTCTACCTTTCTACCAAACCATCCTCTGACTTCCACCATCTGCCCCTCTGTCTCAAAGAAATTTATTCTTGGTTTTCATCCAATTTTCTCAAACTAAACAGCTCTAAAATTGAAGTACTCCTCGTTGGTACGCCTCTCACTCTCTCCAAAGCCAATAGTTTCTCCATTACCATTGACAAGACATCTGTCCTCCCGTCCCCTCAGGTTAAGAGTCTTGGTGTTATCCTCGACAGTACACTCTCATTTCAGTCTCACATCAACATCACCCGTTCCGCCTATTTTCACCTACGTAACATCTGACATCCCATTTTACATAAACTCCACTGGCTTCCAATCAAACAAAACGTTGCTTTCAAAATGCTTCTCATTGCCTTTAAGGCTCTCCATAACATGGCTCCCTCCTACATCTCAGACCTTCTCCACCCCCATCCGCTCACTAAGATCCTCCAACACCTGCCAGCTTTCTGTCTCTCATGCCCGTCTCACCCCGATGGGTCACAGGGCATTCAGTCGGTCTACCCCCGCACCTCTGGAACTCCCTCCGTACCCATCTCCGTACCCAGGACTCATTTATTCATTTCAAAACTGGACTCAAAACACTTCTGTTTAGACAATCATACCCCACATAGCCTCCTCACAAAATCCCCTTCTTCCTGGTTTGATATCGGCTTTAGTTGTGTCGTTGTTTTAATGTTTCGTATGTTTTTAATGTCTGTGTACAGTGACCTTAGCTGTTTTGATAAGGCGCTTTTAAATAAAATGAATTATTTTTATTATTATTATGTCACATGCGCGTTGACGTCACACACAAACAGGAAAAACAACAATGTGCGTAATGTACGTAAACCCAGCAGATCTAAAGTAGATTTTACGCATGCATGCGGACATGGAGGAGTTCTATCACAGCACCACCTTACGGTCTGAAGTGCATATCCAATCGAATTTCACACACTCTTGAGACCTCGTATGGACGCAGATTTCTTCATGATGATGCTCGTGTAAACGCGGATAAAAAGATGAAGACGAGACGCCACTTTTACGTCTTCTCTTCTGATCGTCGCCGTGAGAACGTAGCCTTAATGTACGTTTAAAAAGTAAAAACAGTGAAATTGAGAAGATTCAGACAATAATCAGGTGAAATAATCTGCCAGTGGGGTAAGAGAACTACACATGGTAAAATTTCTTAAATAAGAAATAACATTGAGACTAGACCAGGGGTCCTCAAGTTCAGTCCTTGAGCGACATCCTGCATATTTTGGTTGCATTCCTTCTCCAACACACCTGAATCAAATGAATGGCTCGTTTCCAGGCCTCTGCAGAGCTGAATGACATGATCACCTAAAGAGAAACATTTCAGAGAGCTATAGGAACTTGTTTCAAAACAATGCATCTTAAATATGATACTTGTTCTGTCGGCAGGTTGTTTTTTTGTTTGTTTGTTTGTTTTTTGGTTTGCTTATTACAAGTACAAAAATCTGCCAATAGAACAAATGACATTTTCTTGATAAGATTTCTTGAAATAAGACATATTTAAGATGAATTATCTAAAAATAAGTTCCTATATCTCACTTAAATGTTACTCTTAAGGTGATTGTGTCTATTAATTGAGTGTGATGAGATATTTTGACTAAAAGTTGGACAAAAATACTTGGTAAGATTTTGAGTTTTTGCAGTGAAAAATTGTAGGATTGTAGCTCTCGAGGATTGGACTTGGGCACCCCTGCTCTAGACAATGAAAATATCCTTAAATCAGCTTGAAAACACTCCTTTCAAGTCCCTCGTTTAGTGAAAAAAAACAACCCTCAAAACTAGTCCGGTAATGCTTTTTTTCAGTGTTGCCTCTTATTTGCAGAGAAAAGATCTTAAAACAGGATGACTTTTCTTGAAGCCTTTTTGCCCAGGGCCAGGTTGGTGATGATGACATGACTTGAATCTACAATCATCCGGTTACGTCTGCTCTACCACCTGAGCAGCTGTCTCAGACTGTGCTATAAGCACCTCTGTGCCCCCGGTTCTTGAATTCCTGGTTAGTTTCTCTTGTTTTAAGATCTTTCATTTCAAAATGAGAAAGCAACAAAACTGAAAATCAGCTTTACCAGACTAGTTTTGAGTGTATTTCCACCCAATGAGAAACTGGAAATGAATGTTTCACAGCTTGTTTTAAGCTATTTCCCAATTGTCTAAAGTCTAGATATGTTTTTCTTATTTTAAGAATCTTTGTGCATAAACTGGTACTGGGAGGTATTTTTACAGTTAGAATTGGGGGTGAAAGACAGTGTGATAATTTAACTTAAATGTGGTATAAAAAATGTTTCTTTGAATAAATTTTTGCAATATTTAATTAAATTTGGTTCATAGCCCCATCAGGTAGGTTTAATTAAAAGATTTAAATATCTAAATATGATCAAGCATCAGCTGTGAAAGTGATGGGACTTTAAAAAAAACAAAGAAAAACAAAACATCCGCCAATCATCTCTGCTCTCATCGCATGTTTTATTTGTCTATTGCCCATCAATCACTCTTACTATCTTAGTAAGATTATGTCTTACATCTGTCTTACTCGCGTTTGTGACATGATGGGAGAATCTGTACCTGCTGTCTGCTAGACGTCGGTGTCGGGACATGGCTCGTGCACGTTGTCTTAATGAATCGTTACTGAATCCCAATTTTCAGATTCAAGTGAGAAATGAAAGACATCCTCTTGCACTATTCCGCTTGAATAGTGCAAGTTTAAGCAACTCAAATGTGATTTAAGCTGAGTTGATTCTGCTGTGCTGCCAGGATGACATGTGCATGTAACATTAATATTTGCGATGATACAAACAAAAATCCTCCTGCAGTCTTTTGCAAGGCATTTAGGAGAAATCTGTGATGATTCAGGTTTTTTTGCTTGAAGAATTCTCCCAACTTACTCAAAGCTATCATTAAGGTTCGTGATTCATTTGGTTGGTTTGTTTTAAGCATGTTTTTTTCTACTCATGTAGCCACATAAAATTGCTTCTCCCCATCAAAGGATGGACAGTTTACAGCCAATTTCAACTTTAGATCTTGCAGATAATTGGCTGGGAAATGAATAACCAACATGAAGCAGACGGTCGTTCAAACTGCTGGTGCGTGGAGGAAGCAGGACCCGCATGCAGGCTGAGACACAGGAGGCAGGTGGACGGAGGGGATGCAAATCTGATGAGGGAAAAGGTGCAGGAAAACCAAAAGATAATGCTACAAAAACCAAACTAAGGACAACAAGGAATAGGAGGAGACTCTGGGAAATAACAATCTGACAATGAACAAAAGAAACCAAGTGGTAAATATAAACTACAGGTGGACAAAATGTGCAAATATACCCAGACGCGAAGAGAGCAGTAAGTACAAGGGGAGGAACTACAAAATAAATCAGCAAATGACAGTCAAAGAAAACCAAGAAACAAAACTACGAAAAAAAAAAACTCCAACAGGGAATGAACACAGGAACACCAGGACAGCAACAAAAACAGAAAATCCTACAAAAAAACGAACCAAAACCCCATAGATCACAACAATTGCTTCTATTTACATAACCTCCCACTAAAGAAAAGGCTAAATTCACAATAGTAATCCAAATGACACGAAACTGAAAAAATCAATAATAAATAAAAATGTATTAAATTAATATTTAGTCAAATAAAATATTGATTTTGAATTTTTGTTTATTTTTTTTATAAACTGTCACAGACTAAATAAAACACCTTGCTCAAAAACATTGGGTTAAAATACCTGTCAACAGATGCAGAAGTCTGACTGGTGAAGTGAAGGTGGGGGGGACTTTTCAGGGCTACGACGCTAAGCCTCTATTCAATCCAGAGGCGCCCCTACTTCCCCAGCCTTCAGAGCCTTAGTACATCCGTTACTAAGTTCAGGAGGTCGTAAATCAAGGTCTTACCAAAAGTAGACCTGTATATACTTTCCAGTATATAACGGTAACTATTCTCTGCTCGCGGCAGTCTCTATTCAAACGCGGGCCAAAAATCATACTCACCTCTAACGGGAAATATTAAAGGAAGTATTCTTGTCTCATCAGTGCGTCGAGAGGCAGCTTTAACCCTTAACTATACTCCTATGAAGGATGAGTCAGGGACTTTGCGAGGGAATCAGGTTTTTCCTCAGGCAGTCTGAGATCTTTTATTAAAGCATGCAAGCAAAATACAAGAAAATACAAAATTACACTTAGTGTAAAGCATTCCCGTCAAGTCAAAAAAGGATAATTGTCTAAAAAGAAAGCAAGTTCTATAACCCTGTAACTGATCTCATCTCATATTCAGCCCATAGGCCTTCCTGTCCTGACCTATCTGCCCTGAGCCTCCTAGAGAAGCTCAATGAGCCTCCTCAAGAGGCTGTGAGCCTCCCAAGGAAGGTCCCGAAAACTGAAGTCATCATGTTTTATACCTCTGTTGTAACCCCACCTTAATGTGGGACAGACAATTCTTAAAAAGGTAATCTTCAAGGCAATTGGATATAACAAACATCAGAACTAGTAGTTGTTACTTTGGTTTGCCCTAATAAGGATTTAACTCTTAGTTAGCTTTTCAACCCTGCAGCTGATACTCTTGCAGGAAGTGCAGGCGTGTGTGTGTAATTCTATTTATGGTAAGAGGAAGTGTAGCTGGACCAGCTGAATTACACAGAGATGTTTCTGACTTAGGCCTACAAGCTTAACAATGAATGAAAAAGTGAAGAAAAGGTTAAAGTCAAGTTCACACTACACAACACTGGATGTTACAGAAAACACTTGAGTGCAGTGATTCCTCAAAGGGTTGCACGACAACATTTTAGCTCAGGAACCCCATCATTCTTGTTTATTTTGTTTTATTTTTTGTTTGTTTTTTTTTATATTTCTGTTGAACCACAATACAAAATCAACATCATGACGTTCATAAAATTTTTATTTATTATTACTTATGTCAATTTAAACTTCTGTCTTTAACGGAAGGGTAAATTTCAAGCACAAATATATAGCCTACTCATTTTAGTATAACAAAATATAGAATAAACTGTCATGTCATGATCAAGTTTGGTCTCAGAAAAAGTTAAGAAAAAGCCACAAAGTGCAAAATGTTACAGCAGCTCAAACTTCCTCAGTATTTTTATCCGTCCTCGTTGCTTCAGTGAAATTTATATTGCAGAAAAATCTTTTCATTCTAGATTAATGGCAGACTGCAGTTTACTTATTTAACAACATTAAAAAAAACAATTTGAGATTTTCTCTCTTGCTTTTCATCATCCAGTCATTCATTTTTGTGACCTGTTTGTCATCATGTTCGTTTGATTGATCAAGCATCCCCGAAATGAGGAACATTTCTTTTTTTATATAAAATAATTTAAAAAATAGACAATATCATACATTTTCAATTTAAATAAACTTTTCCAAACAATACAAATACACAGCTCCTCTCTTTTAAAAGCTTTGATTGAAGATCTTAAACTGACTCCTGCAGATGCTGCAGATCTCAGCTCCGTAATCCTCCTCAATCTTAACTTGTATTTAATTGACTGTATTACCAACTCTACTGACCCATATAAAATCTTGATTGCATCATACATGCCCCCTTTTAATCTGACCAATATGACCAATAATGGTTAGATTTATCTCTGAAGAACACAGATGCTACTCCATATGAGTCATGCAAACAGCATGCAGAGCTTACAGCCGCTAATTTAAACAGATGCCTCGCCTGGCACACTTTTCCCGCCCTTACACTAATGCATCATATTGTTATCTAATCTGCTTAGCCAGAATTACAATGATAGCCACATCCTCTCTTTTGAGAAAATATTCCCTTCAAATATCTAAATCTCCAACTGTCTTAATCTCAAAGAAAACAATTGACTTTCATGCAGCGCCATGTATCATAAAGAGGTCTACAAGCGGAGAAGCTAATCAGCTAACATGGAACAGCTCATGTTTTTATTGAATGGCGTAGTAAACAAACATGGCCTTCAGAGGGAAAAGGGAAGATCCTGTCTGATGCGGCTGGCCTCCGAGGTCAGTGCAGTGGCCACTTATTGTTGTGTAGCGGAGTGTGATGCTGCAGAGGCGTCAGTGGAGGATTAGCGAGCTGTGGCACATGTCGGGGAGTGAGAGTGTGGATGGACCCGGCGTCATGGGAGCTCAGAGCCGCAAACACACGACTGAGCACGCTCCACACTGAGGAGGGGGCAGGCCTGCCTCTAAGACGCGAGGAAACACACGGCGTAAACTTTCCTACACGTGCAGTTCACCTGCTGGGAAGTGACAGGGGTAAAAAAACATGTCAATGACCCGTCAGCGACTGAGCGGCTCAGAGATTTATGCCGCTGTGTGAACTTTATGTCTTTTGTTTGTTTGTGGCATCTGTTTTACTCCTTCACCTCAGCTGTTTTCTATGTTCTGTACATACGGGCTGTTCTTACATTTTAATCCCAACCCCAAGCATCTGATTTGGCTCTTTTACTTCAACTACAGCGACTCATTTAAAGGCCTGTAAACACTGGTTAAATGTCAGTCACACTTTAACGCGTTGCTGACAAGTTGATTTCACTTATGAATGCTCATCAATTCCAAATCTGGGCCCAAGAAGGTTTTTTCCTGTTCATTTATTCCCTGAAACTCTTTTAACCCCTTCATTGATTCATGACTTACAAACCTTTTATAAAGTATTTGTTCTTATATTGGAATTTAGTCTTGAAACAGGGTAGAAAATAAAAGGAAACATCAATAGTTGTTTAAATTGTCTTGAAAGAATAATTTACCAACTTAAAGCAGGAATTGAAACTGTAATAGCTGAAAAATCACTGCATTGGCTCCCCGTGCAGTTCAGGATTGATTTTAAGGTTCTTTTAATGGTTTATAAATGTCTTAATGGTCTTGGGCCTTCTTATTTATCGGACCTGCTTTTAACCCTCGCGGACCCTGAGGTCCTCTGGTACCGGCCTTTTAGTTGTTCCCAAAGTGAGAACTAAAACTCACGGCGAGGCCTCGTTCCACCATTATGGGCCTCGTCTGTGGAACAGCCTGCCAGAGAACCTCAGGGCTGCAGAGACTGCTGATGTTTTTAAGAGGCTCAAAACCTTTTTAATTTAGCTTTTAATTGAATTTGATCTCATTTTTAAATTATCCTTTTTTTAAATTTTGTTTTGCGATATTTAAATTTATTTCATATTGATTTTATTTGTATTAATTTCTTTTATGTGTATTTTATTATCTATCTTTTATTTGATTTATTTTGATTTATTTATTTACTTATTTTGGTTTAACCCTAAAAACTTTTAATTACCCCCAGTGTTTCCTCATAGGGATCCTTCACTCCAGAAGCTTTGCCTGCTCGATCTGGGGGGGGGGGGGGGGGGGCTGTGGTGGATGCCCTTTTTTGGTGTCTGGGGTCCTGCACCGCAGCTCTGTGGCTGTGGTGTGGACCCTGGTCTGTCCTGATCTGGGGGGGTCCCTGCAGCGCGGCCCTATGTGGCTAGAGTGGGCTAGCTCCTGGTGTGAATGGATCCCCAAGATCCATTTCTTCACAGCAGTGTCATGCCAGATGGTTTTTACTGTTAGTGTTTTTATACCTGTTCACTTAAGAGACAGAAGTTGGGGTTTTATAATCAGGCCTCCTCCACGAATTGGGAGGGGGATTGGGTGTGTGCATGTGTGTGTTTTGTGTTATATACTTGGATGTGTGTGAAGGCTTCTTTTTATTTGAATTTACATTTGTTTTTATGATGTCGAGCACTTTGTGTTGCCTTTTAATGGTATGAAAAGTGCTTTGTAAATAAAGCTTGATTTGATTTGATTTGATTTGATTTGATTTGATTTGATTTGAAATATAGCTGAACGAGGCAGCTCTAGCCACCTTTGAAATACCCCCTCTGAATGTGTTTTCATTTGAACTAGTAGCTGATAATTAACTGAATTAAGTTCAATTCAATTCAGCTTTATTTTATAGCATCAATTAAAACCATCTCAAGGCACTTTACAGACAAAACCAATTCAAGTCAATTCTTTGTGATCCATTTAAAACAAGTACAGTCCAGTTTATAGTAACCCAATAACTTCCTGAACCTAAACTGGGAGCTGGTTCTGCAGAGAGGGATCTGTTAGCCAAAACTTGTTTTTTTGTAGTTGTTTTTTTACCCGTTTTATTTTGAACATGCAATCAAAAATTAGGTAGGGTGGACTGAGTTGAGACAGTTTTCGCTCCTCTCATTTCCACGCAAAAATTAAAAAGGGTCAGGACAGAAGTTTTTTGTTTGTTTGTTTGTTTTTTCACAAAATGCATCCTCTGTTACTAACAGATAATTAAGAAATGATATCCATAAGTTACTTATAATTTTCACAATTAATCAAAAACAAGAGGTGTGTTTTTGTCTCAACTGTACCCATAGAATGAAAATACTGCAGTTGAGACACAACTGAAATGGCTGGAGAGCTGATAGCTCACATTTCACTGAATTATGTGAAGACCTGGCTGACATGCTACGGTGTCATGGAATATATCAGTTTTTAGTGCACAGAACAACGTTTGCAGACATAGAAGTTAACTTTAAAAGTAACATAAAGGGAGGAAGATATTTATTGTGAAAGTGTGACAGTGTGGGGTCCTGTCACGATGTGTGTGATTGATCATGCACCCTGGGGCTACTTGGCCACATGTCCCTTTAGCTGAATGGTCAGCGCACATGACTTACACCTGGAGTCTGGGGATCAAATCCCGCCTGGGCCCTATTGTGTACCTTGCCACAAAAGCAATATGGAAAAATCAAAATCTAACCTGTCAAAAAAAATCCTTCTTTGAATATCTTCGCCGCGGAGCTTCACACAAAGCTGAATTTTCCCACGCTCAAAAAGGATGCTAATATGCATGCACACACCAAAAATCACACCAGAAGATTGCTGCATGCGCAAGTAATTGGTGTGTCTCAACTGTACTCAGTCTACTCTACAAATTTGTTTGTCTCTTCACCTGTAGCATACCGAAAATAATTCAATACAATTAAAAGACACATGAAGAAAAGAAAAAGAAAAAAGAATAAGTTAAGGTAATACATATTCGAAAAGGAGTGAGAAGAAGAAGCTTATTAAATCACACTCCTATTTCACAATCAAAAACAAAATTACTTACTCCACCTCCCCAATATGCACAAATAAAATACAAATATGAACAACCCCACGACTTCTTGAACTTAAGCCAGCTCCTTTGTTTCCTGGTTTTTATTTCTGGACGAACTGATTAATCCAGGTGTGTCTGTTCATTGTTGTGGTTTCTGAGGTCAGGAATATTTAGGAGCACCCGCTTCCAGAGTCCAATGCAAAAACATTTTTACAAAGTTTATCATTTTAGTGCCCAAGTCTGGTCCTCGAGAGTTACTATCCTGCACATTTTGGCTGCATCCCTTCTCCAACACCTGAATCAAATGAATGGCTCGTTACCAGACCTCTGCAGAGCTGAATGACATGAGCATGAAGGGATTAACCATCTGATTAAGGTGTGTTGGAGGTGGCATGATCTAAAAATTTCAGGATAGTAGCTCTCGAGGACCGGATTTTGGCACCCCTGGTCTCTCACCTCAGATCAATACCTTGTAAGGTCAATCATTTTAGACCAATTACTGTATAAATGTCTCTTTTGCAGTCCAACAAAGAGGCAAATAACCACTTACACTCACTTTTAGGGAGAATTTATCTGCACCAGTTAAACCAACATGCATGTTTGGACAGTGCTACCCACCGTGCAGCCCTACTTTGGACCCCATTGCCGGTAAAATAAAAACATCTCCTGTAATCCTCCTGCAGCTTTCATCCCAGTCAGCCTTTGGATGTTTCCAGCTGTTCTGGATGTGACTGAACAGTCTGATCTTTGTCAGCAACATGAACATGAACATGTCCCTCAGCTCCATTTTCATACAACTAAACTTATCAAGCACTCCACCCAGTCTGATGATTCTGGACTTTACCACTGTTATTAGCTGTTAATCTTCAAACCTTTTGCACTCTAAATTATGGTGTCCCCATGTTTTATGCACCATATCTTAATCTATTGGGTTCTGTTCTGATAACTAATGAGTGTAATCAGAGAGAGGTGATGTAAGGAAAATAAATGTTTAAACCTGCAAGTCTTAGATAAAACACACTAAAAACTCCTGGGTCAAACTACTGGGTTAAAAAGGGACCAACTCATTTCTGGGTTATATCAACGCAGACATTTGGGTTGTTGTGCCAACTTCTGGGTTAAAATAACCCTTGTAGTCACCATAACCCAACTTCTGGGTCAAATATTCAACCCGAAAGTTGGGTTGAATACAACCCATTTCTGGGTTGAAGTAACCCAGAAATTAGTTGGTCCCTTTCTAACCAGCAGGAGTTTTAGCACCTGAATGTAGCACCTCTTTTTTTCTTCATCTTGGACTTGTGTGGCCAGCATCCTCCGCAGGTTTGCAACCAGTAAGGCCACAGCGCTGCCATGTAATCAGGACGGGAACTCGAGCTGTCCCTCACCAGGTCTCTGTGGCCCCACTCATTATCTTATCTCCCATTGTAGCCTGCTGTAATTCCCCCTCTCATGATTGATGATGTCGCTGTCTGATTACACCAAGACAAAACCCCCTAAGATCACCTTTCGGTCCTGTGGCCAACTCCACGAGCTCCACGAGGTCCGCTGGAGAGGATGATGGAGGGGGGCTGTCGAGCTGTGTCGGCATGTTGTCACGTGCAAGCTGGATTTGTAATATTTCTGAGCAAGAATCAGCATAGCGTTGTAAACAAACCAGTCATGTTTCGCTGTGTTTATGCTGCAAACTGAAGTAATCACACTCCCCTGGACAAAAGTAATTAAGTTTTGGTGCTACTTGGTCATGTTTCATTGATCTGTTTGTAATTTCCTAGATGCACTTAACAAGACACTGAGCAAAGTGTTTCTGAGAAGGGGCATCGTGTACTGCAACCCATACAGACATAAGAAAGCCACGGTATAAAACATTTAGGCTGAAGGCTCCTTTGCTCCAGATCAGGTCCCTGGCCTGCTGTGGACAAATCAGATAGGTAACCTGTGCTCTTTTTAAGAGAGACAGGGAGTCTCATCTCTCTATGTGGCAGGTGGAGACAGATGCCTCATTATCCATGCCACAGGGGACAAAACAGAGCTGGGACCTGATGCCCCCACTGGCGTTTAGTTTCCAATGCGGTGACACAAGGCAGCCTTGGACCATCGCCGGGCGGCGCTCATCTCTGACCTCAGTGAGCGCAGGTCGCTCGCAGAGTCACATTAAACTTTCAGAGGACCCAAAGGTCCCCGTCAGGAGTGTTAACAGCGGCATTGTCCCGGCTCCCTCTGACTCAAAGGGCCAAGTGTAACAAGGCACCCCCTCCACTGGTCAGGAACGCCCCCCCTGGGTCCAGAGATACAGTGACACCCTTCAAATCCATCTGCAGCTCCTCTGAGTACCTGTGAGCCCGATACGGAGGCAGAGACGGAGGAGTCAAGAGCTGGTGTGTTTTAAAAGATGGCAGAGACTCCGACGAGTAAAAAGCTGGTGCAGGTGTGGGATCAGACTCAGATGATGGGATTCCCTGTGATCACATTAAAGGTGCAGCCCGTCTAAACAGGCTGTCACAGCCTGCCAACTAAGACTCAGTGATTATAATCTAAATATATCTTCTTGCTTCAGCTGCAAAATTTGAAACCTTTAGAGAACAAAGTTTTCCAGATCTTCGTTAGTAAGGAAGATTTCCTTTTAGAAATATGCTAATTAAAATGCAATTTAGCGGAGGCTGCTGTTCTCTACAATTTGTAATCGTAAAGTTATTTTAAAGGTAGGGTCTGGAGTTTTGCCCCTGAAAATAAACGCTAGACTTGTGTGAGTGAAATCCAGTTTAATCTGCACCTTTGGGCCTCTGTTTTCATGTGGCGGTGAGTTTTGTTTGCAACTCCCCCTCCCCTGGCTGTATTTTGCCTTTTCCCTTTGTTTTGGTGTATTCTGGGTGTTTCTGGGTGGAGATTTGCGTGTTGTCTCCAGCCAATGACAGAGCGTAAAGTTCTGTTAGGATAAACACGTCGATTAGAGTGAACTTTTTTCCTTTTTTAAATGTCAACTTGAGCCAACACCAGATTCGCTTGAATTCTCAATAAAAATGGCAGATGGCGAAGAAAAGGAAGCATTTTGCGTTGAAAAGAACTTAAGATGGTGCACGCTCGAAAACCAGAGTTACTGTAATATTGGTTTGGGTGTCACCCACTTTCGAGCTTTGAAGGAGATGCTTGGGGCTGAAGAGCGATGTGACCATTAGCCCGAGGGGAGGGGCTCTCAGCTTGAATAGTGTTTACAAACATAAACGGTGGAACAGTCCAGACTCTACCTTTAAGTTTTATTGGACATATTTGTTGACATACAGCAGTGGTTCCTCCCTATTTTCCTTGTAGAACTCCCTCATGCAGCCACCAAAAAGACCAGGAACCCTCTCCCGCCCAATGCTAAAACCAATTATGCTTTCATTAGCCTTCTTCTTGCCAAAAACGATGCATTCTAGCAGTTCTGTCCTGTCCTTTGATTAAAAAAAAAGAAAAAAGAGTTAATGTAACTATCAACAAATCATCTGCACTGTGGCTTTCCTTATGTTTCATCGATGAAGTGGTGCAGGAAATACCAGGGCTACGCGGATGAAGAGAAATGTTTCCACACAGTAGCTCCATCAGCTCTGACCTCACCAAACCACACAGCACATGGATGGAAACAAGCAGTGGCCTACAACGTAGCTTTTTCATTTTTGACAAAGGATACATGTAAAATATTGTGGTATAGCAGATTTTAACGACCCCCATTTGTTAATTTTGGGCTCCAAAACGCTGGTTCCATGTGAATAAAACATCCGACTGATCACTGAAAAAAGTGAATCAGAGCAGTTGTTGACTTTATTTAAACAATTTATGTTCAGTTAACATATAAAATAGGTGTTTGTTGGATTAAATATTTTTTTTAAAGTTATCTTAATGTGATTTTGTCTCATGTTATCCCTACATAATATATGTATGTTGCATGAACACAGTTCATTTAAGTACCGTGAACAATAAACTATGATCAACTTATTTCTTTTCAGTTGAAGTAACATATTATAATTATGTGGAACCTGTTTCATAAAAAAAATATGTAAGTCAAAGATTAATTTTTGAGTACAGATACACCTCAATTCGTCTGTTTGTGTACATAGACTTGTGTACAGTCAAAGCCTTGCAGACTTTTTGTGGTCTTCGGGGTTGGGAAGGATAAGTTGGGACCCACTGACATGTAGATCCATTAAATCTAAGTGGTGTGTCACAAATTCTGACTGGTAGCCCTACCGTATATTGAAAAAAAAGATAATTTTAAAAACACTTTTTCATTTTGCAGTGTAAATATAAGACAACGTGGCATTTCTATGCAATTTCTTCAAAGCCATCGGATTTTCTGTTACCATGCGAGAGTAGAAGTTGAGTGCAAGACCCAAATACACAAACTCCACGAGAGGAAAGGTAATAACTTTAGCATTAAATTAAAATCACTGAAATGGCAGGGAGTGTAAGACAAAAATAACACAATGTAAGGAAGACTGTGGCATGAAGAGCCAAAGGGAAGCTACATGGATTTAAGCACCTCGCTAGCTGAAGAAGATTATGAGGAAAATGTCTGCAATTTACGACAGTGTCATTTCACACCATTCAAACCAGACTTTTGCTGCAGATGAACCAGAATTCCACTCCTTTTTTTTTAACTTAACTTTTATCTAACAGGGAAGGTAAACTGAGAACCAGTTCTCATTTGCAATGACAGCACATGGTGTAAAATGGTCATCTCTGGCACCATCAAAAGATTATCACAGTCACTCTTTGGTTGCTGGACTGTGACACCCACTTTGAGCCCATTTCACAATTCAGCCTATTTTTACACCCCTGATCCCAACAAGGGATCGACCGATACAGATTTTTTAGGGCCAATACTGATACTGTCTTACTCTCATCAGCCGATGGCTGATACAACCTGCTGATATTTGGGTCCAATATTGGATATAATATTTCAAAACTAATTTTGAAAACTCTTTTAAAGGTGTATTGCGCAAGTTTAAATGTTAAATACTAGTCTTTCCTCCACATTCTCTAACAACTGCCTGATGTGTAGAATGAGCTGATCTGTCTTCACTGCGGTGGTCTCTGCTACGGTTTCTGCTAAATGCCAGAGTTTTGGGTATGAAGCCTCAAGGGGGCGCTTGTGGGGCGACGACTGCACAGTCTCACCGGTGTTGTGTATTTCTCCACTGCACGTCCACGCATGTCGAGAAAACACTGACTGCTGCTAAAAGATGAAGAACAAGTGCCTCTCAAACCCCAACTCAGACTCCGGCGCCGGAGTAAGACGGGAGAACCAAGCAGCTCTTTTTTTTTTTAAATGGAGGGGGCTCCGACCTGCTCTGGGAATAAAAAGGTCCCACAGTTGGCTTTCTTCTCACTAACAAGGTAAATGTGATGTATGGCAGAAATAAGGATGCATAATTTTGCCTCTGAATTTAGAAATTTGAACTAGAAGCCAGCGTTAGCCTGTTGTTACCATTAGCATGCAGGTCGTCAGTTTACTCAGCGATTAACGGCAAACAACTTGCAGATTTATAACTTTATTACTTCAGTAGACATCATGACTCTAACTGTGGGCTCAGACTGAGTGTAATGTGGGTTAAACTAAAGACCAACAACGCGATCAAAGCAGCTCATGCATGTGCAGGATATTAGCGTCACTTCCACTTGTCAGCAGAAGGGGCGAACTTCTTGAAAACAGCTGGAACTTGTATTGTACTTGTTTAAGATATGAAAAAACAGGAAAAAAAGCACGTAAAAAAATTATGTAAAAAGAAAAACAGTGCACTTGTAAACAAATATTATATAGAAACATTAAACATGTAATATGATTTTTAAAAAAACTGCTGCCCGCATAGATGCCTGTCTGTATCAGCCGATGCCAATACCAGCAGAAAACACGAATATTAGCCTAAAATATCGACCGACTGATGTATCGATCTGTTCTTAGTGCTGACCAGCAAAATCATCACAGTTGCTTGCATTCAATCATGAGATTCTTGCTGCCTTGCATACTTCCATTGAAATAAGTGGCGGCAAAACTAACCAAAATAGCTAATGTTGCACAAGGAAGATGTGAGATCTTGTCTGAATATTTCCAGTTTAAATGTGAGTTATAGCACGAGACACCTTAAAAAAAAGTTGAGCTATGTGATGACATAGATCTTTATACATCATCCAAAGAAGTTTAGATACTGTACAAGCATTATGCTCAAGCTTGTTCCTTTTCACTCACCTCAAATGTTACGTTTGTACTGAACACGTTATAGTTTACATGACTGAATAAAATTTTAATTCAATTCAATTGAATCAAAACTTTTGATAAGAGAAATATGTTCAGTTTCTTTCTCAAAGCGTGTGGTGCTCCAACTTCTACACAACTGACCAGATGAAAACATAGAAAATGTTGATGGGGTGTAGCCGAATTTGTTGATATATGGATGGGTGGGATCTTCATGACAAATCCTGCATTGTTTCTGCTCATGTAGGCTAATAATGCATTTTCGTGTTTTTATAGCTTTGTTGATAAGTGTGATGTAAACCCATCGTTTTATAACATATTGCTCATAGCAGCTCAGATGTCATAAATAAAGCAAAAACATTTGTGCATGTCAGAATTAGTTCAACTCATGTCTTGTTGCTTAGCAACCACAATCTTGACAGGTAAAACAAAGCAGCTATAGCTTTTATAAGTTGAATTTTAGTACCAACTGAACTAACGTGATTACATATAACATATCCCAGTGAAATCAACTTTCACAAGAGACTTTTCTTGACATCTTTTCAAGAAAATCCTTGGCTCCCCTTGGATCAAATTCCTTTTTATAACTTTCCAAGGAACCTTGAACTACTGAAATAGCCAAAAATAACACAAACAGAAGGTATTTTCCAGCAATTAAGGACACATCATCTTTGGTCTGACCACCACTTACTGTACAACTAATGAAGCAGATGAGACCTCACATGAAAATAAGCAATAGTCTCACAAGGATTATCGTTCATCTGGGGTGGCCCCAAATCAGGCAACATATACTGGGATCTGGCACAGAACAAAGGAAAACTGTGAGAGGAAGATAATGAGAGACAAAGGCAGGTATGGTGTGTGGAAGCAGCAGAAAGCCTAACGGAGACAATCCAAGGTTTTGGAAAAGAAACAAGACATGAAAGTAACAGAACAGAAAACCCAAGATGAACCTAACCAAGCTTAACACAGAAAACCAGGACATCAGAGTGACGAATAAACACTAAAAACATATCAAACCTCCAGAAAACGACAATGTCACAGTCCAGGGTTGGTGTGCCCGGTTTCATCAGATATTTGGACCAACAAGCTGCCATAGAAATCACAGCAGGGACATCTGCTGAAGTCCACGCTGTCTGTAATAACTCTGACCCCCTACTGTTAAAATACGACCATATTCTTTTGGGTTTGGTGGATTTAATATTTCAAAAACAGAGTATTAATAAAACACCTGCTCCAGATTTTATGACATCACTTTAACATGCTGAGTTTTGGCAACCGAATTATTACGAAAAATGAACAAATAAATCGTTTTTGTGATTTCTTTTATTTTTTTATCCATAGATTTCACATGAATAATACTTTAAAAATTTATTATGATAAAATGGCCCCTTTCCAAAACGAAAATAGTCCATTACAAACTAATTGTGAATTGAAAATTGTATCAAGAATATACAGTAAGCTGATTATCAAACTTGTTTGCTTGTCTTTTTTAACTGAGAAGATGTACTGCAGACCTGGAAGAGGAAAAACAACTTAACTAATAAGTGAACAAGGTTGTCCTCTGCTGCAGGAAGTCAACATTATTACTGTATACATTTCTAAGGTAAAACTTCAGACACGTTTAGTTCTCTTTAGCCCTGAATAAATGGGTAGAAGGGTTGTCGTTTATATACAGGCTCATACTGACTTTTTTAAAATACTTATTTAATACCAGAAAAGAAGTAAAAGAAGAGAATAACGCAGTCCCTTATAAAAGCTCTAAAATGGACCAAATTTGGCAGTTCAGCCTGAAATAATCAATTCAATTTTCAATTCAATTCAGCTTTATTTGTGCCAATTCACAACCAAAGACTGTAAAATACAAACAAACAAACAAAAAAAGAACTTCTGAATAGGGGAAATGAAGCCAGTTGGGCGTTTCCCATCGTCGCCATATATCACGTGTCGTCACGCCCGACAGTACTGAAATGGGCAAAGCTCCGCCTCGGGGCAAATGATTGACAGCGAATGTACTCTGGGGTAAATGCTGACTGAGGTAACTCAAAACTAGCAAGAGCTAACGAAGATTAGCCTCCTAAGTGGCAGGCTACAGGTAAGGCATGTTTAGACTGCTGTTAGCTGCTAAAAGCACCATTTTGCTACTCTGCTGCAGACTGAAACCTTACCGAGAGCAAACAAGGAGCAAACTAGGAGCCACCGGCCGGCATCCGGCCTGCTGCCTGTCAATCAAAAGGACACGCCCTTAATTATGTGTAATTTCAAGATTAAATAACATCTATGTAAACAGATGAGTTATAAACACAGTTGACATGAAGGTAAACTTGACCTATTAAACCTATATTGATTTTTTGAACCAGGCTGTAAACATGTTTATTTCTGCTGTAAACATGTTTATTTCTGCTGTGAAGTTGGGCTTTTTAACATGGGAGTCTATGGGGATTTGCTCTGTTTTGGAGCCAGATCCTTGTGGATGAAGGAAGAACTACAATTATTAAACTTAACTTCCGGGCTTTGCACTTTTCCAGCTGAGTTTGCTCCTTGTTCACAACATCTCAGGGCATTTCACAGAAAATCAATTCAAATCAATGGCCTAGCCAAGGAAAATAATAGTTTGGATCATCAATCAATCAATCAATTTATCAACTTATTTATATAGCCCTTCACTGCAAAAACTCAAATCTTACAAAGTATATTTTTCTCATTTCTAGCCAAATATCTCATCACACTCAAAATAAGACAAAATTACTCGAGAAACATTTCAGTAAGAAATAAGATCTTGTTTTCAAGCAATGCATCTTATTGCAAGAGATCTTGTCAAGAAAATTTTGCTTATGCCATGGGCAGATTTTTTTTTTTTTTTTGCTTATTACAAGCAAAAGAATCTTGGACAATAATAAGTATAAGTAAAAAAAAAATAAAAAGATTTTTATCCCACTCTCAGTTTGCCACCTTGTTTGGAAAGAATGAATTGTCAATGAAATAAGTTGAAATTCACCATAGTAATAATAAATAAAATTTCTATAAAAATCATGACACTGATTTTAAATTGTTGTTCAAAATAAATATTTAAAATAAACTCAAAGAATAAAACAAGAGAACAAGCTTGATGAGGCTCTGAAGCTAAAATGTTGAGCAACAGTTTGAAGCAATCACTGCAATGTGTTTTCTGTAACGTCCAATCAGACGTCTGCACCTGTTGACAGGTATGTTGACCCGCTGTTCATGAGCAAGGTGCTCTACTGTGACAGTGTTATTTGTTTGTTTTTTAATTATTTTCAACCACAATTCAAAAGCAATATTTTATTTCTCTAAATTATAATTTTGTAAATTTCCATTTATTATTAGTTCCTTTAGTTTCTTTTTATTTGAACTACTATTGTGAATTAATCCTTGTCTTAAATGGGACTGTATGAATAATTTTGTAGTTTGGACACACTTTCCCATTAAATCTAATAACAAAGTGTGTTTAAACTTTTAACTGATAGTGTGTGTGAATGTGTAACAGCTTGCAAACATTCAAAATGTGACAATGAGCATCAACGCGACATTGCAAGGAGTCAGAAGTGTTGGGAATTAGTGCTTCAGCAACATGTTGCATCTTGTTAAATAATGCTAAGTTCTTCATTTCATTTTAATCGAAAACATAAGCATGCTGGCTGTGCATCAATGTCTCCCTGTTTCAACTGTTATATATGATATATTATAATAATTATCATATATTACATTATATATTAAGCATATTGCAAACCATGTGTTTTTATAATATGCTGTTTAGAGTGGATTGATGGATATCTTATTACTGGTAATTAAAATACTAAAAAATGCAGATATTGTTTAAAAGTAAAAGTTGTTATAGGTTTAAAAAAAAAAAAGACTGGAGCATCTAAAGCTCTGGCTTTTTTTTTTTTTTTTTTTTTTTAAAGAAAGAAAAAGAAAAACACAGACATCATTGTGGCTGATTTGTTCTCACAATAATTCCTCTTACACGTACATTTACATTACATTTGGTCATTTAGTGGACATTTTATCCAGGGCGACTTACAAAAGAGGAACATCATTCAAGCTTCAGTACTGTAAGAAACCCTGGTCTGTACATTAAGTGCTGAATCAGTTTACACAACAGAGTATAAGTAGAACCAGTACAGCTGTACAAAGCCAGTACAGGAGTGCAGGTGAGGCGTGTTAGGGTGGCAGACGTGTTGGGAGAGGAGGTGAACCCTGAGGACATTGAGTCTTCAAGAGACTCCTGAAGGCAGAGAGGACATTCCTGCTCCGACAGAGCTCTGCAGTTCATCCCACCACTGGAGAACCACAGTTATAAGAGCTAAAACTCCCAAAAATAAAGCATCACAGGATGCTAAAATTCTTGAGTAAAAGAAGAAAAGCAAAAAGGAAGTGCACTTAAATACATTTTTGCATAAAAACATACAAAATTTTACGCTTTTCATTATAAAACAATACCATATAAGAAAATAAACCTTTATTACAGATGTAAAACTGTTGCAGTTGGAACGGTGTTAACTGGCCCAGTGATTATATTTGATCATATCTAATAAAATCTTAATAGCAGCAAACTGATTTCAGCTTGTAACTCAGGTGTGGATGTGGACTGCAGCAGCATCACCGACTAAAGAACGAGAGATTTGCTGTCATCTAGTGGCTTTCTCCTGAACATCCACGGCCTCAGCAACAGAGCAAATATATGATAATCTCATTATGTAAATTACTGCAACAAAAGACATACGTGAAAATATTGTTGCAAAAATATCCATTTCCATCCCCTCACATCTTTTGTTCTGGTTTGGGAGCTTTTATTCCTCCTCTTTTACTTTCTTCCCAAGCTGTCGGTACATCAGGTAAACAAACACAGTGGCGTTCACTGCGCACTGGGTGAAACCGATGGAGGAGATGCCGTATTTCACATACAGGAAGCCGCCAACCGTTGGGCCGATTGTGCGAACCAGAGACTGGACAGATGCACACAGTCCCAGCATTGTTCCTGAGAATGAGAGCAGAGTGGATTCAGGAAAAGACAACAACACAGAGACTTTGTTAATTTAAATGAAAACAAAAAGTGCATCTTTGAGAAATGAGAGCGTTTACAGCATCCTCATGAGCGTTGAGCTTTTCTTTGCTACCAGGAGGAACTCACCTGTGTCGGAGGAGGGGACGCTCTTGGTGAGCATGCTGTCGGTGATAATATTAAACACACTCATGGAAAAGATCATGGGGGTGACGGTGATGCAGAACTGGAACATGTTCTGCATGTAAGCCTGCACAAAGAAGAGAAAAAAATAGATGAAATTATTCATCAGTTTGTAATGAGCCATGCTGCAGAAATAAAGTTGAGAAATCAGATTCTTCTTTTCTGTATCTTCCATAGATTAACAGGTCCGCCCACTTTTCACAGGTTAGAATATTTTAATTCAGATTAAATGCTCTGCAGCATGTAAAAGTCCAGCTTATTTAATCTTTGTTCAGACACTTCTGTTTGAATCTCTAATTAGAAATCAGATTTAAGAGACTTTTGTCCAAGTAGTCTTAATGTTTTACTGTTAAACATCTTGCTTTTTTTTAAATCTTTATTTAACGCCTTTATGTCAGTTGTTGTAAATTTGTGACACACCCCATCTGGCTTTTGTTTCATTTCTTTGATCAAACTGATTTGTTTTATTCATGTGTTTGCTTTTACTCACCCTTATTTATGTATTCATTTTATATTAACCCCTTAATGTGAGAATTTCTTGACACAATATAAAATAAAATAAATAAATAAATCCAGGGAGGAAAAAAAAAGATTAGAATGAAAATGTTGATCAAAGTCCTTAACCCCCACCAAATGCTCCCCGGCTGCTGTAATTGGCAGAACACTGCTCTCAGGTCAAACTTGGGATGGGTTCAATGCAGAGACCTTTTCCCAATAGGGATCAATGAATCATATATTAGTTATTATTATTTATTCAAAGATGGTATCATAAATAATTAAAATAAATAAATGTATTAATCAGAGTAAGCAAAAGCAAGATGGATAAAAAAAATCACTGATAAAAAGATGAATTTTTCTCTATTTAGCAAGTATTATATATTGATTTCATTAATATTTAAAGGCAGAGTCCAAAGTCATGTCTGTTGTTTGCAAACAGAAACGGTGGAGGGACTTCGGACTCTACCTTTAACTGAATTTTCTTTTATTCCAAACGTTTTGGTTTTGCTATTTTTGCTATTTTCTCCTGTATTTTCTTTGTTTTTACATAATTATAAATAAATTCAGTCTCTAAGGGGTTCATTTTTCATCAAGAGAAACCTGCCGTGCATCCGAAGTGAGAGCAACTTTTGTCAAATTTTAATCCAATGTAGAAACACAGTCGGTTGAAAAGTCAAAGTAAGTTTTGGGATTTTTCACGACCAGAAAACAGAATAAAAATGAGGTGAGAAAGTCTGAATGAAGCTGAGATGAGTTTCTTACCTGAGCCAGACCCACACACGCTGCAACTCCGATGGACACGAGCAGCAGAGATTTCTCCGAATATCTGGCGGTGAGTCGGCCGATCACGCCTCCCTGAACGACCTGAACGCACGTGAGGAGTTTTACTGACTTCATCTGGAACTGTATCATCATCAAGCAATATCTCAGGTGATAAACCCAAACTGGGTGTCATGGTTACCATTTGGACGACGCCAAAGTAGGTCATCAGGTAGCCGTTCTGCTCCGGCAGCAGCTTGAAGAAGTCCAGCGCAATGATGGAGAACATCACCTGGAATATGCCTTCAGGAAGAAAAAGCATTTCTCCTGTTAGATTTACACTTTTCTCATATTCCACTGGAAAAAATCATCTATGATATGAAGAAGAACCCAAAAACCTTTGATGAGGTAGGGGAATTCTTTCTCTTAATAAAGTACTTCAAAAACTTTGAAAAGGAAATTGGATTCATTCATTTATTTCTAAATGTATTTACTTTTCATGTCTTGTTTTGTTTTCCTTTTTTCTCCTCTTTTTTGTTTGTCTCTTTATCTCTGTATGTACAGTCGTCCTCAAAATTATTCATACCCTCAAATTGAAGAAGGAAAAAAATCAGCTGTCTTTGAAATAAAATGAAATTGACAAAAGTTATAATAAATGAAAATTCTATGAAAATAATTACATTGATTTTAAATTGTGGTTGGAAAGAAATGTTAAAAACAAACACACAAAAAATAAAAGAGTAAACAAGCATGATGGGGTTCCGAAGCTAATTTTTTGTTGAAGCAACTATGCAATCGGACAGGTGTTTTCTGTAACGTCCAATCAGACGTCAGCACCTGTTGACAGGTATGTTGGTCCATGTTCATGGGAAGGGTGCTCTAATGTGTCTGGGACAGTTTGTTTGTTTGTTTTGCTATTATTTCCAACTACAAGTTAAAAGCAATATTTTATTTCACTAAATTATAATTTTGTAAATTTTTATTTATTATTACTTTCTTTAGTTTCTTGTTATTTGAATTACTATTTAGCTTTTTCTTTAATTGGAGGGTATGAATAATTTTGAGGATGACTGTGTGTATACACGGTATACAGTTGTGCTCAAATGTTTAAATACACTCCCATCAAAGAAAGAAAAGAAATCAGCTGTCAGTGAAAAGTTTAAATTAACAAAAGTGATAATAAATACAATTTTCATGAAAATCACAACACTGATTTAGAATTTTGGTACAACAGAAATATTAAGAACAACCAAAAATAAAACAAGCAAACAAGCATGATGTTGTTGAGCAACACTTTGGGGCGATCACTGCAATCAGGTGTTCTCTGCAACGTCCAATCAGACGTCTGCACCTGAATACAGGTATTTTGTCCCACTGTTCATGAGCAATGTGCTCTTATTTGTCTGGGACAGTTTTTTTTTTTTTTTGTGTGTACCTCGTTCAATAAACCCGTCCTGTCCATGTATGAGGGGGCTGTGGAGGAGTTTTTTTAATTTTCTGAAAAAATCCCTAAATTTATAAATAGATGAACTTTTTTTGTTGCTATTTTTGTTTCTATAACAAATCAAAGATGTGGTTCATCCTTCTTGTCTTTTATGCATTTTTAGACAGTCATCCAAAACAAACTGAACATTTTACATGTACAAGTCACCACAAAAAAGTTCAAATTATCACAGGAAAATTTTATTTTACTACTCGTGTGTTAACTGAGGCACAACAAGAAGAGCAGTCCACCAGATTTGTTTTCAACTGGACCAAAAGTGTTAAATTCACCTTTAAAAATAACATTTGAAGAGATCTATAGATCAAAAATAAAACTATTGTTTCTCACCTGATGGCAAACCTGCAACTACTTTGATGAGAAAAATCCTCATCACTTTTGGAAACTTCATCAGTCTTGTGATCTCTCCCAGATTAAAAACTTTCTTGCTTTGGCTCTCAGCTGTAGAAAACAGAGAGGAAAAAACAGAATAAAAAGGATGTTCATTCAGACATCAAGCTCTCCGTAAATTACAGTGTGCTTATTCCAAAAAAACAAACAATAAATGCAGCTGAAATGCCACATTTCTACAAAGTTTGGTGAAGTTTAGCGCTTTAATTTTGGTGTAAACAAATTAAGTTAAGTCAACTTTATTTATAAGCACATTTAAAAACAACATATGTTGAACAAAATGCTGTAGAAGTAGAGATAAAATGCAAAAAAAGAGACGAAACAACAATAAACCAGATATAAAATATAATAAAACGATAAGAATGAAGCTAATATTCAGCAGAAATACAACAAACAAAATAAAATCATTGTAGGAACTGTTGTGTATTTTTTTAGTATATAAATTCAGATGTTTGAACATGGACACATCAAGCAGCAGTGAGTTTGTCCTTTTCATGGGAAAAACACTGTATCTGATTAAATGCACACGGCCTCCTAGATGCACGGGTGGAGACAAAGTAAAGAGGTTCGTGCAGTGGCTTCGGCCCAGTTTGTCCTCAGGACAGAGACGAAATATTGTGGGTGATAAGGAAAGACACAAATGTAAAACTCTGCCTGCAGAGCAGCTCACTTGCTACTGTGTCACATTTGCAAGCATTTAAGCTTTTCTTCCAACAAACCCAGAGCTGTACAGACTGTGCTGAGCTCATTTTTTATTTCCTTTCCATGACAAGAGTGCATCATCGTGTGAACTTTACGTGGACTGAAATACAAGCACCTTAGAAAAGCTGGTCATTTGCTCACAAATGTAAAACAAAAAATACATTTTTGACCATATTTTAGAGTTAACTAAACAACTTTTTTGGCCAACAACACCTGCCATAACCTCATATCTAACTGGGCCAGACTAACAGCTACAGGTTTAGACATTTATGAAAACTGAAAACCTTGAATTTTAGACACTTTTAACAATAACAATAATAATACATTCAATTTGACAACGCCTTTCAAGACACTTCAAGGACACTTAACAATAACAGCAATAAAACACAGAAAACACAATAAAAAGTTAAGATAAACAGAACAACAAGTTAAAAACAACAGGAATATGAGAAAATGTTATAGATTATAAGCAGTTTTAAACAGATGGGATCTCAGTCTGGATTTGAAAAGGATGAGGCTGATGGTGTCCTTATAAATTTATGTTTAAAGTGCTAATACCTCTTTTTCTCTGTGATTGGGGTCATGTTCTCAGCATCTAGAGCCTAAAACCTTAGTTTATGAAAAATAATTCAGGAGTTTTATTATTAGCAAGTGGATCTGTTGCCAGTTCTGTGGCTGTTTTTCTTTCACGGTTTCTCCAACACAGGTGAAAACCGATTCTAAATCCTGTCATTGAACATCTCGCAGCCTCACTTATTTAATTCCTACAAACTAACAGCAAACCCACCTGTTACAGCCTGACCTGTTCATGTCTGACATTCAAGAAATTCACTTATTCTGGTCTTTGTCTACAAATAATGTGTTTGTTTTTAATAAAACTACAAAGATCTGCAGCTGTATATTAATGATTAAATAATATTAGCTTTTTAATGCTAAATGAAAACAAATAGATAAAAAAAGTTAAAATGATGTATTTTATGACAGTTTTACATGGCAGGCTCTAATAAGTTTTCCTCCCCAAAACGGTGCAACTTGGCTCCATCTGGGTTCTGCTGCATCGTCTGGGGTAGTTGGAGTTTGAGGAGGACGGGTGGGAGTGGCAGGACGAGTCTCCACGCCACGGCCTGACTTTCTTCCTGTTCATGAACATCCACTTCTTGTGTTTTTCATCACGTTTCTCCTTCATGTCGTCCTCCCATTGTCTCTGCATCTTCTCGGCCTTCTGCCTGTAGACGTTCCTCTGCGCCGTCATAGCCTTCAGCTTCTCCGTTCTGTCTCGGAGCGTGGCCTTGCACTGCTGGAGCTGCACGGACGCCTGCGTCAGGCTTTGCTTCAGCTCCTCGTATAACGTCCGAGTCCTCTTCAGCTCCTGGTTCTGGCTGCTCAGTTCCTTCTGTAAGCACTTGACTTTCTGCGGGGTTACCTCTCTGACAGGCTTTCTGATCAGCTGAGGTTTCAGCTTTGCAGGAACTATCCTCTCCGCTGTCTGGGTTTTAAAGAAGTAAGGTTCTGTGCAAGATTCGACGAGCTTGTCCTGCAAGCGCAGCTCTTCCTGACACTTTTGGAGCTTATACTTTGCATCTTTTGCTTCTTTTTCAAAGAAGCATCTCTGTCTCTCAAGTTTCTGGTTCTCCATCTTGAGCTGAGGGATTTGCTTCACCTCCTCCCTGTACCGACAGGCCTTCCTGTTCAGGCTGGTCTGCAGGGCCGTGATCCTGTCAGACAGCTTTGAACATTCGCCCTGGCAGCGCAGCCACTTCTCAGTCACGCCATCTTTCTCTCTGATCACCTGCTCCAGCTGCATCTTCAGCTCTTGCTGTCCAGCTCTGTGGTTGGCAGCTTCCTGCTTCGCCACCTGCAGCGTCTTCCTCATCATCTCAGCTTCTAGCCTCAGGGTCTTATTCTGGTTGCGCTCCCTCCTCAGGTCGTCGTTCAGGTCGCTAACCTTCCTAGCCAACACCTGCATTTCACATTTGCTCTGCACCGGCTGGGTGCCGAGGCTGTCTCTGCTTTTACACATGCTGCGGGCTTTCAGCTGCTGCTCCCTCAGTTCTTCATTATCAGCCATTAGAAGCTCAACTTTCCTCCGCAGAGCTTGGTTTTCCTTCTCCAGGACGCTGTTTTTCTCCTGCATCCGGCTGTATTCCTGCTCCATGTTGGAAGGGAGGGATGATGAGACATGTTGATGATAAGCTGACATGGGTTGCAGCTTTTGCAGATGCTTATCAGTTTCAGGCTCCATCTTTTTTTGCTGGTTGCCACATAAACAGTGGGTTAGATTAGATTTAAACTCTCTTGTGACCGTGGTAACCAACATTCCAAAGGAATGATTAAACACAGTGGGATAAAGATACAGTACAATTAATTTTACAAGTTAAAAAAACATGAATTAAAAGAAGAGAAAAAGAAACTGCATTTCTGATACAAAACCAGAAACATCTGAATCTCCTGCCAGATTTAAGCAGCATGAATTATTTCATTATTCCTTTTTCCACATATATTACCACAAAATGGAGGGAAATTTATGTTTGATAGATCATTTCTTTGTTATAAAAATGCTTCTTGGCAATAAATCTTACACTCATGGAAAATCTGTTTATATTCCTTCAAAGCCCAACTTTTTAAACTGTGCTGCTCTGTATGATCCTCTTTTATTATTAGTATCTTATTCTTTTAACTTACGGCATTTTATCATTGTTGTTGTATATTATTTATCATGTCACGAAAGGCACCTAGAAATAAAATGTATAATAATAATAACAATCCCCTTTTTTCTTATTATTTTAATCATTATCTTTATTATTGGACTTGGCATCTGTAAATAATACTATTACTATTACTATACTATACTATTACTACTACTACTACTCCTACATCTAATAACAATAATAATTATCATTATTATTATTCCACAAAGTAAGCACAGCAAGAATGAGTCTGGCTTCAGTGAGACACCTGTTGGATGGAAAACACCAGCTCGCTCTCGCTGCCTGAGCGCCGTGTGTCGTAAACACACCATCATTCACAGGCTGACAAACAGCTGGGAACATCTGGAGCTGCTAGCACAAGTGGTTCTTACTTTTCGTGCTGCTTCTGGAGGCTCCAGTTTTCGTCGACTTCGGGATGAAAGTTAAAACCAAAAACAAGCTGAAGGCACTTCCTGCAGCACCGACGCATGCAGTGAACGTCTCCCTTAAAAATACAAGACACAGAGCAGCGTTAGCTGGACGTGCATCCATCATCAGGAGCATCTATGTCCACGTTTACCAGACTTATATGGATGCTTCCTGTCAGTCTGACTGAAATATCATACTTACAGTATGTTTATCTATTATATTTGTACAAATAATCTTTTTTCCCAGCCTGATGATGGAACCAGAGAGACTTTGTTTCATTTCTTATTATCAAAACTCAAGTTGTGGTTTTATTCTTAGCAAACAAACAGAAACAAGCCTAAAAACAACACTCACCCATAGCGAGTGTTCAGCTGTCCGCCCAACGTGGAGCCGGCTATCATACCGATGCCGAAACACAAGCCCAGTTTGGATAAAGAATCGGCCCGTTTCTCAGGATCGGACAGGTCTGTAACCACCATCTGACAAGCTGCAGACAAGAGGAGGAAGACGAACACACAGGAAGCTGAATAAAAGTAATATCAGACCGATTCTATATTTGATTAAACCACTCCACATATATTTCTGAATTATGTAAATATTCCTCTTTTAAAAGTTGCACAAAGTTAAATTGTAACTAACAATGGATTCTTATAAATAAACCCCAAAAGTAAAAAGCACTAAAGGTCCCATTTCTACTGTTTACTATTCTAAACATAGAGAAGATAAATATCGTAGCTGCACTTAATCCCTGCTCACTTGCAAACATTTGCATTTTTCACAATGATGCCAAACTATTTCTGCTCTTAATATTTCATCTAACTCAGTAGTTTTCTTCTTTTTTTCTGGGTTTCACGCATTTAGTTAAATATGAACATGAGTGACATAAAAAGGAAAAACAACATGCAAGTTTGACAATAAAGTGATTTTTATTTAAAAAAAAAAAAAAGAAAAGAAAAAGAAGAAATATTTCAAGAAGAAACAGAAATATTCTTAAGAAGATTGACATCCTCCGACAAAATAAAAACATGTTGCAACTTGTCTTTGAACTTTAAACTCTGTTTTTTATTCTCATTATTTTCCCAAGAATGTATACTCTCGTTGCAGAAATGATGAAAAAAGGTTAAAAGTAATATTTAAAAATGAATGATCCAAGTGAAATTCTTGTTGAGCTGAAGGAGGATTGGAAGCGAGTGATGCTCACCAGGCATGACGTGCATGAAGATGGTGGGGAGTTTGTGGATGAACAGTAAGATGGGATGATCTGCGATGGCGAGCAGCACAAAGAACACGGTCGTTGCAGCACATGCCAGAGACAAGGCTGCTCGTGCCCCGAAGAGATCCGCAAACCTGCCAACAAAAGCAAGCAGACGCCCTGCAGCCAGGTCATTCCGCCAGACCGACACAGAAAAACCGCATCGCACCGTATTGTAGTCAAGACTAAGACATTACAGAGACCAGGAACCAAGACAAGACGTTGCACGAGACTGGGTAACGTCTCGTCTCGGTCCGTGGTCTCGGTATTGTCTTGGTCTTGGTGGTGTGGTCTTGACTGCAACACCTACCTTCCAAACATGGGACCCCCAATCAGCTGAATCACACCCACTGTAGTTTGCAAATAGCCAAACCACAAGGTGTCAAATCCAAGTTTCTTCGCCAGATACTGTAGAAATACAATGAAAATACACACATCATATACAAAACATCATATCTTTTATCTTTGCTTTTTTCTAGCCTCTTCTCTCTAAAAAGAACATGGCAGCACAGCTTAGATTTGCAAAGCTGCAGCTGAACGAACCACAAAACTTCTGGAAGAGTTCTTTGGACAATCGAGACCAACTTGGAGACATATGGTCATGATGCACAACAGCGTGTTTAACAGCATGTCAGTGCATTCACCTCACAGCAACTGTCCGGCACGGTGGTGGAAGGATGATGGTTTGGGTTTGGTTTTTTTGTTTGTTTGTGTTTTGACAAACCTCCTGGACACCATGTGTCAAAAGTCAATTGAGAGGTGATCTGTCAGAGCTCGTCTAAAACTGTCTCATGCAGCGGGACAATGATCCCAAACATTATGAAAGACAAGTAATGTCTAGAGAAGCACCGATCCATTACCTGGGCGAATATCGACCGCTTCATACGTCGCCATATGTGGCTGCCTTCATACTTCCATGCATCTTCTGCGTCCCCGTGGTTCATAAACCAGTTTGTCCGCTAGGCGGCAGTGCTGCCTGTCCCTGTGCCCTGCCGATGTGATGTCATAGATAAGTGTATTTCTGGACATACTCGCAAAGCCTCTCGTCAAAAGCTCCAGCCATGTCTATAGATGCTCTCTGTTTGGCGATTTCTTTCTCAGGTGCTTTTATTGAACTGGCGATTTTTTGTGTTTATGTTCCGGTTCCTGTTCTTCTTCACTGGTCTGTTCCTTTCGCTGGCTGCATATCAGCTACACAGCTCAACACTGACCCCATCGTTTCCGGTGGTATTGCTCCGTCTTCTGCGTCGAGTGACGGACGAACAAGCCCCTCGAAAACACACCAAATTACGTGCGTAACCAATGCAGACAACGGACGAAACTGTCGGTCTGTCTGCATATCCGTCTTCTGCGTCGAGCATAAATGGGCCTTTAGCCAGATCGGATATCGGATGAATTATGCCGATAGAGCATTCCGATCCAGTCATTTCTGTTTTTATTAATATCATACACACAGTACAGTTACAGCAATCTAGTCACTTCAAATCTATGCTTGCAACGCTGATTATTCATTACGCAGATCAGAGAAGTGTTATTTATTTTAGGGATGTCCCGATACCGATGCCAGTATCAGTACTCGCTCTTATACTGGCCTATTTTGCTGTACTCGTACTCGTCAAACACTCGTTCATGACAGCGCCGGATACTGGATGTCACATGACTCGCTGTGCCATGCTGACAGGAAAAAGCTCTTCAACATGAGCAGCACCGGCTGTGAGTTTACATCTCAGAAGACGTCAGAAGACAATTTTCATTACACGAGAATAGATTAAATATATCTGACGTTGGCAGCGGTCGGAGCCTCCCTCATTCCCACCGGAGCTGCGGTACCCCCACATACAGTTTAGGACGTTTTATTCAGGATTCAGTTTGTCTGTGGCAAGTTTCCTGCTAATTCTGTTTCCTACGCTCTCAAAGTATATTTTTGTTGAGCTGGTTTTGAAAATGTAAAATTATGACATTGCATTGCTAAAATACAGCAAACCACAGCTGCATCAGGCTGTTTAAGCTTCTAACGTCTTGCGAGTTCTTATTTCTGCTGCTGTGAAATCCGGCTGTCGTTTAACAAGGTAGTTAAATGTCTTGGTAGGGCAGCAAAATGCCGGCATCACACCTGAGCACGCAGAGATGCTTCTCTTTATTTTTTTTATTTAAAAAAAGGAAAGGAAAAAAGGGAAGGCCTCTCACTTTTCCCTAATAATTACTCGGATCGGTACTCGGTATCGGCAAGTACTCAAAAGCCAGCCATACCTGTACTTGGTCAGCAAAAAAGTGGTATGGGGACATCCCTAATATTTCTGGTCTGCTGCTAATATACACTTTATTTGTTGTAAATAATATTACCCACATTTATATCTTTGCTAATTTCTTACCTTTTTTTTTTTTAACAAGGCTAAATATTTATGCCAAGCCTGATGCCTTCACGCACATGGTAAAGTATACGCTTCATTCATTCATCAGTCGTATCAGATCAGTAGGTATCGGCTGAATTTCTCAGCCCAGGTGTCGGTCTTGGATTGGATCTGAAAAACTGGATCGGTCCATCTCTAGTAACGTCATACAGATAATAATTACTTCAAGTAATTGGTGCTAAAGGTGGCATTATCGTGGCGTGCTCTTCATTTTTAATGCATAACTTCTGAATTTTGACTTACTGTTATTATCATTTAAAAGATATATATTATGTGTTTTTGCACACCTGAGGTTTTATTTACTTTATTGTAACACACCTGGTAAGGTTTCCTTTTTTATGTCCTGATATGCAACATCTAGGAAGCCTCAGTGGGCGAATTGATACAAATATCTATAATATCAATACCAATGATGGTGGTACTAATGTTGATCAATACCAGTGCAATCATATTGATACTGTCAATATGAAAATTGTCAGAATCTTTATAAAAACAGAGGATAAAGTGGTTTTTGATGATTCGATTCACTGCCATGACAAGAGCTCCATATTCCTTAAATCTGCTTCTCTGACTGTATGATAAAGCCAAATTCAGATTTTTATAATGGCACCAGTAATGAATTTGTTGTCGTGCACCTAATTATAAAATTCTTAATGTAAGGCTTTAAAACTATCCCAAACTTCAAAAATAAGGAGGATATGTGGTTTTTGGTGTATTCAGTTCACCTTTTTGTGGAGTATAGATTCCACAAAATAATCTATTTGCATAAATCTGTCAATTTGACTGCCCTATTAGAAAGTATCAGTATCGATATCGGTATTGACGATACTAGCCCTTTATTTGTTTGGTATCGGATTGATACCAAATCTTATTGCAAAGACTTGGAAGTGGCACAGTTTATACTTTCTTACTCAAATGACTAATTATATGTGTCTTTTTATAGTTTTTATGCAGGGCGCTGTTCTATAATGGTCAAAATAATAAAAAAATAAAGAATAAAATCTTTAATTAAAAGGTTAGGCCAATTGTGTCACATAAACAGACACCAGGTGTACAGTAATTTAAAAAAATCAGCTGGTTTTACAGTTCTATAGTATGAAATGAAAGCATGTGACACTCACCAGACCCGAAGAAAAAAAAATACTTGAAGGTCATAGTGTAATGTTTGTAGGATATCTATACATGTCTTGTAAGATGGTGATCAGTAATAGCTGCTCTGTAAGGTAAATGTTGCATTAATCTTGACTATTGTGAGTCTGACTTTAGATTAATGTGACTGCTGGGCATGTTTGAGGAAGGAGTTGGTGATCATGAATCTACTATGAGTCTCTTTACAATTTTTGTTTAATGAATGACCTAAGTGTTTTCCATAAAGTTCAGAGGGTAGAGTCACTTAAATATGTTGTCACTAATTAAAGGCATTGCTAGATCTGCTGATAATATAAAATTATGCAAAATTATGAGTTCCAGTTTCGCTGGTGTGTTCAGTTTCTCTAATTAAATCTGCATAAAGTTGCAGGCTAAACATGACTCGGCAACTTGCATTTCTGCGATAACAGAAAAGCATGTGAAGGGTGTCATTTTATGTGAGCCGGCTTTAGTAAAAGTAGCTAAACTTGCAGGATCATAAAACTGTTTCAGCTTTTGCAACTGAAAATAAAGCTACGTACATTCTGTCAGTAAAACGGCGTCATTATTACTATTATTCAGTGTCATTCTGTATATTTCATGACAAGCGCGGAATTTTCAGCTTCTTGCTCTGGCTGAACAGAAACGTTGCTTACCGGTGTAACAGAAAACTGTAAAAACATCCAGGTGATGTCCATAGCGGCGATTATATACACGATGAAAATAATTTTCATCCTCTTCTGTTTGTCTGCAGCGTTTCCCGGAGAGGAAACTGGGGCTTTGGGGGTTTCCTCGGTCATTTCTCCTCCTCGACTCATTTAAAAAACAAAATAACAATCTAACTTCGGCTCGAAAGTAACTTTATGTGATTTCCCCTCAAAGCATTCAAAGCACAAGTGAGTGAAAGTCAACCTGTGACGGAGTTGAGGTTTGCCTTTGGCTGTAAAAACGTCCTTTTACCTGGTGAACTTTCACATAAACTGTTTTCTAATCTTCCGGGGGTTGCACTTTGAAACAGGGAGGCGATAAGGAGGCGTTTACATGTCGGGTGTACTGTATAGTCTGTGCTAGTTGTCACCAAAAAGAAGTACAATCCATGAAGTTTCCGGTTTTTATTTTGTTAACCGGAATAGTTGGAGCTTTGGCTGCTTTTACACTCAACACCAATGAGTGAACGTATACGTCTATGAACCTGAACGTCTCTCAGCAGAATCCTACTTAAAATATGTAGATTTCAGAGGCGTTCGAGTGTTTCAAGAATAATCGTACTTTTGAAATTGCCATATTTTCTGTTTTTTGTGTTTGTCTTTTAAACTCCACTACCCTTTAAATGATTATGTATGGAATAGTAACAATGATTGAAATTTCATATTACTATTTCTATGGGGAAAAATCTGGTACATCTTTCTAAGGAGATTACTTCAATTAAATTAAATTAATTTAAATTAAATTAGCATTATTTAAAATAAATGAGGATTTTTTTTTGGGGGGGGGGGGGGGGTAGTACTTTTTAAAACACCTTAAGGCGGTTCACCAGGTGAGTTGCGATACATCGATACATTGGCCACCACACTGGTATATATCACCACAGTAGATATTAGTTAATTTTAACCCTCAGAAAATACAATTTGCTTTGACCCCTCTTATTCCGCACCCCCATGTGGTTAAACCAGTCCAGCTTGTCATCCATCCGCCCTCTCAGGTGCCTGTCACTGGAAGCTACTTCCATGCCTCCAAACGAGGCTGAAGGTCATTAAGATTGCACCAGTCTGGGATCATGCCCTCATACCCTTCCTCTCATCCCTGTATGTTACAACCACAAGGTCATAAGAGAATTTCTGAAGTAATTAGGAAGTTGTACAGAAAGTCTGATTTGTACAAGAAAAGAGAAAAGTGGAGAGAAAAGGGGACTGAAGAGAATATTCTGCTTTTAAGCTGTGAAGTCTCTGACTGCCCTCTTGTGGCAGAATCTGGGATGACATGTGGATGTGCTCCTGTAAGATCCCATTCAATGGGTTAATCTTTTTTTAAAGAAAGAAAGAAAGAAAGAAAGAAAGAAAGAAAGAAAGAAAGAAAGAAAGAAAGAAAGAAAGAAAGAAAGAAAGACATTACGTTTTAAAGTTGAGAATGCAAATGATTAAAATATTAATGATTTAATCGGTTATCATTTATTTCAAAATTATATCACCGGAACCAATAATAATAATAATGATAATAATAATAATAATGAAATAAATGTTAAGTAATTTAATGATTAACATGTATAATTATGTGATTAATCATTTACATGTCAAATTTTAATGTTTACAGTGTTTGGTTTGATGCCTTTTTGTTAGTTTTTTCTGTGGGGATTATTATTGTTTTTTGTTTTTGTTTTTTTTAACTTTGACAAAGAAGTCAATAAAGTTAATTTAAAAACAGAAATACATTACACGCTGCATTCACTTGCACTTGGGCTTCTGATGTTTATCAGAACTAAGAATTAATCCCGTCTAATGCGTTCCTTTAATCTAATAATCCAAACGGTAACTGAATTTAAATTTCACTCTATTATAATGCTTTAAAGTGCACCTTTTTAATATTTACGTTTTTGCCCTCAAATGCCTTTTCGAATACGACACTGAGAGAAATGTTGATAACTTCTGCGCGTGTCGTGGGTTTGTTGCACCTTTATTTTGAAATCCATAAGGATCCTCCTCCCGGAAGTGCTCTCCATCACCTCTCCGTGGGTATGTGGAGGTTGGTAGATGAGGGCAACACGGATGCACCCTCAGTTTAAGTGAAAATTATCGCCGTCGTGGCATGTCGATATCAGAAACACACTGTGACCATGCAGATACTGACTCCTCATGTTTACTGGGCCCAGCGGCACAGCGAGATTTACCTCCGCGTGGAGCTGTGCGATGCCAAGGTAGGACCGTCATATCACCTTTCAGCTTCAGTTGTCATACACTCATCCGTGAACTACTGCTTAGATAGCCTGTTTAAAGTACTAAAACTAGAATATCTACTCAAACTAAAATACTACTAAAACTAAATATCTTTTAATTTTCTGTGGTGACGTCAGTAAGCTAGGTAAACAGTTCTCCGCGCGCCCTTAGCCGTTGCTTTACTGTTAGCTGGTTTTTCTGCAATTGTAGCTAAATCACGTTTAGCTTCGGTGTCCAAAAGGAAGCAAACGCCTAAAAATATTTATACAGTCATGTCCCATTGATATATGTATTTCAGTTAAATGTGTAGTCGCCAACACAACTTTCTCCTCTGATATCACGAGACTTAATTGATTCTTAAATGACATGAAAAGAATACATGCTTACGGTAATTCCTCTGAATTACTTGATTATAAGAGCTTAAAAATACAGCTTTAGTGTGGCCTGCCTAAAAAAGTGCCCTTCTATAATTAAACCAACTGAATAATAAGATGTATTAATTCATTCAATTTAATTTAGATTACTTTTAAAAAACAAAAGGGCTGGCTGTAATTTGTTGGTTGTTTATCAATTAACTGATTCATCATTAAATCAGGAAGCAGTCAACTATTTTACATGTATTTCACGTCTAAAGTAACGCTGTTGATTAACTGTATTTAATGTGTCAGAGATCTCTGCATTAAATATGGGCAATTTGACTTCCTTGTTTCTCAGCCCGCCTAATATGAGATTCTGTGGGTGATATGAGAAGGTTGGGACGTGTTAAATTGTGAAAGTAACTCAGTTCATCTTAAATACAAAGAGGATATAAAAATTGCAACAGAAGATCAAGCTTAAACAGAACCAGCAACATTTCTGAGCCTGAAATCAAGTCTGAAACTTGACTGATCTCCAACTGAGACCAAATAGAGTAACAATCAGAGAAAAGCCCTTTCAGAGTTGAAGCAGACATTTATTTCCTGGAAGATCATACCCCATGTTTTGTATAGACCTGACTTATTAAACTCAGGTTTGGTTTATTGTAATCAAGCGTACTTATTTCCCTCATAGAAGGGGAATTGTGGTGTCATGGCAGCGTTATAAAGTGATGAATGTGATGTAATAACAGCATATTGCACAAACCAATACTAATAAAAACTAACCTAACCTAAATAATATGTGATGCAGAAAATACCATATACAATGTCCAATTTACAAATATGCATTGCTGTGAGAAAGAAGAGAGCATTGTTGTCTCATCTGTAACAATTTCAATGCTTACAACAAATCCATTGGCACATTGGTGGGTGCAGCCTACTCCGTGATTAGCTTCAGCCGTTGGTAATGAGAATAAGAAACATGTTTTTAGCCATAGTACTTAAATGAATGCTCAACACAGGTATAATCTGTTAGTCTCTCAAACCTTCATTATCCAACTGTACATTTGTTTCTTTATCTTCAGTTCATCTCTTTGTTTTCTCTCCTTTATTTCATTCTGCTGGCTGCTTGTTTGCATTGGAAACAAGAAATGCAAGTTCTTCTCTTTCTCAGTGGCTGCAGGTTCAGACAGCTCTGCCCTCTTCCTCCATCTGTCTTACAAATGTCTCATAAAACATGCATGACGTTTGATGGTCGCTTGGGATCTCGTTCGGCCTTTTAGGAAAATGGCTTAGTGACAACTGAGACATGCTGACAGGAAAAACAGCCGCTGAGTTATATATCACACCCATTTCCCTTTATGCAGCCGTAGTGTTAGAAACGCCTCTTAGTATAATACAGCATAGTTCTTAAGGTTTTTAAGCTATGAAAACACGTTTTTCACTTTCAATATTATTTCTAAAACACTTTTGCAATTTTGAGTGTAGGAGAGTCCATAGTTTCACCAAAGTGTAGCAATTTTGTTAGGTTGTTTTTAGGGATGCACGATATAATCGGCCCACTATCAGTATCGGCCTATATAGGCCTTAAAATTGAGTATCAGATATCAGCCACCCCACCAATATTTAACCGATCAGCCCGCTGTTTCTAAAGTAAAAAAAAAAAAAAAAATTCTTCTTCAAAAACGTCTTTTTTACAAACTTTAAAACTTCTAAAGACTAGGGGTGGGAAAAAAATATCGACACACTGAAATTTTGCAATATTTTCATTTGCTGATATATTGACATTTAAAAACGCATTATCGATCTTTTTTACTAATGAAATCTGGCGATATTTCATTGTTCTGTTATGAAATCTCAGGAGAATTTACAAAAAATTGGGGATATTTTCATATACTGATATAAGATTGACATTTAAAAACGTGGTATCCATCTATTTTACTAACGAAATCACGCGATATTTCATCGTTCTGTTTTCGAAATCTCAAGGGAATTCACGAAATATCGTGAGATTTTGTAACAACAAAGAAATCTTGCGAGGTTTTGTAATTGAAATAGATCGATTCCGCGTTTTTGAATATCTGTTTGATTTCGGCATATGAAAATATCGCGATATTTCAGTGTATTGATATTTTTTCCCACCCCTATTTTTTAAAGTGTCACAAACGGATAACAAAACTGTTATTTTCAATGACTGCTTTTTTTTTTTTTTTGTTTTTCAGCTTTAATATCGGTATCAATATTGTTTATCGGCCACATGAGTTTTGAAATATCGGATATCGGCCAAAATTACAATATCATGCATCCCTAGTTGTTTTCTTTGTTTCCTTTGTTTGCAGTCTGTAAAATCTACAATATCACTAAATAGAAGTGGGAAAGAAAGGCAGGACGCAGGTTTTCTAAAGAGACTTGGGCGGGATCAGCTGTTTTCACGTCTTCTACCAACTCAGACTGAAGAAAACTTTGTTGCAAGAATTTTATAAGATATTTTAAGAATTCATATCAAGAAATTTTCAGCAACACAAACTCAATGTTGGAACTATTGTGGATCTTTGGAGGCTAAACGTGTCCATATGTTCTGGTGGGTCATCTCAAATTGAATCAGTACTTGAGCAAAGTTAACAGCACACTAAAATCAGTATATGAGACTCTAATATCCCTGAACTTTGAAAACTTGTATCTGGGTCACATAGTGTGTCTGCTACTAAGAAGATATAAAGGACTGCTTCAAGTAAACGTCCATTACAAGGAAGTGGTTTAATTGTTCACTAATTACAATAAAGTATTAGCACAGAACAATTCCCAAAGTATTCTGATGGAAAAGCTGACCTGTGAGAAAAAAAAATGGTAAATTTGACCAACTTTGGGATAAATGGATTGGCTTCAACACCCCAGTAGACTGTCTCTGACTTTGTATGAAGGAAATGGCAAAAGTAAGCTCCCGGGTTCCAGTGGAGTTGACATTTTAAGTATGTCAAACAGAGGAAGTAGAAAACTTAACTGTGCAACTGGATTTTATAGGATGAAAGAGTATTTGGGTTTATGTGTATGGGGGGGCTGGAAAGGGACTATGAAAATGCTCATTCTGTGTTTCTGTTGCGTTTGTGTGAAAATGCCTTTTCTGAATAAAATAGAAAATTATGAAGACAAACTATGGAATATCAGACTCTGAACTCTGTATGAATCTTTCTCTCTTTTTTTGTGGCTTTATAGTTGTGACGACTGTCTTTTGTGTTTTTCAGAATCTCGACATAAGCCTGCAAGAGAACAAAACGCTTCAGTTCAGAGGTTTGTTTTTAAGGTTGTGGTGAAATGATGGAAAAAACAAACAGTAGTGAAGCCATTTTTTTGTAATGTGTTTGTTCCTTGTTGAAATGATGTTGCTCCACAGCTCAGGGCCATGGAGCTAAAGGTGATAATGAATACGAGTTCAGCCTGGAGTTCCTGGAAGCTGTCAGACCTGAGGTACTTATTGTTCTCCCCTCTTTATGATATAATGTGATTTCTTGTTCTTTTCTTTCTTTTCTAAGTATTATTTAAATGGTAGTATTTGATTATCATGGTAGTTATGATCTGTTAATGTTACTGGCTGAAATAATCCAGTAATCTTGCATAATGCAAGAGCAAATGTACAAGATATTCTAAAGGTTGAAAAATGTCTGCTTAGGTGGAGATTGATAATTGGGAACACTGTGTCCCAGTATACTCAGCCACACTGGTCTGATTTAATATATTTCTGAGACAAAAACCTCGGTTTTTATTTCTACATCATACTGAGATGCAGCTCTTTGTGTTGGAGACACAGAGTGACCTTTAATGCCCGGTCATGTTCATTATTTGAATGTCAGAGTGATACAGCAAAACCTTCAACAATCCAAGCGTCAGCGTCCTGAACAGTCAGCATCATGCACGTTGTTTCACTGCCTCGTGTCTACGCTCAGAAAATGAGTTTGATCCTCTGAAACTGCTTTCAGATCAACCACAAGTCCACTCAGCGTCAGGTGGACATCAAAATCAAGAAGCAGAAGGAGCGCTGGTGGGATCGGCTGACGCTGCAGGAGAAAAAGCCGCTGTTTTTGGCTCCAGACTTTGACCGCTGGCTGGATGAGTCAGACGCTGAGATGGAGCTCCAGGCCAAGGCAAGAGCTTTCAGACCACTCTAACCAAGAGTGTAAAGATTTTTCTTACCTCAGAGTGGACTTTTAAATGCTGACACAATTTTGATTCCCACTACTGACAGCAAAGCTGGTGTTTCCTCCTCTGCATGCTTTTATCCTCAGTAAGCTAAAACATCCTGATTAAGCAGAGTTCAAACTCGGTGTAAACTAAAAGAAGTTTCCTGACTATTTCTTTTTTTTTTTAAGGTTGTGAAGACTAACACACGTCAACCATCTTGTTGTCGCAAGTTACAGGATAAAAAAAGTGAAGTTGATACAGTTTTAGTCTTGAGAATCATCAGCATTCAGTCTGGTGCTTCATGAAACTGTTGTTGCTGCAGAAGGAAGTCGAAACAGAACAAATCAGATAAACAGATCAGTTTTTTTCTCAGTGTTTCCAGTTAGCATGATTTGCTACATGCTGTATTTATCATTTCAGTAGTTTTTTCTTTGTTTTTCTATTATAGACCCATCTTTTATAAAAAAAAAAAAAAAAAAAAAGACAACAATCGCAAAGTAATCCCTCTAAAGAGGTTTTACACCTTCGTTTTCCTTGTTCTACTTTGAGGTAGCCAGGATATTTGAAGTTTACAGCCAAGAGTCGATGATGAGTCCGCGACAGTCTAATCTAAATCAGGGATGATCCTCCTAGCACTGAACCCCACGTTGTCACATAGATGCCGATCAGCGTTTGATTTTTAAGAATACTTATAAATTTAAATAGTGCCCCTTTCCCATTGGCCAAAAACCTGTTAAAATTGGCTTTTAGTGGCAGTGAGAAAGGCTCACAGACCCGCGTCGACCAGCATCAAACGACTCTGCTCCAATGGGCGTGCTGTGGGGATGCCAGACCCGGGTCGAGCTGCTAATTTATATGATGACGTTGGGCAGTACATATGTACGTTGTGACGTTGCGGCAGTTGCGTCTCATATAATGTACCTAAGCAACTCTGCTTCAGCCACAAATTCACGTTGCCTATGTTCTATCTGTGCTTGAAAATCACCTGCTGGTTTTTGTCCATTTTGAGGATGGACAAAGGTGCAAAACAAGAAAGCACATTGACTACGGCCTGAATCACTCTCCATTGTTCACGTTCCTGATTTTTGTTGCACGGATGACATCATCTGTGCAACAAAAATGCACGGATGATGTCTTGGTGTAAACCCAGAGTGATGGTTGTCACCAGACACGCACCAGCGGGGACACAGCCCTTGCAGCTTGCCAGCGGGGCATCAAACCCAGGTTTTTTTTTGCCAATCATGAGAAGGAACCCTAATGCTGACAGAGGGTGACCTGCTAATTTAAGTTGGAAAGTGGCTCAGAAACGCGTTGCAAAGTGCTTATAGAAGTTAGATTAAATTAACCTCTTAAGCTCTATAGCTCTTTTCAAGGTTTCTGCTTGAAAATGACATACCCAAAATGAATAGAGTATATCTCTGCATCTACAAGGTCTATTTGAGCCATTTTCGTGTCATAATAAAGGGAACACTTGGGACTTTTGTTGTGTAAGACAGAATTTCTGTTAGTCACTCTAAGTAAGCGGTTGTTTATGTTTGTATTCTTTGGCTGCTGGTTCACTGAGTTTTTGTCGTAGAGAAATAATAGTGGTACTGTTGAAATCGTCAGGATCTTAGCTTTCATATGATATACTGTTTGTTTGTCTACCATGAAGTATCAGAGAGGTAGCCATGGAAATGTGCAGAGTGGGTGGACGCTCTGACCTTATTTAGATTTTGATATTTAAACATTAATATACTTGGTGTATGTTAAAATGACTTATATGTACTTGTAGCAGAGTTTCTCCTGTTTAATTTGATGTATGGTATGGCTACAAATTAGTGCAACATTGTGCGTCTTTTGCTGCAGAGAGTCTTAAGGTCCCCCAATTGGGGGACCTTGGGGTTTAAGGGGTTAAAGAAGCTGCTTAAGAGTAGATCAGAGGACAGATGTGTGTTGCATGCTGGGATCTGAGCAACATCTTATGAGGACTGCTTTCCTGAAAAAAAATATATTAACGATTTTTTTTAATTGTAATTTAATAACAAAAGAAAAAAAAATTGTCAGACTTCCAGTTAATTTGCAGATGTTTAAAAAGAATGTATAGATATGTTCATTGAGAATGCACAACCAATGAAAATGTGCAGTTAGTTTATAATTGTACATTCTATTTTTATTGAAAAACAAGGAAAGAAAAAAAGCATCCTCTCTGTATGCTACAAAACTGTAGAAATTAAACTTAAAATTATATTTTATACAGATGTTTGAGGGTCAGAAATAGGAAGAGATTAGAAAAATAATATAATTGGTAAAGAATTGAGACAAGCCAGTAAATGCTGGTATGAATCAGTCTCTCTGGTCCAGTCTCATTAAGATGTTCAGGAAGGGAGTCCATGTTCAGTCAAACTCTGTCAAAGTCCCCTGTACTGAATGAAGATTTATTTCAGTAGTGCAGTACGACAAAATCTCATTGATCTAATGTATTTAGCTGGAGGCTCCGTAGATTTCCAGTTTTTAAAAATACACCTTTTTTTGCTGCAGAAGATGTCAGCAAAACAAAGTATCTCTTGCAAGGAGATAGAGATGTATTTAAATTGTTAAATTCCATGTTTTTATAAGTCACTTTTTTAATTATATAATTATCTTTGAAATATGTAGCTGATAGGTATGCTTAAAACTGGGTGTGAAGAGTTGAAACGGACTTAGATATATGAATTTAGTGCAATATAGAGGCTGATCATAAAGGTTAAGTATAGAACAAGTATCCTGAAGTCTGAATGCAGGGTACATGCAGACAAAACCTGAGCTGCCTCAGATAAAGCCAGAATACACTACCTTTAAACCAGCACGTCAACTTCTCTTCCCTGACAAGAGTATTACGATCTTTTTTCTTCTCGCATCCAAAATCAAGACATCATAGAAAAAATAATGTTTAGTGTGAATTTTAGGGGTTTTTTTTCCTTCTTGTCTCATTTACTTTCTTTAAAAGCTGATCCAAAATTACTTATTAGCATTACAACTATACAACTTTAGTGGTAATATTTTGGGTGGGGTTTGATTAGAAATGTATTGGATCATAATTCATATGTTGTTTTTTTTCAGGAGGATGAGAGGATAAGCGCCATAAATGTGGAGTCAAGAATTCGTAAAGACCGTGAGTCCTGCTTGCTTCTTTCCCTGGAAACCATTAGAAATATCAGCTGTCTCCTCTTCCTCCATCATTTGCATTATCATTGACATTTGCTGTCCGTGCTTGTGGAATATCATCAAAGATAGCTGATTGTAGTTGTTTCCCTCTATTTTCTCAGCTTACCTCGGGCTGAAGAAAGGCTACCTATTTATGTATAACCTGGTGCAGTTCCTGGGATTTTCCTGGATCTTTGTCAACATGACTGTTCGACTCTTTATTCTGGGTCAAGGTTTGTATTTTTTAGAAGAAAACTGTCAGTACAATTATAAAAGTTTGCCAAAAAGAATTTAACTGACCAAAAGCACACACTTCAGCTGTGTGTTTTCATTCAGTATTTAATCTCAGTTTAGATCTGATTGGGTGGGGATTTCGGAAAAACTGCACACCTTTCTTTGCTTCAGTCTTCGTTCATACTGCAGTACCTGAAGTGGACCAAACAGCGGGTCAACAGGTGACGCTCCCCAGTGCAACCACTGATCAATGATGAAGAAGCATGAAGAATAAAAGCGAACTCTATGATTAAAGTGGAAATCTTTCCGCTTCTTGTTATTAGGCTGGTCCATCTCTGTCTACACATTTTCCAGCTGTTTTGACCTCGACTTCTTCGAACACATACTCATATTTGCATATTTAGACATAAAATAATGCCCAAGAATTAAAGTCTAGTTAAATTGAAAAGTAGAAAATACATGAGCTACTTGTGCTATACTAGTTTTTAAATCGTATTTACATTATATACATAAAATAAAGCCCTAAGAAATAATGTACAGGTACAAGTATTTGCTCACCTGCCTTCACTCACATATGAGCTGACAGTAAGTGACATCCCATTCATAATCCATAGGGTTCAATATGACGTTGGTCCACCTTTGCAGCTAGAACAGCTTCAGCTCCTCTGGGAAGGCTGTTCACAAAGTTTAGGATGGTTTTTATGGGAAGTTTTGACCATTCTTCCAGAAGCACATTTGTGAGGTCACACTGATGTTGGACGAGAAGACCTGGCTTTCAGTCTCCGCTCTACTTCATCCCAAAGGTGTTCTATCAGGTTGAGGTCAGGTCTCTGTGCAGGCCAGTCCAGTTCCTCCACACCAGACTCTGCATCCAGGTCTTTATGGACCTGCTTTGTGCACTGGTGCACAGTCATGTTGAAAGAGGAAGGGGCCAGCTCCAAACTGTTCCCACAAAGTTGGGAGCATGGAATTGTCCAAAATGTCTTGGTATGCTGAAGCATTCAGAGTTCCTTTAACTGGAACTAAGGGGCCAAGCCCAGCTCCTGAAAAACAAGCCCACACCATAATCCCCCCTCCACCAAACTTTACACTTGGCACAATGCAGTCAGACAAGTACTGTTCTCCTCACAACCACCAAACCCAGACTCCTCCATCAGATTGCCAGATGGAGAAGCGGGATTCATCACTCCAGAGAACGCCTCCACTGCTCTAGAGTCCAGTGGCGGCTGCTTTACACCACTGCATCTCACGCTTTGCATTGCACTTGGTGATGTATGGATGGATGCAGCTGATCACCATGGAAACCCATTCCATGAAGCTCTCTGCACACTGTTCTTGAACTGATCTGAAGGCCACATAAGTTTGGAGGTCTGTAGTGATTAATTCTGCAGAAAGTTGAGGACCTCTTCGCACTCTGCGCTTCAGCATCCGCTGACCCCGCTCTGCCAGTTTTCGTGACTGAGTCGCTGTCGTTCCCAAACACTTCCATTTTTTTATAATACAGCTGACAGTTGACTGTGGAATATTTTTTGGAGTGAGGAAATTTCACCACTGGATTTGTTGCACAGATGCCATCTTATCACAGTTCCACGCTGGAATTCACTGAGCGCGACACATTCTTTCACAAATGTTTGTTAAAACAGTCTGCATGCCGAGCTGCTTTATTTTATACACCTGTGGAAGTGATTGGAACACCTGATCCCCATCATGTGGATGGGTGAGAAAATACTTTTGACAATATAGTGTATATTTACATGGGGAACGACAAATACGTGCTTCCAGTATACATGCTTTTATTTTTTGGCTTCGTATCAAATTCCGGTCCTGAGAGTGGAGGTCTGCAGCCAAGACCCTTTTGTTTTCTTTGTTTTCCCTTTTACCCAAACCATAATCTACCCCACTTCCTGTGTCTTCTTCTTCGTGATGATTTATTGCGGTCACCAAACATTATTTCCATTTAGGTACGCTGGATGTCCATGAACTGGATAGTCTGGTAGTCCGTCTGCAAGTAAACCGAGACCCCCAGCTTTCAGGTGGACTAGAGTTTGCTTCTTTGGTACGCACCAGGTTGCAGTTGGTGTTTACACAGCACCAAACGAACTGGACTATCCGTGGAAGTGGACCACGGTCCTTTCAAAGCAGACTAAACAACCACTGTGTGAACGCACCCTAAGCTGAACTGACAGGCTGCAAAGACATAGACCTAAATGGTTCTACTCTATAGCAACTATTGCATTTAATGGTCAAAATATTGGATTGCTGGGCCAGCTTTTGGTCGAGTGAAGACAGAAACAAAACCTGAAAGGAGAGGAACACAATCGATGCAGTGAAATACAATAAAGAGGTCCAGAGAACACGGTGAGAGAGGTCTGGTTTTGTTTGTGAGGAGCTTTTCACAGATGAGCTCATTTGAATAGAAACAGGAACACAACTACACAGCAGGGATTTGTTTTGCAAATCATTTCGGTTATTGATAGCAGCCCTCGCAGCACGCTGCCTAATCATGTTTGTTTGTGTCTCGGCCTCCATAGACTCATTCTACGACACCTTCCACACCACAGCTGACATGATGTATTTCTGTCAGATGATGGCTGTGCTGGAGGTCATTAATCCCTTGTTGGGCCTGGTCAAGACCGGGTTTTTCCCCGCAATGATACAGGTAATTTTACTCCTGTAACTTTATAAAAAATGATCCCTTGCTAGTCATGCTACCACACCAACAGTTACTTGTTCTGCTCTGTGACGCTGTAGGTGGCGGGGAGGAACGTCATTTTGTTCGTCATCTTTGGCAGCCTTGAGGACATGCAGAACAAACCGGTCGTCTTCTTCGTGTTTTACCTGTGGAGCACTATTGAGATCTTCAGGTCCGCTTTAACCAGCCTCCTTCCATCCTAGTGAATACTTCTAATTTATGGTTTTAACATTAACTTTTCCTTCTTTCTGGGTCAGATACCCATTTTACATGCTGGCCTGCATAGGCACAGACTGGCCCATGTTAACGTGGCTGAGATACAGCATCTGGATCCCTCTGTACCCTCTGGGGGTGTTGGCTGAAGGTTTGTGACTCCCTGGTTTGTTACTTAAAGCTGATTTCACTTGTCTTTATTTGTTACTGAGAGTTTTCTGTGTGCTTGTGCAGCGGTGGCTGTGATCCAGTCCCTGCCCATTTTTGATGAGACCCGTCTCTTCAGCATCCCTCTCCCGGCCATCATTGGACACTCGCTAAGCTTCTCCTACACTTTACAGCTTTACCTGGTTCTCATGTTCCTGGGTGAGACATCCACTGACGTAGCACTGTTCAATGTTTTATGTTTCCTGTTTTAGGTACAAACTGATGTAACTGTGATTGATTACCAAATACTTAAATCTGCTTTACATTAATCTTTAAAATTCATCTCAAGGCACTTTACAGGCATTATCAGTTTAAGCCAAACCACTGTTAATTAAAACAAATCCTAATTAGTACAATTTATAATTAACAGTGTCAATTCATAAATGAATTGCAGATCTTAGGTAAACCAGTGGATTGCACGGAATCGTCTCTTGGATTCAATCCCCCATCCTGAGCATGCATGGGGTGGTGGGTGAGGGGAAAAAACTCCCAGGGAGGGCAGCCATCTGCCTCGACCGGTTAGGGGTGTAGAGGGCAGGGCAGAGGAATTGTCAACCGCCACAATCTTTAGTCAAGTATAAGAAGAGAAATACAAGTTAATAAGTTAATGATTATAGTGTTGTACATTTATACATGGGGGAAAAATAAAGGAGCAAATGGAGGATCATGGAGGGAGGTGTTCAGTGCATCACAGGACATCCCTCAACAGTCTATGGCAGCATACAGTAACTAAAGGGACGGCTAAGGGTCACTAAGCCAGCCCCAATTATAAGATTTATCAAAAAGGAATGTTTTTAAAGGGGAACTCAGTAACTTTTTTACCTCAATAAATGCTTTTCGTAATCCCTGTGGGGCTAAACAAAGTGTTCACGGAGCGATTCAATGTCCCCCCCCCCTCCCGCCGGTGCCTCTGGCCTGCGAGCAGCTCTATGCAACTTTGCCTGCGCCAACCCGAGCAGAACTTGCGACAACAGAAACCGCTGTACGGTACTCAGTAGGGCTGGGAATCACTGGGTACCTTGCAATACGATGCTATCACGATATTTTGCCTACGATAACGATAATATCACGATACAGTAATTCTGCAAAAATCAATATATTGCAATAAATTTATCCACGATAGACCACAGTATTTGTCCCTGAAGACTTTCCAAATTTATCGACCAAAGTGAATCCATGTGAAATGAATTACAAAATATTATCAATCAGTAGCACATAAGTGACATCAGTTCATATGAAATTAGCAAAACAGTAAAACAAAGTGCACAGTGGTTCTTCTTAAGAAAGCATATAAAAAATAAACATTTCAGTCATTATTTCTTCATAATCTCAAACAACTGGGTGGTCTATGACAACCTGGACACACATTGTAATTTGTACTTTACACCATGTTTAAAGTTTAACCTGAACCTGCAGCCTGCACATAGATATCAGTGCCAATGCAGGGACTTTTCTACATGCTGAACCGCTGCAGAAAGAACAACGAAATCTCGCGAGATCTCACTGGTCTCTTACAAAATCCCGCGAGATTTCGTAAAAGATCGATACAGCTTTTTAAAATATCGATATGATATCGCAACACAAAATATTGCGATATTTCAGTGTATCGATATTTTGGCACACCCCTAGTACTCAGGTCCCCTATCTACCGAGCTGCTTCCAGCTCTGATTTGAACCAGACTACCAGCGCTAATTGGAAAAAAACATTTCTTTAGCTTCACACCACCCAAACACCGGCTCCTGGCTCTCATAACCAACTCTTTGCTGGACCAGTTATTCACGTAGCTGCGCTGCCTGGGCGCCGGGTGAAGCATCACTGCTTCAGGCTCAATAATCACTTGTCACGTCCGCAAAAAGTAAATAAAAGTTCGTATTCTTACCTGCTACCCGCCAACACCAGAGAAAAATATAATCCACGGCATATTTACCCGCAAATCGCGGGTAAAACGTCCCGTTTCAGAAGAAACAGGACTTTGCTTTGAGCAGAGGGAGACGTGATGCTGCTACCAACGTAGCAAAATAGCATCAACAAGCTAGTAAACGCTTAGAAATATATCCAGGGATCAAAATAGAGGAAAGACGGGTAGAGAAGCCGTCTGTGTGCTGTGGGGGTGTAGGGGGGGTTGAACTTTACGACAGTGAAAATACGCCACTAGGGGGAGCCCCGAGCTGAAGTTACTGAGTTCTGCTTTAAGCCTGATGTTGAGGGTAGAGAAGGTTTCTGCCTCCTGAACCCAAACCAGGAACTGGTTCCATAAGAGAGGGGTCTGATAGCCGAAGATTATGCCCCCCAGTTTACTTAATTTGAAACTTGTTTTATATGAGTCAAAAGACAAAAATACCTTCAAGGTTCCTCACTGTAGTACTGGAAGCCAAGTTAATGCCATCCAGAGTAACTACATTCATATGTATGATAATAATGGATTAGATTTACTGTACATTGCGCTTTACTGATGGGCACTGAGTGTTTACATTATTCATTATTCATCCATTCCTCACTTGTTCTTGGTGATGGTAAGGTACATGTGTAACCACAGCTGCCCTGGGACACGCTGATGGAAACCACACCAAAACATTCATATGCATTTATAAACCAGTGATGCCATCAATGGAGCCAAGGAGGGTGAAGTGTCTTACACAAGGACACAACCGCGTGTTGGATTTGAACTGCTAACCTCCCGATTATTGGACAACCTTCTCTACAACCTGAACCAGTGCTGTCCCATGACTGCACAGTTTTGTCCTGAGTTCCTCAGACCCAAAGACAACGATCTCGGTCTTGTCTGAGTTTAAGAAAAAAAAAAGTTTCAGAGTCATCCAGGTCTGTATGTCCTTAAGACATCTTTGTAATCTACCAAACTGGTTTCATCAGGCTTCATGAAGAAGTATGTCTGAGTGTAACTTGCGTAGAAATGAAAATTCAGACCATGCTGTGTAATAACATCACCTGAAGGAAGCATGTACAACATGAAAAGAATCAGACCAAGTCCAGAACCCTGAGGAACTCCATGGTTCACTGTGTGAGGTGTGTGAGGAAGACTCATCATTTAACCTTTAGTGTTAAATCTCAATGTACAGCGATGGGGGGGAGGGGGGGAGTATTTTCATAAATCTGAACGACAACCAAAAGCAGTCTGCAGACTAATGTGTTTTTGGTGAATTATTGATAAGTGAGACATATATATGCCACTGACATTCATTTTCCCTCCCTCCAGGACTCTTCGTTAACTTCCGACACCTGTACAAGCAGAGACGGCGACGATACCGCTCCAGGAAAAGGAAAGCCCACTAACTGATCGACGAAGCAGGTGTTTTCCTTTCCTTCTGTTGCCTTTTCTCATCTCCTTACACTCACACACTGTGCTGATGATGGAGTACTGGCCACCGTATTCCTCCACTGGTGAAACATCTCCTGTGAATCCCTCTGCACCAGCTCAATGACTCACTGTTGAACAGACGATCCTTGAAAACGCTGCACGGGTCAATCTGATTCTTTACTGCTCTGAGTTTCACTCACTGGTATGTTTTTTGCTGTCCAAGAAATATCTTTATTTATTTAGATTTATATACTTGAGGTGTCTGAGTGTGTTCACACTGTTTTTATTTGTTGATTTTATATTTTTGCAAACAAAGGAGGTGTTTCTAATGCACATCATCAGTAGGGATCGACCGATACAACCTACCGATATTTGGGGCATTTGACTCCCAAATTAATATAATGAAGGACACAATGACAATGAAAAATTTTACAACTCTTAATATAAAAAAGAACTGAGCACTTCAAATAAATATTTAGAAAAAAGAAAAAGTGCACTTGTAGACAAATATTAGATAGAAACATTAAAGTGCTGATGACATGATTTTGACATTTTTTGCCATGTTTTATAGATCAAAACCTTCTTGGTGATGATCTGTGTAACAGAACCAGGCGAGCCTGCATAAACGAGTTATTAGGAAACATTGCTGCATTTCAGCACATCTGACCATACTGTGGCGTTGTTTGCCGAAACCAACGTGACGAAGCGGGAGGAAGCTCTACACTGCTGTCAATATGGATTTTAATTGGTTTATTACAGTTTTAAGTTCCTATTCCAGTTTTATAGATGTACAGTAACAGCTCAGCCCTCTGTTATATTGCCAATTAATGTTAAAAGCTCGTAAGAAGGGCGTTAGTGTATTTATGTTTCCTATGGATCATAAATACATTAGAAGAGGAAAAAATAGGTGGATCTTACAGGTTTAGCAGTGATAGCTCTCCTGCATATCTGCTGGTGCAGACAGTTTGCTGGATGTGATGACACTTAAATGATAACTTTTTTTTTTCTCAACCTGGACCTTATTTCTAGGAGTATATATGTGCATTTACTCACCGGTAAAGTTTCTGCATCACTTTGAGTCCTTTGGAAGGTAGTAATTCACTCGCCCATCGGTGGACATCCTGTAAAATGGCGATAACGAGGCAGCCACTATATAAGACATTATCTGCAGCAAAACTCCTTGATTTTCGCTAACACTTTCAGTAGAATGAAAGAATGAACGAGTACTATTGTCCCGTGAGTCCAGATTTAGCTTTCCGTTAGTTATCAGGTAGTTCTACTCACTTTTCAGGGCCGAGCGTTCACGATCGCACTTCCGTAGTACAGCTGAGAGGAGCAGTTTGCTACCCAGAGAACAACAAAAACACAATTTGCGAAACTCTGAACTCACAGGACAATAGTACTCATTCATTTGTTCATTCTACTTAAAGCATTGATGAAATTAAGGAGTTTTGCTGCAGATAATGTCTTATATAGTGGCTGCCCCGTCCCCGCCATCTTACAGGATGTCCAGCGAACGGGGACTTAACGTAATATCTTCCGAAGGACTCAAAGTGATGCAGAAACTTTAGCGGTGAGTAAATGCACGTATATACTCCTAGAAATAAGGTCCAGGTTGAAAAAAAAAAACAACTTTTCCTTTAACACATGGAACTGCAGTCACGTCTGCTGGATTATTCGTCATTCATGAGTGTTTGCTACACAAAGCTTTGATGTCCTGCTGTGAACAGAGACAGCTGCTCCTCAGGTCTTCACAGGACTTTTCCAGCAGCTTCTAAAGATGCATCCTTTCCTCCATCCTCATCTTTACAAACGGGAACTATTTAAAACTCGACTAGAACCATGTAAGTTGTTATCTTCTCGTTTTTAAAGGCTAATTATTTGCCACAAGTTAGGCGCAAGCTAATTGTTATCCATGGCTGCCTCTCCACTGTCACTTCTGACTTTGCCTTGGGTGTTGGTCTTCGCCCGCTCGGTGCAGGTTCAAGCAGCTCTTTAACAGTTTTAGGTCCGCTTGGTGCTGTTCTGGGTCCGCTCCTTACACTTCTGAGTTCGCTCGGTGTGGGTCTTGCCTGCTGGAGCTGAACCAAGTGGACCAGCCTCTCTAAAACGGTCTTGGAGCTGACTTTTAGTTCTAAAGTCTAGTCCTAACCTCTAAGGTGTGATGTTCCCATATTCCTCTGCATCATCACACTCTTCTGAACTGGCTGAATGATCCCACCACACAAACCAGTTCCAATCTATCCGCTCTTGAGCATCTTACATGTTTTCCTACGCTTGGATTATACATGTAAAGCAGTGAGCCGACCGCAACTACTTCTGCCGTGATGTTGTCATGTAGAGGCTAATTGCTGACGGCGAGCTTGGCCTCTTAAGCATCAGATATTTTCGTGAATATAAATCTGATTGACATGTTGCGAAATTACTTGAAGTTAAGGTCATCAGCACTTTAAAATAGTAATATACTGTATATACATATATATATATATATATATACATACTGTATATAAGTCTGTAAATTATGCCGTGGGGGTGTCAGCCAACACACCCAACATATTGGCCAAGCCAACAACAGCAAAAAAGCCAAATATTGGCTGGCAGATGTATCGGTCTATCTTTAATGATCAGTGAAAGAAAGAAGTAGTTGCGACTTTTAAACATCTTTTTGCAAAAGCACCAAAATAATTTGGCGTGTTTAGAAAATGTAGTCCTGTGTGATTGGACAATTTCTGAACTGTTTTATGAAATGATTTGGTTTCTTAAGATTCAAAAGTTTGGGTTCAGGCAACGTTAAAATGTGTTTACAGGTTTTTTATAGATATTCACTATCCGGGCATGAAGGAAAATTACCTCCATATGTCTCGCTTTGGTCGCACATGCAAAGATTTGTCACAGAGTTCAGTTTGGTTTGAATTTCTAAATGCAGAATACAAGCAAACACATCATAGATTTTCACAGACATCATTCGCTCATCTTACATTCAAACGCAGCAGCTGCAAATAATCAAGTTTCAGCTTTAAAATTAGATTTCTTTTGGCTTCAAGGGAGCATTTATAGCTTCAAGCTTTGAATGAATCAGTCATTCATTACTTTGGATATTGTCAAAATCATGCAAATTACATTGATGGAAAATATTTTTAACATCATGCTCATGCCTTATGGAGGCCGTTTATTGACCTGAAGCCATGTTTACTTTCTTTTACTGTAATGATCAAGATCATGATAAACATAAGAATGAAGTCGTGAATATGAAATAAACTATAAGATTTATTCCTTCATTTTTTTTTTTTTTTATCACATAAACTGGGTCTGAACCAAATTAACACCCAGGTGGTTCAGGAAGGGTCTGTTGCTGCCTTTTTGTCATGTTTTTTGTGTTTTGTTATGTTTTTTTTCAATGCTAAAAAAAGAGAAAAATAATATACTTAACTTTTTTAAATTTACTAACTTAGTCCAGATTTCAGTGACTTGTTTCATCTGGATCAGCTTCAACTGAAGATGTGAAAAATGCAGCCTGACATGAATCAATGTGCGAGTCCAAACATTGGTCTGAAATGAAGGAAATCATTGCTTCTTTTTAATACTTTTGTTTTGTTTGTTTCTTTGAATATCTGAGGATGCTGTCGTACACACAAACACACACACACACACACACACACTTGTTATCATTTATGTCAGCTGACTTTATTGAGTCGAGAACTGAGAGACTGGTGTTGTACTTTCCAGTTTAACATTGTCTGAACATCTTCACCATTTGGGAGCATTTGTTTATTTATTTGTTTGTTTTTTTATTATTTATTTTTATTTTCTGATATCAGTGGCTTTAATTTTAATTTGTTCCAAACTGGATTTTCAAAATTCTGAATTGTGTTGTCTCACCTGAGTGCGTGCATGTCTGTTCATTGCTAATTTCTACTGAAAGTTTGAGCAGGCAGATTAAGACCAGTGCTGTGATGAGTTCTACTTGCTTTGGGAAAAAACAAAATAAACATTCTTGTTTTGGATATGAAGCATATTTCCTCTTTTTTCTGTGGTGTACTTTATAGTAAATGACTCAGACATTGAAGATGGGGCATGAACAAGCATCTTAAATGCGGCCGACATTAAATCTTGTGAGGGACGCACAATATATCGCAAATTTATCATATCGCAGTATTAGCCGGCACAATTTACATATGGCAAAGATGGTCCTTAACTGCAATATCTAATAGGGTCTATGTTTGCATATAGACCAATCCGGCCAAACACCACAAGCAGACCATCCACCATTGCCACGGGGGCGTTTCTGTACTGTACACGTGTAATGAGAACAGATGAGAATCAGACTTTTTTCACAACATGGAGGAAATCTGGAAGGACTGTCGACTGATGTCAATATGTTCGTGTCGGGGAGCAATATTGCACAAACAGAGCAGAGGAGGAATAAATTGCTGCCACGGCGGAGAAAACCCTGGATTTAATCCCCAACAACAAAAACACAGTAAATTATGGTGAACACTCATTAATCTGACACTTTATTTCATGTATCTATGCCCTCGAAAATGACGCACCACATAATGATATTATGCTAGCTAATGCTAACAGAGACAGCTGTGGTGCTGCTGCGAGTTAATGACTAATCTGGGAGATATTGTGAAATATAAAGTTATTTGCTTTGATTGGGGCAACGTTGGGACCAGAAAATGAAAATAATTTGGTCGTAAACACAAACCCAGTAGGGACTGTGTCCTGCAGCCAGTTTCCAGAGATGAATAATTGTTTAAATTAAAACTTCGATGGAACAATAATATAAAATAAATAAATGCCAGAAAACTTTAGAGATCTCAGAATCACATACCAATAGGTTATCATGACCTTAGACGACTGTCCAACGTTGTGAATCCAGATATTCACGCTGCTTTCCATGTTGGCAGATACGAGGTAATTGGGATCCGTCATTGTTGCAATGGAGGCGCCGCAAGATGGCGCAACACAAAAAAAAAGCTTGTCGGATTAGTATATTTAAAGAAGGGATGCAATGATGTTGCAGTTGCAGCTACATTCTTGTGCTGCGTGTTTCAATGGCAAATCAAATATACTTTTCTAATAGAGCAATGTTGTAATGGAAATAATCCGTTTGATTCCTGCTATCTCTATAGGCTACCAACTATGTGGTGTCTATTAAACTCTGTGAACCTAAGTAGTATTTTATTTATCACCAATTTTTTAGTCATCTCAAGTTTCAACACTGTTATCGCCAACTTCAGGAACATGACTGCTTCCTTATGTTTTTTTTTTCATACAACGTGCAGTAGTTAGTTGGTTTCCTTAACCAGGCTATTATGAATCTGACCTGAACTTTTCTGTCTGTTTAAGCGCCCTGAGGTGACACTGTCATGAATGGACGCTACACAAATAAAGTTGAATTGAATTGAATTGAATTGAAAGTTACTACAAGATCACATTTATAGATGATATGATACCAAAGAATGCTAAAAAAAAAAAAAAAATGGAGGTAGTATCCGGTTACGACTCAAGAGCTGAAAGTGAAGCCAGTTGGGCGTTTCCCACCGTCGCTTATGTCGCCACACCCGGAAAATACTAAAGTGGGCAAAGCACAGCCTTGGGCAAATGATTGACAGCCAGTGTACTCTGTGCTAAATGCTAACTGCGCTAACTCGAAACTAACAGGAGCTAACAAAGATTAGCTTCCCAAGCGGCAGGATAAAGGTAAGGCATGTTTGGACTTGCTGTTAGCTGCTAAAAACCACCATTTTGCTACTCTGCTGCAGACTGAGACCTTACGGAGAGCAAACAAGGAGCTAACTAGGAGCCACCATGTGGCAGGCCGACATCTGGTGTGCCGCCTGTCAGTCAAAAGGACACGCCCTTAATTATGTGTAACTTTAAATTTAAATAACATCTAAACAGATGAGTTATAAAAAAAATGCACCCCCCTCACAGTTGTCATGTAGTTACTTGACCTATTAAATCTAAAATGATATTTTGAACCAAGCTGTAAACATGTTAATTACCTCCGCCAAGAAGGTAATGTTTTCTGTAGCGTTGGTTTGTCTGTCCGTCCGTCTGTCAGCAACTTTATGGAAAAAGTTCTTGACGGCTTGACCTGAAATTTTCCCCAGCCGTGTGCCTCAGTCCAAGGACGAACCCATTAAATGTCGGTGGTGAGCCGGATCACCTTCTGGATCCAGGAATGTTTTGAAGGATTCTTTATCATTGTGAGATCGGCCATGTTGGAAAGGCTGTTGATGAGGCGTGAGTGCCCCCTTGTGGCAGAAGTGTGCAGCTGCACTACTGAGCACATGATGTCAGGATGCAGAAATGAAACTTGTAAGCACGAGGAGAGAAGACTGTTGGACAGGACTTCTAGCAGGTGAATATGGTCAACTGTGCGTCTGTGAAGAACTGTAAGTAACTAGTTGTATTTCTGCCTGAACAGGATGTTTATTTAGCCTTTAATGTTATTTAGCTGATTTGCTCAGAAGTGTTCCTCCATTCACCATGTGCCTATTAAGCTAGCTGACCTGTTACATGCCAGTTACTGTAACTTTTAGCCTTGAACACATATGCATGTTTAGTCCTAACTGTAAGGGATTTATTAGTAATAATTAATGCCTAATGTGTTTCTTTGCTGAACAAATGTTCTTCATGGCTTTGTATTTCTATGTTTATAGACCACACTCACTTCCATCTAGCATTCACCTTAACTAGCCTGCAATTCCTCACCTGTAAGCCTGTCGTTTGCTGCATTACTGTGCTGTCGTGATTAAGAGTGACCAGAAAAGACAATTAACTGTACAAGCGAGGCCTGTGTGTTCTGACCAACACCCCATGGTGAACATCAAACCTCCTTACCAACACCTAAACGGTCTTATGTAACAGATGGTTCTTTTGCCGATACCGGTGACTGCGAGAGGAGGGGGAAGAAAAGAGACCATCGCCAGCAGGTAGTGGTTAAAACAAAAGCTTTATTAAAGAAATCACCACTTTGAGACAATCAGGTGTTTTCTCTAATGTTCAAAAAGACTTCTACACCTGTTGACAGGTATTTTGGTCTCCTGCTCATGGGAAAGGTGCTCTTATGTGTCTGGGCCTGTTTTGTTTGTTTGTTTTAAATCATCATTCCAAACCACAATTCAAAAGCAATATATTGTTTCACTAAATTATAAATTAATTTTTATTTACTATTTTTTTAGTTTCTTGTTATTTGAATTATTGTGAATTAAGTCTTTTCTCTAATTGGAGGGTATGAATAATTTTGAGGACGACTGTAGCTACATACATGCATACTTATGTTTGGGTTATTTAACTGTTAAAAGGTGATGCCTCATGGATATATCTCATTTATTTTATAATTGAACAGTTTATATACTTAATTTTCAATATGTTGACTTAAAATATATGTATATATTATTGTTTGTTTTTTGTTGTTTGTTTTTTCTTAATTTCATCTTAACAAGCCTATCGGTTAAAAAAGACACGTCTGTGTGGGTGAGCAGAGATCCCTTGTACCGCACAGTGGATTGCCGTGGAAGGGCACATAGCCTAATCATGTCTCCGTGATTTTGCACATCTATATTCTAATTATTGATAATAATCTGATCACCTTGGTGTTAGAAGACTGATAGCAAATTCTGTCGTCAAAGCCTAACAAATTCACTTTACATTTCAATATTTTCAATCTCACATACTGTATTTAGGGACATATTTAAGTTCTGAAATGTTTTTCTCTGTTAAATTAGACTCTCCTCATTAGCCTGATGAGTTAAGCTGGAAATCGTGTGGTTTACAAAGGTTTGGGGGTTAAATTAACAACAACCCTTCATTAAATCGCGGTTTGTCCTTTGGCCCGAAGTGTGCAATTAATTCTCTACACAGCTGAAATAAGTCCACACCTGACCACTCCCAAGGTACACGACTGAATTAGACGACTCCCGTCGGCCCCCAAACGTCTCATTCCTCCTCCAGACGGAGCTGAGACCATCCCAGCACTATGAATGTTGCTTTATTGATACAGCGTTATGAGTGAAAGGGAAGGTGAGAGGTGTTTTAGTGCTCCTAATCCTCTTAGCGGCATTATGCTGAGCTTCGGTCAAGCCCCGACATGCGGTGCGCCCTTGTAGTTCCCCAAAATCCGGAGTCAGCATCTCTGCGTCCGTTGCGCACAGCTGGAGGGACGGTCCGCCGCGGCGAGGAGCCCAGCAGCCGGCGGTACAGGTAAGACCCGCGACACCACGGCTCACCCCTGCCTTTTCTTGCCTTTTTCTGAACATATTTCATTGTTGAAGGAATATGGATTAACGATTTACATCGACCTTGCGTTGTAATCCGCGTCATCCTTATTTTACCCCCCAGTTAAAGCCAGCGCGCTCCTTCACACGTAGATTTGACGGTTTCATTAACATCGAGATCTTAATTCACCGCTTAAGTTGATTAATGTTTCATCAATGAGCACTTGGGGCACGTGTGCGTTTTCCCATGTTATTTCCATGCGCGCGCTCTGACTGTTAAACGAATGTGGCAAATTTCTAAATAAACGGCGTTTACTTTGATGATTACTCGATTGTTTTCTTCTCGTTTTAACACATTAAATGATTTTTAATGAGGTTTTATTTCGTGAGGAGCAAAACCTGAGTGATTATGTAGCCATAGCAACAGGTAGCTGTCTGCATCCATCAGCAAACACGCGCCTCGCTCCAGCAGATTTGTCTAAATTCACACAGAGGACATTAACAACGCACACGTGATGATGAAGATGGGATTTTTAGTGGTTCGTTTTCTGCTTTCAGTCCTTCCACAGGTTGAAGCTGGCTGCTGTGAAGGATGAAACACACTTTGTTCGTGTGTGTGTCTCTTCTCCGTCAGTGGCGTCTTCTCGCCACATAACGGCACAGGAGCAGTCAAGCACGAGCGATGCGTCTGATATAAGTTCCTGCTCGGAGTCAAGACAGTGAACATGCACTCGCCTCAGAGGAGGAGACTCGGGCGCAGTCGCCTCCTCTTCTTCATCTCAGGTGTGCTGCTGTGTTTCGTCTACACCCTGACTCTAAAAGCCAGGCTGTCCGAACCACAAGCCTCCATCCAGACTGCTGGAGCAGAGGGGGGTGCTGATGAAGATGTGGAAGTCAGCATCCGGGAGGTGATGGCATCCAATGAGACTGAAGAGGAGGTTGTAGCACAAGAGAGCACCCAACCTGCTCTCATGGAGAGCCCCACACCTCCCCTCACGCAGAGCCCCACACCTCCTCCCACGGAGAGCCCCACACCTCCTCAGGTAGAGAGCACCCAACCCCCACAGGTGGTAATCGTCAACAGGACTGATATCGAACAGTGTGTTTATGTAGATCCTCAGCCTCCTAAACCGCCTCCAACTCCCCCACCGCTCACCACCACAGCTCCCCCTCCCCACCACCCACCCCAGTCCCCCCACAAGAAAGGTGACTACCCCGAGGACCTCTTCTCAGTGGAACAGCGACGAGAAGGCTGGGTGATCCTGCACATCATCGGCATGACCTACATGTTTGTGGCCCTGGCCATCGTCTGTGACGAGTTCTTCGTCCCCGCTCTGGAGGTCATCACCGACAAGCTGGAGATCTCCGACGACGTGGCCGGGGCCACCTTCATGGCAGCTGGAGGCTCCGCCCCAGAGCTCTTCACCTCCCTGATCGGCGTCTTCATCTCCCACAGCAACGTGGGCATCGGCACCATCGTGGGCTCGGCCGTCTTCAACATCCTGTTTGTGATCGGCATGTGTGCCGTCTTCTCCCGGGAGATGCTGCACCTCACCTGGTGGCCTCTCTTTAGGGATGTGAATTTCTACATCTTGGACCTCGCCATGCTCATCATCTTCTTCCTGGATAACATGATCCTGTGGTGGGAGAGCGTTTTGCTCGTGATGGGCTACGTGAGCTACGTGAGCTTCATGAAGTTCAACGCTCAGATTGAGGAGTTGATCAAAACTCAGCTCAACAAGCACATGAGCATTGTGAGGGTGTGGACCACGGAGGAGCCAGAAAAGGTCAGTAAAGACCCTGTTGGACACAAAGTAATTAATAATAATCAAGGTTTTGGTGCACATAAATGTCTCCCTAATTATTTCCCATTAATGATACAGGAAAGAACTTTAACACAAATCAAAACTGATTTATTATCAGCTTTGGGTGATGTTAGATTGAACATTTTTTTACTTTTTCTTTATTACCTTTAAGCTATTTTATTCTTCTTTGGATCAAAAAGGGAATTCTAATAACTAATTCTGATTTTATAGACCAAACAAGGATAATATTAGTCAAGGAAATCTGGTTTACAGTCATCCTCAAAATTATTCATACCCTAATACCATAATGATACCATAACAATTTAAATAACAAGAAACTTAAAAAAGTAATAATAAATAAAAATTTACAAAATTAATTAAGTGAAATAAAATATTGCTTTTGAATTGTAGTTGAAAATAATATATTTTTTTAAAAGAAACAAAACTGACCCAGACACTTTAGAGCACCTTGCTCATGAACAGTCCACAGAAATACCTGTCAACAGGTGCTGACGTCTGATTGGACGTTACAGAAAACACCTGATTGCAGTGATTGCCTCAAAGTATTGCTCAACAACATTTTAGTTCTGGAGCCCCATCATGCTTTTTTACTTGTTTTATTTTTAGTTTGTTTTTAATCATTTCTTTTGAACCACAATTCAAAATTAATCTCGTGATTTCCATAAAAATGTTTTATCTATTATTACTTTTTTCATTTCAACTTATTTCACTGACTTTTTCCTTATTTATTAGGAGGGTATGAATAATTTTGAAGACAACTGTACATCATTTATCATAAATACAGATATATTCTAACTTTATTCTAGCAGAGGTTGCTAAATACAACAGTGCTGATCTGTTTCAGACTTGAAGGTTCAGAGATGTCGAGAAGCTGGTTTGGTGTTTGCTTACTTGCATGTTTACAGTCTGAAATGTCCAGTATGTGTCTGTACCGCGTCCCAGCGTCCTGCAGCTCATGGTTCATGATGTTAAGCTGACTGTTTCCTCTGCATCCTGCCTTCTGCTTGGTTCTTGTCCCACCAGCTTTAATTCAGCACTTTATGCTTCGGTTTCTGGGATGTTTCAGTTTCCCGCCATTTCAGGACAAGAAAGTTCTCTCCCAAAAACTGCTTTAAAAGAATTACAGATTAATATGTTTCCCACATTTGTTTTGTTTGAATTTCTTCCCAACTTAATTTCTCCAAACAAAACTACCAAATATGCAATCATTGGAATTATTTTAACCCTTTTAATGTCAATTTAATGACATGAAGTTACTTTTTATTTTTTTTTAAATTAGAATATACACATAATATTAGCTATAAAATGCACATTGAGGAGCTGGGATTTTCTTTTGTTTTTAGTATCTATACTGAAAATGAGTAACATCATTGATTCTGATGTATTTTTCAGTTGTTTTTTTGTTGTTGTTGTTGTTTGATTTAAAATTGACCACTTTTGGGTCATTTGGTGCAGTGTTTCTCAATCTTGGTCCTCAAGGACCCCTGTCCTGCAGGTTTTCAAGATGTTCATACTCAGATGAATGGCTCGTTAGCAGGTCTGCAAAGAACTTGATGAGCAGTTCGGTTGATCTGAATCAGGTGTGGTGGAGTTGGAAACCAGGAATACATGCAGGGCAGGATTGAGAAACCCTGATTTGAAGGGCAAAAAATGTCATCACCTGAAAACAGCTTTAAAAACATTACAGATTAAAGCTGAAGTCCATCCCAGAATGACCTTTTTGGAAAAGAAAATCCTCCATCGTGGATGACATAGAAAATAGGTCATTTTATTTTTTGTTTGTTTTTTCAAATAAAAAATGAAACTTCTTGTAATCAGATTGGAATTGAAAGGGTTAATGTAGTTTGAATAATGACATATTTGATATATTTTTTATTTTTGATTGAGACTGAAGTTGACTGAAAGATCTGAGTAAAATAGGGAAGAAAGAATCTGTGGTTTTTATAGCAGTTTTGGGGAAAGTGAATTTGGGTAAAATGTGTAAATGTGTTGAATTTTAAGAGAAACAAACTGTAATTTCAAAATAAATCAATTGCAGAAGAGTTTTTATCTGGAATATTAGCAAAACACAAAGTGAAAGAAGCGTATTTTAGAACATACGCATTATCGCATCAGCCAATGTTGGGCCGCTTCTTCATGGTGCCTAATAAAGCAGCTCTGTGCATGCAGAGGTGGACCCTGCACCCCACATCAGACCTGGGATGTTGCTTTACCTGCTGCAGGTATATACAGGGACCGTTTAAGAGGGACAGATAAAACCAGACAGCCTCAGCTGGGATGTGGCTGCAACATCCACGGGCAGGATTGGGTCACCAACCATGCGGCGCTCCGTCTGTCAGCACATGAAGACGAGCTTTTACAAGACGTGACTGGCAGACAGCTGGCATGAATTGAACATGTCATAAAACTGTTATCGGGTCATAAAACACCCAACTCTAACTCGTTTTTGCTTGAAAATGCCGAGCAATGGTTTAAACTTCTCACTGAGCTGCTGTATAGTGTTATGCAAACCTTCTGCAACGCTATGACATAATCTCCTGAGTTGCATCAACGTAGTTATAAAGAAAAATGTGCCAAGTATGACTAAAACTGGACATGCCATATTATTGTGTAAATCAGGGGTGTCCAGCTCCGGTCCTCGAGGGCCACATTCCTGCAGGATTTCCATGTCTCCCTTCTCCAACACACTCCTGACTCAAATTCATAGGCTTTTAGATTCATTTAATTTGAGTCAGCTGTGCTGGTGCAAGGAGGCATGGAAAACCGTCAGGACAGCGGCCCTTGAGGACCGACTTTGGACACCACTGATGTAAATAAATGGAGTGTAAAGGTCAAAAATGGCGCCTGCATCTTTCCTGCGGTCTTTCACTCCTTTCACCAAGTCCTCCGTAAGCAGACATGTCATCGCTCAGCGCAACTTAACCAGAAAGTGTGTATGTTTCATTAACTGGATAGTTTTGATGCCACTTTCATTTGGAGAAACAAAGAAGTTTGATGCGTTTCAGGCCTCTGCTGATTGGTCAGATGCCACGACGGGCTGCTCAGAGTGACCTTCGCTGAATAGCCAGGCTAATACAACATGCTTCAGGTCGTTATATGTGTGTGTGGAAGTTACCATGGCAGCGTAAAACTTTAGTATTATGTTTTAAATCTTTGGAAGCTGGTAAAATAATTCAACTTCAGAACAAACAGCAAAGGTAAAATGCTCTGCACAGTAAAGGAAATGTCAGAACACTAGGATTCAAATCATAGACTGTATATAATTACTGGACGTAGCTTCCGGTCTCTTCTGAACAGAGACATGTGAAGCCAGGTGGGCGTGTCTTACCGTCGCCATCTTGCCGTGTCACGTACGTCGTCACTCCAGGAAAATACTAAAATGGGCACAGCGCGACCGCGGGGCAAATGATTGACAGCTGACGTACTGTGGGCTAAACGCTAACTGAGCTAACACGAAACTAAGAGGAGCTAACAAAGATAAGCCCCCTAAGCGGCATGGTTAAGGTAAGACATGCTTAGACTTGCAATTCGCTGACTAAACACCGCCGTTGTGCGACTCTGTAACAAACTGAGACCTTATTAAGAGCAAAGAAGGAGCTAACTAGGAGCCTCCGGTCGGCAGGCGGAGCTTCCGGTCTGCCGCATGTCAATCATAAGGACACGCCCTTAATTATGTGTAATTTGAAGAATAAATAACATCTAAACGAATGAGTCATAAAAAAAATTCACCCCCCTCACAGTTGACATGAAGGTAAACTTGACCTAATAAACCTAACATGATTTTTTGAACCAGGCTGTAAACCTGTTTATTTCTGCTGTGAAGTTGGCGTTTTTAACATGGGAGTCTATGGGGATTTGCTCGCTCTTGGAGCCAGCCCCTAGTGGATGAAGGGAATATTACAGAAAATGTCAATTTCCGGGTTGCATCACTGCTGGCTACCGGAGGTTGCCGCTTGATTCAAATACAGATACCACAGACAGTACTTTATACTTTTTTGTTCTTTTTTTCTCTCTTTTTTAACATTGTTGATACTTTCAAGGGAAAAAAGTAAAAGGGTTGCCTAAAAGGGTTTTTATTAACTTTTTTATGTGCTCCCAGCACCGACATTTTTCAGTCACTGGTTTTAATGAAATACAGGAATCAATGCAAAATTCAGGAAGACCTCATAAAATAGTAATTTTTTCAGATTTTTAAATCTTAACTGTCTTAATAATAAAGGATTTCGCTGTGAACAGAAAACTGACTCGTCAGTTGCATAACTGGATGTTGCATCTCACTGACTGCAACACAAATCTACATATGGGTCCAAATAAAGTATCTCAAACCCAAACCTGGACCTGAAGCTGAACCCAGACCTGAGCTTGGAGAAATGACTAAACAGATATTATGTTTTAAAGGAACGATGTCACAGACTACAGCAGTAACTCAGTCTTAGTTTTAGCTTGAGACTAAATGATTAGGCTAAACGTTTTGATTTTTTTAAAGTAGATTGCAAATAAACAACATTTATACTTTACTGTAAAATGAAAATGGCAGTTTATTTGTTGTTTTTGTTTGTTTATTTGTGTTCAGCCCAATAGTTCATCACCAAAGTATTATTAGTGTTGGTATTTAGGCGGGATTAATGATAAAGGTGTAGTCTGTCACAAAATCATAGGTCATTGACAGAAAAATATAATGTACTATTAAAAACTGTGTTTCTATTGGTGTCTAATCACTTTACTAAGATAACAGTTGTGTTTTTACTCTCTTCAAATGAACCATTTCTATTTACTTGTAGTCGGTCTACAAACATGGCAGCTGCTATATTCATGCCACTATTTTTTACTACGGTGTCTCTGAATGGACAAACAACAGTGTGTGTGAAGTGAGAACCTCTGAGCCTTAAAGCTGCATCGGCTTTGTCAGAGAAAGTACACATGTACACATGTTTAAAGTATTTACCTATAGTGCACCTGAGGCCACTGGATCCACTCACAGATGAAGAATATCTGGAAGAATTTTGGCCACTGACGGCCACCATCCATTCACAACTGTGCTTGGTATTTAAAGTACTTGCTTTGTTCATCTTACCACTAGATGTCAGTAATTCTTATACTGGATCTTTTTTTTTTGTTATATCATGTTGAAGTTGTGTGACACATCAGCGTCTGTCCCACTGAGCTGAATATTTGTTGTCTCAGAGAGTCAAGAAACTCACTTTAACCCAGTTTAACACAGACCAGTCAGTTGATTCCTGCCTTTAAAATGCTGCATACTAGGGCTGGGCGATAATGGCCAAAGATAAATATCACGATATTAAGCAGTTCACCTCGGTAACGATAAATGGACGATAAACCAGCCAAAACAGACAAAAACTACTTTTATTTTCATTTTTATTAAAACAGATATTCTGCCTTAACTGGAACTTAGAAATATGCAAATGAATGAATGAATTATTAATTTGACTAACTCAAATGAGTTAGATTCTTATTTAGATATGAGCAAATATTACTTTGTGTCCATGAAAACCAGTGCTGAGTCTCCCATTAAATGCACACATGACTACCGACTACCGAATGCTAACTTAAAGGCCTCCTTCCACTGACCCGTTTAACTTGCTCCTTCTGAAATACGGAGGGTTTCCCCTTGTTACTTACACATGCTGACTTGCTAGCGTTGCGTTCCCCCAGTCGGCTGTGCTTCCTCATCAGAGAAACAATACGAAGAGAAGAGCGAATCGGGAACAGCCTTGCCCTTCTACGTAACATTGCAAATAGCGTATCCCACGTGGGGTTTCTATCGGTCCATTGGAAGGCAGGTAACCCTCCACTACACACTAGAAGTAAAGACGGCACGACTGTAGCTTCGGAGTTGAGAAGCTAATTAGCTAACTGTTTGTTAGCATGATGGAACAAACTTGTTTGTGGCTCTTTTCCTGTCTGTAACTAAATAAGAGCGGAGGGCGGAGCTCCTTCATACACTGATGGGAGCCAGCCAATAGAGGAAATTGATGAGAAGGACCCGGAAAAGCCTGCCGTTGGACCACAAGCCTCTTTCTAGTATACAAATACAGCTGGATACTAAGCAACCAGAAGGTTTTTTAAACAGAAACGATGCAGAATGCATTCAATAATAATGGAGAACACAAAAATATTAATGAAATGACCACGGAAGTACAACTTTAACATTAAAAAACCCATAGACAGGCTAACAAAATTAGCATACCGTTGTCAAAATGTTTAACACAAACAACGTTCCTTCAAACGTTTATCACTTTACACTGACATCAAATAAACGTCACTGATCATTTACAGACATGTTGTACAGAAAACATGCAAAAGATGATAAAAAACATGAAGCTCCAGTGCAGGAATGTCACATTACAAGAAACTACGGCAAGTTTGACAGAGCAAAAACGTCCTGTGCGGCAATTCCACTGCCAGGCTTCTTAAAGGCTGGCAACGGACATACCGGCATGGGAAAAATGACGTCGGTTATCGCTGTGAATGTCTGTGTTGGTAAATTTTCGGTTTATCGCCCAGCCCTACTGCATACTGCTTCACCAGAGTCTCATCCTTTCAGGTATGGTTAAATCAGCAATTTAGTTTTCTCTTAAAATATTGGGATACGTTGATGGCAGAGAAATAGGCAGTATTCCATCATGTGAAATATATTTATCTGATAAACTATGTGACCTTTTTCTCATCGTTAACTCAGACTGTCGTGTTACAACTGGACCTGCATGTTGGGTTACTAAAGGCTTGAGAGAAATGAGGGTCGGTCAGCTTGCTGGACCAGCAGGTATCTTCATCATAAAGACAGAGCATATGAGGAGACCCTCCCTTTAATCTTAAAACAGGTTTAGTTATATTCAGAGAGATGGACTGAATCATCATTTGGTTTGTCAGCAAGGTTTTGAAATCTAATCTTTCCTTCAGATCCACATTTACAAGTTGTGTTTTAATCGTACGTAGAATGAGTTCAGTCAGTGAGATTTGTGTTTTATACATCAGACTATAGGTGCACATCAGTAGATAAGTAGAATACACAAGAAAAGACATGTTATTAGCCAAATAAATGACTACACTGAAAATGGAGTGAATAAAACTAATGAGGTTAAACAAAGGAAGTAATTCTCAATTTATGCAATTTCATCAAATGTTGGTCAAGATGGAATCATGTGGGTCTGCTGGTTATTTAAAGAAATGACTAAATTGATAAAGGAATTACAAATAAATCAGGTTACCTTAAAATGAATAAAGAAAGAAAGAAAAGCTGTCAAAATATTATTGGAGATTATGGAGTTGGTTCATACTGATGAGGAGAAAAAGGGATTAGTAGGTTTTAAAGTTACTTGAATGAAGCTTTGAAGGAAAGACAATGACGTTTGTCGAGCATTTTACATAAATACATACTACCATGTACTTCCGCCATGTTTGGATGCTTGTGTGGATTTCATGAGCTAAAAATAAATGGATGAAGTTGTTGGGGTTAGCGAGCAGTGGCCAGTTCCTTCATGCTGCAACAGAAGCAGCAGGACTGAATAGGGATGGACATATCGATACCCTGGAGTCGATACTTGGATACCAGCCAGACAAAATATTGGAATTGTTACTTTTTGGAGTATCGTGATACCACTGTACAGATACAAAACATGCCATTTATTTCTATTTCTGAGAGTTTTAGGTAATGAAATGATGTGAAAGCAGCCAGATTCCAGCTTCTGTGTCACATGATGCTACTGTTGGTGATGGTGATGTTTTAGTATTTTTCAGTGCTTTAATGAGGTTACTGAACATTAGGTTTTGGTAAATTTAGAATATTACTAATGCATTCTATATTTCAACATTTTTCACTGAATAAATTTAGATAATAACCTGTACTTAAGTTATTTGATAGCTGAAAGCCATTTTTAATCTTATTTTTGTTTAATTTACTTACCAATATAATTTATTATATTATTCTTCTGTTTTCAAGTTTTAATTATACCTAATATTGCCCTTGAATTCAAGATATTAATGAAACTGTACAATCATGTGATTTTCTTTTAAGGAAAAAAAAAATATCGGTATAGATATTGGTATCAATGAAAAAGTACCATAAACCTACTGGTATCGTATCGACAGGAAAAATTTTGGAATCGCCCATCCCAAGGACTAAATGATAGCGTTCTTGTTGATGTTGTCACAAACTAAAATCTAATTAGATTCTAGATGTTTTTAATTGATTTAATATCAGACTATTAATGACTTATTAGTAATGTATGACACAGGCGAAGGCACAGCTGTCTGCACTCAGGTCAAAACACAAGTTAAACTTATAAAATAAACATATGAAAGTTATTCTAGTGCAGCGATTACACATCAATAGAAACAGTTTTGAATTATATATTACATTTTTCTGCCAGTGGCGTTTGATTTTTGACACACTGTACCTTTAAAGCAAAGTTGTTTTACACTCTAAGATTCAGCGGTCAAGTTTTATGTATTTATTTTTTGTCTGTTTTTAAGGGAATCTTGCTGAAAATGTTTACACCATGGTATAATAATGCTACTTGTTTTTCTTGACCGTATTAATCACATCACCCAGTCGTTTCGTATATGAGTAATGTGTAAAAATCTAAGTGTCATATCACTGAATCTATTTGATAAGTAAATATTCAAAAAGCTTGGCTCAGAGATGTCTTTGCTAATTCTGTTGGTTAAATTCAGGATCCTGTTCTGTTCTCAGATGGTGGAGAGTTACAGCGATGTAGCTGGATCTTGAAGTTTAATCCCTTCATGAGGACCCTGATGCAGCCGCAGTCATTGCATACCTGGTCGTTCCACCGGCGACTTTTCTCCCAGCAACAGAAACACAGAATTCAGTTGTCCAATATAAAAATGGAGACGGCCAAACAGTCGTCGATTGTCTCTGTGCAGCATTTTTTACTTCTGTCTGTGCACAATCAATCTTTTGTCCTTTCATCTGCCAGCGTCGGAGCTGCTGCCTGCTCAGATGCACGGACAGAGGAACATTGATTTGTGGGTCTGAGCAGGTGACAGCCTGCATTTGTGTAAAAACCCTTTGATGGTACTGAACTGAAAGGAGTCCAGGTGTTGTAGACAGCGTGCCACAAACAACGTCACCCAGTTTCTGTCACAGTCATGAAGTACCAGTGTGGACAAATGTCATTTGAATCAGTATTATTTCAGACAACCCTAGAAAAAAGCAAATAAAAGGCCTGTTTTTTCCAGAGCGCCTGCAGAGTAAGCAGCTAATTTCTTCCTGTGATGAATATGCAGAACTTTGTTTTGGGCATTTCACGTATCACTGTCAGCTTCTCCAGTTTAGTCTGAGCAATTTGCAGTTAACAGGTCCTCCTTTAGAAATAAGATATTAATTACTTACAAAGATATCTTCCATTATGTTCTCTTGCTGAACAAATCATTAATGTTTCATAAAGTTTAGTCTCTGAAATCCAGTACTTAATTGAATTGAATGTAATAAAGTAAGGAAAGTCTGGGTTTTTCTGCTTAGGCTGTTGCCTCAATGACCCTGCCTCAGATAAACAGCAGAAAACGGATGACTGAATCCCCTCTTTTAAACAGAACCAGACAGGGATTTAGCCAAACTTTTCCTTTCTGAGGCCAACTGATTGTGAAGTCTACAGTGTAGGCTAATTATGAACATGAAAAGTTCCAATTCAGCTGGTGCTGATTAGATTTCTAGAAATGTCTTATAGAACATTTTTAATGTAAGTGTTGGGCCACTTTCCTACTGCATTAACTTATCTCTACTCTCCGGAGTAGTACCTCAAACATTAAAAATAGCATGAATTATACCAGTTTTAAAATCTAACAATAGGAATTACTTCAGCAACTATCATCCGATTTTCATTTTGCCCACTCTTTCAAAGGTTTTGGAGAGAAATGTTTATAACGCGTTAATGAATTATCTTGACAACTTGACATTTTACTTCCATCCTGTGGCTTCAAAAAGAAAAATACCACAGAAATGGTGATACTGCTGGATCTAACTGAAAAGACTGATGCACTGGAGTGAGTTAACTATGGTATTAGCATCATCTTTCAAGACTTATCTAAAGCTTTTGATACCACCAAGTTTGACATCTTACCTGGTAGATTATGGTATCAAAGGCCTGGCATTAGATTGGTTTAATAGTTATTTGTCTGAAAGACACCAACAGGTTTTTGTTAACAGTCATACGTCATTGTGTAAACTCATCACACATGGGGTCCCTCAGGGTTCCATCTTAGGACCACTTCTCTTTATTTTGTACATTAATGACTTTGTGAATTCCTCATCTGTGTGTCATAAAATATCATTTGCAGATGACACAAACCTTTTTTCTCCTTAAAGGTACAGTGCGTAAGAATTACCCACATCTAGTGTTAAAGATGGATATTTGAATGAAAAGATGTTTCCTTTTCAGTTGACTTCATATTCCAAGGACTGTTGTGAATGTACGGTTGCGGTTTGTGTCCAAAATTCTCCCAGACATAAATAAGTTTTCATCTGTGAGTGGATCCAGTGGTCTTAGGTGTAACTGTGACTGTACTATGAGTAACTACTTTTTATGTCTTTTAAGGCATTCCTATTATTATCCCAAACAGTGCTCTAACTCTCTTTAAACAAAGCTGGTACAGCAGTTTTAAAGTTCAGAGGGTTCTCACTTCACACATATTGTTTTGTCCATTCAGGGACACTGAGTGAAAATGGTGGAACAAATATGGCAGCCTCCATGTGTGTGCACCCCCCAGCAAGTAGAGATAAATGACTCCTATGAAAATAAACACATAACAGTTATTCCAGTCAGCAATTACACATTGATAGAAGCACGATTTTGAATTATGTATCACATTTTTCTGCCATTGACCTTTGTTTTTTTTTACACACTGTACCTTTAAGAATCTGAATAGACTTGAACAAATCATAAATTGTGAATTTGGGAACACAAATATTTTGCTTTGATGTAAGAAACTTTCTCTAAATGTTAATACAAATTTTTATTGTCTTTTTCTCTCATTCAAACCTAATGAAAAACAAATTAATCTCACAATACATAGACAGGAAATTATAAGAATGCTGCTGCTCAGTTCCTGGGGATCCTTATTGTTGAGTTTATTAAATTTAAATGTCATATTGATGATTTGACAAAAAAAATTATCAAATATACAGCTCTTTTTTTTTTTTAGCTGAGACATTTTCTTTCACTCTCTGCTCTCCTCAGTCTATATAGAACATTAATTGAGCCCATTTGCATTATTGTAATATTATCTGGTGTCATGCTTTTTCAACCCATGTACTGTAAATAAGATGATAATTCCTCAAAAAAAGGTGATCCACGCCTTGGCATGGTTAAAGTTAATTCTCCATGAAACTTCTTTTTCATGCATAGTTTTTCAAAGTTCTCTGATTATAATTATTTTGTAAATGCACGAATAATGTACCAGGTTGTTCACCAAATTAACCATAGACTCTTCCCACACACACTTATGCCACAAAGATTGAAAACAGAATTACAAGGAAAAAACGAAGGGTAAAACGTACTAGCCTTGGCACCTGAAGATGGCTAATCTTTTAAAAAAAAAAAAAAAAAAAAAATGCTGCTTTTATCATCATATAATTAAGTCTTTGCATCTTTGAGCGAGATTTCTTCATTTCATTGATGAACTTGTCCATGAATTTGTTCATTTGTATCCAATGCTTTTGCTATAAGTTTTGATAAATTCTTTTATTGTTCTTTATAAATTATTGTGTTGCATTATTTTATCATATTGACATTATATGTCTGGATTGCTGGGGTAACTTCTTAAATGCCTGTTACATGTGGTAAATGGATAATAATTATTCCATTTTTTCTTACCTGCTCATTATTTAGCTTTTCAGGAAATTGGGCTCCCTAATATTAGCTTTAAGTAGCTTCCTCAGGGAGACCCATTTCACATCCGTATTCATTGTAAAAGAACAGTAAACTTTAAGTGATTTACTTCTTTATGTGTGTGAATAAACCCAAACCAAACCAAAACCAATTTAACCTTATTTATTACAACTTGGGCTCATTTTTTCTGACTGGGTTTACTTATTAACATTTATTTTCAATTTGATTTAATCTAATTTAGTTCAATTTCTTTTTTTGTTTTTAATTTCTTTTATTTTACCTTATCTTTTTTGAGATCATATATTAAATCTACAGAAATATCACATCGCAAGTGTATTTATAGTCATGTTATATCTTAGCAATATTCCAAAAATGAAAGAAAAATTTGTGCTTTTTGCACAACTTCACACCACAATCACTCAGTTGGGTTTTTTAATGTGTTTTTTCCTCCTCTACTCGTCACTATTATTTAAGCTAATAGCCTTCATCACGTGAGAGGACCACGTTGGCTCGTTGGATACCCGGTCTCTCTCACTCTGTTCAGGCAACAAGATTAGACTGTGGCAGCCAGATGAGGATTTGTTGCTCCTGTTTCTTGAGTCAAAACTTGCAAACAAGTGCAGAATAGAGAGAGAACCTGCAATAAAAAATCATTTATTTGTTGATGGACCTGTCTACTCAAGCTTGCAGTGTCTCCTGTTTTCAGGGTATTTCTAAGTTCTCGAGCAGGACTTTGAGGTTGATGAAGCTCAAGTTTCATCAGGGTAAATAAATCAGCTGAACAAAGACACAAGTGATTTTCACTTGGTTTAAATAAATGGTACCACAGATATTACAGAATAAGAGAATGTTCTCATCTGTGAATTTAGAAAAATTTTTGGAATGATGGAGAGAAGTTGGAAGTTGGAAGTTTTTTTCAGCTTGTTAAAAGCAGGATGGTTAAATCTACAGTATCATTCAAACGTTTGGGCACACTTTAATGGAAAAATGTGTGCAAGCTTTTGTGTGGAACAGCAAATAGGTGTGACTTGGATTTTTTTGCAGTGATGATGAGGTAAACCTCTGAATCAGATGGTGTAAAACTGAGCAGATTTGCTTTGTGGTCTTTATGTCAACTGATGCCCTTACATACAAGTATTCATCTCCCAGCAGAACTTCCCGATTAGATTATAATTAAACATTTTAGCAAAATAAAATGAGTTATAAGTTTAAAAACAGGTGGCACAGCACCTCAGAATAAAGGAGCCACATCAAGGCTTGAGGTTTGTGACTTTCTGTGTATTTATTACTAGTAGCGAGAACTGTGTTCAGGCCTTTAGTGTTAACCAAATAACTTCAGTTATCAGTTTTTGTCCAGAGGTTGGGGATCATTGTTGACACGATTGACGGATGTGATATGAGTTTCGAGAAAGTTTCAGGCCAGTCTAATCCATCAAGACTGAAATATTTGTTAATTGGCAACAGAGTGGTGTACATACACATTTATATACTTCACTTCACCCTGATAGGCTACAGCAACCCCCCCCGTGACCCTGAACTGGATAAGCGGTACAGAAAATGACTGACTGACTGTTTGATGCCAAACAACTTCCCATACGTATGTGGAGGTAACTGAACAGCTGCCTCTGACTTCACAGGAAAGTGAACCTGCTCCTCCTCCTGCTCCTCCTGCTCCTCCTGCTGCTCCACAACCAGCAGATGGAGAAAAATCCAAACCAGAAGCCCCTCCGCCTCCCAGCAGCCCCCAGCGCAGCCCCCAGCGCAGCCCCAAGCGCAGCCCTCATCACGGCAACCAGCAGGCGGAAACACAAGAGGAGAAAGCAAGGCTCAGGGTATGAAAGCTTCACTCACTCATACAATTACCCACCTGAGTTGGACCGATCTAATATCTATAGTACCAGAATAGTCCAACTCTTCCCTTTTTAGTGTTTTTTGGGGGCATTTGGGACCGTTTATTAAGCTGTGGTTAATTTAAAAAGAAAAGAAGCTATTGAAAAACATGTGGTTGCCAATCGGAGAATATACGTGGTTCTATCAGGACTGAAAAAACACTACAATCAGACAAATGTGTTAATAACCACTCAGTCAAGCATGAAAAAGGTAAACAATCAAAAGTAAATAAGATTTGGTCTGAAAATGACTAAAAATATAAAGATTAACATTCTCTGATCTGAGATGTTGGGGTGAATCAGCCGAATATATCGCACTATTAACCACTCAGCTGTCAGGCGGGGGATCACGAACACCAATGTATGTTAAAGTTTGAGAACCACTGTCATAAACCAACATATGTCGAGTAAAAGTTGTTCTGAATCTGTCTAACACTGCTGGTGAATGGCACTGAAACCTTCACAGTTCATAGCTGGTTCATGATAAAACCACTCCATGGTGTATAAATCTATTAAATGCAGTATCAGTCTACAACAACCTCAGCGTGAGGATGGTTAACTTGACCCCTCACTCCATGTTGCATCAATATGATTCACTGAACTGGTTTGCTGGCAGATCTGCAGTGATGCCACGTTTCAGCTTCTTGTTTTCGTCATTCTTCTTCACTTAAAGCCAGAGCAGTCCTGCTCTGGTGCTCGAGGGCTTCAATCCTGCAGGTTTCAGACGTCTCCTCGATCCAACACACCTGATTGAAATTAAACTACAGTAGAAAAGCACTCGGAGAGCGCACACCTTTGCCAAGCAGCTCAGTTCTCCAATATGGCCCGTCTGTCACAGTGATACAGAATCCTTCAAAAAAGCTCCTGGATCCAGGTGATGGTCCGGATCAACACCAAAATTACATCGGTTCTTCCTTGTGTCATTATCAACATTCCTTGAAAATTTCATTCAAATCTGTTCATAACATTTTGAATTATTTTGCTAACTAACAGACTGTGACTCTGCCCAAGCATGTTGACCCATCCATTTGATCCAGGTGTTCTGCAGCAGGAAACATCCAAGACCTGCAGGACGGTGGCCCTCCAAGTCCGACCTTGGACACCCCTGGTTTAAAAGCAAACCGCTGAAGCTCTGCAAACTTTGCATGCAGGGAGGACACAGAGCAGTAAGCTAGCGCTAGTTGCTATTCCAATGCTAATGCATCATCAAAGACCTACACTACTCACAAAAAGTTAGTGATGTTCAACCTTCGGGTGGAATTTGCAGAGAATGTAAAGCCCCGTTTCCACCCGCGGGTCTGGGTCAGGCCAGGCCAGGCCGGGTCAGGTGAGTTTTGGAATGGATATTTTGATTTCATGTTGCATCCCCACAGCAAACTGTACCCTTACCTTGGAGGTGGAGTATTTGTTGCGATCTTTAGATCAATACCCCTACCAAAGAGTACCAAAAAAGTAGGCCGGGCCGGGTCGGATAGAAGGCTACCTGTCCCAGGTTTTATCTGTGGAGACGCAAAAAAACGTGAATCGATCTGGCCCGACCCGACCCAGACCTGCTGGTGGAAACGGGGCTGAAAAGGTTTATGCAACGCTGATATTATATCATAAATGTTGGGATTTTACGTAGAATCGTGCCCCGGTGATTTCTTCATCGCAAACAGTTTATTGAAACAAAAGCTAATAACGGTGGTCGGTTAAGCACAAAAGGAAAATGTCATGTTTCAGTAACAAGTCATGTGTTAGGTGTCGTCTTGGTCTGATTATCTTAAAATGTGACCAGGTTGATGTGGAGGATTTTTTGGTTGCTTCATAGAAAACAGCTTGTTTTGCTTTAAATACATTGTCATTGAAAAGTTGTACTTGTGCATTTAAAAGTTTAGAGAAAGTCTAGTTAAGTTCACTGTACAGGTTGGGGGTGTGTTTAAGGTTCATTCTGACATCAAACAAAAAGCTGAATATCCCAAACTTTCTGTGAGTTGTGTATATGCTTTCATAGTTAGGGATGTCCTGATCCAATCACATGATCGGAAGTCGGGGCCAATCGCGTAGCTTCAGACTCGATTGGAATCGGCTGTTCGTCCTGATCAGGGATCGGATAAGTGTTTCCTTTAACGCAGCAGCGGTCGTCGCCTCGGCTGTACTGTTGGTGCCACGTCTTCAGAATGAAAATGTTTCACATGGACGTCAACATTTCTAAACTGAAGCCGTATTACCACCTCCACCTGGAGCATCGCTGCCATCTGCTCTGCAGGGGTGGGACTCTAACATGTTAATTACAATTAGTTAATTAACTAATTAAATCACGGTTTGCATTAGAAGCAAAGCTGAACCTTTGTCAGGGCCTATTTTCGGGTACACTCAATTACGCTGACGGACACGGCAAAACTCTGACTTTGTTGCTATGTTTAGCTATTTTTTGACCCCTCTGATATCTTTTTTGTATAAAGCAGCTAGCAAAAAAGTCTAGGGAGATTTTCTGGTGTTACTGTAGACTTTCAGAGATAGAAGTGAAAGATCTTATTGTTTTCTTCCTTTTACCAGCTGTGGGTGCTACTGCAGGACCATCCTGTCTTAAAACACACTAAAAGCTTGTTACATACTCTGAGAGAAGCGAAAACTTTGTTTTTGCTCTCGAGGCTAGGAGAAAGGAGAAAGTCTGTTTCCGTTTTATTCAGGGGGAGGATGGGGGGCAACGGTGTTCACCCAGTGATTATACATTTACAATAAAATGTCGTGTCCCTGGCATGACAGAGTTGCGCACGCTGTGGTGTCTGTGTATTTAAATGTTACGTGTGTTTGTGTTGTTAACATTTTCATACTTTCTCTTCACCTTGATTAGCTGTTTATTAGAACTATCCGTTCAACGTTGCATCTGTGGAAATGCGGAAGTGATAACTAACCCCGCCCGCCTCAAATGTCCGACCAATCATACAAAACTTCTCAAAGCTCCCCGAGAAGAAAGTTCTGCTCGGCCGAGGGGTCGAGAACAAGCCGCAAGCCGTCCTCAATCACGTCCGTGAGAACAGAATGATGTCATTTTGTCCTCGTGGTCCTGAGAACAAGAAGAAAGTTCTAGCATCTTATGGAGTATGTAACAAGCTAAAGACTTCAGGAAGCATCAGCAGCAGACAACAGTAGATACCTCTGCTCCACGAACCAGAAAATAAAACTCAAAGCTGCCACTGATCGTCGGATATTATTGCCTCTGTGTGGACAGAAACATTTTAAGAAGTCCTGTTGTAGACTCTAAATTAGAACAAAGCCAGTTTAATAGTTAAAGTACTGACAATGGTATACCGTACTTTAACTTTAGGTCTGTTCAGGTTTGGCCAGGGATAAATTGTATTTCTTTTTCTACTTTTTTAAAGGAGCTAGGGGCAGGAATTGGGAAAAAAAAACAAAACAAAACATGCATGTCCAGTTTATCAATGCGGGTCATGAAGCATTAATAAACCAAAAAGAACAAGCCTACCCTCGTCTCTCTCCGTTGCCTTGAACAGGCTGTGTGCTGCATAATACGCTGCAATTTGTTGCCCACATTTTCTGCGCAGTTCTACAGATGTGATGTGAATTGATGCTGCATACGCATCCCCGACAGTTTTGATACAGAAAGATGATGGTCGCGGTGGATTTAAACACTGTAAGGATACGGATTCTTCTTCCGTCAGCAAATGATCCAGATCAACTGAAAGACCACTAAAAGGTGCACTACGAAGAAAAAGACTATCAGCATAGTAAAGTGTTGCAGCACCAGTTTGTGTGTGTTCCTGTAGCGACTTGGCTTGTGGCTGCAGTTACGCAGAGCGCCAGTCACGTCACTCTCGAGTCTCATTTCTTAACCCTGCCCCTAGATCCCTTGCGTTTAAATACAATTAAATGCATTTGGTCAGACAATAATAGAGTTGGAATTTACAATATTAATATATGTGTCTCTTGTTTGGTTCAGTTGTCTTAAATTTAAAATTAAAATGTTACTTTTGGGGGCAATTTTTCAGATACCATTACAATGTGATTAGTCGAGATTAATTAATTACAAAGCTTCTATGGTAATTAATTAGATTAATTATTTTTTATCGAGTCCCACCCCTACTTTAAAGACATCAAGAACTTCATAAATGAAAAGGATAAAGTGTTTTTAGTGGATTTGGTTCAGCATTTCATCATAACACCAACAATTGCAAAATCTGCTTCTCTCAATGAAAAAATGCCAACTACACTACATTGCCAGAAGTATTTGCTCACCTGCCTTTACTAATATATGAACTTAAATGACGTCCTATTCCTAATCCAAAGGGTTCAGTGTGACGTTGGTCCCCCTTTGCAGCTAGAACAGCATCAACTCTTCTGGGAAGGCTGTCCACAAGGTTTAGGAGTGTTTATGGGAATTTTTGACCATTCTTCCAGAGGCATATTTGTGAGGTCACACACTGATGTTGGACGAGAAGGCCTGGTTCTCAGTCTCCACTCTACTTCATCATAAAGGTGTTCTATAGGGTTGAGGTCAGGATTCTGTGCAGGCCAGTCCAGTTCCTCCACACCAGACTCTGCATCCATGTCTTCATGGACCTGCTTTGTGCACTGGTGCACAGTCATGTTGGAAGACGAAGGGGCCAGCTCCAAACTGGTCCCACAAAGTTGGGAGCATGGAATTGTCCAAGATGTCCTGGTATGCTGAAGCATTCAGAGTTCCTTTCACTGGAACTAAGGGGCCAAGTCCAGCTCCTGAAAAACAACCCCACACCATAATCCCCCCTCCACCAAACTTTACACTTGGCACAAATTAATGCAGTCAGACAACTACCGTTGTCTTTGCAACTGCCAAACCCAGGCTCCTCCATCACGCTTCTCCATCAGATTGCCAGAAGGAGGTGTGATTCATCACTCCAGAGAACGCCTCCACTGCTCTAGAGTCCAGTGGCGGCTGCTTTACACCACTGCATCCACGCTTTGCATTGCACTTGGTGATGTATGGATGGATGCAGCTGATCACCATGGAAACCCATTCCATGAAGCTTTGTGCACTGTTCTTGAGCTGATCTGAAGGCCACATGAAGTTTGAACGTCCGTAGTCATTGACTGTGCAGAAAGTTGCTGATCTCTTCGCACTATACGCTTCAGCATCAGTGGATGCTGAAGCGTATAGTGCGAAATTTCACGACTGGATTTGTTGCACAGGTGGGATCCTATCACAGTTCCACGCTGGAATTCACTGAGCTCCTGAGAGCGACACATTCTTTCACAAATGTTTGTAAAAACAGTCTGCATGCCTTGGTGTTTAATTTTATACACTTGTGGCCATGGAAGTGATTGGAACACCTGATGGGTGAGCAAATACTTTTGGCAATATAGTGACTCTTACTCGGGGCCAAACAACCTGATCGGGACATCTCTATTTGTAATGTAAAGTGATGGAGGAGGCTGACTTTTGCTTGCTTTCAATCCCTCTGCAACAGGGATTTTTCTTTACTATGACCTACTCTGGTCTTCATGAGCAGAAAATCATTGGAAAGCATCCAGCAGCCTGACTTAGAATACAGTTAAGAGCCTTTCAAGATGATTTAACCGCAACATATTTTACACAATCCTCTGAAGTTGCTTTACTCTGAATTTAATTTCTCTGTGTAGCAAGAAATACGTGAAATTAGCCTGACTTCATGACAGTATGCTTTCTCTGGGTTGTTGTCTGTGGTTCCAGTTTGCAATTTAATCCACAATGTAATGCAATGAAGTCATGCTAATTTAAAACAGGTAGCCAGTGTTCAGTTTGCATGTAAACTTCATTGGTTCCTCTATTCTGCACTAAAGAAGTGAGAAAACATGACTTCTATTTAACTCCCATTAACATCCACACAGAGCTGGAGTTACGTCCAGTTGTTCTGTTTTTAGTTGCACTTGTTTAGAGCAGAACAGAGAAACCTCACAACTAACTAACTAGTGTTTTAGACAGCAATACTGTCCACACATGAATATTTACACCAGCCAACAGCATTCGCTTAGACTATGTTGTGTTTTTTTCAAATCTAAAGCAAAAAAATAAATGAATCCGAGTTTATTACAACTGGTTTTTCAAAGATGACTAAAAAGCTGGGATAAACGAAGTCCTGACTTTATGTAGCTCACATTAACTGCCAAGCTCAATGTCTGCGTTGGCGGACAGTTAGGTGGATAATCCAGATTCAGGTCTGCAGAGAAGCCCAGGTGATCATCAGAGGAAAGGGAGCAAGAATACCTGGAATAAAGGTAAGGGGTCTCAATGATTGGTCCCAACACAGGTTGAATTCCATAGTGAGGCACTGAGTGATGTTTGAAAGTAAAGTAATCGATGCTAATGCTAGATATGTAGCTGCAAATAGGTTGTAGGTGCATTAACAGTCAACAGCTCTGGCTCAAAAAGACATTCCTATAAATGCTCAGCATTAGTTGCATAAAAACTAGCATTTTTTAATTGAAAGAAAAGCAAAGACATTGAAGACTTTATTGTTGGGAAAGGTTTTCCTCCCCTTCTGAGCCATAAGTTTGAGTTTACCACCTGGTAAAAGTGGCAACCAGTTCCCTACGAGGACCTCCCAGGTTGTTTCCAGTAAGAAACTGTGCAACATGCAGCTGTTTGGTTCTCAGATGTCCTCACTGGTTTAGTTTTACATCCACTGTGAGTTCTGTGAAAGTTCAACGCTGTGATTTGATGACTGATGACTGACGATGTCTCTGCGGACTTGTAGGTGCGTCCGGTCCTCCAGAGAGGTGGAAGTTCAGCTTCCCTCCACAACACCTCGCTGCGGAACACCATCTTCCAGCTGATGATCCACACGCTGGACCCACTGGGAGAAGGTATGTGATGGAGGTTGTGGAAAACAGGGTTTAAAGGGTTTACTGTGTGGGAGCTGAAGGAGGCTACAAGAGGTTTTCATGACCTTTCAATAACTTGTGGCAAAATAATCAATTAATTAATGGGTTCTATGTTCCTTTGTTTCCTGTCTTTAATTACTGGACAAACTGATTAATCCAGGTGTGTCTGAGCTCAGTGACCACAACGACAGTGGCCAGACACACCTTGATTAATCAATTTATCCAGTAATGAAAGACAGGAAACAAAGGAGAAACCTTTAAGACACACAACTGAACTTTTAGCAGTTTTCCCCTTATCGGCGGCCAAACTAGCATCCATTTTGTATCGTATCTGTACTGTGAGCTCACTCCAGCCAGTAAAAGACAGTCTTATCTTGACTCTTGTTCTGTTCTTTCCTTTCTTTCTTTTCCTCTCTTCCCCCATAAATGTTTCCTTGCTTTTTTTTACCGAATCCGAAATGATCCACGTTCAAAACACCCACGTTGTTCATATCTGGTTCATATCCATTTGCTAGTAAGTGACGCTGTGCTGCAACCAATAGTCGGCTGCAACATCACAGTTGCGTCCCGGATGGGAATCTTACGTACTGCTGTTTCGTCCCGGGACGCCTCTGGGTAGTGACGGCTCGAAAATGCGCATTATGAATGTTGGTGTGTCATAAAAACAAGTCAGAAACACAGATTATTAAGGTCTAAAAGTTACGTTGTGTGTCTTTAAATTCAGGAAGTAGTGGAGCTTCAAAGAGCCCAGTATTGTTTAAAGGTGATAGCTACAAATTTTTCATCAAAATAATAATTTTCACAAAAAAGTAATACGTCCGCAGAACATCTAGAGGGGTGCAGGATTAAATTACCCCCAAATTTTTTAATAGAATTATTTTAGCAATTTTGACAGGTCTAAAAAGTAAATATTTACATCTGATTACCATGCCAACATTGCCACTTTCCTCCTGGAGATGAAAGTTTAACATTTGCTAATGCTAATTAACGGTTAGCCAGTTTTGTAATGTTGCTAATGATAAGGTCTGGAATATACTGCGTCCACGAACGCAACGTGGCACCAACGTGTTCCCAATGGACCTATTCAAGTAGGTTACACGCATTGATGTGATGTAACGTGCATGTGGTGCAAGATTGACTTGAACACTAGAGGTGCTAGTGCGTAAAAAAGCGAGATCACGAGGTTAGAGGTTAACACAGTGGTACCAGCTTTTATTTGATTTTTCCCCCCCGCGGGGAGGGGAAAAAAATGGGTGTTTTAAAAGGGGGGAAGAGAAAGAAAATGTTTGGGAGGAGGAATCGCTAAAATCCCCAAAAAAAAAATAATAGGCGGGGGGAATATTTTCACAACAATACAGGGTAAGGGGGGATCGCGCAGGGGGGGTTCGATATGGTAGTGGGGGAGGGGGGGGTAGGCCCAGGATTAAAGGCTATCACTTTTAAAATGTCATTCAAGTTTACATGTTTGTGTTTCAGGGTCATTTTATAAAACAATCACAGCTATCAATGTCTCTGTTTTATTCTGTTTATTAAAATTTCCTTTAAATAACATTTATACTACTTTAAGAGGGGTGCAAGTTTAATCTTTACAAAAAAAAAAAAATCACTGTTTTAGAATCTGTGCTGGTCCAAATCTTCCTCTGCAGCAGTTTTTACTTGGATATGAATATTTAATGATTTACACACTAATGTAAGTGGAAGGATCTGCTTATTGATTTTTTTTTTTCATTATCTACTACTGGAGTACAGTGTGGTTTCAAAGATCAATTCAGTTTGCAACTGGTCAGGTGTATGTGTTTACTGGAGCTACAGGTATGATTGTAGCCTGGAACGTTATATCAGAATAATCTGAGCTTTCTACTGGTGTAAAACATGTGGAAGTACTAGAGGGGAGACTGAGTAAAATACATACAGTATTTATTTGTCATGTTCCACTTGTGGGACGTCTGATACCAGTGGGTTAACTGTTAACTGTTTGGAGGAGTTAACCTAATTAAAAAATGAGTAAATCCTGAAATCTGTCTACGGCAACATTAGGTGTTTACATGCTGTTTATAACAGCTCTATAGATGCATTATTAATGTGTATTCCAGTCAAACTGGTGTGGATGGACTGACGGTTGCAGCTCGGCGCTGCTGTAAAGCTGCTGGTGACTCAGCTCGGTCTGTCCTGTCCCGTCCTGTAAGTCAGCATGGTGAGATGAACCACAGCGACCTTCAGCCTGTCCTCGAACTCTCCGTGCCGCTGTTCCTCGTTCTCACACCACTCGGCCACCGCTGATCCTTAATCAGCTTTCCAATACAGGCTAATAAAAGCTGGATAAGAGCCAGCACCTAGCAGACCAAGCTCTTTATCTTTGTGGAACTGGTGTAGCAGTGGGACCCCAGCTGAGAACCAGCAGCTGGACTGTGCACTGAAACATGCAACAAAGGTTTTTGTTTTCACGTGTTCGGGTGTGGAGCAGCAGGTTTGGAGGTTTTCTGTAACTCGGGAGTCATTAGCACAGTTTACGGTTTCAGTTCCACCTTCAATATGTGCATTGATTTTATTGGACGTTGACTGAATGAAATGCATCAAGATTTAAATAATTTTGTACTTTACAGTATAAAAGACTTTTTTTTAAACTTTGGATTCATGAGTGACGTCTGGATACTAAGGATGATTAAATAATGAGTTAAGACCAAATTATAGATAGGTTTTATGGGGGATGCAAAGGACATAAAATGATTCAGTAACGCTAAATTAATCCAACTTAATTCATTTAAATAAAATAAATTAATGTCAAGGACTTGTGTTGTTTAACCATGTCACTGACAGCGGAGGCCATAGCAAAATGACACCACATTCTGCTTTTTCATTTTGCAAATGAAATAAAATTTTAAAAAAAATATATATATATATATATATATATATATATATGTATATACATTTAAAAAATACAAAACTGAATAATATTGAATTATAATGCCAAGTTATTCAACTTTTTAAAATATTCAAAAACTGTTCCAGAATAATGGTCTTGTGTTCAAAAAATGAAAATAAAGAAAAACTGGAATTGTGAAGAGAAAAATCACATTAAGTTCTCTGTTGAACCTCCTATGGTTTTTATCGCTGCTTGAGTTATCTAAGCAGCAAATTTTTTTTATGTGTTCATACATGTACTATAACTACTTGGATGAAATTTATCATGTCGTCATTCCCAGGCTGACCTGGAGGTGGCAGTGTTGTTCAGCTTTTTCATTTTTAATTTAAAGGGATACGGTGTAACTTTTGACCCAAGTTTTAGCCAAATATTCCAATATATTATATTAAGATATTATTATTAATGTAAGTAATATTTAATGACTTCTGGGGTCAATATACAGCACCTGAGGCATGTCAGTGCTCCGAGGGGGCTGCCTTCCCCGGGGGCTGCCTTCCCCAAAAACCAGACATGGTAATTTTGCAGTAGCAAATCCGTCTCTCATTGGATCATGTGACCTGGAGCGCTTTGCTTTATGGCTCCATGACTTCAAATCAGCTGATCAAAGTGTCTGCAAACATGATTCCAAAACACAAGTGGAGACTGTTTCATTTTGCAAGAGTTGTGTGTAGGGATGTCACGATATTGGCGATATCACAATATCATAAGCAAACTGCGACGAAATTGTTGTGGTCTTGTCAGGGTATTAAACAGCGTATCTCTTGAGATAAAAATAATAGTTTTCAGTCCGCTTTATGCGTAGCGTAACATACTAAGGTGAAAGGTGAAAACAGCATGGATATACGGAGGATTGAAACAGCTGTTATTCTCCACGAGTAGCGAGAACGTTGTTCTTGTTCTCTTGTTCTTGTTCACAGTGCATCTGACTGACCACTGACTGCCGGACTTATTTATTTTTAATTTATCAACTATTAAAAACGAGACAGTTTCTTTATGCCTGGGTCTTTTTACTTATTAAATAGGTAACAACGTATGGAACGCAGGTCATTGTCGGGAAATACTGACCGACAGGGCGAATGCAAACCCCGACAGTTCCTCCCCTACTGTTAGCTGTACGTGTCTTACCACCGGCCTTCTATTTTTCTTTTTCGTTTCGGAGAGGGTGAATCCTTAAACTCGGCCTGGATCCAGAGCTCAAAATATCCACACTCACCAAAGTTGTTCAAATTAATTGGGAAGTAGTGACCGGACTACTTGCGATGCGGAGGGATATTAGGTTAACCGTAGACCACAGGTTAAAGAAAAGCAATTAAAGATCTGTTGCCCTTGACAGCGGTCATTATATTGTTCAAGCTGTCATTATACAAAAAAATGACTGCTGGAACGTTCTAAAGAGCCGTATAATAAGCTGTTTTAATGCCTGGTTAAGTTCATTTGATACAGTACCTGAGCTAAGGCAGCTTAATAAACATATGTTGGATTTTTACTTGAATTTCATGCTTCAGTAAAGGTTTTTCAAGCAGTTCAAAATGTCATAACCTTGAATATTACAATGTTGTAGCAATGACTGGTCAAAGCATTGTATACCATTATTATTGTTATCTTGAGCCTTCGCACAATATGGTGATAAATACCGTACCGTGAGGTTCATATTGTGATAAATATCGTACCGTGAGGTTCATATTGTGATAAATATCGTACCGTGAGGTTCATATCTAGATAATATTGTACCGTGAGATGTGGATATCGTGACACCCACAGTTGTGTGGCCTGTGGGAAGTTACAGGTTTAGTGCCCCTAGTGGCCAAAAGTTACACAATGTCCCTTTAAAGCACAAAAAGACAGGAATTAGTCTTTTTCACATGAAAGACACAAAGCCACTGTGGAGTCATGTCTGCGCAGCATCTTTACCGTATAAGTTTGTATTAATTAGGATAAATAAGCTTTAGCGAATAGCAGGCCAACACGTGCTCGTTCATCACATGGAGTCTGTTCAGGCTTCAAACAGAGGTTTTCAGATGGGCCACGTTTGCTTTTATCGCTGATGGAAGAATCTTTTTTATGACATTGTGGGTCCAAGTTGCACGAAAAAGGATGTTATCACACTCTCCCAGAGACTGAAGAATAAAACACCTCTCTAGGGGGTCTTCGTGGGGGGGATGAGATAGCAAATGCTCAGAGATGGATGGCCTCTTTCCTTGGGGGCCTTCTGCTAAGGGATGGGCAAAGAGACCCAAGGAGCGGTTTGGACAATGAGGAAGGGGTATAAAGAGAAATGCTTGATAATATGTATTTAGTTCAATATTGGCTTGTAACCTGTGTTGAACTCTTATGGCCCAATTCAAAAACCAAGCTTGACTTCTCACTGATCTGAGTGTTTGTCATTCTTTTGCTGAGTAATTTTCCAACAATCACTAAGTGAAATTCTGCATTAAACTCATGGGTTATAGTACTGAGTAAGGACAGTTTTTTGCCCATTTAAAACCAACATCTGGTCCCACATGCCAACTGGTTGCTGCAGACTGGTGTTAGAAAATGAATAAGTTATGATTTCTGTCAGATTTTATACCCAGAAAGTTGATACTAGTAAAACTCCGGTAGCTGCGAAATCAAAATCATCCCTGTGGTTTCCATCCTAGAAGCAGCCCTCCGAGGGGCCATTAAAAGCCCCCGGCAGAAGAAAGTCAGAGGAGGTAAGAAAGAAAAGAATCGCCGCTGTGGTCTTTTTCATCGTGTGTCGAATGGTGGTGGTTCAGATTCACTGTCATTGTGTTCCATCACGTCAGGTTATCATCCAGCATGGTGGCATCTGGATAACAAACACAACAGAAACCAATGAGCCAAAACATTGTGAACTGGTCAACAACATCTTCTAATAACATTGTGACATCAGTTTACCACGATAGTTGATGGACTGGATGCAGGAGGAGGGGGAGATATAAAATCCTGGATAAATTCAACATGTCAAATCTTACTGATCCTGGAAGGAGGGCCATCACCCAACCAGCTGCCATTTAAACAAAAGAGAAAGCATGAACTGGAAACAGTGTGATGCGGTCTACTGGAACAAGTCCACTACAGCAAACCCCTCACAACTAACAGGGTCAAACGGTTACCCATAAAGGTTGTGGTGCCTCTAGTTAAATGTATTCTAGATTTGAAGCATCAGCGAGTCACAATGGCCGACAAACATCCAACTTTGGGCTGGTTGTAATGTTTTGGCTCATCGCTGCGCCGTTTCTCTAAAGCATGCAGAGATTCGTCGGTGATGTGTTGCAGCTTGGAGACTTGAATGGTTCAGTCTTTTAAAGTTCCAGCTTTAACATCAGGCATTGTACTGATTTGAAGTGTAGATAACTAATAAGAAGCTCCAGGAGTTGATGGTAGATGTTTTTGTTTCTTTATCTTGTGCACCTCTGCCAATCAGAAACATCCTTTAATGGTGATGTCAGAGGGGATGGGTTTGCACAGAGGAAAGGTAAGCTGTGACGATGTTGGTGTTGTGTTGTCGTGTCAGGTCCGAGTTTCTTCGTGCTTTTTGCTTGGACTGTGGTGGATGTTTGCATGTTCGTGTGTTTATGGAGCATGTTGTTTCTGTGTTGCATGGTCCAGCTTTCAGTGTGTGCTCGCTTCTGTTTGCTGACTGAGACGCTCCGATGAGGATGTGGTTGTAGTTGTAGTTTTCTGACTGAGACGCTCCGATGAGGATGTGGTTGTAGTTGTAGTTTTCTGACTGAGACGCTCCGATGAGGATGTGGTTGTAGTTGTAGTTTTCTGACTGAGACGCTCCGATGAGGATGTGGTTGTAGTTAGGGATGTCACGATGGCTTCACGATTAATCCTGATAATAAACACAATGATCAATTAATTGTAAAAGATTGAGGGCAGATCGGCGTTCCGGAAGGAAAACAAACTAAGAACATCCTCGTGTTCGTGCTTTTTTTCCTTTGTTTTCCATGTGAGCTGCAGAAGAGGCGTGCTCGAGTGGAACAGTGCGGCAACGCAAAAGTTATTTCCTCCGAATAAACAGATTAAGTCATCTTTGTTGGATTTGTTTGGTTATGAAAAAAAAAAACAAGATGTCACTGTGGAGGACGTCTCACCAGCCTGTAAAGCAACTTATATGAAAAGTCACAAAGAAATCAGGAAATGAATCAAATATGCTTCACTGCCTGCAGGATAACCACAAGCTTTTAAAGGTGCAGTATGTAAAATTTATGACATCTAGTGGTAAAGATGGGTATTTGAAAGAAAAGATGTTTTCTTCCAAATGCCTTCATATTCCAAGCACTGTTGTGAATATATGGTGGCCATTAGTGGCCAAAATTCTCACAGACAAAATTATGTTTTTATCTGTGAGTGGATCTGAGTAACTACTTTTAATGTCTTTTAAGGCATTACTGATCCCAAACAGCCTCTAACTCCCATTAAACAAAGCTGGTACAGCAGTTTTGTTTTGTCCATTCAGGGACACCTAAGTAAAAATGGTGGAAAAAAATATGGCTGCCTCCATATGTACACCACCCAGCAAGCAGATATAAATGACTCATTCTAAGAAACTAAACATATAACAGCTATTCTAGTAAATTGCTTACACATCAGTAGAAACACAGTTTTAAATTAGCTATATATCAAATTTTTTTGCCATTGACCTTTGATTTCTTTACTTACTTTACCTTTAACGCTTAAGTGCGCTAACAGGAGCACATCACTCCGGTGCTAGCTTCGCTGCACTGGCTTCCTGTTCAGTTCAGGATCCAGTTCAAGATTTCATTGCTTGTTTTAAAAGTCTTAATTGCTCAGCACCACCAGACATGGCAGAGCTTTTAAACATTCACTGTCCTGACAGCACTCAGGTCAACCAATCAATTTCTCTTGACAGTCCCCAGATCCGAGCTGAACGGCAGCTTCTCAAGACCAAGTATGCTAAAAACATACTTGTGTACTTGCTAGTATGGACTTGTCAGAAGTACAGACTTCCAGACGCAAGGACGCAAGTATAGTCTGATAAGTCCAATATCATGACGACTTGCCCGGATAATTTACACCCCATACAGTTGGAATTTTTCAGATCTGACATGCAGAAGTTAAAAATCCCACTTTTCTCTCTGAGATATTGCGATTGGGGACAGAAAGCTTCTGCTTCACAGTGGAAACCCCAAGCTGCCTCCAGGCTACTTTCCCTTCTTATTTTAGACACAAGCTACCCCCCTACAGTTGGAATTTTTGATTTGGTATAATCAGTGTCGGCCGATGAAATTTATCGGTTATCAGTTTTAACAAATGTTATCGTGCATCCCTATCTGCCATTGTTCCGCTGCAATGCCTTATGGGAGATAAGGTGCCTGAAGTCCACAAAAGTCACCTCCAATGCAGCCTCGGAAAAGTGGGCGGAGCAAGTACACATCCGGGAATGTGGAGTGTACTTGTCTTGATGCGTTCTTTGAATTGGAAAAGTACTTGGACCTCTACTGATGATGTTTCAAAAGTACACAAGAAAGCAAGTACGCAAAAGTGCAGTACACATACTGAGAAACAGTCAGAGACTTTTCTATTGCAGTTCCCAAACTCTGGAAAAATCTGCCTTTTAATATCAGATCCACACAGAACATTGATCATAGATCAGTTGTTAAAAACACACCTTTTCTCATTGGCTGTATTTGAGCATCTTATTTAGTTTTTAGTTTTACCGTATCTTATTCATCTTTATAGAGCTGTTTGAAGTTTTATTGGACGTGTTTATTACTTGATTAAGTAGAAATAAGTTCTATGTAGTTTTGCTTAAATGGCATTAATGTTAAACTGAAATGAAATGTTATGGCCTCATTTGCAATTTTATAGGTTGGTAATGTGAGACATTCAGTCAGTAACAAACGTTACTGAGATGTTGATGCATTTTAGCTGTCAGTGCATGATGATCTGTTGAATAACAGTATTTTTAATTCCAGATATCTGGTCTATTTTATTTCCACTGTTCCAGTTTTATTTATTTCTCAAACATCAGCTGTTCTGCTGATGGACAGCTGTAAAAAAAAACACACATATATCATGTATTTTATCGAAATACAACTCCAAAGTCCAGGTAGAGGTCCTGTAGTCTTTTTTCTCGAAGACACATACGGACGCAATATGTAGGATTTATTTAGTATTTACAGAACAGAGGAGATTTAGTTGGAACAAGGCTTCTTTTTTTACTTTACTTTGCTTTTATATTATTTTGTTATGTTTACATCAAAAGATAGATATGAATACAAGTAAAGATGTAAAAGAAGTGTACAGTACATGTGATTTTACACATTCATAGTGTGAAATTAACAAACGCTTAATAATGGTGACAATCGTAAAATCATAATTATTTCTTTGACAATAATCGTACAAAGAAAATATCTGATCGTGACATCCCTGGTTGTTGTCAAGGTTTCAAAATGAGTCTCAGAGAAGGAATCTGGTGCAGCAGCTGTGAGAAGCATTTTGGACCAGTTTGGTTTGTTGACTATGGAAGCTGAAAGCTGCCATGCTGGAAAATTATTCATTTTTTATGGCCTTAACTCGAAATCACGAAGCATGTTTGCACAAAGAATTTTTTATCATTTTAATTCAGTGATAAAGATTCAGTGTTTGCAGATTTTACTAATTCTTCCACAATAAAATTTTGATTCTGTTTGATTCGGAAAATGAAATGAAATCACAGCTGATCTAACATGATCACTTCCATTCATATCAAATCACACAAAGAAAGTCAAATATGAAAATCTGGTTTTATTCCTGGTCTCAGTCAGAAATTTAAATGAAAAATGATCTGTTCTTTTACACATTGAACTTTAAAATGTTCACATCATGATTAAAAAATAAATAAAACTAAGAGAATGGATTTCTATTTGTAGATATTAAAGCTTAAACATCGAGTAAACTTTCTCTTCTCTAGGGACTTCAACTAAATAGTTTTAATAATTTAGTGATGATAACCCAGTTAGCACATTCTGACTGTATCCCAGCTACGTACTGCACCTTTACATGTCTGTATTTTCTTCACCAGCCTAAAATGAGACATTCTGGTTGTTAAAACAACATAAATGGAAACAGTTTCTTAAACATCTTACACTGGTACACTTTTTTTCATGTGGGAAGTTCAGTTACTTCATAATCCCCATAAACCTTCAACCTCACGTCTCAGCGCCCAGTTTAAGTGTTTAATGTCGCACTGGTCAGAATCTATGAAAAGCTCAGGCATACGTGCGTTTTTCTGTTTCCTGAACTCTAACAACCCTTTTTGTTTTACTGTTGTTTTAAAAATAAATCATCAGCTTTACTTTCTCATCGTTCTCATTCCCTCTAAGGTGGTTTTCACACAGAAGCCATTTAGGTTGACCTAACTGGGTTTTGGTACTGAACACGGCGCAACTGGGTGTGTGTGAACACGGCACCCGTAGTAGACCTAACTCGCCCGCTTTTGGATACGCCACACTTTTAGCTAAACAGGTATCCGTTGGAGGCTGTACTACAGGAATAATCTGCTTATTGACAGTGTTATTACACTGTAAATTGTAACATTTAGTATCATCTTGTGTATGCTAGCTCCTAATATATGTCAAATGCTAAGATCAACGGGGCGTTCACAAACACTGGACAAATTACCAACGAGGGCTTAGCAGGCTAAGCGTTAATGCTCATGTTTAAAACTCACGGACTTTGCTGTTCAACACAATCAATCTGCGTCCTGCTCTGGTTTGTCTGGAAATCCTCCGCCTCCATGCAACCGTGTCTCGTCTTCAACACTCTCCATTCACGTGCGTTTAGTTTACAACACACCCACGCTTTATAGCGGGGACGCGTCTACTTCCGTCTGGTTGACATGGATACACAACGCTCCAGTCTGTAGAGCGACTGCTGGGCGCGGTGATTAAAAGGAGCCCTATTAGTTGAAACTTGAAACATTGTAACCTGGCTGCACCCAAATACACTGTATTTATGAAACGACCCAAGACTTTACAGGCATAAACAAAATTAATTGTTCTGGTTTTTAAGAAAGTAGTTCACGTTATCTTGATAATGAGATGATAATGAGTTAGCATGGCCGCTCTCCGCTTCCATATGAGTTGAAGTTTTTTGACACACCCTTCTTTCTGTCCATAATTTGATGTTCTTAACAAGTGAGGAGACATCCTGGCACACAGAGGTCTCACTTTGTTTCAGTTCTGTTTGATTGAGGCTCGTTATTTGTTTCTGTGTCGCCCGAACACGCCCGTGCAGAAACAGCATCTCAGGTCTCACATGAAATCCACGAAAGTCATGATTCTCTTAATTACAGCAAAGAACAAAATAAAGCCTCTGAACGTCCCAGTGACAGAACAACTGCAGAAAGAGTCCCATCACCACCCGGTTAAAGGTGAGTCGTGTGCAAATATCCAACACCTCTCAGAAAACAGGAGCATGCAGTTTAACATATAACATTCAATCCCTGTCGCACCAGTTTACAGCAAACTGAGTTGCCCAACACATTGCATCCAGGTTTATTCATTTGTTTGCATGGATATAACTTCAAATAAGTGGATTTAAATGGGGGGGGGGGGGGGGGGGCAGTCTTGGACCGTACAGATCCTCCAGATTTGCAAAATGTAAATTCAGAGACAGTAAGGAGGGAAAACAATCAACGGCTGTGGTTTGAGATCCTAACATTGAAGCTTGTTACGCGCTCCGTGAGAACGGAGAACTTGGTTCATGTTCTCGAGGTCATACAAAAAAAAATGGCCGTTTTTGTGGCTTATTTTTGACACGTCAGCCAAGCAGATCTTCACTCTCGTGGGTCGTCCACGATTGTGTTTGGTCAAAAATCTGAGGTGGGCGTGGTTAATGGGGAAAAGCGTGAAGCGGAACGTTGTGAGACGCGGTGAGAAAGTAGAATGTTAGCAACACATGACGGAGGAAGACACAGACACCGCTGTCTAAGCACCCACACTCCCACCGAAGTTTCTCGTTATGAAACAACAGGGTCAAATACGCATCGCACATAAATGCATGGAGACACTCTTTCATTACAAAGACTGGACCTGTCGTTGCTTTGCAGCTGAGAAACTGCAGCCTGGTTCTCCAGCATCATGTGAATGCTAACATGCTAACAACTGGATATCATGTTTCATGGCTGATTCAGAAAGGAAATGCAACAGGATGTTACTGGAGGAAACAAGGCAAAGAAAGAGAGATAAAACATCAGCATCAGGCTGACTTTTACTGGCTGGAGAGAGCTCAGAGATGAGGCAGGATGCAATATGGATGTTAAATAAGCAACACTTGCTGCTGCTGATGTTCAGGAAAGAATATGTTTTCCTGCCTGGATTAAACCTTCAGTGTCTCTGCAAGGCTACGCTAAATGCGTTTAATGTGTACTTGATATGAAGATGCAGTCATACAAAGGAGAATATTTAATTTAGAGATATTTAGCGTTTATTCTGTGAAAAGATGGATGATGCTGCAGATTCTTGGTTCAGTATTTCAGTGATGACAGTCAGCAGTGGTTTGGAGTTGAAGAAGGTCGTCCTCTACAATCAGAGCTGCCTCTTGGTCCTTGTGCTCCTGCATCACATTTCAGCCTAATGAGGTGCTTCAGAGTCTGAGGTGCACGGTGAAGACGGGCTGCAGCGAGCCTGGAGAGGTCTCAATGAGCCCGAATCAATCAGGCCTGAGGATTAACATGCAGATGGGAGGCTGTGTGTGTGTGGGAAGCCGTCTCCCCCTCCTTCAGGGGAGCGTGTTTATCCCCCGAACACTCGAATCACTCCCACTCCCACTTCATACCAGCCCACACAGCGGCTCGTCATCATAACATTAAAAATCGCAGTTGTTCTGTCTCAGAGGATGAAATTACCTGCACTTCCCTCACAGATGTGCGATGTGTTTGTCAAACGTTTACCACTGTTGTGTTTTTGTAGCTGCACGACAGCTCAGGTTTTAGTTGATTATCCATGACAACCATCAGAGTGGTGATCGAATGCAGAGGTTGCTTCAAATGTACTGATACTTTCACAAATCCACAGATAAATACTGATCAGCGGCTGTTTGTTGAGCTTTTCTAAGGCTGCATTATTGGGGAAAAATGTGTGAAATATCATTATTGAATATTATTGAACAGTATGACTTGTATAAAATAAGGAGTTATTCCTATGTATGACATTAAACACAGATGTAGCGTGACACTTTCTCCTGTGCATGCTGCTTAGTGCCAGAATACAAGTGCAGCAATCAGGCTGCAGACATTATTAATAAAATAGTTTATCATTTATTAAAGTACAAGCAATCTTCTTTTAAAATCAATATTTTTCTATCTTTATTTTAATTTTATTTATTTTCATTTAATTTTATTTATTTTATTTTTTTATTATTTTATTTTTTATCATACTTTTAAAGATTATTTTATTTTAGATTTTATTCTTATTTTATTTAATTCTTATTTTACTTTATTTTATTTTTACCTTATTTTACTTAGCATTTTGTTTTATTTAATTTCTAATCTTTATTTTTAGTTAGTTAGTTTTCATCTAATTTTGTTTAATTTTCTGTTTAATTCAATTCAATTTTATTTTCATTTGAGTGTTTTAATGTATTCCACTGGGATTTTTGTGTCCATCACATTTTACAAAGACTGAAAAATGAGGATCAAGTAGTAGGAGGAGGAACTGTTATGTAATGTATTAATACTTTAAAAGGGTGTCAAACTTTATGGATTAAACTTCAACAACAACTCAACCATAATTCTTTTACATTAACAGTATACAGAGGAATAAGATGTTTCTGAGCACCTTGAACTCTTCGGGCTTTTGTTGTGAACGTTCATTTTAAATATCATACAAAACATTTGGAATCTAATCTAAAAAAAAATTTCTGCCCACGTCTGAGATAGCAGCAGCCATGTTACAAAGATGGAGCACCTGTAGTAATGAGTAGAGGTGGGTATTGTTAAGAAACTCACGATTCAGTTCCATTACAGTTCTTTGGGTTACGATTCGAAAGTAGAAACTCTGTTGTTAATTATATAAATACTTATTTTCATGCCCATGTGAACATGTGATGTGTTACTTCACATTTTTTTTAACAATAAAACATCTAAAAACAAAAAATAGTTTCCATTTTGTTGTTGTATGATCAAATGCGACAACCATACATACAACGTAAATATGCACAGCGCCCCCCCACCACGGCTCAGGAGGTGAACTGATTCATTTCTACTTCAGAATTGATTATTCTGAATGAAATTCTCCTCCTGTTTACATGCAAATAATATTCTGAATTGAGGTTTAAATAAATCCTCCATCATGTATACGTCTATTCAGCTTTAACTCGATTCGGGTCGTTCTGCACATGCTCGTTCCTTTGTCCTGTTGCACTGCCAAAGTGCACGTGAAACAAGCCTTGGACAGCTACAATCAATATCACAGTGAAAATCTGCATTATTATGTGGGTTTTCCATATGTAAGTTTTTTTTTTTATTAAAGTCCATTTGATGCAAAGTCACAAAATGCATCATGAGTCTGAAATATGAACCAGAAAGATGAAGAAACACAACAGTTATACAGCAGAGGCTCATTTCCCTTTTTATTCTTCACTCTGTCCACCTAGAACATAAAACAACCCAACACAAATATAACATCCATCAGCAAGTCTTAAATTCAGTGAATCGTACAGATTTGTGTGATTCTTTCTCGTTAGAAGAACCTGATTGAATTATGTTTGAGTTCATTCGTCGCAGTAAAGGTACAGTATGTAAGAATTACTGACCTCTACTGGTGAAGATGGGTATAGCAATGACTTCATTTGCCAAGCATTATTGTGAGTGTACAGTGGCCATCAATGGCCAAAATTCTCCCAGACATACAGACGTTTTCATCTGTGAGTGTATCCAGTGGTTCCGGGTGTAACTATGACTGTACTACGGTAACTACTTTTTATGTCTTTTAAGGCCCCCCTAAAGTTCAGGGGGTTCTCACGACACACACATTGTTTTGTCCATTCAGGGACACCGTAGTGGAAATGGTGTCACAAATATGGACGCCTCCTTTTATAGGGACCCACAGCAAGTAGATATAAATAACTCATACTAAGAAAACAAACACAAAACAGCCATTGTAGTGCAACAATTACACATCTGTAGAAACACAGTTTTGAATTGTATATTACATTTCTCTGCCATTGACCTTTGATTGTGTTACACATTGCACCTTTAAGCATGAAACAAGACATTTTATACCAAGATCAGGCATTACTGCTCAGGTGATGAAAGAGAAGTTAGTCTTTAGAGAAAACAATGGAGATTTTTTTTTACATATTTTACAGAATAACCAAAAAAAGTTGCTTTCCTCCCTAAATAAGTGTAACAGGGCGGACATGTCATGCTCTGCCACATCAGCTAAGCACTCCAAAACACTGAGAAAATGTTTTTTCAAAAGTGTAATACTTATGTGAATGCATGTATTTGATTTACCCTCCAAAAGTGTTAGCTACTTCCCGTGTCTTATGACTAGGATTTAGGGGGTGTGGTCAACAGGTCAACTCAGGGACAGAACTTTTTTTTTTTTTAAATAAGGCACCAAAAATGTAATATTAACAAAAATATTATTCATTAAGAATTATTGTAAATGAGGCATTACATAAGAAATGAAAATGTGGAATTTGTCAGCTTTCTATCACTTATAATTGTAACTTAAAATGAGCAAACATGAGTGGGGACGGGGCATTTTGCATAAAATAAAGATAAATATTTTAAATCGTGTTGATCCTGCATTGATATTATTGTATTCTATGGTAAAGGGAGCTTAATAATGTGAGAAAAGCTTTTGGAAGTGAACGTTATCCAGTTTTTACACAAAATATGGCATGCTATGTCCTGGGGACTCAAATGGCTCTAAAATCGTAGGAATGACCCATCTAGTTGTTTAAACCTCAAAGATTCGTACCTATCTGCTGTGTGAATCATTCTCACGCTGTCGTCTTTGTATCCAGATGACGATCAGAGACCGAAGCCCGAGCAACCTGCTGCAGCTGCTGGACCACCGGGGGGCGCTACACCCGAGCCCTCCACCTCACAGCCTGCAAAACCCGAAGAGGCCGAGCCGAAGTCGCCTGAAAAGGCAGAGGAGTCAAAGGTGAAGCATTTCTCACAAAACCGTTGAGAAAATGTCTTTTGGTGGCTTTTCTGTTTCTCTTTACTCTGTTCAAACGACCATGTGTGAGTACATTTTCCCAATAAAGATGAAACGGCTTCTGCGTCTCGCTGATATGTGATCTGTCTCGGAAATCTGCTTCTTTTCCACAACTGCACATCAGGGAAATAAAGAGAATGGTATTAATGTTCCCTCTCCAATCTGCAGTAAAAATTACTTTTCTGCTTTTATTTATCCTCCAAAACCGAAAACATCCAAAGAGAAAACTCCACTTTCAAAAAGATTTTCTGTTCTGATAAAACAGGAAATTCACACTTGACATCTTATGTAGTTTTAATCTTTTTAACTCACAAGTTAATGATTGTATCATCACAACGAAGCTCGTGTTCTGATAATTAAGGATTTATTTAAGCAGTTTCATCAGAAATCTGCTTCAAGAGTTGCAGCAAAAAATTACACTTTTCAAATTTAATCAAATGAGTCAGATGTTAATTTTACCGTCATGTCGTTAAAAAAGTGCACTCATGATAATGGGATCAGACAAAAGTGAGGAAGATGAGCAACATCTGTAGGAATTTAGACTTTTTGCTTCAAACTTTACTCAAACTTTGGCTGCACATTTCAGCTTTATTTGATATGATTCACACACTTCTGTGATTTCTCCACAAAACATTCCCATTTTCTTTTCACTAAACCAACAAACCACAAGGCTCATTTTAGTGTTTGCACACACAGTAGCCGAGACATTAAGTTTTATGAAGCGTAATAAAGCTAAACGGCTCAAAGTGTCTCTGAAGATATTCTCAACATCGCTGGATCAATCATTAATTTCTGTTTCCTATAGTTGAGGATTAAACTCGATGAATTAAACTTTAATATTTTCTGATGCAGAAGTTATTAATGAATATTAATGGAATAAACTATTTTAAAAAGGACTTATTTGTTTGTTTTGTTGGACGGATGGGTTGATCAAGTATAAACCAGATATTACTACGGACTGTTTCAGTAGCTGAGTGGTTATGACATTAAACATGTGGGGGTAGGTTTGACTTATCTGCCATGTGTAGTTGTTTATTTCTTCTTTTTTTAAACAATGCTTAAAAGGCAAACAGAAACCAAATACAATTTCAGTCTCATTTCCAGTAAATCTCTTTTTCTACTCTTTATATTCGCTGACTTACATTTTAATGAGGGCTTAAAAAGAAACAGGGAAAGTGTTAAAGGAAATTATTTAGGATGAGAGTTAAATTGACACCACCCACTACTGAATATTGTAAATCATTTAAAAAAGTTCTTATATATGCAAAATAAACAAAAATGCTTGCATGAGTTTTTCGTTTTTTCTATTTATTTACCCGTAAACTCATCAGGTTTGAAGCCAGAATGACTTTTTAGCTCTTCGTGTGTGAGATGGGAGACGTTGACTGACAGTCTGCTCTCCTGCAGGCGGCGGCAGAGTCGGCTCCAGAGGGGGGGGCAGAGGGCTCCCAGGGCGGCTCTGAGGACGAGAACGGGGACGAGGAAAGCGAGCCCAGCGAGAGCGAGGAGGAAGAGGAAGAGGAGGAGGAGGAGGAGGAGGAAGAGGAGGAGGAAGAGGAGGAGGACAAGGATGAAAAGAAAGAAGAGGAGAAAGAGGAAGAGGAGAACGAGCCTCTGTCTTTGGAGTGGCCCGAGACCCCCCGGAAGCGGGCGACCTACCTGCTCCTGCTGCCCATCGTGTTCCCGCTCTGGCTCACGCTGCCCGACGTCCGCAACCTGGTGAGTAAACGCTCGTCAGAGCTGCAGCGGCCAATCACATGCCTTCCTGGTGGGCTGGTTTTCCAGTCCCAGCATCACACACGCCGGTTTCACACGTTTTTCCACAATTCATAAACGGAAAGATTCCAGCTGAAGCGTCACACTCGGTGCTTTATCACCTGCTTGTATTCACAAGTATCTAACCGGCCAATCACATGGCAGCAACTCAACACGTCTGTCTGCAGTCATGGTGAAGACTTGCTGAAGCTCAAACTGAGCACCATGATGAGGAGATTTCAGTGACTTTGAACGTGGCACGGTTGTTTGTCTGAGTGTTTACTCAGTGAGCAGCAGGTGTCTGGACCAGAACGTCTGGGTGATGTCAGAGGTCAGAGGGGAATGGGCAGAAAGACAACAGGAAGCCAGATCAGCACTGGTTCCAACCAAGATATCAGGGCTGTGCGATATACTGATATGATATCGTGATATATTTACACATATCGTTATATCGCGGTAGCTGCGCAAATGTTTTTGCTTTATTTTTTCATAATGACCCGGCTGCACTTCGACTGACTACAAAGGGGTCACCTGATTATTTAATAATCATGAGATTTCATGAAATATCGCAAGATGTCATTACAGAATGATGACATCTCGCGACATTTCGTAACAAAACGATATCTTGCGAGATTTCATTAGCAAAATTGATCAGTAACGCGTTTTTGAATATATATATATGGTATCGGCATATGAAAATATTGCGATATTTCAGTGTATCAATATTTTTTTGCACCTCTATTATTTAAACTGTCTGGAAGACGATCCTCCCCAAGACTTTTACAAAGAAATCAAAAAAAAAGACAACTATGTTTAATTACTTTGATTTTAACAAACATTTCTAACCAGTGTTTTGTCAGTTCCATTACTGCAGTGGAGCGATACCTTCATGCTAAACATGTTTCAATACTAAAAAAAAAACAGGTGTTTGATATGAAATGAAACTTTCAGACAAATAAGGGTAAAAAAATATCGCTATATATCGTCATCTAAAATGAATATATTGTGATATGATATTTGGTCCATATTGCCCAGCCCTACAAAATATGCAGAATAGCATCTCTGAACACACAACACGTCCAACCTGGAAGCAGATGGACTGCAGCAGCAGAAGACCACACCGAGTACCACTCCTGTCATGAAACATCATGAAAGCATGGATCCATCCTGCTTGGATCGAGGCTTCAGGCTGCTGCTGGTGTGATGGTGTGGGGGAGATTTTCTTGGTCCACTTTGGTCCCCTTTGTACCAATGTGGCGGTTTAACCACCACAGCCTACCTGAGTATTGTTGCTGACCATGTCCATCCCTTTATGACCACAGTGGAGCATCTTCTGAAGCTGCTTCCAGCAGGAAAACGTGCCATGTCAAAGCTCGCATCATCTCCAGCTGCTTTCTGGAACATGACGATGAGTTCACTGAACTTCACCAGATCTCAGTCCAACAGAGCAGCTCTGGGATCTGGTGGAACGGAAGATTCTAACTGTGTGATGTCATCATGTCAATATGGAGCAAAATCTCTGAGGGATGTTTCCACCACCTTGTTGAATCTATGACACCAAGAATGACGGTGGTTCTGTAGGAAAAAGGGTCTGACCCAAAACTAGAGAGTGACTTTATATCAGGATGTTTTCTGCAGGAAAAAAGGGTGAAGTTTGATCTTGTTGTTTCACCAGGATGAAATATTCTTCACTTATTCTATGATTGTATTTTAATGATCAGCACCCGAATTTCAGAGATTAAATTCACCAGGATTGATCAGGCAGCAGTTTCTCTCCTCATAATGCAAAACCATCAAACCTTTTTCACTGCTTTATTTTAAGTTATATTTCTATAGATCATGTCTGAAATCTGTCTTTAAAATCCAAATCTTTGTTTTCACCTTACAGATAAATACAGTTTGTACCAAATGTTAACATATTTACATTAAATGCATCATGCAAATGAAAGCACTCCCAGGCAGGTACATAAAGTGAGACTGGAGGATTTCCAACATGGCATGATGGTGAATGAAGGTTAGAGAAATTACTGATGCTGCCTGAAAGCAGACGTAGCTGGTGAAATTCAGCAGATACAAAACACAGCGAATAAAACACGCCATCAGTGATCTTCCATTTCTTCATTACTGCAAATCTCTGGAGACATGAGACCCCACATCTGCAGCTTAGATGACAAGACAAGAACATGTGTCATTACAGACATCTCAGAATGATCACTGAGTCACGATCTGGATTTTATTTGCTGATTCGTCTTCAAAATGTTCGATTAATTCTGTGGCTTGAAATAGTTTCATGTAGCTGCAACAGGTCCTGCATCATATGCACGTTCATATTTAACTACTGAACCAAATTCTAGCAGCTACAGCAGAAGTTTTACTGAGATGCAGCAGAAATAAGTTAACTCAAACTGCAAACTTCCCCCTAATTCAGGTGTCAGTTCTGAGCAGTTTGACCTCCAGTAGGCCGCACCAGTAAAATATGGACATAAAAACCAGTGAAAAATAAATACTTTTTCCTGGTAGTGCAATTATATCACCAAGATGTTTACATTTAATAAATCATCATTTTAGAAAACAATTTGAGAAAAATTTGCTCAATTTTAACAACAATTTGCTTCATTTATTATTTACATAATTTTGTTGGGTTTTTTTTTAAGATATATCATATAAAATCTGTTTAATAAATTAATCTGTGATCATAAATAATCATCTATTAGTCAAACTGGTCAATTTTATATGTTCATAAATGCATTTGCTTACATTATATATACAGTTGTTCTTAAAATTATTCATACCCAAAAATGAAAGTAGGACAATAATCAGCTGTCAGTGAAATAAGTTGAAAAAAAAGTAATAAATAAAAAAAAAAAAATTCTATGAAAATCTTGTCATTGATTTTGAATTGTGGCTCAAAAGAAATATAAAAAACAAAAAACAAAACAAATGAAAAATAAAAACAAGAAAACCAGCATGATGAGGCTCCGGAGCTAAAATTTTCTTAGCAACACTTTGAGGCAAATCACTGCAATCAGGTGTTTTCTGTGACATCCAATCAGACGTCTGCACCTCTGCACAGGTATTTAGGTCCACTGTTCATGAGCAAGGTGCTCTAATTTCTCTGGGACAGTTTTGTTTGTTTGCTCGCTTTTTGAATTTAAACAAAAATTCAAAATTAATGTTTTATTTTACTAAATTATAATTTAGTAAATTTTAATTTATTATTATTTTTCTGATTTCTGTGTTATTTGAATTACTATTGTGAATTTAGCCTTGCCGACATGGACTGCAGTCCATCCAGGAAAAAAATTTGAAGAGAGCAGACTGTTTTGTTTTCTTTAAAATGAAAGAAGTTCATGAAAACATTAATATAAGATCAGCTTCCAACAGAAAGAAAAGTGTGATCCGTTTCTGTAAAGAAACAGATTTTTACTGAAGATCAGGATCCAAACATCAGAAGTTAACATGCAAACATCTCCCGTGTTTCCAGACATCCAGGAAGTTCTTCGTCATGACCTTCATCGGCTCCATCTTCTGGATCGGCATCTTCTCCTACCTGATGGTGTGGTGGGCTCACCAGGTCGGTTCATCCTTCACACGTTAAATGCGTTTGAAACTGAACTCAGAACCAGAATCCCGGAGAACCAGGAGACAACGTTGTGATCTAAATGTAAAAGGGCTGTGCGATTAATCCAAATTTGATCGTGATTTCAGTTTTAATGTCAAAAGATCTCCAAACGCATGTAATCGGGTTGAAACAGTTTTGTTTTTTTGCCATTTTTCTATCCACAATTCATAAGAAATGCAGAATACTGTACATTCCCTTCCATGCAGCCCTGCTTCATCTGACACTTACGCAGCTGTAGATCACACTAAAGTTTAAAAAGGTTCATTTTGGCATATTTTTATATAAACAAATAGATTTTATTCTTAAAATATAGAGAAATCGAAGAACAGCTCAATACATAGTTTATTTTGGATACATTTATGTTTTTATATGCCGCATTTATTATTCAGAGTATATTTATTTTATTCATTTAATGTTTTACACATTGTAAAATTGCTGTAAGGAACATATTTATAGTTATTTTCAATTTGAACGTTGTGTGTAAATGACCAATAACAGTGTTTTTCAACAGAGAGAAATGCTTCATACTGTAAAAGCATCATGTAACCAGAAAATAATTATTTGAATAATTGCGATTTCAATATTGATCAAAATAATTGTGATAATGATTTTTTGTATAATCGAGCAGCCCTAAAATATAAGAAAATGTTCCAAAAAGTGGATCCAAGTCTTGAATTATTTTTTAAAAAAGAATAAATTAATTGGTTAAAAAAAAATTACATATTAATTTTTAATTAATTAATTTTAAAAAACAAACAGAAAATCCAGTTTAACTTGCATCTTCTTTTTAAGTGTGAGAAATAAAGAGAGGGAGGAGGCAATAATAAACCTGTTTATTCAGATTTGAGGTTTAAATACATGCTGCAAAAAAGTGATTTCTGCATTTTTTTGGTCTCAAAAATGATGTTGAAGGTTTTTTTTTTCATGGTTTACGGGTAATTTGAGCCAGCAGGAGGTTGAGAGTCCGACTGAGGACTTCCTCTAACAGCCAGCTCTGACTGTCCCTGTGGCAGGTGGGCGAGACCGTGGGCATCTCTGAGGAAATCATGGGCCTGACCATCCTGGCTGCAGGGACGTCCATCCCCGACCTGATCACCAGCGTCATCGTGGCCCGGAAAGGCTTGGGAGACATGGCCGTGTCCAGTTCGGTGGGCAGTAACATCTTCGACATCACTGTCGGGTGAGTGATGTGTGATGGTTAGAAAAACTTTTCTCTGAGGAAACACTCGGATACTTTTCTAAACTAAAAGTATTACTGTACTTTGATATCAAACCTCCCTGGAACAGAAGTACACTGTAAATTCTAACTAGTTGGCTTTGCTTAAAAAAAACGATGCAAACTCGCTGCCTGAGAAAAATTAGTATTCAGTAATAGGGGGGATAAAGTAGAAGAACTAAAACGGTTTAAGTTTCTTGAACTTGATAAATCTAATTAAGCTGTAATTAAATGAAGTTGTGGAAACTTGATGCGATTAATTTCACTTCAAGATGAGATGCTTCACACAAACTTCATTCTGTTTTGTACCAACATGATAATTTCAAGTTCATCTTACTTCAATTAAATGATGAACTCAAAATTGTTTTTGCTACGTAGCAGGCAAAGTTATAATAGTTTTGGATTTTTAATCAGTTTCAGTTTTTATTTCATTTTGACTTTTTGTTTTTCAATTCAGTTACTTTTTTTTAGTTTTTTTTAGCAGGTTTGCCAGTTTTTATCAGGTTTTTTTGGGGGGGGGGGGGGGGGGGGGGGTGAACATAACACAAACGCTGCTGTCTCACGTCCCTTGTGTCACCTGCTTCTACTACAAGACATTAACTTTGTTTTACGGACCGCTAAGTGCCGTATGGAGCGGACACTCAGAGTAAAACTGGTAGAGCAAAGTAAACAGATTAAATAGAATCAGATTTCATTTCAACCCAAAAGGTTTATGTATTAAATAAATTAATACATGAGACTAAAACTAAAGGATGTTTTTGCAATAATTTTAGTTAGTTTTAGTTTTGTAAAGACGTTTCATAACAGTTTCAGTTATCGTTTTTTAAAAAAACTTTTTATTTCAGCTAACGAAAATGTTTTTCCAGTATTAGTTTTAGTTTTTTTCGTTAGTACTAGTTAACCATACTAACCTTGGTCGCAGTGCTGCAGCTGCTGGATCGTAGATATTATATACAGGAATAAACTAGTTGAGAGCAGTCACATGACACTACCGACAACATTCATAAATCCTTCATTTGTGAATTCTCTAATCTGGTGTTCAAAGAAGTGAACTGCATTGTGGGAAACCTGCTTCTTCACTATCTCTGATTTCCTTGTATTTATTTTAATTAAACTGATTCAACTTCAGTAAATTATCAAGCATTTTGCCCTCCAAAGTTCTTACAACTTATTTAAGATTAATATTACTAACAACTAAGTTAAAATGAAGTTTTATCTACTGAATATATTCTATCAGAAGCAATATCACATCTGTGATCTGTCCGTCTGGTTTCAGTCTGCCCGTCCCGTGGCTCATCTACACCTTCCTCCACAACGGCGAGCCAGTGACCGTCAGCTCCAACGGGCTGTTCTGCGCCATCGTGCTGCTCTTCCTCATGCTCCTCTTCGTCATCATCTCCATCGCTGCCTGTCGCTGGAAGATGAGCAAAAAGTTGGGCTTCACCATGTTCATACTGTACTTCGTGTTCCTCGTCCTCAGCGTCATGCTGGAGGACCGCATCATCGTCTGTCCCATTTCCATCTGAGCGGACGGACTCTGCAGGACCGCTGCACACCACGCATCACAGGATCGGTACTGTATGTTGGATTCTTTAGATAGTCAAATACCAAACAGCTGGCCAGGTGTAACGCTGTTAAAGGAAAATTCCACCCTAAATACAACGTTCTTTTCTTAAACAGTTGTACAATCATCATTTTCCCTACTAAAACTAAAAGAATAGCGGTCATTAAAGCAACCCTTACCGATGTTGCATTTGAATATAAACAGTCCCGCCTAACTCCTAAGATCCCCCCCTTCTCTCTGCCTCCCAATGCAGAACAAAGGTCTGACAGGCAGGTCCCTCAACCAATCCTAGGGGTGCACCCCACTTCAAGGATTGGTTGGAGTTTTCATTAAATATTTACAGATTGGAATAATATTTTATTTTGATTAATGGTGGGTCTGTCTTGTATTTCAGAGTTCCGTTACCTCAATCATAGCATTTTACCCTATTAAAAAAATAGTGTAACAATGCAACATCAGTAAAGGTTGCTTTAAGAGTTTCGAGTAAATCGGTGAAACAATTAGACGTAGGCTGAGCATGGTTATTTGGATACCAACTACGTTCATATATGTGAGGAGCATCAGCAGCTGCAGCATTTAATGCCACCGAATAACAGCTGCACTAGAAACGATGCAGACCTGTGACCAAACTCTAGTGGTCATTCAAAGAACTGCAGGTCATTGCATTTCTGTCGGCCTTCGTTTTCACTCCTGCAGAGGCCGACGTTCATTTCTACAAATAATATGAATGAAGTATTTTTTAGTGGATTCTATGTGAAACCCAAAATCAGCTTGTCTCGCAAAGGCTACATTCGGATTTTAAATATGACATTAGTAATATTATTAATTAATGCATAAATTCCACAGATTAATCTAACCGTGCATTCACACCAGTTTAGTTCGGGGACTCGGTCCGATTGGGTGGCGATTCTTGAAAAATTTCACACCTTTCTTTGCTTTGATTTGCGTTCATACTGCAGTAGCCGAAGCGGACCAAACCGCCTGATTAAACCATCGTAGTTACAACAACTGCTCACTGGGGGATATCTGTCTACACATTTTCCAGTTGTTTTTCGTTGTTGTTTTGACCTCGGCTTCTTCAAACATGCGCTGTTTGCTCTGTTTTCCCTCCGACCCAAACGAAAATCTACCCCACTTCCGTCTACTGCTTCCTCTTAATGCGTTATTGCAGTCGGCAAACATCACTCCCATTAGGTCTGCTGGATAAACCGATAGTCCGTTTGCAAGCAAACCAAACCCCCGGCTTTCAGGCGGACCGGAGTCTGCCTCTTTGGTGTGCATGCGGTTGGTGTTCACGCTGCACCAAACCAAGCGGACCATCTGTGGTCACACAACTGTCACAAATTAAGCAGTCGTTCCGTGTTTTGGATCCGTGTTTGCAGACACTTTGATCAGCTGATAGTGAAGTGCTCCAGGTCACATGATCTAACGAGAGACGGATCCGCTCCTGCAAAGTTACAGTGTCTGGTTTTTGAGGGGGGCAGCCCCCTCAGAGCACCGGCATGTGTCAAGTGCTGAAAACTGACCCCAGAAATTATCTGTTATTACTTACATTAGGCTGATGTTTGGGTCAAAAGTTATACGGTAACCCTTTAAAATCTTGACCAGGAAACTCAGCAAGACATCCCTTCCTAGTGATCAGTGTGTTTTTAGTGGAATTTTCCTTTAATATCTATAGAGTAAAGCTAAAGGGACCCCTGAGGCGACTTTATTAGGTTTATTAGACACATTAATTCCGGCAGTGACGTCACAGCTTCACTGCGCAGCAACTCAAAAATCACTGGATGCAACTTGAGTTTTTACGTTCAGAATATTTCAAACTGTGTGTTTCCGACTCTGTTCTGTATTTAACCAAACTAGTATTTGTTCACTTTCTAGTGTTAAAACAAAGTTTTTTGTGTGGAAGTATCTCTTGCGTCAATATAAATGTGGTTCAGAGAAGTTGTGTGTGTGCGTGTGTGTGTGTGAGGTAAATGTGCATCTCTGTCTTAGCTGTGAGGAAAACCTGGTTGGTGTCACGTTGTCGCGTTACGGTCGTGTTAAATGCTGTCGTTGGATTGAAGTGGATGCAAACATGGATTGTTGATATGGAAACTATAAATTTTTCAAATTGAAATTCCATGCTGCAATAAATTATTTTTTTAACAGTGAACCGAGCGCTTTGTGGTTTTATTCTACTGCGGTGGGACGGCTGCAGATTTTTATATATGAGCAAAGTCAGACTTTGGGGTTTATTTTAGAGTCTTCAGTAGAAAAAGAAACTTTTGACTTAATAAAACTTAGTTTGTAGCTTTTCTTTTTCCTTGAAGGGGTGAAATGTACGGAGCAATTTTATTCTCGAAAACAGTTACGAAAGAGTTCAAACAGACTCACTGTTTTCCCCGGAAGAAGAATCAATCTCCACCTACAGTACAGTCGTCCTCAAAATTATTCACACCCTCCAAATGAAGAGGGAAAAAAATCAGCTGTTGATGAAATAATTAAAAAATTTACAAAAGTATTAATAAATAAAAATTCTATGAAAATTATTGATTTTGAATTGTGGTTCAGCAAAAATGTTAAAAACAAAACTAGCAAAAATAAAACAAGTCAACAGGCATGATGGGGCTCTGAAGCTTACTTTGAGGCAATAGGGGATTATCACGCTTCCGCGTTCAGGTTTCCGGAAGTTGAAACATTTGAAGCTTCCTCTTCCGGGCCAGGAATGGCTCGATGTTGCTGCTCTGTTCCATTGTGTACATCTAATAATGAACGCCAGCCGTACCTAAGTTTTCATGGATTCCCGACTGAAAAGACACGAAGGAAGAAGTGGATGAAAGCGATTTGTCGGAGTGAAGGACCGAAACTTAAAATAAAACAAGGTTGCACGTATATCCTGCAGCTACTGGACTGAGTTGTTCACACAGGTTGTGATCTGAAGGTCCAAGAGATCATTTCTGATGTCAAACCTTTTACAACAGTCCATGTACGTTCTCCAAAAAAACTGGAGTGCTGCCCCCTGGGTGTCTCCGCCCAGAGGAATAGTTTACGTATCAAAGTTTTCTCTTTTGCATCTCAGGAGACAACAAGGAGATCTCATCCCAGCCTCATTCAGGTTTCAAATTGTTCTCATGAATGTCTCTTTTGTTTTTCTTAAAATTTACGAGGAGAAATAGTCTTATCTGAGACTTAATACAGACATCTTGAGAATTATTAGAGTGTAGTGATCTCAAGCCCAAAGGTCTCAGGACAAGGATACACACATCTAACCAAATATGCTTTGGAATGCTTATTGATCGATAAATGCCACAGGTGGAGTTAAAGCAGATGTCCCGTGGAGTTCTCTGCTCAGAGAAGGACCTTCTCTGAGGAATCACTGATTTACGGTCCTGAGGGCAACTCAGGAGAGGACCTGCATTTTGGCAAAACAAACAAAGGCCAATTGGTGAACTTTGAACCCATCCTCCAAGCTTGGAGATACTCCTTCACAGTATTTATGACCTGCTATAAATTGGTTCCTTATAGCCAATTTTTTTAATGTGTTCTTAACATCCAAGAACTGTTTTATATTATCAGGAAAGTAAGCTCATGTTGATCCCATGATGAAGACTTTTCTTTTGATATGCAACATGATATACTTTGGTGATTAGAAACTAGACGTTTCTTCCCCAAATTCACATCACATGCATTCCAGGATTTGCTGCATAAAGGTGAAGAAAGAGACACTTTACCCAACTGCTGAAATCCACTTTTATGTTAGAAATGGACTTCCTCATATCAAATGATGTCTAACACATGTATTTTCTTTACAGGAATCTTAAATCATCAAGATTAATCCTGTTTTATCTGTTAAGCTGATTTGTTTATTCAATGTCTTTCTTTATTCAAATAATTCAGATCTTTGCTTTATTTTATTTTTATTGTGTTCATTTTATTTCATCATGTCTGAATAACTGATCCATTTTACACATGCCTCACTTAGAATTCACAGGTGTTTATAATCATTAAGCTTAACTGATAATCAAATGATCATTTGAGATGTGTCTGACTATTGGATGAAACCTGACTCTGTCAGCTTCCCATTGGCTGACAAGCTGCAAGCCACATTCCAGTGCCAGGCAGAGCACGAAGCTCTGAACTGAGAGAAGCAGAAATGAGAGAGACAGAGAGAGAACTGAGAAAAACTGAGTGTGATGGAGAACACAAGAATGTGAACACGAATCTGAACCCGCAGAAGAACGAACAAGGCAGAACTGAAGAAACTTGGAACAATGAGGAAAGAATGAGACGAAATCTGCTCTGAACTCAGCAGAGTTCAGAACCATGAATCACTCAGGGAGGAGTGATGGAGAGAACAAGACTTAAACCTTTATGTAAACCAGTTACATATTTTTGTACCTTCTCCAGTGAAAGCCACTTTTGATTTTTGAATCACTCATGTGATTATCTGCCAGTATTTTTACTATCAACCATCCCGTGACATCAGTCCTGAAGCTGCACGTCTCTGGGGAGACGGATGAGAGAGAGAGAGGACGAACCAGAACCACCACTGAACTGACCGCCCGCAGAGAGCCGGACGAACTTCCAGGAGATCGGGAAGATTTTTGGGATCCATCCACCCGACAATCTTCCAAAGGATTTGAGGAACAGTCCAGCAGAACCAGGACGTGAGTGAAGCACCTCAGTCAGACGGAACCTCTGAGGAGAATCCTGATCATTTGCTATGAAATATGATCTGATGTCACAAGAAGTTGGTGATAGTGAATTAATCCAGGCCTACGGTTTACCAGACCCAGTTTAACTTTGTTTAGTTGGATTAAGAAATCCTTCCTTCTTTTTCTTTGAACATTTATTAATTAACTGAAGTTTAATTAATTTATGTTTCATTTTCATACCATCTCACATTTCTTTCACAAGATAACTTTTGGTTGATCATCATGCTCACATATTTCTTGTATATATTTTGTACATACATTATCTCATGTAGTTTGTAGACTAGTTAATAAATACTCCGTATTGTCTTAACTAGTCGTTGTTTGTGGTTTTTCTGATGTATCATGAAAGGTCACTTCAAGCGAGAACTCATGAAAGCGTCCTGAGACTGATCACTTAATCAAATCAATCTAAGAATTGATTTAAGACTTTAATGGTTTTCCTTGCTTCCATTACATATCAAATAAGGAAGGTGGTGCTCCGAGGCTGTATTAGTATTGATAGAAATATTAATATTAATATCATACATAGTGACGCTACATATTGTGATGCCCAAGCTAAATCACAACAAGAGACATGATTGAGATCTCCTTTGGAAGTGAGACTAGGTTGAGATTTTGTGAAATTTTTCCATCTGGAGACGAGGTTGAGAAACAGGAGAAATAATTGTCTCATTTAGCTCTCACATGGATCTCACAGACCTTTATGACATCACCTTTCCAAAATTGTTTTCCTCTGGGTGAGGCTGTTTTTTTTTCTCTGCAAAATAATAATGCTAGTGCATCTATTATGTGTGCGAGTGTGTTGTTTTCCATTAACTTCACACGTACAAATCTGCAAGAGCCTAAAGTTACTTACATTGTTTTATACAATTTTAACCACTGAGACTAATTTCACTCCACAGAGGGAACAAGAAGAAAGTCATAAAAAGAGCTGTAAAATAAAAGTTTTGCCAGTTCTGCTGACTGTTGCTTAAACTGAAGGTTTAAGACCTGATCAAGTCACATTCCCTTAAATTTATGTCATCAATGTGATAATTTTGCTGAAATTTGTCTCCAGTGTAATGAAACAAGGACAGACGACAGAGTTCAGTGTTACATGATTTATTTACAGCGACACGCCTGCAGATACAGCCTCTGTACACAACCTTCCACACATCTGAAAGGAAATTTGCACATGTGCAAGCAGGATGTTAGAAAATGATTTACAAAGGGCCCAGATTCTGCAACTGCATTCATCCGTACAATCCTTTTTTTATTGAACAGCAGAAATGCAGAGGTGAGGCAGCTTCTCTGAGCTGCTGACATCAGTACGCATCCTCTCCTGCTCTGGCCTGTCAGTCAAAGGGGAAGTTTGTGTTTCCCACTCGTCTTAGTTTTGGTTTCCTCTGCTGCAACACTTGGTTGATGCTCATGAGACCTTCATGAACCGAAGCTCAGGTCCTCCTCCAACCAAAGCTGATGGATCATTCAGATTCATTTCAATTCCAAGTCTTTTACCGTTACTGTACATGTGAAACGACTGAAGCGTGGAGACGCAGACGAGATGTGCAAATCCAGTTCTTCCCAGAGTTCCTGCAGAATTTCATTTTCACAAAAATGTTTCACTTCTATTATTTTAATGGGAAAAACTCTGACTTCAAATATGCTGAAGTGCACTTTTATAAAAACAAGAGTAAAAGATTGTTACAAGCCAAAGAAAAATACATGTAAACATTCTGAAGTATCCTGTCACACATTCAGAGATCCCGCGTGAACTGCTGTCGGCTGCCCTCCTTTTCCACTCTGACAATCATGTCATTTACTTTTACTGGGAGAGTTTTCTAAGTTGTGACGGAAACTTTTGGTCTCCAGCCACAAACTCTGATTAAAGGGCGAAGAGACGGTCGAGTCGCATCGTTGGTGACAAAAAACGTGACGTCAGCATGCAGTTTATGTGACGAGCTCCTGGAGGAGACTCAGTTTTTAACGTCTCCTGGAGACAAAACTGCATTGATTACTGACATCTAGTGGTCACGTTATAAACCATCACACCTCCACGTATGGAGCAACAACTGCATCCATGTCGGTCGGCTAAATCACTCATGGTGAAGAAAACAAGCCGTTGTTCAGGATCTTTATTCTTTATTTGCTATATTTATTTATTTATTTCATTCTTTGATGATGTCAGCTCATCCAGGCGCCCTCTTTTGCTTCAGGTAGTTCTTCTTTCCTGCTTCTTTGAGCCTTTTATGGAGTAATATGATTGTTCTCCACGGGCAGAACAACATATCACTTTTATCATCTGCAGCTTTAAAATGCTTCAGGTAAATAAAACTTGAACATGGTTGTTTTGCGTCTGGCGTTCCTGTTTACATTATGCTTATAAGAAAAATCAAACAGATTAAATTGCTTTTGTCCTTCCTGGATTTGCCTTTTTAACCCCTGGACACCTGGAGTCTTGGACAAACTGGTTCTGGCCTCTTCATTTTTTTTTTTTTTTAAATCCAACTAGTATGTTATTTATTTGCTTTTATTTACTTATCTCGATGTTTTTATTTTAGTTGTTTTTATTATTCATCATGTTTATTAAGTGCTATCAATTCATTAACTATTAAATTGTACTTTATTTTTCACATTTTTCCCCCCATTCATTTTATATAATTGCAAATAAATTCAGGCATTAAAGAGTTAAACTCATGTGTGCTTCTTTTGGACAATAAGAAGATGATTGTGCCTGGTTGTATATTGATGTGGGGGATAAAAAGCGACTGACTGGAAGAGCCCCCACTTAGAGGTTTACCAGATTATCTGACTGGATGAACAAATCAATAAAGAACCAATAAAATTTCACTGGAGCATCTTTAAAATGAGTGCTCCTTCACTTAGAAATACGTCAGAAAAAGGTCCTGATGTTTTGTTCATTTCATACAGGCCGAATATGTAGCTTTATGTACTAAAAACAATAAGATATTTGTACCACAGAAGTAAAAATAAATGACATCATTGAATATGTGGCATGTAGAAAGCTGATGCAAATCCTCCCGTTCAGCACATGATGGTTTATTTCCAGTTAATCCAGAGCTGGTTTGCTTTATGTGGCGAAAACTCCCAGATCACAGCTGTGGGTTTTTACTGGATTCTAGTGACCAAAATGATGATCAAACCCTACAAACACAAGATCAGCATGTTATCTGTCCGTTCAGGACTTGCTGTGATTACCGCTCCTCCTCCTCACTAGGACGAAGATGACCGTGCTTTCCTAACCGACAGCACGGTGAGGAAATCTACAAGTTTTCATTCATATGATAATGATAAAAAGTTCAAGTTAAAAAATAGGAATCAGTTATTTTCAGGGACAGGACGTGAATGTAAATATGACAATATTTCACATCTTTCTTTCCACCAAGTTCCACTGGATGCTCGAAAACTGATGATTCACCTTACCTAGTCCTTTTCATCATGTGGGAATCTGCATTTTAATTGATTTATTTTTTATTTAATTGTTAGTTTGAATCAGAGAAAGCACATTAATGAACGTACTGTAGAATATTACCGTAAATATAACAAATCTATCGGGGTGCGTCGTCTTACATCAGCCAGGATGCAGTTATGATGAAAGGCTTTTCTACTTCTCTGTTTCCTTTAGTGGATGCAGATAACATCAGGGATATTTTAGGCCGATATTTGCATTTTTGGATGGTATCGGCACCGGCTGATACGTCGGGTGTATTAGCTGATAATCTAAAGACTTTTTCAATATATATATATATATATGACAAGTTTAATGTCTCTAGTAAATATCTTTTTACAAGTGCACTGTTTCTGTTTTATATATTTATTTGAAGTGCTTTCTTCTTGTTTTTATTAAAAGAAATATAAAATTATTTTTCATTGTATCTTTCATTGTATTGATGTGGGAGTCAAATGTCGTATCGGCCCCAAATATTGGCAGGTTGTATCGGCCATCAGCTGATGAGAAAATATCAGTATCTGTATCAGCCCTAAAAAAATCTGTTTCGGTCGATACCTAGTTTGAATGAAACTTTCCGTTAAAACTAAATAAATGCAGATAAACAGCCAAATGAACAAACATCAGAAGCTTAGGAGTTCTTTTCAGTGAATCTTCATGACTGTGATGTGGATGTTTGGCATGAAATGATTCGTTACAAACAGCAGCTTTTCTGTTTCTGCCATCTGACGCTGCACTCATTTACAGTCCTTTTATGATGTAAAGCAGCAGACAGTTGGCATCAAAACTACTGAATGCACACTGCGACAGATTTTTACAACATTTTAGTGATCGCGACGCTAGCAGTGAGTTTCCAGGTCGACTACACGGCCGGCAACAACAGGAAACTGTAAAACACGACGCACAACAAAAAGACACCACAATAAATAAAGCTGACTTCGTATAAATAGAGTTCAAGTTAAAATATTGCTAATATTAGTCTTCATGTGATGCAGGACTAAACAATACAAATGGTTCATTTCTTTTTAAAAAATCCTCTACTGTTTGTATTTACAGTGAATCTCCAGGTGAGACACTGGATGAAAGGTGTTAATGAAGCCGCGTGTGGTTTCTGCCGTCACAAAGCTGAGATGAAGTCTGTAAAACATCCGGCTACATAACGCTGAGCACAGTCGGCGGTACCCCCGTGATCACAGACAGCCCCCACAAGCTTTACCGTCATGCACGTTCACAGTCTTCCAACAGGTTTCCTGAGCTGGTCTTAAAGCCATGAGGGAGATGAAGAGCGGGCGTTTACAGGTAAGGCTCTCCGAACGTCCTGCGGCACTCCATGACGCCCGTGCTCGGAGGACGGTCACAGTTGTGGGTCAGCTTCACCAGGCTTGGCGTGAGGCGGTCGTGCGCCAGCTTGTACTCCCGATCGAAGGCGTCTGAAGGGAGAAGATTCAAAGTCGTCGTCAGAAGACAAAATAATTTGGGAGGAGTCATCTTTCTATTTCCTTTTTCTCTTCATTGGACAACTTTCTGAAGCAAATACAGAGTTAACATTTTCCTCAGGGGGTCAAAACAAGACTACAGATGCTCCACAGTAGCTTGCATGAGGTTCATGGTCACATTAGGAAGTGATAATACTGTTTGCATGAGACAACTGTGCTAAAAACAAAGTCTGTTCATGGGCAGTCAGTTAAAAAACGGTTGCTTATCATTTCACATATATTCTGCTTTCTGTGTAATTCATATTCTCCAATTAGAGCACACTACCAAGCTCTAATCTCTAAAGTCGAACTAATCTGCATTTCTGAACGTGGTAAATTCAGGTTGAGGTTTTCAAACGGGATGAATGGAGGAAAAACAAACAAACAAAAACCCCTGTAGCAACACTGAAGGAGGCAACCACAACGTTGTCGTTACCCGTGAGTTTATTTATTTTCTAAATGTCTGATAAACATAGCCTGTTACCAAACAAACTCCGACTTCTAGCTACCGGCAGGTTGAAGTTTCTCTAACAAAGTAAGGTTGTAGCCAATCAAAAATTAAGTCGACTTGGTCTCTGGGCAGATCATATCTTTACCGTACCCAACCCTTTTACTGAGGAGGGAAATCTAGCGTGCCAAAAGAAACCCCGCTGTAAAAAGTGACTTGGAGAATTGGCGTATGCAGCAATATCAGTTACATGAAATGGTTTATATTGGTATGTCATCGCTCCTTTATAACTATTCCAGATGTGAAAACAAGCTGCAGTTTCTGCCTCGTGATCACTGAGATCTGCAAATAGTTTTTAGATACAAAGTAATAAACTATAAAACTCAAAGCTGCCATTAATCATCAGTTATTAATACTTTTTACTGAAAATTGTGGACGGAAAACTTTTAAAAAGTAATGTAACATGTTGTAGTCTCTAAATTAGAACACAGCCATTTTTAATCGTGAAAAATATTTAAAATGGTGTACTTTAATTTTAGGTCTGTTCAGTTTTGGCCAGGGATAAATATGATTTCTTTTTCTACTTTTTAAAAAAGTTTAAATACAATTAAATGCGTTTGCTCAGACAGTAATAGAGCTGGAGTTTACTATTTTAAAATGTTATGTTATCATTTGGTTCAGTTGTCCTGGAAAATCTATTTAAGAAAATGTAACTTTTAGGGGCAATTTTTGCAATGTGATTACAATCCCATTAATAAAGATTAATCAATTACAAAGCCTCTAATTAATTAAATTATTTTTTTTAAATTGAGTCCCACCACTAGGAATATTCTCTGTGGCTTCACACCAGCAGAGCTGGATTCTTGTTGCTGTTTCGTCATCTTTTCCTAAATCTTTACAAATTTCTTCTGTTGTCTTCTTAACTTTCCAACAAGGACAGTAAAAAGTACTTATTCTTTTACTAATTATCAAAGTCTTTGATTTCTAGTACTTCCCATCAGCAGTGGAACTGAAATGTAATGTAACATCTTGAAGCTCACAATTAAGATTTTGCTGCAGACATGAGTCGACACTTGAGGAGTTCATTTGCAAAAACAGTTAAACACCATTTAGAAAAAACTGAGTTAACTGCTTTTTGTCGCTGTCGGGTACAAACCTCCTATCTCCATTTAACATCATTACAACCCTCCACTTCATCTGAGTGCACACTCAAAAATAGAGGTACCAATTTGTACTTAAAAGGGTACAAACGCTTGTCGCTGGGGGTGTTTCTGTACCCTTCGGTCCTGGTCCATTTTTGTACCTTATCAAGCTGTATGAGTTAATAAAGTACAATTAACACAATTAAAAATGATGAATAAAAGTCAATAAAATAGAGATTATAACAACAATTAAAGATGCTAATAATAAATAGATAAATATTATATAAATATTAGGCCAAACACATATATAATTATACATATAATTATTACTATAATATAATTATTACTTATTACTATGTAAGGACTGATGTGGTTTATGGACATAATCTAGTTGATTTAAAATGTTTTTTTTATGTGCTTGACCGAATAAAATTACTACTTACTATGATTATTATGAAAATCATAATATAATAACTATAAGTATACTACTGTTTAGAAGGACTGCTATTTATAGTTATTGTTCAAGCTGCACACATTTTTCAATGCTGCAGGTACTCTTAGGGTTAAAATGGTACAAATTTGTACTTTATATTATTTTGGACCCTTTTTCATAGTATAAAGGTACTTCTGGCCTTATAAAGACCAATATTGTAGTTTTGAGAGAACATTTGTAAAAAATGTACCTACAGGTACAGAAATGCTCCTGTCTCGTACCTCTATTTTTGAGAGTGTGTGATTTGGTGAAAATATTCAAAAAGTTGTCTTTTGATGATCATCCATTTGTGCAAGAAGTAAAATTCAGCTGCAGCTGTTTGTGAGCATCTCTGTTTTCATGTCCTTTCTTTGCGTTTGCAGCACATATGTTGTCAAAACTGTGTGTAGGGCCAGTACATTCAGGTTTCTAACTGGTGAAGTACATACAGCTCATCTGTACATCCAACTGAAGGTGAAAACATGAATACAGGATTAAGAAGTTAGCAAACTATAATGAGAAATTTGAGATTTATTCACACGTTTTATTGTTTTCTTAAACTAAAGCTCATCTTTTTTTCATTAAAAACATTCAAATCTGACTCACCAATATCAATGTTATCTTTTCCCAGAGCCACCAGGGAGAGGAAGAGGATGTCCCTGTACAAACTCCTGAGGAGGAAGGTAACAAGCAGACGGAAGGAAATGGTTATCCAAAGTCGAATCTCCACAACTTTATTCAGACATCTAAACAAAATCGGCTGCTTGGCGTTTTGCATACAAGAGTTTTTTGATGCTCCAAATGAAGCATCTTCACCGATAAACGTAAGTTCATCAGCACGTATCAGAGCGAGTCTTTACGTATGATAGCTGTATGGAGTTTTACAGCTCCATGTCACACTCCAGCACCTGCATATCAACACACCCGCCGCTTTGACACCGACATGACAGAGCGAGAGTCAACACTGGGCTGACTTCTACTGGCTGGATGAAGCTCAGAAACGATGCAGTAGCCATCGTTAGTGGTGCCTCAGTGAGAAAATCTAAGATTAAGTGATTGAATAAATGAAAGTAAGCCAGAGTGGAAGAGCTCAACATGAATCAGGTCGCTGTGGTTGAATGACTTCTGTTTAGTTTGCTAAGCTTTGAGACAGACAGACATTCTCCTGTCTGCTTAAACAGTTGTTAGTGTCGTTCAATTCTACAAACACCTGGGTTGTACACATTTACTGTATGAGCTATTCTTAAAGAAAAACTTTCTATATGAGATTAATTGATAAATTTAAAGGTAGTTTAAGAGAAAAAGTCATGTGTTTTGTTGGAAACCTCCCTGTACGCGAGACTGATGCTGACCTTTGCCTTTTGACTCCGAGCGTGTGTCCCAGCAGCTGCAGCAGCTGAGCCATCGGCCGGCTGACGTCGTTCCTCTGGATGCTCTTCACCACGCTCTGCAGCAGCTCCTCGCTGAACGGCTTCTCTTCCTCCGGGACCGGCCGGGACAGAGGGTAACCCACGTCTGCCAAGACACGCCAGCACAGGTCAGCAGAGGGATCGTTGGGACTTCAACCCAGACGCACAACAACAACACAGTGAGGATGGTTTAGTATCCCAGATCAGATGTAAATAACAGGTTCCCAGTCTGAACCTGAGAATCTGTCCGGGAAGTCGCGTCACAGTTCAGTCACATTCAGTTAAACTAGCTTCATTAGTCTGACGCTACCCCACAACCCTGGGTGGAACAAAGCAGGTATGGAGAAACGGATGAATCAGACATTATTAGAGTTTATAATTCAGAGTTATTTATTTTTTCTCAATTCCATCTTCGTTTTCTTGTTAAATGGTTATATTCTGTTTTTTCTAACACCATTGTTCCTGTGATTTTAAGTAATCGCCTCCTGTAATCTGGATTATCATTAGGGCAGAATTTAGAGCCATAATAAAACTTCTACACGTAGCTTAAAAAGTGTTGTAAAGAAAAGAAAATGAATCCCGCCACCGTCTTTTCTCTTGGTTCAAATAAACATTGTGTTTATGATGCCGTGCTTCGTTGGGTTTGATGTGACGCTGTCGGTTCTGTCAAACTGAATTTAAAACTCGCTTTTAAATCATTGTTCCAGCTGCGAGGAAGCAGAGTCGCGGGGCTTTTAACGCCGGAACGAGCAGGTGTTTCTGTGAGCAGTATTTACTCTTTACACCTGCTGCCTTTAACCCATGATGACTAGATGCAACAGATGGGTGTTTTTTTACATTTTACAGGGACATTTACATCCTAAGAGACTAACTCACTCTGAAAATACATCAAAATATGCATCATTATTTGTATATTCAAAGAGTTATATTGGAAAGAGCAAATGACTAAGAGGTTGGCTTCATGCTGCACGGTTTAGCATCACTTTAGCACTGAGGAACCCAGTTTGAGTTCTGTCTGAATAGATTATTGACACCCGTCATTCATAGTTTCTGACTATTATGCTGCATCAATAAACCCAAACAATAACTATGTTATAATATATATCACATATAAATCATAATATGATCAAACTACACATATGTATCAAGGGCAAACTCCACTGGAGACAAATGAAGTCCCAGAAGTAACCTTAATAACTGAAGTTCTCTCTTCATCCGATAGAGGCTCCAAAACATAGTAAATCCCCACAGACTCCCATGTTAAAAAGATGAACTTCACAGCAGAAATAAACATGTTTACAGCCTGGTTCAAAACATTATTGTAGGTTTAATAGGTCAAGTTTACCTTCATGTCAACTGTGAGGAGGGTGAATTTATTTGTAACTCATCAGTTAAGATGTTATTTAATCTTGAAACTACACATATTAGGGGCGTGTCCTTTTGATTGACAGCCAGCAGACTGAGAGCCAGTTTTAGCAGTGGAGGCTAATAGTTAGCTCCCTGTTCGTTCCCAGGAAGGCCTCAGCCTGTAGCAGCGTTGCATAACGGTGTTTTTTAGCTGGTTAACAGCAAGTCTGAGCTATCTTACCTTTAATCCGCCCATCTTCTTTCGTTCCTGTTCACTTCGTATTAGCTCGGTTAGCATTAGCTTAGCTGTCAGTCATTTGCCCCGCGGCTTGGAGCGACCCTGTTTTTGCTCATTTTAGTATTTTCCGGTAGTGACGACACACGTGACACAGCATGATGGCGGCGGTGGGACACGGCCATCTGGCTTCACTTCAGCTCTTCAGACATGATCTGACGTGAATACTGCATCCATTTTTTTACAGTCTTAACTGTTTAGAGCCGATGTGATTAAAATTAAGGTCATGTCCACATGGAGATGAGTTCAGGTGTATGAGTGTAACTTGTTGGGGTTTTTTTATTTGTTTTTTTTATCATTTTAGTTTGATTAAATCTTGGTATTATCAAAATGACAGGTCAAGAGTCAGACTGGATGCATCATTTGTGGCAACGTTGCAAATGAAAGCATAAAATCAAGCATGTTTCCAGCAAAGGAGGGGGTACACCACTTTTTTGGTAGTATCAAATAGGTCGGGAACCACTGGTACTGACTATTAGTCAAGTTTGGACCTGTTTTCCTGTTAAATCTAATAGGAAAGCGTACCACATGATACATTTAAGGATATAACGATATGAAAATTTTCATTACGGCTATTGTGACCAAAATGATCACGGTTATCATTATAATTGTGGTTTTACTAAAATATCTCATCAGCATCTTCAAAAATATCCAAAATGGATCTAGATGTCTACTTTGTCCTTTTTAAAGGGGAAAAATCTCCAGAAGTGTCCACGTGGGTGCATTTGTTGCTTTCCACCATGTTTTCATAAATTAAATAATGCAAACTGGGACTGCTGCTGCTTTTCCAGGCAATAAGAAACATAACAGTGAGCTTTTCAAAGTTTAATAATCAATTACGGTTTTAACAATAATTAAAATTTGAAACGGTATTACTAATTGTTGGGAATTTTATCACGGTTAATCATTTTATCGGTTATCGTTACATCCCTAGATACATTTACATTTTATCTTATCTAGAATATTAAGATTTAGTCAAATATTGCAAATATGCATCTTAACTACACTAATCTATAACTATTATTAACTAAGTTTACAAGCTGAGTTTTGTTACTTGTTTGAATAGTTTACTGATTGAAAATGTAAGATTTTACAAGCAGACCAAGATATGGATTAATAATGAATAAAAATAACATTATCCACAAAAATGAGGACAGTGATAAAGTGAGAGTGCCAGCACTTTTAACACTACAGCGACATTCATGTTTAAGCTGCTACACATAAAAGCTGAATGCCCATTTTCCCTTTTAAACCAGTGGACGAGGACAGAAGACGTACACCAGAGATGCAAACCCACATTCAAATACAGCGCAGGTCTGTATTTGAGACAAAACAACCTTTTTGTCACAGTCTGGATAACAGATGCTGTCATTCCAACACTGAAACTATGAAAGGTAGAAGCTGACTTTCCACAGACAACACCGCAGATCATCAAGCAGCGAGCAGAGACGGCGGCCAGACACAGAACAACAGGACACAAACACCAGGACTCATCTGAAGGAGTCTGCAGCAGAGACGGACTCACTCTCTAATAACAGAGTACAATTAAACCCTGGAAGACAGAGAGCAGACACAGCCTGTTAGCACGAGGATTAACCGACTCCTGGGAGGAGCTGGCAGCCTCCGCACCTCCTCGTTCTCCTCCTCGTCCATTTAACAATCAATTACAGCAAGCTGAGCAGAGCAACAGACACGTTAGCAGCAGCCTGTTCGCTCACAGAGATGAGCGGCCCAGCGGCTGTGAAGGCATGTCACCACCACAGAGTGAACATCAGAGTTATTATCTGCCCACTAAAAACGAGGCTTTCCTGCTGTTCACGCTGCCCGTCACATCTCCAGTCCTCTCTCTCTTTGTTTTAAATGATCATTTCAGAAATGTGTCCACCAGCTGGATCCTCTTCCAGCAGCTCCTGTGAGAGTCGGGTCCCCCCCCCCTGCCAGAGGAAGTTGTAAAAGAGCAGCATGACTCACTGTATGTGTTCCAGAGAATGTAGAGAGGCTGGATGGGGTCCTGGTGCAGCTTCAGATTGTCCCACAGGATCTGGATCAACACGTGTTTACTGTCCTCAGACATCCAGTGACGAGGGACCTGACCAAAGACAAGACGAGACACCTAAACTGAATGTTTCATCATCAACTGGCGCTGATCAATCCAGCATGAATCCAGAATGAATGGTTTTGCCGTGATTGTCTGCAGACCTGGGAGTCTCTGTTGCAGTGCTCGGAGGTGAGGATGAGACCAGGGAGGTTACTGGGAAGGTCCAGCCGTCTGAAGTACCAAACCAGGTTCCAGTAGATGATAGGATGATGATCCACCATGTCGGCCTCTGTGATCACCGGGTCGCCCTCGTTCTCCAGCAGGCTCTCCAGCTCCTTCCACAGCACCAGTGGGCTCAGATAGGGAACCGTCACCGGCTCGGGGTTGTGGAGCCGCCACTCCATACTCAGTGGATCCTTAGTGGGACGAAAATGGGGGTTAAGTTTGAGCAAGTGGGAGGAAAATGAGGTAATATGAGCTATTTTATGTTCTTTGATTGGCATAGATATTTCTTTCCTTTAGCAACCAGGATTGTGATTGGTAGAAAGTCAAGATTATTAAAATGGGAACCAAAGTAAAAATCTCTTCTTTGTTTATTTATTTATTTATCATCATCAATATGATTATCTGCAACTTGCTAGTTAGTTGTTCATCTATTGTTTTCCATTTTTTTCTTTCACTTGTTTTAGTCATCTCCTTTATCCTTGATAAGATGTTTTTTTATAAAGGTGATTTGAGCTTAATTTTGTGATGTTTCCTGAATTAATGACAAAAATGCTACAGATGTATGTGTTTAATGAAAAATTATGATTGAAGCCATTATAAATTACATCCAAAATAAGCCCATAAAGAGTTTTATTTATGACAATGGAAAAGGCTCAAAGTGGTTATTTAAGGGTTTCAAGTTGCCCAAGAATCCCTGGATTTAACACATTGATTCGAACCAAAGGTATCAAAGATCCTGATGGATATTGCATTTTGTGCTACCTACTGATTAGCCATCCGACACTAGCTTGTGTCTTATTTTAGCCACCCCATTAAAAATTAAAAATGTAATTAAAATAATCGTTTTTCTCCTGGATCAACCTCTGCAGCAGACAGCGCCAGACCAGGTCCTGCCTGGAGCTGAGGTTTTTTAGTCCAGCATCGTTGCTACGCCCACAAGGTAATCTGGGAAGCTTTTCCTGCTAATTTTACACGAAAAGGAAATATCCAGGAGATTCAAGTGGTTCTTAACAAGCTTCTCTGTATCTGATGTTATCACTTCTTTAAAAATGTGCAACAATATAAAGCAAATTGCTAAATCTAATGTAGTTGATGCAGCATTTCCATCTTTATTTTGAGCTGGGTATTAGTCTGACTGGGTTGCGTTTGGAGATGCAGCTCTTCAGCTGTTGTCTGCCAGTTAAGGGTAAATTTTCCATGTCCTGAAAGGAAACGTTTTCCATTCAACATTTACACTAAACGTTTCTCTCTCTATCCTAACAGTCCATTAGCTGATTTAGTTTGTGTGCAGCGAGGCAGATAATGTATTATGCAATGCAAATCATACATTTTTTTTGTTTATTTTCTAAGTTTTTCACTGAAAACACCCGCCATCATGGACCGAGGGGACTTACAGTAGATCCTGAGCTAAAGCTATGACCAAAATACCGATCTGAAGCAGAGAGCAGAAGTCTGACACTGCACTTTTCTACCTGTTCCACTTTTAAACCTGATCCATCATCCCACTAAAACTCCCACAGGTGAGTTTTCCAGATAATGCTGGAAGTAAATGTGATGTCTGTCTGTAAACTGTGTTTCTACAAGGGTTTTTCTCAGAGGCTGACAGGTGCACAGCCTCGCCAGTGTGAAGCGTTGTGCTGATCCGCACCACGGTTTCGTTCAGACGGGACGGCAGGCTGCCTGACGTCGGCAAGCAGCAGTTGAATCGGGATGCTTCCTCCAGAGGGCCGAAGGTGCTGACGCTGCGGGTCATGGGGGCTCCGGCGGACAGCCCGCCCTGCCGGCGCTCTGTGGGGATGGTGATACCCTGAGTCCTGATTGGCCGAGTCCTGAAAAGACACACAAAAAAAAGACGGTTAAGGGGTCTTTATATGATAAGAAATGTGCTTCGCTCACCGCCAGGTGGGGCAGAGAAGCGCCGAGCAGACGCAACGACGCTCAGAGATACGTTATCAACAAGGGCAAGCTATATACCGTTGCTAGGCAACGCCAAGGCTCTCACTGCATCTCCCTGGAACGTACATATACAGCTAAGCTATAAGCTATCGTTAGCATTGTATTTACCGCCTAACCTGTTTGTAAACTCTGCCTATTCACCAACCTGGTAGCCTGATCTGACTACTGACATTTCACAATGCGTTTCTCTTCTAGCCAAGATCATGATATGCCTTTAAGGTGGTATTCCTGTACAGAAAGAATGATCTTTTTCTTTCATTTTCTCATCGTTCTCTGTATGTGTCGCTTCTTACTTTGCCACATAGAGTAGAACTATTATCCCATTGACTGTGCTCTGAAACGTCAGCAGCATGCAAATAAATTTAACTTTGTGTGCAGCGGCAAGCAGCAGATCTTGGCGGAGGGCTAAGCCGAGGGTACAGTACCGCTTAGTCGGGCGTCCCCGCTCTCTCTACTGGAAAACCTTTAGACATCTTTACTGCTGATCATGCATATGGGCCTTTAGGATGGCATCAAAGATGTTAAATCACATTTTAAATTTTAATTTCTGTGCCCATAACAACCACAAAAACACATGCATTTTTCTAAGCTGCATGCCTTTCAGTGTTACTCACTGCTTGTTGTATTTACTTGCATGTACATGATAATCATCTTTTCAAAACTGAAGTAAATTCAGTCTCTGTTAAGCTTTTCCCAATAGTCTCATTTATATTTGAAAACTCTTTGTGCATCTGTTTATACAAATATTTGGTTGACAGGTTAGTCTATTATAAAACATAAAACAAAATGTGTTAAATCATAACAAGCCATGATGTACTGTTGGTCCATTTTATTCTCACATGTCATAACCTCCCCTTTGTGACACGCAGAGCTTTGTTAGGACCAGGTGCTGCAGTTCATCTCTGTCTGCTCTTTTACAATGCAGATGGGAAACATGTGGACGTGTGCAGCTACAGCAGTTCCAACTTCAAAAGCTTTGCGTTATCAGACAAACTGGGAGCTGTATGACGATGAGCTGAGCTTTAACAAAAATTACCAAAAACAGCACATATGAGTGCATTTTTGTTTCTTTTTAATATGTATTGAGACAAATGTTAGTCAGATTTTCTGCTTTGCTTGTGATAATCATCATGTAGATTTTCATTCTGATGCTTTTCCATCACACTAACATGATGTACAAACATAATCATAATTTTTTTTTTTTTTTTTTTTTTTAAAATAACTCTCAGATAATTATAGTGTTTAATGTATTTATTCTTACTTTTTATGTACATGAATGTGTATGTATATGTAGGTGTACATATATATACATATGTATGTGTACATACCTGTATCTCACTGTCCATGATGTAATGTAATCCACAAGTTAGTATGTTTCTTTCTTGTTGTTTGCTCATTTTTGTGTATGTATGGACTACAGCTGCAAAACAAATTGCCCCTCGGGGACAATAAAGATTTTCTTATCTTATCTTATCTTAATCAGTCAAAGTTAGTCAGTAAAGTTAAAATGGGATATTCTCACTTGTTTAAATTTATATGGCGTTCAAAAGACAAAGATGGAAATCTCATGAGTCATGCCAATTGTACATCTTGTAGTAAAAGTAAATATAAAAGATACAGAGAAGACAATTCTATTCTGTTATTTCATTTTTATTTGACAGTCATATAAAATCCAACTAAATAATAAAATGTTTGAGTGCGCTCTGTAAAATACTGTAAATAAAATATAGTGTGCACACACACTCTTTATTTTTGTCCAAGCTGGTGTCAAAATTACCCACAGTACAACTAGGCTCAAATCAACCCAACGCCTCAAAGTTGTGTTTATTCACTCGGCTTATGGCTCAAACTTTATATTGGTTATTTCAGAAGCTAAATGCTCAACATGTTTTGTTAGCAGCAGCCATGTAGCATCAAGCAATAAGAAGGTAATTACTTTATTACAGACAGTGTAAAGTTATTTACACTAATTGTCTACAATGTTTTAATACCTGACCCAGTTTTAAAACATAAAACATTTTCCTTCACTGGTTTACCTCAACAGTGGCTCAGCTCAGTTGTGGTGTACCACAGGGCTCAGTCCTTGGTCCCCTCTTGTTCTCTCTGCACATGCTACCTGCTGGCCACTTTATTCAGGTTTATAATGTAAAAAACATTTCCATGCTGTTGACACTCATGTGTACCAAAACAGATCCAAGCCGCTTTACAAGTCTCACAGTTTGTCTGTCTGACTTTATATCTCGGATGGCCCAAAATCTCTTTCTGTGAAATAACAAAAAAATCAACAGTCATTCTGTTTGGTCCACTAAGTCTGTCAGTTTTATCGTTTCTAGTCTTGGGAATATTTCAGATAACATCAACCAATCTGTTCAAAATCTAGGAGGAATATTTCATTCTAACCTTTGTTTTGATGCACCGGTCAAACATTTAGTTCAATCCTGATTTTTCCAGCTTAAGACATTTGCAAAAATCAGGTCATTTCTTTCAACTGTTGACTTAGAAAACATGATGTATGCTTTAGTCATTTCTCACCTTGACTATCATAAATCATTTTACTTAGAAATCAGCTAGGGCCCCCTAAATACTCTTTAATAAATTCAAAATAAAGCAGCAAGACTCATTCCTGATGCAAAAAAAGTAGAAGCACATCACCCCTACGATAACTTTCCTTCATTTGTTACCTTTTAGCATTTACTTCAAAACCTTGCCCCAACATACAGCTCAGACTTACTGAGCTGGTATGTACTCTGTAATATGTAACACTTTGTAGCATTGTTTAGAAAAGCGTTGGACAAATAATGTTCAATTATATAGTTATTATTTCTACAGTACCTATTGTTATATAACTTTGCTTGTCTCTGAACATTTTAAATGGGTCGTCATCTTCGATAATGACCCACAAGAAAATAATAAACAGCACAAAAACAACTCGTTTCAGCTCCGGGGTGTAATTAATAAAGAATGTGGAGAAGCAACAAGAGGCAATGAGTACCTTCCAGAGCCCTCCTGCACAGCAATCACAGGGGACGGAGGGGAGACCGTTGTTGTGGGGCAAGGCGTAGACAAGGTGGACGTCCCTGTGTCCAAGCCTGTGGACGCAGAGTATGATGATGTCATGGCCTCATCCACTGACGGGCTGCCTTTCAGGAAAAGTCTGCAGAGGGCAGGAAAAAGAAAGCAGAGAAAGGGGAATGAAATTTTGATTGTTAAAAATGTGTCTTCAAGAATACCACAAATTACACGAGTGGAAACAGCTCCTCAAACTTTCATTATAAATTTCTAATGTTAAATGAAGAAGTTTCAGTTAGAAATCTGAAGAAAAAGCTTGTCATTTAACAATCCACCCTGAAAAAAATAGCAAAGAATAAAACATAAAAAAAAGAATCCGGCAGAAATTTCCTGTGTACAGCAGCTTGTCATGCACCTGCCGGGTCCTCGCATGTCCCTGATCTCCACGTTGAGGAAAGGCAGGAAGGGGTTTCCACAGAAGGGGCAGGTGGTGTTCAGGTTGGAGTCGTCCGCCGTCCAGCCGGCCATGATCTCCTCGTCGTACACCAGACAGTCGCATGTCTTACAGCGAGAGCAGCTGGAGATCAACAGCTGGATTGAGATGATACACAGTCAGGAGTTAAATTGTGAATGGTGGTTACCTCATGTTGAAGTTGGTGTTTAATCATTCTGTTTTCCTGTAAATAACTGTTAGAAAAGATATATCTACCTTAAAACTTTTTTTTTTTTTTAATTTGCGAAATATTTTAATGAAACACTAGAGGATGAGAAGTGAGGCATCACTAAATAAGATTTACTTCAGACACTACTGTGGGTACTGTGGGTGGGGGCACAGAACCTGTTTGGGTTGGACTTTTTACATTAACATGACATTTATAAATGACAGAAGGAAAAAAGGACATTGGTTTGTCCTGTTCAGATCCTTGCTGTGCTTCCATCATTATAATCTGACACCGAATCTGATTACATCAGATGAAATAGAAAAAAAGAAATTAAAACATAAATTTGAATTTTGACAGTAAAACCCAAACAAAGAAAAATCACATACGAACTCAAATCCTGCAAATCAAATTTGCAGTTGAAGTATATTCACATCATTTATTACCTTTACACCAGTATAAGAGCCACTTAGTTTCACTTTTCACAGTTTGTCGTTCACTTTCAGACTAAATAGATAATGGCCGCGTTTCCCAGTTAAGATTCTTCTTTGGATTAAAGAAGGCCTCAAGGAAGCTCTTCCCAACAAAGGATCGCAAAGATACGCCCGTTTCCCAGATTGCTTCTTTCACGCGTTCTTAATTCCTGAGAAACGTCTTGGCTAAGCTACATCTTTAGAAGGTCCTAACAGAAGCTATCCACTTCCGGGGGTGCTGAAAAAAAAGCAATCGAGGTCAGGTATACCGATCGACACCATTCATTTAGTATGGAGGTTATTTTCCGACGCTGATATTGAGCCCATTTATACATTTATGTGTTTGTGCAAGAAGACAAACTGTTAAAAATATGCATGTGATTACCAGTGATTGCAAATATTCATTGAAAAGCTCATTGTATATTGTGTAATTGGCCAAATTGTGCTAAACAGGTGTAGGCGATTGGAAATTTACAGATGCCCTATAAATAATGGTCATTCTGACGCTATTTGTTGACGTAATGGCTGAAGGGAACCCCACCAAGAGGATGAAGCGCTCTCCGGCCTTCACGCCAGAGGAGATGGCGATTCTGATTGAAGAAGTGGCAGGTAAAAAAAGCATTCTCTTTAGAGGGACAAAGGGGAGAAAAGACATAGAAGCAAAGGCCAGGGCATGGCAATCAATAGCGCTGAAAATGTCCCCATCCAGCCCTTGCAGTGTGCGCGACTGACACCGACGCCTTGCTGAGTCCGGTTCCATCCCCCACTACCTCCAGAAAGCTCCCCACCGCGTAGAAACGCAACGCAGCCAGGCACTGCACCTCTGGGCTCAGAGCAAAGTTGCACCTTGTGGGCCTCCTGATGTGTGGAGCAACTATTTGAATGATCCGCTCGATTTCGTCGCGCGGTAGCCTGTAACGCATCTGAATAGCGCGATCTGACAGCACATCTAGAGGACTGAAATGCTGGCGCATGAAAGCATGTACATACACAGTGTCACTCCGTCTACGGCGACGCTGTTGGTTTGCTACCAAAATTTGCTGTAAAGCAGCCATGATGTCTGATACGGGTATGCGTAAATGGCCATGCTTTTATTGAGCGAAGCAGGTGCATCTCATCATGAACAGCTGACAAATGCGTAAATATGACGTGAGTCCTCATAGATTGCGTACAATTCCTACCGCAATGTTTTTGTTTCTGTGGTTGATACCCACAGCTTTATCTAACGTAAGCTAAGTATAGGGAGGCCTATCTTGCCATAATGATTAAACTTAACCACAATATTTTCTGTCATTCACTCGGTAACTACAGTTTTCTTCCATCATAGATGATTGACATTATGACATGAGTGAGAAAACATGACTCAAAATACAACAACTGATCCGTGAATAGGTCCATTTTTAATAATTTCCATTTTCTACTTTTTTTTCACGGGAAATAGTGTCGTTTCCAAAAGTGACCAGTAGATGGGCCTGTTGTTCCCTTAGCAGGGGGGAACGTTAAAGAAGGTTCGAAAGAGTGGGTCTGGCCGCTCCTGAAAATAAAGAAGCTCCTGAGTTAAGAGCGCATCTGGGAAACGCAACGTCCAAACAAGGCACCTTTAAGAAGTGACTTAAGGAGGACCTCAGCGTTAAGAGTGTCTTAACTAATCTGGGAAACGCGGCCAATATTGATGATTAAATCTGCACTCAGAGGCATCTTCTAATTTGGATTTTTGTGCCCGAGCAGAGGCAGAATGGAGGGCGTTCCTGGATCAGGCCTCTGGAGCTGATTAATGAGAGCAGTTTTTGCTCTACAGAAGGCAAAGCCTCCATAACTGCTGTTAATACAGGAAATAAACAAACATTCAGAGACAAAAACGTGCTCTGACAGCAGCGTTATCAAACTGATGGGTTTCAGATTGTGGGCTATCTGTCTGGCAATTTTACCTCCATAGCATAGTTGTTGAAGATGCTGGTGTTGCTGGTGTAGCGTGAAGAACCGAGGTCTGACTTGTCTGGCAGCGGGAAGCCGGGTGGAGAGAGGACACATCCTGCAGGAGAGTGAAGAAGGATCACAAGGAGTAAAATACCTGGACCACACGAAAGGCGTCTCCATCATTATCATGTTCGACACCTGGACTTTATTCAGTTTTGAAGTTATTCAAAACTGATCATTGTTGGACTCTACATGTCTTTCTCTGGAAAAACAAACCTTTGTTTCAGAGTTTGATTGTTTAGAAAAGAACAGGTGAAGCTTTAATATTTCTGCTGCTATGATGAGAATTTGTTGTTTAGAAAATCTGCTTCGGAAACATCAGACTGACCGGAAAGAGTTGTGGGTCTCCCAGGGCTGCAGCCTGCAGTGGGGAAGCCCAGCCTGCCGTGCTGGGGGCTGCGTCGGGGGCTTCTGCGGGACCCTACAGGACCAGCAGGGCCGTTCCTCTGTGGGGAGACCGCCGAGCACTCGGACTCCCCGCACGCATCCTCGTCCAGCAGCGAGGAGCAGTCCGGATCTCCAACACTCACACGGTCGCTGTGACCGTCCTGGATGGGCAGAGAAGATCGGGATGAAGATGAACGCTTAAACTTAACAAGGAGCTCTGCTCACATCAAGTCCATGAAGAAATGCGTTTCTCTTCATGAGGAATGTGATATAGATGCAAATATAGAACACGATGGGCTGCGACTTAAATGTGCACATGCAGTCATGTTACTGCCAGAGCTGACCACACTTCACCGTTATAGATGGTTTTTATTAGACTGATGCATAAACCCACTCAGAGAGCCACCAGGTGGCAGCATAACTCCTGCTGGGAGAACAGACTTGCAACAGTGCACGGACATGACAGCAGTTCAGAGTCTGTTCCTCTCTGGAAACTCTTGTTCAGGGTCTGAATTAGTCATAAAACAGAAAAGAAATGCTAATTTCTATAAACTTCCAAACTTTAGCATATCCAGAGGAGAATCCACCGATTTTACAAGAACTGAGTGACACAACAATTGTTTTTCTTTTTTGGTACAGAATCAGTAAACATACAGTTCAGAAATTTTGACACTTCAATAAATATTAATGATTCATTGCCATGAAGCTGTTTTGGGCTCTTTAAGTTAATCGTTTAATAGGTTTTTATTTTAACCTGTTTAAAACCACCTGGTCGCCGGCGCCCAGGCTGTGTTTTAGTCACACTTTTCTAATTTATATTTTCAGACACTAGAAGGTGTAAGCTTTCAAATGATGTCTCACACAAGTAATTTGGCCTCACAGTTCCTCTGTTATTTGCATTTCCATTTGGGTATGCAAAATAGGCGAGGATTACTTAAAAAGGTGGGAGTTAAGAGGTTAAATTTTACTGTTAAGTTACTGTTAAGATTGTTCCAGTATTTCCATCTGATGAGGATGAGGTTGTTTGCTTGAGTCTGGAGGCTTTAAAGCCACGAATTAATGAATTTAAGATGTTTTTAAAGCACAGGTTTTTTAAAAAAAACTCAAATTTTCAGCACAATTTAAGTTTAGAAAATGATCAGCCCACTATGTGAATGGTCTTCTGCAAAATTAAGATTCACAACTCAGACTCAAAAGAATAAAATCTGAACTGAGTTTTATCTTCTTGGTAGCTAATCACAGACTCGTCTGCTATAAAAAGCCTGAGCTGGGTGTTCTTCTAGCTGCTTTAACCACATTTTATGTTACTTCGTTGTGTAGAGGCTGTGAAATGAACCTCGACTTTCACACATCATTAAACTTCCTCTGAGAAAACTGGGTACCTTGGTTGGTGTGGTGTAGGTGGCGAGACGTGAATACCATCGGCTTGCCTTCTCAGCCACGCCCTTCCCAGCAGAGAACATGCTGGTCTTAAACACGTCCAGCGTTGGCGTGAGCAGGGTGTCCAAAGCGAAGGAGGAGGAGGAGGGTGAAGGTGACGCCTGGCCCACCCTGTCGGCCCTCTCCCTGAAGGGGCTGGGTCGGGGGCTGGGGCTGGTGCTGGAGCTCTGACCGGGAGGCGACGACCACAGACGCTGGCGGGAGATGGGTTGGGAGGGCGAGGCTTGGTGGAAGGTGCGGGAGCGTGGGACTCCGACTGTCCTGTGGGGGGAGCTGTGGGGGAGGCTGGATCTGCGGAGGGCAGGGTTTGAGGAGGGGTGGAGGAGGAGGGGGCTGGCTGGGTCCTGCAGGTCCAGACTGGGCGTGCGGCTGCTTAGCGGACTGTCCATTTGGTGCATGTAGAGCTCGATCTCCCTGGCCAGGTTCCTGCGGGCGCTCGGCGTGGCGGCATCGTCCGCCTCTGGGTACCGATCAGCATCCTGCTGCTCCGTCTGGGACTCTGCTGCCAGCAGGGACAGCGGGTCGAAGCCTGTCTCAATGTCTGTGCGCTTGATTGCTCCCTTAGACGTCCCAGCGCTAATTCCACCATAGCTGACACTGCGTTCAACAGGTTTTTTAAACGGTTTGGCCCCCGCGGTGGGCTTGTCCAAGTCCAGATCCTCCAAATCAAAAATAGCCTCTGTATTACTCTTGTCCTCATCACTGGAGTCCTGCCCCTCCACCTCCTCCTTTCTGTGATCATGACTAATAGAGGCGCCCGCCTTAGTATCTAATCCCTCTAACCTGCCAAGACCCAACGAATGAGGCCTCTTACTTTTGCTGTAATTAGCACTGGAGAGAATTTTGGCATCTGCCCCCAAGTGTCCTGCAATCTTATCTGGGTCAGTTTCACCCTGGCTCATACCAAGGCCGAGGACGGTGGTTCCGCTGCCGCTGCTGCCCACAGTGTCTCCACTGAGCCGGCGGCTTCTCACACCCTGCCAGTCCAGAGCGGAGCTGCTGCCGGTGCTGCCCACCACCTCCTCCAGAGCGCTCTTATGTCTCCTCAGCAAACTGTTGGTGTGAACCTCACCGATCTCATCCAGGGAGGTGGTGAAGAGGAGACCTGCAACGTGGCCTGACAGAGAGGGAGAGATGGAAAAGAGTACTTAATGTTTATTAATCAAACTTCCTGTTTATCTTCAGCAAAAACTATGTGGAACCAGTAAAAAGCTTCAAATCCATTTAGCAGTTAAATGACATTTCCACAGATGCAGCCAACAAATTAAACTTTGTAAATTTATACTGCCTGTTCAAAAGAAAAATCAGCACCTGAATTTAACCAAACAAATAAGTAAAAATCTCCCTGAGACTCTAATGTGCTGCATCATGTAGTACCATTTCTCCTTAATCACTTCATATGCAGTGTTCACTACAGCTGACACCCATCTAAAAGCTGTTTTCTGGTACATGCTTACAGTAGATGAGGATGGTAAACCTGTAAATGGGCTCTATGCTCAGCTCCACTACTTCCTGAACTTAAGGCAGCTCCTTTGTTTCCTGTCTTTGATTACTGGAAAAACTGATTAATCCAGGTGTGCCTGACTTCAGTAACCACGACAACGATAGCCAGGCACATCTGGAGTAATCAATTTGCCCTGCAATCAAAGACAGGAAACTCGGGGTGTGTCTCAATCTGCACATCTGAGCACTTCAAACTCCATGTATGATTGTATCGTACAAGCATACTGTCATTTAAGCTAAAATTCAGTGCTCTGAAAAGTACCCGGATGCTGCCCGACACTGCAAATCTCTGACCATCATTGTGAACTATATTCCAGAGTGGGTCGGCCATCTTTGTCTGTCAGAAGTTTGGGCCATTGGTAGCTATTTGTAGCTTAATCAAACAGAGAAGTGTTGAATCTTACTCTTTGCGATCAAATGATCACCTGCTGCTCTCTGTTCCATTTCTCCGTACAGAACTGGGAAAAAGGGCTTTTGCTTATGCTGCTACTTCTGCATGGAACTGTTTGCAAAAGGACTGGAAATTACCTGAACTTATTTCTTTGAACACTTTTAGGTCTAGACTAGGAGCACTTGAAACTGCTTCCTTAAATTGTAACTGTTTTTAATAATATATCTTTTATGATGTCATGTAACTTATAATTGCTGCCTCTTGGCCAGGACTCCCTTGGAAAAGAGGTTTTTAATCTCAATGGGACTTTTCCTGGTAAAATAAAGGTAAAATAAAAAAAAAAAGAATAATGGCCAAAAATGCAGTGCAAAAGGAAGCACACTTCTCGCACTAAACAGGCACCATTTTGCTAGCGTAGCAGAAGAGGCGGGACTTTCGAACGGTTTTCAGAGCTGAATAACGGCAGAGAATGAAGCAGTGGTGGCCCCCGCCACTACGGAGGTTGTAAGTAATATTGTTTAAATTATACAGACAAAAGTACTAAGGTATATTGAGGCTACCCAGCTGTTCACTTCCAATGACAGTTATGATCTGGTACCAGGTTCTGGTCGTGTGTTTGAGGCTGCGGTTGTACCAGCTCAGTAGAGTTAGCTCACGTTAGCGGACAATGCTAGTCTGTCACTTCCTGTAAGTGCAGTGCTCTATTCGGGTCAGCATTTAGCGACAATAGTGTGCACCACAGATGAAGTACACGGTGCGCACTATGCACTGAGTTCCAGTGCACTTGGGCAAGTGCGCAGTTTGAGACACTGCTAAAGGATCTGGTTTAAGTTCAGGTAGTAGTGGAGTTGTGCATAGAGCCTAATAGCGATTACAGTGGACTTCGGTAGTCCAATGCACTGCCTTTTACGGTCGCCCATAATTAATCCCAGCTTTCTCCTGTTTTCTCCCTGATTGCCACTATTCGGAGGTGACTGGCCCAAATCCACACACTCCACCTCTGCCTTTGCCACTGGTCACAGCTTGGACCCAATCAACATCAACTCCACAACTGTGTTTGTATGTGTGCATCAACATTTACATTAGAGACTGGGCCAGTTACTGTAGTATTAGTGGTTTTTGTTCATTATAGTTTTCATGGTTGTTAGCATTAGTTTATTGGTGCTGCTGCTTCCCATTGTGGTTGTTTGTGGTTAGTGCAGTGCGAATTTTGTTTCTCCTAGTGAACATCAGTTATTTCAACTGGGTTTTGTTTTCAGTTTAGCCCTCTTCTGTTTTAATTGTTTCTTTAATTTTAAGGGACTAGAGGCAGGAATTGTGAAAGAATAAACAAGCATGTCCAGTTTTTTTATGCTAATGGGTGATGTAGCGCTAAAAACGAAAAAGGAACGAGCCCACCCACGTCTCTCCCCGTTGCCTTGAACAGGCTGTGTGCTGCAAAATACGCTGGGATTTGGTGGCCGAATTTCCCGCACTGTCCTGCAGATGTGACGTGAATTGACGTGAATTGACGTGAATTGACGCTGTATCTGCGTTCCCGACAGTTTTGATACAGGAAGGAGACGGTCGCGGTAAATTCAAACACTGTAAGGGATAGTTATGGATTCATCCGCCATCAGCAAACGATCCAGATCAACTGAAAGACACTAAAAAGTGTAACTAAGAAGAAAAAGACTTTATCAGCGTAGTAAACAACGTTATAGCTTCAGTTTGTGCACGCTCCCGTGACGGCTTGGCTCGTGGCTGAAGTTACCCACAGCGCCAGTCGGGGCACCCGCGAGTCTCATTTCTTAATCTTGCCTCAAGTTATTTCATTGTTTTTCACCACTCAACAATAAACTCCCTTTCACTACCTTACATCTGGGAATCTTTAATTTATGTTACCTCCTCTCCTTCCCTAGCTGAGCCGGGTTGTAACACCGCCATTTACTGTAGAATACAAAATCGATTTTCTTAATCAATATATACATATATTGTAATTACCAAGTTTGCTTTATTGATAAACAGGAAAAGAAAATGATAAATCTTCATTTTTATTTCTATCATAGAAATATAGAACTTTATTTTTTTAAATATTTTTGTAGAATAGATTTAAAAAAGTCAAATGTGATCAAAAATACTGGAAAGTGTCAACATTAAGGTCTGTAAAAGTAAAATGCTGCATGTGAAAAATGTAGCAGTTTTTGAAAAAAAAATATTCATGACAGAGTTAAAAAAAGAAGTCATAATAATTAAAATGATTTATAGAAACAGGACACCTAAGCAACATGTAAACCATCAAAGTTCATACTGAAGTCCTTGAAAGTTTAGCTTCCACGGAGCTAATCTTTTATGCTGATGATTGATAATATTCTAATTTAGTTTTTTTTTTGTTTTTTTTTTCTTGTACAATTCGAAATACGTTTTTCATTCATTTTTTCATTCATTCATGCTTTGGAGTACCTGTGCTGGCCGAGCTCTTGGGTTTGCGGGATGAATCCTCATATGGGTAGCTGCTACGAACAATGCCACGAGGTTTGAAGGATGAACTGATCTCCATGTCCAGCTGGGGGAGGCAGTCCTTACTTCCCTTTGTGCTTTCTGTCTCCGACACTGAACACAGAATGCACAATTCAACACCGACCTTTTTTAAATCTTTGAACACAAATCCCATGAAAAACTGCTAATGAGAACCAATAAATCATCTCTTGAGGAGAGAGACAAATCTAGACAGGTGAAGGGGAAACAACACTGCATGCTAACAGAAACACTGACTACTGACAGGAGCTGGAGTCGCTCTCCTTCTTGTCATCTTTGTCGGGGGCCGAGTCCTGTGGAGTGGGCTCTCCTCTGCGAACCTCTTCTTTGGACAAAGAGTTGTAACCCAAATCTGACTGATCTCCTGGAAAAACAGGGAAAAGACACAAATGAAACATACAACAGCTACTGAAGCCAACAGATCACAGAAATAAACCACACACCACATGGAAAACCCACGTACAGAGGTAATTCAAGCGTGTACTTTCAGACAACAGCTCTTTATTCTAAAGAACTGCTCTTCAAATTGTTCAAGTTTCAGATCTAAACCCTTTTCCCCCAATAATTCTCTCAACATGACTGACTTCATGAAGTAAACTCTGGATCAACAGCATGCTAACAAGAAAAAAAACACCAGTGAGGCATTTCCTTCCTTTCATCTCCAAAGTTCTGGGGATGAGGAGAGAAAAAGAAGCTAAGCTGTGCTGGATAAAGGAATCCTCTTTGGGGCATGCAGCAATCTACAGTTTGTATGATGTACAAAGAGCTGCAGTAACTGTACAAAAATAAAAATGCATTTTCACTGCTGCTAATGAATTCGACTGCAGAGACTAGGGGCTGACTCTTGCATCTGTCTCCAGAACTTCGCTGCGTCTCCAGGCAACGAGCTGTCTGATGATTTGTTATCCTCTTTCATCCTTCCCATGAACCTCTTGTGCTGTCATCTCTAAATAAACCATGAGGCTGCACAGCTCGTCTGTACTACAGGATGGAGCCACTTGCAACTGATGGCAAGTGGCAAAACTCATTCCAGCACTGTAACAATCAGTGGACCGCACGTCCAAGTCCTTGGTTTCTTGGTGTGATGAGAGCTCGCTCCACTTTACCAGCACATGAGGAAAAGCTGCCGGTGGAGGTGGCGTCTCCATGGTTAAAATCATGTCCTTAGTCAGAGAGAGCTCTCTGGGCATTAAAATCCATAATTAACTATGACAAAACACTCAGAGGAGTGAGAGGAGGAGTGAAGCAGAAGAGAAATGAGCAGCAGACTGATGTGCTGGTTTGAAGGAAGACTCTGCGGAGGATAGATGGAGGGGATAAGACCAGAGAGACAGAGAAACAGAGAGGAATGACGGGGCTAAAGAAGTTAGAAAATAAAAAATGTTGCAGAACATTCAGGATGAGAGACAGAGATGCCATCAGAGAGACAGACTGACTGAGAGGTTTACCTGGGTGGAGAGTGGCTTCTCTGAGCTCAGAGCCCCCCCAGTGTGAATGGGCCACCACGGGCCTGGCGCCCACGCTGCCGCCCCCACGGCCGACTGCATGCAAGGGCAACACAGGCAGGGCCAGAGTGAAGGGGAGGGTTAGGGACAGAGCAGAGCAGAAACCACAGCCGCAAAACCAGCGGGAGATGATGGATGCACAAAAAGGGACGAAGGGAAAGTGGAAAACAGGCAGCGGAGGGAAGGAGGTGGAGAAGGAAAAGGAGAGCGGATTGGTAGGTGGTGATTGGTTGGTGAGCGGAGCAAGTAAAGGAAGGAGGACAAAAAACGTCAATGAGAAAAAAGGAAAAGATGTAAAACAAGATGGCTGCCTGTGCAAGATGGAGTCACGGAGCAACCATTAGAAGTGTACCTGTGCTAGATCTATCATCAGTGGGGCCGGGGTTAGTGTCGGCAGAGCTATCCAGGCTGCCGTGACTCACAGCATCCAGGTCGCTGCCATCTGCCCAAAAACAACAAGGCGTTAAAGCAAGCTGGGAAAATGCTGCTTCATGAGGAGTCAATGCTTCCCTCCAGTTTCATTTTCTCTCGCTCTCTTTAGAAAATGTACTTCATATAATCAAAGACCCACAACGTAACTTTTAGACTTTAAAAATATGTGTTTTCGTTTTGATGGCTCACCAACTTCATTATGCACATTTTGGAGCCGTCACTGCCCACCGGCGTCCTAAGGCTCAGAAACTGCACCATGTAATTTCTGCATCCTGGACGCGGCCGTGACGTTGCAGCCGACTATTGGTTGTGCAACGCATCATGTACGAGTAAACAAAAATGAACCAGATATGAACACAGCAGGAACACGCATCATGTTGGATTTGGCAAAGAAATGCAAGGAAACATTACAGAAAGAAGAGAGGAAAAGAAAGAGAGGAAGAAACAGAACAAGAGTCAAGATAAGACTCTTTTACTGGCCGGAGTGAATCACAGTACAGGTATGATACAAGATGGATGCTAGTTTAGCCGTCGATAGAGGGCGCGTCACTGAGAAAACTGCTAAAAGTTCCGTTGTGGGTCTTTAATAGAAGCAAAACAGGTACAATAAAAATAATCAAAACCATAAATTTAATGCTTCTTGTTCACTGTAGGTAAAACTTGCAAAGTATTTTGGTGTTTCGAGTTGCCTGATTTTCATTTGCATAATAAGACTTCAGATACTTTATGTTAGAGCTAGGCGATATGGACCAAATATCATATCCCGATATATTTATTTTAGATGACGATATACGATGTATATCGGTATTTTTACCCTAATTTGTCTGAAAGTTTCATTTCATATCAAACACCTGCTTCTTATTATTGAAACATGTTTAGCGTGAAGGTATCGCTCCACTGCAGTGATGGAATTGACAAAACACTGGTTAAAGATTTTGTTAAATTGAAGTAATTCAAGATAGTTGGTTGTTTTTTTTAAGATTTCTTTTTTAAAGTCTTGGGGAGGATGGCCTTCCAGACAGTTTAAATAACAGGGGTGGGGGAAAATTATTGATATACTGAAATATTGCAATATTTTCATATGCCGATACCATATCTATATCTAAAAACGCTTTATCGATCTATTTTACTCATGAAATCACGCGATATATCATTGTTTTTTTTTACAAAACCTCATGAGATTTCACGAAATACCGCAAGATTTCATCGTGCTGTTGCAAAATCTCGCGGTATTCCGTGACATCTCATGAGATTTAGTAACAAAACAATGACATCTCGCGAGATTTCATTAGCAAAATAGACCAATACTGTGTTATTTAAACATAGATATGGTATCGGCATATGAAAATATTGCGATATTTCAGTGTATCAAGATTTTTTCCCACCTTTATTAAATAATCAAGTGAGCCCTTTGTAGTAAGTCGAGGTACAGCCGAGTCATTACGAAAAAATAAAGCAAAAAAATGTGCACAACCTTTACCGTGATATAACAATATGTGTAAATATCATATCCTTCTCATGTAGTTATCATATCACAATATCATATCAGTATATTGCACAGCCCTACTTTATGTAGAACGGATTCGTCCAGTACACACACCCACTAAAAAACCCTTTAAAGTAGCCAATGTTCTTCACTTAAAACTAAGAATAAAGGGTGTATGAGTAAAATGTTTAGTTAACTGTTACGTTGTTTTTGCGTGTGGATGTGTTTTAGTGGACTCTGCGTGTTTCAGACCGGATGGTGTCAGGGACACAAAGCGCTGGCTGGTAACAGAGTATCTTTAAAAAGCAGGGATTAGCAGGACGGGGATTAGCATGCACCGGGTGTGCAGGAGTTCACCGGCATGCAGGGACGTTCACTCACACATGCTGAGATAGCCGTGTTTCACACCTTCACTTTTTAACTTCAGTTCATTAAGACCAACTGGCAGATGAATAAAAAGATTTTATATTCTATTTTTAGCAGTCTTAGCCCCTGAATTTGAGTTGTTTCTAGGAGGTGAAAAGGTGCTCTTACCTTCCATTGCTTAGAACAAATTCAGTTTGATTCTCCAAACTGAGAAGTTTATGACCACTGCGTTCTTCATGTATAGTAAAACCCTGATTCATACTTACAGTAGCAAATCCTAAAAAGACTAAATAAGTAACTAAAGCCATTTTCAAGTTTGTAATTTCTGAAAAAGCAAAACAAAAAGAGATTTAATCATCCTACGATGGAGGTGTGTACTAACTCTACTCCAGATAAATATTATCTGTAAGTGTGAACTTCAGGAGAATTGTGGGTAGTGCTTGATCAGACCACCGACGCTGACCAATCAGAGCAGACTGGAGAAGTCTGCAGAAACCAGTTTTTACAAGAAACGCATGCAATACGCACAAAAAGTTAGAGATATTCAACCTCCAGGTGAAATTTACAGAAAATGTAAAAAGTTCGTGCTGCGGTGATCATAAACGCAGGGTGATTCATGCAGTCGTAATTCCTTCATCTCAAAGACTTGACAACAGTGGCGGGCAAACTACAGCATGAAATGTCAATGTCTCAATAACTTCTCGTGTGTCAGGTGTCGTCTTGGTCTGATGATGTTAACATGTGACAAGAATGATGAAGAGGACTGTTTAGATACGAACGTTTAGGGCCGGATCTACAAAGATCCAAATTTGCATGTAGTCATTTGCCCGTGTGATCTAGAATTTTGCGTGAGGGGCTAAACCACGGTTTGTGGGCGATTTACTGAGAGTGATCGTGGAAATGACTGGTGGCACAAACACGTTTGAAACGTCCCCATTTAAATGAAGGTTTTGCATGTTTCCAGGTTTGCAGCATGGTGAAATGCGAGAGACGACTGTACAAAAGGAAATACGACCCCGTGGAGATGGAGATACAAGTGGAGGAGGGAAATGAAAATATGTTTTAAAATAAGTATGACAAATATAAAAATGAAAATAACACAACAGTTATCCGTACAGAGTCTCAGAAGTGGCCATTTGAGGACGTGGATCAGGAGTGAAAATTAAATGAAAATGAAACTGCAGCCTTGAAGATGGTGTCTGACATCTATTATGCATAAGGTGCGCACTCTTTAGCACAATGCCAACGGCTCCAGCAGCTCACGCAGCCAGCAGCGTGCTGTGCTCCTGTCCAGCCGCTAAAATCCAAGTTAAAATGTGAGGTTGGCAAAAACAGGAAATAAAAAGGCGTCATTAATGGCAGCTTTAGTTATCATGATACAGTAGCTGCAAATGTTCTGTTTGGCTTGTTCATAATATTTAACACCTGTGTCAAATAGTGGTGTTTCCTGTATTCTTGAATTCAAGAATGAAAACTAAACTCACTGCTAATGAAAAATTATTTTCAATCAGAGTTTTTGAGTCCAGCATCGTCCCCCTCAGAAGCTGCAGCCTTTTGTGCGCAAAGCTGCCAGTTTGCACCTGTTTTCCAGATGTACAGCAGGTGCAAACCGTTTCATGATTGATAAATCGCTTGTGCTAAATTAATATATTTACGAGGGATGTCCGATTTTATCAGCCGATATTGGCATTAGAATGTTATATCGGGAAATATCTGTATCTGTATTTGTTGTTCCGTAACGAAACCTTGCAAGATCTTGTTCCATTAGCAGCAGTCCAGCATGTAGAAAATACCCTGTTATTGTGGAAGAACTCCATATCCCAGCATCCCTTTCAGAGTCATGTGACTACGGTGCAGCTGCTGCTGCTACAGACTGACTTGCTTTGAAGCTGCTTATAACAAGTCTGATTTTAAGTTGTTGGTTAAGTTACCAAGTTGTCAGAAACATTAGAATAAGCCACATGTTGGCTAATACCTGCTAGTATCTGATATATGGTAGTATCTAATACCTGCTAGTATCTGATATATGGTAGTATCTAATACCTGCTAGTATCTGATAATTGGCAGCCAGATGTCCATAAACTCCTCTGGCTGAGTTAAGGAGATTTTGGGATCTTTGCTCTTGGAGCAGAATATAGTTGTATTTCTCAGAATATGAGAGATACAACCTCACAGTTGTCTGCACATATCGGTGTTGGTTGATATAGAAATTGAGTTATAGAAAAGAGTTGGACAATATCGGTATATCGGATATCGGTTAAAAAGCCAAGATCTAACATCCCTAATATTTACATTTTCTCCTCTCAACACGCACAACTGCATGTAAACGCCCCATATTGCATATTCATTGCAGCAGACGTACTATCTGGACAGGAGGAGCTATTTAGCACCTCTGAAAGATGCACCCGCTTTTTATACACCGTTAGTAAATCAGTTTGTATATTTTTCTGTGTGATCAATGAGATTGGTTTACTGTACACGCAAACCAGCCCCAACTGGTCTATTCATGGTTCAGAAACATCTTTGTTTTATTTCTTTGTGGCTCATCGACTTGTTAGAGAACAGCGTGTTACTAACTACTTAAAGCTGCTGTAGGGTTGGCAATGTTGAAAAAACAATTGGAGCAAGCAATATTTTTAAAAAAAACACACCATCAGAAACCACGGCTTCAGAGCGCAGGGACATGTGTGCCGATGTTTTACGTGCAGGTTAACGATAACAACCAAGTGGACAGCTCGTTAGCTTGATAGTAAACAGCTGACAAACCACGTTTCTAAAAGCTTTAATCCACTCACCTCCAACTCCTTCTGTGGTGTAAAAAGTCCACACTGCAAACGTCAACGTCTCCAAGACTTAATTCTTATCTGTTGTTTTGTTTTATTTTGTTTTGTTGGCGCAGCAGCAGTTAGCAGTCCGTTATATTTGTTTACAGTGAGCGGCGCACAGGGGGGTCACGTGGGGGATGGAGAGAAGGGATGGACAGTAGGGGTGTGCCAAAATATCGATACACTGAAATATCGCGATATTTTGTGTTGCGATATCATATCGATATTTAAAAAAGCTGTATCGATATTTTTACGAAATCTCGCGAGATTTTGTAAGAGACCAGTGAGATCTCGCAAGATTTCGTTGTTCTTTCTGCAGCGGTTAAGCATGTAGAAAAGTCCCTGCATTGGCACTGATATCTATGTGCAGGCTGCAGGTTCAGGATAAACTTTAAACATGGTGTAAAGTACAAATTAAAATGTGTCCAGGTTGTCATAGAACACCCAGTTGTTTGAGATCATGAAGAAATAATGACTGAAATGTTTATTTTTTATATGCTTTCTTAAGAAAACCACTGTGCACTTTGTTTTACTCTTTTGCTCGTTTCATGTGAACTGATGTCACTTATGTGCTACTGATTAATAATATTTTGTAATTCATTTCACATGGATTCACTTTGGTCGATAAATTTGGAATGTCTTCAGGGACAAATACTGTGGTCTATCATGGATAAACTTATTGCAATATATTGATTTTTGCAGAATTACTGTATCGTGATATTATCGTTATCGTAGGCAAAATATCGCGATAGTATCATATCGCAAGGCACCTAGTGATTCCCAGCCCTAATGGACAGAGACGAGACATAAAGGCGTCGATTCGTTCTTTCTACAAGTTGTGAATTACCAACCCCTGCCTTTCAGTGCGAATGGCAGGGGTTGGTCAGAGTTTTTACAGAACTGCAGTTCTCACAGAGGTCTGACTTCTTTCCTTCCTTTTTATGAATACATGATGTGTTGATACTGTCAGGATGGAAGGACCATTTCACCCAGTATAACAAAAAGTGTTTCTTAGAAGGACTACCAACTCTGGCTTTCAACACTGAACGGTTGGAAAAATGTTGATAGAAAGTCAAATTATGTTCACAAGTAAAGGTTACACACTCAAAAATAGAGGTACGAGACAGGAACATTTCTGTACCTGTAGGTACATTTTTTACAAATGTTCTCTCAAAAGTACAATATTGGTCTTTATGAGGCCAGAAGTACCTAAATACTATGAAAAAGGGTCTATAAGTAATATTAAGTACAAAATTTGTACCTAAGGGTACCTGCAGCATTGAAAAATGTGCAACGCTTGCACAGTAACTATAAATAGAAGTCCTTCTAAACAGTGGTATAATTATAGTTATTATATTATGTTTTTTTTTTTTACAATAATCATAGTAATGACTATATGTAAAATTATATGAGTGTTTGGCCTAATATTTCTATAATAATTATTCATTTATTATTAGCATCTTTGACTGTTGTCATAATCTCTATTTTATTGACTTTTATTCATCATTTTTCATTGGTTTAATTGTACTTTATTAACTCATACAGCTTGATAAGGTACAAAAATGGACCAGGACTGAAGGGTACAGAAATGTCTTTCAAAAAGGAACACCCCCAGTGTGTACAGTGGATTTTAGGTTCATTCTGACATCATTCAAAAAGCTGAATATCCCTAACTTGTTGTAAGTCGTGTATATTGAGGCAAATTAGCACTCAGCTAAGTTTAAAGTAAACTTTAATCATTGCCCTGTTGTTTGCATTCTAATGACAGTATCAGAGTTTGATCTTTTTTTTTTCATACAGGATGATCAATAATTTCTTTGATCTACACAAATTTTTTGTTCTTTTTTTGGGCCACAGTGTTTGTAATATAATATATAGCTGACTTTGCAAAGATGACAGAAAAAACAGAATCTTCATACAAGGTTTCCAGTGTTGGTGCATTAAGAGAATAAAATGAGAGCAAAGAAAAGAAAAAACTACATGGAAACATTAGATTTGCTTTTCATTCGAAGTTTGTCCACATAGTTTCATCATAACATTAAATAATCAGTTCTTCCTGAATTTAAACTCAGGATCTGAAAATGTGGGGGACACCTTGTCACAACAAGGTGTGAAAATCTGACTCGAAAGACTTCTGTAGTTAATTTTTGTTGTTTAACAGATAATTTTAACAGCTCTCTCCTGTTTCGGCTCGGTTACCTGACAGAGGGCTCTGGGTGAGGGGTGCATGTCTTCGCAGAGCCCGTTTGAACTGCGCCACACCCAGAATGACGTTTCTCAGCTTCATCCACAGAAAGTATCCTCCTCTAGTGCTGGAGGGCCACGTGCTCTCCAACACCGCCTGCACATGAAGCAGAGAAGGAAAAGAATATTACTGAATATCTCTGTGAAATGACTGGAAAAAGCCCCATGGATTGACTTTACAATTTAGGTTCTTACATTTTTCTCAGATATGAATTTCTAAACATGAAGTGTTTGACTTTTGAGTGAATTGCAGCTTTAACTTCATGCATTAAATTTCCACGCAACATTTAGATCTTGGTGAACTAAAAGCGAACCAAATCCTGTTCCATATAAAATCATATTGAGTGAATATTTCATCAAAGCCATTAACTTCAGCAGTATTAAACACACTGCACTAGAAGCTCAGGAAGGCTCTGCAGCTGCTGGTGTCCAGGTCACGTTCAGCAGTCCCTGTTCGCCACTACAGCAGACTTCAGAAGCCTGATGAAAAAAAACATGTCTGGTAAAGTGCAGGACTGCTGTTGTGTGGAGGCCCTGAACATTTGGAGATAAAAGCGAGGCTGCCCTCCTGGAGATGCTGTCTGCAATATTAAGGCATCTAAACCACAGCTTTGAGGTGTGAAGGAAATTTAAACTAATATCTTTTATTTAATTTATTATTTCATTCCTCAGCACAAGAATTGGTGCAGAGACGTGCTCGTCAGCTTGTCGTTTCTATACTCAGCAGATCAATCTTCACTATACCGAGCAGATAGGCCATTGTATGCCAATCTTCACTGTAATGAGCAGATCAGGTTAGTGCATTGTTTGGCAGAGTGCTTCCCAGAGCTGATTAAGAGAACAACCTGCCTCTTTAGTAATCCCACTGTTCCTGCAAGGCCAGCCCACAGATATAAAAGGCACACACAGCTCTCCTCTTTAGACTCTAGATGTGCTGGTAACTGTATGATTCTCTCCTCGTGCACAAGTTTTAAATAAACCTGAATGGACTTTTTTATCCGGATGATTGTCAAAAGGATTTTTCCCCACTACAGTGTTTACAGACATATGACACATGGGTAACTCTCCTTAGATGTAACAGAAAATACAGTGGTGATGTATGGAGACTGATACTGTCTGCTGTTTTATGAATGTTTGTTTCCTTCAGGCTAAAACCAGCCACATGTTTGGGCTCCAGTGATTCTTTAACTGCTGTTTTTCTTCGAGTGAGATGAACATATTAGCACATCCTGCAAGTAGGAGACACTTAGCCTGGTGCATTCTCCAGAGTGGGAGCAAAAGGAAACTGCAGCCAGAGCTCAGCTCTGCAGAGGGGTAAAAAAAAATCCCTGGAACTCACTGATTAACACATCACAGCTTCTAATCCTGCTGCTTTTATATGGAAACACATAAAGCTCATTAATCAACACCCAAGCAACTTGATGCTGACAAGACTCCAAGATGCAATTCTGCACGGCCATAGTTGAACTTGACAAATAACTTCAGGGTAACTGGAACGCGCCTGTCTAATGCGTCAATGTTTGAGCAAAGAAAACAATCAACATAATATTAGTTTAATCATTTATGAGCTTTAAAGGAGCTGCTAGATGGAAATGTGACTTTTTCACAGAGGCTTTGTTTCTCTTTTGCCCCAAAGACATATTTAACATTAACAGAACAAGCTTTTAGTGATGTGAAAGTTTGCTCTGAATTTAAAATGATGGAAAAGTCTAACAGATGAAGTAAAGCAAAGTAGTAACATCTACCAGTAAAAATAAAAAAAAAATGACAATTTCTATTAAAAACAGGCTTAAAGAACAGCAGGTTGATACAGGACGGTAAAGACAGTGTCTACAGACAGAAATAATGTTGTTTTCTTTTGTTTGTCTTTATTTCTGAAAGGGAAATGAAACTGTTAAACTGAGAGGTGTGTTATGGAAATGGACCAGGGACAAACTTGCAACAACAACTGGAAGGACATCTGGGAAAACTCCAACAGCCAAACAATCTGCAACTGATCGAGATCATAACAGCTGAAAATCTTGCTTCCATTTTATTTATCCACTCACCGTCTTGCTAAATTTAAACCTGAACTCTCTGAATCATGGACTAAACGTGAGATAAAGCTTGTAACACATGAAGGGTCACTCTGCCCTGTTATAACAGCATACTGTGGGGCAGCACTGCACGCAGAGTTGGAAGTTCAGCCACAAGGTTGCTCATTAACAATACACACCACAGAAAGATGTTTAATGTTCTGACTCACTGCACAAGACAAAAATAGTATGAGTCAGGGGACTTTCCTGAAAAAGCCCACACTGTGATCATGGACCATATCCCTCTGGACTTCCTTACATGTGTGGCTTACTCCAAAATAGACTTTCTATGAAACATGCACTACATTTACATGCCATCAAAATTTGGGTTAAGGTCAACATTCCGGTTTCTGAAAGATTAGGAATAACCTGTTTACATGCGTGAGCAGACAGAGTTACTCTTGTATACACGATAACTGAATCAGCCGACCCAAACGGCGACGCACGGAAAACGTCATGATGATGGTGGATAATGGTTATTAAAAACCGGAAAATGAGCATATTCAGGTTTTTGCTGGTGTTAACATGGCTGTGCACAACCGGGTTATTGCTTATATTCTAGTTATGAAAGAGTTATGAAAGAATTATTGGCTGCATGTAAACGCAGTGATAGAAACCATTCTTGGACTAAATCAATGCGAGCATTCCAGTTATTCTGTCTAGAACTTTCGCTTGGAAAGACTGAGAGCATGCTTTATGGTACGACTTCAGTTTTTTACATTTTTGTACAGTCGTCCTCAAAATTATTCATACCCTCCAATTAAAGAAAATCTTAAATTCACAACAGTAGTTCATATAACAAAAAACTAAAGAAACTAACAGTAAATAAAAATAATTTAGTGAGATAAAGTATTGCTTCCCATGAACAGTGAACCATCATACCCATCAACAGGCGTAGAAGTCTTTTTCAAATTACAGAAAACACCTGATTACAGTGATTGCCTCTAAGTGTTGCTCAACTGCATTTTAGCTTAGAGCCTCATCAAGCTTTGTTTGCTTATTTTATTTTTGTGCGTTTGTCTTCAATATTTCTTTCAAACTGCAATTAAAAAACAATGTCATGATTTTCATAGAATTTTTATTTATTATTACTTTAGTATATTTCAACTTATTTCACTGACAGCTGATTTTTTTCCTTCTTTAATTGGAGGGTATGAATAATTTTGAGGACAACTGTAGGTGCAGATGCCAGCTGAGCAACTGTTTTTTGTTGCTGTTTGGTATTTGTAAATTAAGTTAAATAAAAATATATGTTAGGGTCATATAAGTTTATACTTCTGCCTTCTTTATTGGAATATAAAGTTGTAAATATTGTAAATGTCAGAACATGTATGAACGGCAACGATACATCTCTGAATTCATTCATGGATTTGACATCCAACGTGTTTAAAATATGTTCTTTTAAAATATCTTAAACTTGTGTGTTTTTACAGTCAGACATTTTAATAAATCAGGCCCTGATGTTACAGCATTATGTTCACCTCTGTTCCCACAGGAGGTACAAAATTGAAAACATTGAAAAAAACACTGCACTAGAGGAAAGATGGCCCTTTTCTTTAAAAATCCAGGGCACTGTTTATCTGAACATCCAAATGGCCCCCAGTGACCCAGCTGAAGGGCTATATGACACCGACATGGTCCCTTATCTCTTTAAAACAGAGAAGCTGGGCCAAGTGTCTGAGTTTGTGTCGGGGTAGGACTCCACCATCTTTTAACTTCCAGTCTTCAATTTCTAAGATGAAAATGAGATGCTGTGAGGTGTCAAAGCACACCTGATTAACCTTTATTGTGGCCTTGTAGCCTGACAGATTTCTTCCTCATCAGCCGGTTTACCGTTAAGCTACCTGGACTGTAAAGGCAACAGAGGCATGACTCATTCTGATGCCTGGGAGTGATCAAACAAGCTGTCAAACAACCTTGGAGGTACACTGCAAATGTCAGCCATGTTTCTTTTCATCTGAAAGCCGAGCATCTGTAGAAGCATGGCTGTAATGAAGCATCTTTCCCTCCTGGGGACACTGGAGACATCAAGAGCAGTGCTGGGATCATTTGGATGCAGTTATTTGCTGTTGTCAATCATAAATAAAAAGTGCTTCTGATACATCACTCAGGTTTCATAGCTGGGTTAATCCAAGGCAAAGCTGAAGCCTCTATAAAACTTTATTTAATCAGAAGCTTAGATTAAATAAGTCATCTCTGCGCCCTGACTAATTATGAAAAGTTAATTAAAAACGACCCCATCCTCTTCTTTAATATGATGTTGAGATCATCCCTGACAACCGCAGAGTCGTTTCTTTGTCCAGCTCGCCTCTACCAGCGATGCAGCATCAGAGCACCTTCCTACAGCTCAGCAGTCCACATTGCAGTGAGGGATTATGACCCACGACAGCTCATTTAGTTCAACTTGTTCCCAAACTGGTGAGATGTAGGACTGGAAAGCAGATGAAAGAAAAACAGGCTTTTGCTCTCAAAGGCAAAGGCTTTGTAGTTATTCACACCCAACCATCTGAGAGTTGGATTATGGCGTTAAGATACGCGTTGACCAAAAAGATCCAGCTGCAGCATTTAAATCAATTATTTTTAACATTACAGTCTGGCGTTCCTGAGCAAGCCAAGCATTTCTGACTAAAATGTTAGTTTTAATTAAACCTGCAGCTTGCTTGATAAGAGTTTAATTTAATTTAATATGAAATGCAGCTCATTAAATTTACATCATGTCATTTTCTGCAAGTTTTTACTCTGTTGGCTTTAATCTTTTAGCAGCTATCATGAGTAGTTGCTGTAATTTTTTATATTTTACCTTTAATTTTCATATTTTCCCCAAGTTAAATTTAGAAAAGTCAAGTCAGATTTATTCCTAGTTATTTTCATTTCAAATGTAATTTTTGCTGTTATTATGTGAAACATTTTGTGTTGCCCTTTGGTATGAAAAGTGCTATATAAATAATTAGCAGGGACTGCTGACTAGTGCTGACCTTACAGAGGTGATTATTTAGGTTAAGCTACCCTTTCCTTAATATCTCTCTTCATTTCGTTCCGCAGACCTTAATTTAATAGTTTTTGATGGCAGCAGCCCTCTGAGTACCTTTGCATTTTCATTATGGTGCAAAATCATTGTTGAATCCAAAAATAAAAAGGTCATTTCCATTCCAGCTCTTTCTGCAGATTCATCCATCATTCCTGATAGCGTCCCATTGGACAGCCTTTCCAGAAATAAGTTAAACATTCGTCTGTTGTAGATGTTTGTGTACTACTCAAACTTTTTGCTTTTTCAGCAGCAGCAAAACAAACGCACAGAAAGAAATCCAGGATATGGTGAGACATTCACACGTCCCAGAACTCATCTATTTATATTAGTACTGTGTATGACTGCACCCATGTCAGTCAGCTGCACCTCTTATTCGCTCCTAAATAAGTAGAAGGTTAAAGGAGTGATGACATAGCAGTAAAAACTGGTTCATGTAGTTGACATTACTGCATATGTAAATACTCCAAAGAAAAAAACGTCACTTTTTACAGCGGGGGATTGTTTCGGCACGCTAGACCTCCTTTCCTTAGTAAAAGAGTTGGGTGCGGTAATGATATGCAGCTTTCCCCGGAGACCAAGTTGACTTCATTTTGATTGGCTACACCTTATTTGGCTATAGATCAGCGGGAGCCTACATCACAACCCAGAACTCAAGTGACCACAAAGCTGGTAGCGGTGAAAACATGCTTCGCATTTGAACAGCGTCTGATGGACTATGAGCCTCAAAAACTGTTTTTGCACCCTTTTAAAAAATTTTTCTCCACCGGTCTGTCTTTGAAATAATGTTGAAATGAGGTCCAGTTATATTGAAAGTCTTACTGTCGACGCTAGAAGAAGATACGAAGCAAAACTAGTATCTGTTGGACTAAGTGATGCCCATCTTCTGCTGCTAGAGCCTGGTTAGACGAACCTATATAACGGCTTGATGATCAGTTTCCCAATCTCATGATGTATTTGGTTTCATCAGGTAAGTCCCGTGTTCAAACTATTTATTCTTTATAGAATATAAATTTTCCCCCGGATTTTGAAGAAATGGTGGTATTTCTTTGATGTCCTTCTCAGGAGTTTACTCTCATTGATGTTTATAACACTGCGAATGCTTTTCTGCCACTTTTTATACTTTTATTCTTATGTGGGAACATTGATGGCAGTAATCTGGATGAAAGTGATCTTTAACAGTCCGTCCTGGGAAGACGGGAACAGCGGGCGGCGCTGTGATTCTGTACATCCACTGATTTAATGGTGTTTTCTATCATCTGTACAAAAACAACTACAGGGTTTAAATAGTGAGACCACAATATGCTTTTTTATCAGTCACAAAGTGATCCACAATTATTGTTAGATGTTTTCATGGTTTCCAGTGTGAACTGTCAGCATAGATGCGCTTGATAGCCACTAGACACTTTGCATGTCGTTCGGGACTTTTTCTGTAGTTTGGGGAACTGGAAAAACATCTTCTCTTGTCCGTGTGGTAGTTATGTTTATGGCAGCCAAACACAGCGGGACTTCTCGGTATTTCCAAAGTAGAATAAACGAACACTGATGAGTAATGAAGCAGGTAATCAAATGGCTCCCCAATGCAACGAAGCGATGTTTTCACCCCCTACCTAACCGGATGTGATGAATTCAGCGAAAATTCCCAGATGCTCGCGGTGATCCATAACCTTATTTAGAGAAAGTAGGTCAAGCTGCAGTCGGAGTTTGCTAAAGGCTAACTGTTAGCAACATGTGCATTTCAGACAGTGAGCTATGTTTATCAGACAAGACAGCGTTTAGAAAATAAATAAACTTACAGGTAATGACAAGGTTGTGGCCCCCTCCCTCAGTGTTGCTGCAGAAGTTTTCTTTTAAATCCATTTGTTTGAAAACCCAGACCTGACTGCTCAGCAGTCAATTAGCTCCACTCGCAGTTGAATCAGCAAGGGAGGGGGTGAGAGCGGAGCGGAGGGAGAGTGGAAGGAGAGAGGAGGGGGGAGGGTGTTTGCTTGATAGTGTGCTCTTATTGGAGCAATTGAATTACGTAGAATGATAAGCTGCTGTCTGATTCAACCGTTTCTGAACAGAGAAACAAAGCTGACAGACCATAAACAGGAACTTTGATTCTCACTCTGGACATTCACATGGCCTCATCAGTGCACAACAGATCAGATTAAACCCCAAAACCCCAGAGAAGTGAAATTTGATGTCATGGTACCTTTAAATTTGTTCATATTTACACTACCAGTCAAAGGTTTGGGATCACTTTAATGGGAAAGTCTACCTCAAATTATTCCTCAATAGATAATTTCACAATATTTATTCAAATACGAAGGAAAAAACAAAAAAATTTACTAAATTATAATTTATTAAATAAAATATTGTTGTGGTTGAAAAGAATAATTTACAAAAAAACTGTCCGAGACAAATTAGAGCCCCTTGCTCATGAACAGTGGACCAACATACCCATCAAAAGGTACAGAAGTGTTAATGAACATTACAGAAATTACTTGATTGCAGTGATTGCCTCAAAGTCTTGTTCAACAAAATTTTCATTTAGAAGCCCCATCATGCTTGTTTTATTCTTTGTTTTTAATATTTCTGTTGTAAAACAATCCAAAATCATTGTCATGATTTTCAAAAAATTCTACTTATTATTATGTTTGTCAAGTTTGGGATCACTGCTCTGTTGGATTTAATGGGAAAGTGATGCCAAATTTTTGTCTGGCAGTGTTCTGTATGTTGTATAGTAACAGCGTCTGGCTTGAATATCATTACAAGAGAAAATACTGCACTGTACAGGTACCTTGTTGTAGTAGCCGTAGGTGATGGCATTGGGGTGAACTCCAGCCTTCTTCATCTCAAAGAGGACCCTGACAGCCAGGACAGGCTGTCCATACTGTCCACACAGTTGCATCAGCACCCGGTAGCAGACCTGTGGACATGTGACTGTTTAGCCAGACAGACAACAACACCCAGGCTGTACGACTGCACCGATGGAGACGCTCAACCATCTCCTCTAGCTGTCCGTTTGAATCACTGCTCAGTAGGAGGGGTGGGGGGTTTGTACCTCATCAGGGGGCTGTAACTTCTTGGCCTGCATCTTCCTGAGGACGTCGTAGGCAGTACGAAGCGCTCGCACCTTGGAGTGACACACCTTCACGTACGCCGGCAGGCAGATGAACCACAGCCCGTAACAGTGACGGAGCAGGCACTTGGACCACAGCTGAGGGATGGACGAGTACTTCTTCGCTATTTTCTGAGCTGATTTGATCTCCTGTAGATAAAACGTAAACGAGGTTCTTTTAATGAAGCATTCGGGATTGAGTATAAGTAGCGTTTTCATGGAAGATGATAAAGTGTGTGAGATAAATCATCATGATCGCAGCTGTCATCACAGAATCTCTAGGCTTGACAAAATTGCACAGACTACGTTTTTTAATTTATCCTTTTCCTGTGTATATTTGCATTTAAGTGAAATTGCTGCACCCATTTCTTGTTTCCTGGCCAAGTATACATAAACTTGTGTCTAACAGAATTTGGCTGATGTTGCACTGACCTGTTTGGAGCGTCTAAACATGGGGGCTGGGCTGGTAGGACAGCTGTGCCTGGCAGCGAGGCAGGAGGACGGCGTCCACAGGCCCTCGACTGGTTCAAACAAGTCAAGACTCAACACTGGGAAACCATCGTAGCTGATGAAACACAGACATACACATGTTAGCTGTGGGGAAAGGTTTTACAGCTGGTTAACAGCACTCCTACAATCAACTCGTCAGTCCATGCATCAAAATAGGATAATACGCCTTTTGTTTTTTTACACTCACCATTGAAGTTCAACAACATGCATTAAACTCAGTGACTTATTCCAAAGTCACTTCTCATCTAAATGCATAAGTGGATTGAAAATACTTGAAATTCACAAGTTCACTTTAAATAATACAGTTAATGCTTAGCACTCATGTATAAAATGAGCGGGTTAAATAAAGAGTAAACCTGCTGTCTGTTTAAAAGAGGCACTTCTGAAAAGAAGCTGCAGATAAACATTTTGACTGAAGAGTGAAAAGTACACAATCTGAGCAACACATTTCTAAAGCAGGGCTCAGTTTCAGTCCCACTGAGAGAGATGGACTCCTGCTGGTCAAAATCAGGTCTTAAACGGGATGAATTAACTGGCTTTCAGCTCGTTTTACTGTTTAAACTTTACATTTAGATCCTTGCTGTTAGCTGCTGTGGAGGAATTTTCCATCTACTCATGTAACCATGAGGATATGAGCTTTCCATCATGCCAGATTTAGCAGGAAACACACTGATCTCATCACTGACTTTTCATGCAACATCTGGACTTCAGTCTGGTGTTGCCGCTAGGTTAAATAAATCATATTGTATATAATAATCATTGCACTGCTGGCAAAACATGGGCAAATTTGTGAAAATACCGATGGATAAACAATGATGACTCGTTGACATTATTGCGTTATCTGTTATTGCTGAAAAGAGGCCCTGCAGAAAAAGTTTGGGAACCATTGGATTGGGTTTATCTATAGAATCCTATTTGGGGGTCCTCTGTCCGTTACTGTGGCTTTCCATTTAGTTAGCTTTAAAGGTACAGTGTGTAAGAATTACTGACATCTAGTGGTAAAGATGGGTATTGGAAAGATGTTTTCTTTCAAATTACTTCATATTCCAAGCTCTGTTGTGAGTGTATGGTGGCTGTTAGTGGACAAAATTCATCATGTTTTCATCTGTGAGTGGATCCACTGGTCTCAGGTATAGCTATGACTGTATAATGAGAAACTATTCTTTATGTCTTATAAGGCATTACTTATCCCAGACAGTTCTCTAACTCCCATTAAACAAAGCTGGTACAACAGTTGTAAAGTTCAGAGGATTCTTACTTCACACACATTGTTTTGTCCATTCAGTGACACCATAGTGGAACAAACATGGCAGCCTCCATATGTGCACCGCCCTCTAAGTAGATATAAATGACTCATTCTAAGAAAATAAACATGTAACAGCTATTCTAGTGCAGTGATTACACATCACTAGAAACAGTTTTGAATAATATATCACATTTTTCTGCTATTGACTTTTGATTTTTTTACATACTGTACCTTTAAGCTTGATTCAGGATGTACAGTTTGACTTTATTATTAAACTTTCTGATCATGCTGAGTGATGAAATCACTTATTTTCCTGTTTTCAGTGAGCTTGGCATTACAGCCTTGATACACCTACAAAAAACCTGAACTATGTACCATCTATACAGGATAAAATGGTTATCTATTCTAAATAAAGCCACCTTTCCATCAGCAGAGTTTTCACCTGTAGCAGAGCGGGTATTCCTCCCCCTCAGGAAGAGGAGGCAGCTCTGGAGGTGTGATGAAGACTGTGTGCTCACTGCGCTGGGATTCATCAATCTCTATCAGCCTGGTCTCCTCCGGCCTGTCACTGTCCACCTGCAGAACAGAGCGCACAAACATGAGCAGCGATGTCCGAGTCGTGTTACTGTGACCCTTCATCTATCACGGCTGATGGAAACGGGGAGTGCCGTCGTGTTGCTGAGAACATCCATACAAGACAGGACAGCATGTCCTGCATTCAAATATTTCAGTGTAGGTGGGTTTGTGCCACACAAAGATTTATTCCCTTTTGTAAGAGAAAAAATCTGAGACATAAACTTGAAATGGGTGTTGAAAATGACATCCTGATAGTCGGATATTTGCAGAATGTGAATCTGGGGGAGCTGATGGAGGATGACAGCAGCAGGTGACCTACATTTCCAGAGTGAACATGTTCCCCATTTCTGTCTTTCTTCTATGTAATTTTCTACCTCTGCACCCTTCTCTGCAAACTGACACAACATATCTGCCATGCATACAGTATGGAGACATCTGGGCAAAGAGCATGAGCACAACACACAAGGCAGAATGGCCTACAGCTTCATATCTGATGGTAGAAAATAAATAAAAAGGACAAAGAGCCTCATATTCAGCCCGAGGACCACAAACATCTCCATGGTCAAAAAATGCCAGGAAATAACCCATCAGCGACCTCCTGAACGAGCTGTACGAGCTGTCATCACCAGGACCCTCTACAGCCACAAACCCACACAGCCCAAATATTTCCAACCACATGGACTGAACTGCCACTACATGTGCACTAAGGATCGACAGATACATCTGCCGGCCGATATTTTACGCCGATATTTGGGGTTTATGCTGGTATTGGCATTGGCCAATAGTGTCAGGTGTGTTGGCAGATACCTCTACTCAGTATAATTTACAGATTTTTTTTAAAGCAGAACTCAGTAACTTCAGCTCGGGGCTCCCCCTAGTGGCGTCCTTTCACCGTCGTGTTCAACCCCCCCCTGCACCCCCACAGCACACAGACGGCTTCTCTACCTGTCGTTCCTCTATTTTGATCCCTGGATATATTTCTAAGCGTTTACTAGCTTGTTGATGCTACGTTGCTGCGTTGGTAGCAGCACCACGTTTCCCTCTGCTCAAAGCAAAGACCTGTCTCTTATGAAACGGGACGTTTTACCTGCGATTTGCGGGTAAATATGCCGTGGATTATATTTTTCTCTGGTGTTGGCGAGTAGCAGGTAAGAATACGAACTTTTATTTACTTTTTGCGGACGTGACAAGTGATTATTGAGCCTGAAGCAGTGACGCTTCACCCGGCGCCCAGGCAGCACAAGCTATGTGAATCACTCTGGTCCAGCAAAGAGTTGGTTATGAGAGCCAGGAGCCGTGTTTAGGTGGTGTGAAGCTAAAGAAATGTTTTCTTCGAATTAGCGCTGGTAATCTGGTTAAAATCAGAGCTGGAAGCAGCTCGGTAGATAGGGGACCTGAGTACCGTACAGTGGTTTCTGTTGTCGCAAGTTCTGCTCGGGTCGGCGCAGGCAAAGTTGCATAGAGCTGCTCGCAGGCCAGAGGCCCCGGCGGGAGGGGGGGAAACATTGAATCGCTCCGTAAACACTTTGTTTAGCCCCACGGGGATTCCGAAAAGCATTTATTGAGGTAAAAAAGTTACTGAGGGCCCCTTTAATATATATATATATATATATATATATATATATACTGTATATATATATTTTTTTTTTTTTTACAAGTTTACTGTTTCTATTAGGGGTGGGAGTCGATTTAAAAAATGAGTAATCAATTATACGCTTTGTAATGATTTAATTTCTATTAATCACATCTTTATCGCATACAAAAATTGCCCACCAAAATAATATTTGCTTTATTTAAATAGACAATACCACCCCTTGGTGTAATTTAAAGCCTTTTTTATATCTATTTATTCCTAGTTTAATGTTTCTATTAGGGGTGAGAGTTGATTTAAAAAATGAATCTAACTAATTAGACGCTTTGTAATGATTTAATCTTGATTAATCGCATTTCTATTATGGAATAGATTTTCGGTTGAAAACTGAGTCAAAGACGAAGACATTAATATTGTAAACTCCAGCTTTATCCTTGTCTGATCAAACGCATTTAACTGTGTTTTAACTTTTAAAAAAAAAAGTAGATATAGAAATAAAACAATCCCAGGCCAAAACCAAACAGACCTATAGTTTAAATATACCATATTAAACTGGCTGATTTCCAATTAAGAGTCTACAACATAGTACAATACTTTCAAAAATGTTTCTTTCCACACTTTACATTAAGAGGCATTAATATCTGATGATCAGTGGCAACTTTGACTTTTATTTTCTGGTTAATGGAGCAGAGGTCTATATTGTTGTTTACAGCTCCAGCCTTTAGTGTGTGTTTGAGATGGGGGAGGGGCTTGATGTAGCACCCGCAGCTAACAGAAGCTACTAAAAGACACTTTCAAGTCAGTCTCTAAAAGTCTCCAATAACACCTGAAAATATTGGCTAGCTTTTTGATGCAAAAAATTGTAATCAGAGGGGTCTGAAAACTCTCTAAATATAGCAACAAAGTCGCAGAGTTTTGCAGAGTCCATCAGCATAATCCAGTGTACCAGAAAATCGGCCCCGACAAAGGTTATGCTTTGCTTCTGATGCAAACTGCGATTAAATGTTTTGAAAATTTTAATGCACTCATTTTCTCGTAATAAATCAATCAATCGTAATTAACGCCTCTAGTTTCAATTTCATATTTGTTTACAAGTGCACTGTTTTTGTTTTTTTGTATATTAGTTTAAAGTGCTTTGTTCTTTTTTTATATCAATAGAGATGTAAAATTACTTTTCATTGTATCCTTCATTATATTAATTTGGGAGTCAAATGCAGTATCGGCCCCAAATATCGGCAGGTTGTATCGGTTGAGGCTGAGGCTGATGAGAAAATGTCATTATCGAACAAAAAAATCTGTATAAATTGATCCCTAACATACACCTGGATCCATTTCCATTCAGAAAAACAAAACATTTGAAAAAAGATGAGCCGTTTATTTATGTGGTGGGGGAGAGGGGGCGATACTACGAAAAATAAAAAGCTGAGTCTGCCTTTAAATCAGTCATGTGATTACAGATGACTATACCTGAGAGGAGACACAACACTGAAGCATCCCCTCGTGCTAAAGTATATCAATTATTCCACAGTAACATTTTTTCATTAATTAATTTCCCATATTCTCTTCTTTAGATGAAAAAATAAAGTGCTTTCTCAAGAAAGCAGAGGACCTAAAATAATCATGTTTAACTTGATCACAGTTGATTTCAGAAACAACTGAGCACAAAGTCCATCTCTGAACACGAAGTCTTGTTTGTTGCAGTTATTAGAGCAGAAAATATCCTCTAAATGGCCAGTTTGACCAGTTCCCACCTCTGTACTTCAGCCTGAAGATGCTCAGATAATGCAGAGATAACTGCAGCTAATAACCTGTTAATGAGATGCATGATTAAATAACTACATCAAGATAGCAGCGTTTAAGAATGCTTTCAAGTACGGCCATTTTTCAACACTGCATAATGGAAATTAGATCAACGCCTTCATACATATAAAGTAGTTGGCTAATAAAGCTGGTTGTGATTAAATACTTTTTAGAATAATTTGTCCAACATATTAGTTCTGCATAAGGATGACTGATGACATTGTCTTCAAATAGCCAATAACACCCTCTATTGGAGGCAGAAGTTCCTCATTCAAACTCCTCAGCCCAGATTTCTCTGATCACAAACTCAGATGCTCCAGAAATTTCTTCATTCATTTTCTGAGAGTTGGCAAAACTCCCTGATCCAGAGGAGACTGGGCAGTACTCCATGTGACAATTAAACAGAAATAAATAAATGTTATAGGGGGAAAGCTCAGTTTCAGCCAGTGTGTGGGGGGTAAAGCTTTGTCTGACATTAATGATTTAAACTAAAAGGAGGATTCAGCCTGAAAGGATCGATCAATAGGTTAATTATCCAGTCAGAGTATGTGGACTCTATAAAACCAAATTTGGAGTCGAGTGAATCTGAGCAGAGTTCATTCTGCTGTAAATATTTTCCATTCCACAGTAAAGACAAAGAAAGACACTCACTTCTTTTTTACTTTGGCGTTCCACATCAGTATATACACTTTTGAATTCTGTATTTAAAGTTCAGTAATTCAGCTCCAGTCTTGGATGACAACCTGAGTTATTGACCTACTGGACTCATCCATCATGTTGATCACATATCAGCCACATCATCATTACATCAGGGTGCTTTAAGAAGAAAGGAGCTGGACAGAAGCCACTGAACTGTAAAGGCTTTTACGTGAATTAAGTCTCCAGCAGTCAATCAGTTTGTTTGATACATGGCAGCTACAAGAATCCAACACCTCAGAAGGAGCATTAAATTACTGTAAAGCTGACTTTCCCAGAGCAAAAAAAGAAAAGACTTGATTCAGAGGCCAACAGGTTCTGGTGAGGGAAAGTACTCGGACTTTCATCTACGGCTTTTGAGAAAAAAAAAAAAGACAAACGCATTAAAAAAAAAAAAAAAACCTGCATCAGTTTTGCTCATATTTACTGCTCGTGTTAGTGAGGGCAGCCAGATAAGACTCAAAGGGAATAAACAGTCATGATAGTGAGCTTTAGAAACGGATACGTCAGTGTTTCCTCTACTCACTGTGGCGGTACCAGTGGGGGGTGGGGGTATTAAGACACTTACTGCAGCATATTTCAAATGTATAGTGTGTATGAAAACAAATAAAATTGATAATAAAAAGGCATGTCTAAATGAATGTTAGGAAGATTATTGAAGATTAGGAAGATTAACAGGAAGATTAACCTGTGAAATTAACTTGTTAATTTTCTAAATAACTATTTTAAAACACATCATGTTAAACATCTCAATTTGGCATTATGTCATTGAGGGAAGCTGATTTTAGGTGTGTAGGTGGTTTGATTTAAGGACGACACTTAATTTGATTATTTATCATCGTGTAAATCAGCTAATAACACTATTTAATGTAGATATCTACAATCATTTTTTGTTTTTAAAAAGAAAAACCTTACACTTTTACACAGAAATCATTATTTCATGGGTTTTCAAGCTCGGAATTATGTAGTTTTTAGGGAATGTTGTTTCTCAACAGAAACTCTGCAGACAGCTGAGATAATAAAGGAGTGATTTGTTCGATAAGCAGATCTTATGTCAATAAAGAAATCAAACTGGACAGGTGGGATGACAGCTTCTGGTCTGTATCTCAAAGTTTATTGATTCTTCTTTTAAAAGACAACTTTCATTGAATCTGGATGAAACAAGGAGCGTTCTAATAGACTGAGATCAGATGGGACAGAGAAACTGGGGAGTGAGCTGGACTGCAGATTAACTTTGTTTCAGATATACTTAAAAGATATGCTTCTTACTTGTTTCTCATTAACCAAATCTTTAAAGAATTGTTTTGACGGCATCAATCTGATGATGCTTCCAAAGCTCCTGTGCTTCAAGCCAAGGACTAGCCCAGCACAACATATCCCATTACAACCAGAATGCATCATTTTAGTCTACATACAAAATAAAATGTTAAACAAAGGCGGATGAGCCGAATACTGATCCTCTCATTTCACCTTCTGAAATAAAACACACATTTTTCTTTCTATATTCTTATTTACTGAAACTGTATTTGTGCAAGTTTGTGCTGAACAAATTATCTTTGAGGTCGACTCCTCGAGGTGAGGGTAGAAGAAGCTCTGCTTTTAACTAACAGTGGTTCCATGAGTGAAATAAACTTAATGGTGCCTTAAAAACATGATGATTTTTAGTTTTTCACGGAGGACTAAAACAAGGTTAATGAAGAACCAGCGCTGCCAACATTAATGCATGAGTATTACAGATGTAATCTTATCTTATTGATCTTTAATCATTAGATTTTAAAAGCTGTTAATAAATCTATAAGATAGGAAAAACGGGGCGGTAAGTTTATTAATCAACTTTTCATGGCTTTAAGTTTCTTGAGCTGGAATGTTGCTGGTATTTGCACTGCTGTAATTTAACTGTATTTATTAGTATACATGTCTGGAACCGCAGATGGAGATGAGACAGTTGCATAATGTGGTGTTGTGTATTTTTTTGTGAATGAACCCTGGTAAATAAAAATAAACATGAACATTGGAGATACTTTAAAGTGGGGATGTTCAATATTGGTTGGCTTATTTTACCGATTTCCAATGTACCGATATTGCCCAACTCTTGATTTCTAATATCCAAAATCAACTACAGGGATGTTTGATATTGGCCTTTTTACCGATATCTCATATTGTCCAATTCTTAATTACCAATATCCAACATCAACCGATACCGATATTTGCAGACAACTGTGAGGTTGTATCTCTCATATTTTGAGAAATACAACTATATTCTGCTCCGAGACCAAAGATCCCAAATTATCCTTAACTCAGCCAGAGGAGTTCATTTTGGACATCTGGCTGCCAGATATCAGACATTAGCAGGTATTAGACAACAAGTGGCTAATCATAATGTTTCTGACGACGTGGTAACTTAACCAACAACTTAAAATCAGACATATTATAAGCAGCTTCAAAGCAAGTCAGTCTGTAGCAGCAGCAGCTGCACCATAGTCGCATGACTCTGAAAGGAATGCTGGGATATGAAGTTCTTCCAGAATATCAGGGACGTTTATTCATCCTGGACCGCTGCTAATGGAACAAGATCTTGTGAGATTTCGCCCCCAAAAAAACTTGATATTGTGAGATTTCGTGAATTTCCGTGATCACATTTTAGTGTAGATATTGGCTGAAAATTGGCTTGAAATAGAGATTTATAGGCAATGACTATGTTTCTGTGTGCTCAGCTGTGAGACTGATCAGCAAACATATAGTATTTCTACGGTCAGTTAAATAAAATTTTTTTTAAAAAGGCCTGTTGTTTTGATTTATTTACGTACTAACATCCCACATTTTCTCTCTAATGCTTGTATTCTCACAGCTTTTGATAATTAATCAGCTTAATGTGTGTAAATATTTAGACTTAATCTTCTGACCCCAATAGATTTATTTACTTTTGTTGCAACAACAAACTATTTCTCCTCAGGGATCAGTGATTTAAACTTCCCTCTGTGCTGGGGTGTTTGGTCTGAGCAGTGCTGTGTTTTTTCTCCACAAGAGCATAGATAATGCAACAAAGTCAGAGCACTCAAAGACATGTGGATTCTGGCTTTTCAGAAATACTTTCACTGCATCTCAATTACAGCCATAAAATGAGAACACAAACAGACAAGTAACTCAAGGACAGCCAAGTCTGTTTTATGCCACCTGCACAAACCGGCGACCCACAGATGTGACTTGGGGGAAAAAGCAGAGGACATTAAGCCATTTCAATTTTAACCTTCAATGCACAAACATGCTTCAAAAGAGAACAAAATCTTTTAAATCAAACTACTCAAGATGCTGCCGATGGAGCAAAGAAGATACACCGACAGCCTCTTCAAGGTTTAAACTGTCACACTGTGAGATGAGAGCCCATGGGATCCACTAAAAACTTAAACTTTCAGCTCTTTTAGCTCTTCAGGAATCACTGAAGCGCTAAAAACCCTGACTCACTAGACTCATGAAAAATTGAAGGCAGAAATCTTAGCTGCAAACCGTACATAAGGAATCTCTATGAAGTGGGGTTTTCATTATCTCAGGACAAACTGCTGCGGCAGCAGATGCAGGCAGTGAATATTCCAATGATCGTTAAAAATGCAGAAAACCAAAAAGGTGACACGACTTGAATCTAACTTGATGCAGATCAAAACAGAAAACCTCAAATGGGTGTGAAAACAGGAAAAATGAACTGAAGCTGCAGGGGTGGGAAAGATGCCTGAAGCCATGCCACTTCACTTCCAGGAGACGAGGAGGCAAACACTGCTACCTGTGTGATGCATTCCCAGTCTAATTAATGATGCTATCTGCAGGGGCTGCGCCCATCTGGAAACAAAATGTACCAGACTTACCTTGCCTCCTTTGTCTGCGCTCCGTTCTGAATTGTAAAGCTGTTTGCAACAGGAAGCAGGAGAGGAAAGAGAGAGAAACTCAAGGAAACTGAAAGTAGGAAAGAGGGAAGTAGTTTCAAGTACCCCCGCCTGCGGCTTGCAGGAGACGGATGTTAGGCGGCGCTGGACATCCGATAGGCGTGACCAGATACTGAGGTGAGGGTTAGGGCTTAGGGATAGGGGGATGGGTTAAAATAAACGACTGTGAACGGTAATATGGGCAGAGTTGGACATCCAACCCCGCCCAATATCCATCTCCGCCTCGTCCCCTAAGCCGCAGGTGGGACCTTCTCAGTAGTTCTGGCTGAAGACAAGTGAGGTACCACTGAGAAGGGGGGGAACGCTAATGATCATACGACAAGTGGAGCACGGAAGACGTCTGCTGAATTACTCCCAAAGAAATGAGACTCAGACAAAAACTAGATTAGCATAAATGGCAGAAAAATGGTATATTTGATCAAATTTCTGGAAAAACATAATTTAAATTTATTCCAAAATTAAAATATACATATAATAAACATAATAAATATAATATTAAATGATATATTATTATTATTGTTGTATTATATCAACAATAATATATTATATTATATCATATTATTATAGTATAATATAATATAATATAATATAATATAATATAATATAATATAATATAATATAATATAATATAATATTATTATAATATAATATAATATAATATAATATAATATAATATAATATAATATAATATAATATAATATAATATAATATAATATAATATAATATAATATAATATAATATAATATAATATAATCATTCACTTACATTTAAATAAAGTTAAAAAATAAAGCTCACTTTGTCGACGCAGTCGTCGAAGAAGGCCAGGCTGGCGTCTTTGTCGCTGACAAACGAGCACTCTTCGATGAAGCGTATGAACATCTGGGTCTTGGTCATCAGAGAGTAAAACTTCTGGTGCGAGCGGTCCCGGCTCTTCAGGAACCCTGAGCACAGAAACGTTTTACATTTCATCCTTTACAAACAACAGTTATCTCACACTACTGAGAAATAACTTCTTCATGAGGCCTGTGTTTGCTGCCTGACTGACCCGAAATAAATGAAGTACAACTTCAGTCTTTACTACTACAACAGCTGTATGTATAATCTTGCTCTCAAAAGAAAGCAGAGACCTGTGAGATTACTGCAGAACAGATACAATAAAGATATGCGTCACTGCCAGAAAATTCACCTGGTACACGGAAGATAATATAAACTAATCTCCTCCTAAAAGAAAACTACTGTACGTTTAGGGGAAACCAGAGAAAAGTAGCCAAGTTCATCTAGGAATGAGGACTGTACAGTCATGTCTGAGGAGATGTGCAAAAGTAGATGCTCAAAAAGTGAACCTGAATCTTTTTTTCTTGCTATTACAAGCAAAATAAATCTTTTTGTTTGTTTGTTTTTTTATTCTTTCAACGTGGCTATGATTTTTTTCTCTTTTTTGCTTGTAATAAGCCACAAAATTCTCCTTAGAAACCCCATGAGGATCCAGAAAGAGGTGAAGACCAAAATGGTATACATTGTTATATAGGAAGAATGAATACTTTGTAGTAAACCCCCTTTCATCTCCATGGAAACCAGCAGGACCTTCATAATTCAATGCAAGCAAAGAGAGAGTCATATGAGAACACATTAGCAGTTTTTTCAAGGTGTAATAAAACTTTTGATGACAAAACTGGCTGCTAGCTTCCAGAGTTTCTGTCCCACAGTGATGAGACAGACATGTTTGTAATCAGCAGAGTCTCTGCTTTCATACAAACACCTTGTTTGTGTGGTTTGCTTGAACTGGAGAAGTTATCAGAAGCTCTAAAGTGGACAGTGATGTTCTCGTGTTTCGTTACATTCGCATATATTGCTTGAGATTTGAACTGTTTGGTTTGGATGGCGTTGCTTGGTAGAGTCTTGTAGCTGAGTTCTCCCCTGTGATTTTGGTATGCTGCATATTAGGAGTGGTGCTTCCTAATGTGTGCAAAAATCTTCTGTATTGCGTGCATCTCATGCTGCATCCTGTGCATGGGGCTTTCATTGTTTTGTTTTCATTATAAAGTGTACATTTACAACAAAAAAACAAGCAATGTGATACAGCTGGAGAGAAGAAAAATAGAAGAAAATCTTGAAAATTTAATAAAATTTTTAAAAATAGAGAAGGAAAGGAAATATATACTGTATGTATAAACACAAAAATATTAGCGGTTGTTTGAGTGGCATAAATTGATAATAATCTGATTATTGAAGAAATAAATGAGTGAAGAAAGCATCAACAGAGAGGAACGCAAAGTCTGAAAAGGGAGTTGATAAAATACCGTATTCATTTGTATATTGACAAAGTTTGTGAAAATAGTTTTAAATTAGGGATGCACGATATAATCGGCCCCCTATCAGTATCGGCCTATATCGGCCTTAAAACTGAGTATCAGACATCGGCCACCCCACCGATATTTAACCGATCAGATTTAAAGACCAAGGGTGGGAAAAAATATTGATACACTGAAATATTGCAATATTTTCATATGCTGATATCATATTGACATTTAAAAAAAGTACTATCAATATTTTTTACCAATGAAATCACACGATATTTCATCATTCTGTTACGAAATCTTGCGAGAATTTCTGAAAATTTCGTGATATTTTCATATGATGATATGCTGTCATTTAAAAACGCGGTATCAATCTATTTTACTAACAAAATCTTGCGATATTTCATTGTTCTGTTACATAATCTCGCGAGAATTCACATAATAGCGTGAAATTTTGCAACAGAATGATGAAATCTCATGAGAATTTGTAAGTAAAATAGATCGATACCGCGTTTTTAAACATTGATTTGATATTAACGTATGAAAATATTACAATATTTCAGTGTATCGATACCCCCCTCATTTTTCAAAGTGTCAGAAATGGATAACAAAACCGCTATTTGAAATGACTGCTTTTTTTTTCAGCTTTAATATCGGTATCGAGATCGGTTATCAGCCACATGAGTTTTAAAATATCTGCATATCGGATATCAGCCAAAATTCCAATATCGCGCGTCCCTATTTTAAATTATTGGTAATGACATTGAAGATTACAAGTTGTAATAACAATGATATTAATAGTAAGAATCATCATAATAATAGGAATAATCATAGTTATGGGGAAATGGTTATGATACTTGATAGTGGTATTGTAATAATAATAATCACAATAATAATAATGTGGTGATTATGTCAATAGTAATAATCATAATAATAATGGTTATATTAAAGACACACAACGGAACTTTTAGCAGTTTTCTCAGTGATGCGCCCCCTACCGGCGACTAAACTAGCAACCATCTTGTATCATACCTGCACCGTGATTCACTCCAGCCAGTAAAAGACAGTCTTTTCTTGACTCTTGTTCTGTCCCTTCCTCTCTTCCTTTTCCTCTCTTCCTTCTGTAATGTTTCCTTACCGAATCCGACATGATTTGCGTTCAAAACACTCGCGGGGTTGATCCCTGGTTTACATCCGGTTGCTAGTGAGTGACGTGGTGCTGCAGCCAATAGTCGGCTGCAACGTCACAGTCGCGTCCCGGATGGGAATCTTACATAGTGCTGTTTCTGAGCCCCGGGACGCCTCTGGGCACTGACAGCTCGAAAATGCACATAATGAATGTTGGTGTGACATCAAAACGAGTCAGAAACGCATATTTTTAAGGTCTAAAAGTTACGTTGTGTGTCTTTAAAGATAACAGTGATATTAATAATAATCCTTATCGATGCTGCATGGGGCTTTCATAAAGAAGAGATAAAAGCTAAATTTGGATTGCCTTACATCGCTGAGCTGATTCCATCTGTTGAGGGATTGTGGCCACCCACAGGAAGAACTAACAGATTTCCCCATCAGGTGTGATGTTGTTGATAAAGACTCCATTATTCCCTAAAAGGCCATAAATACATCGTATAACTTCCATTTGTTTCCGTTTGTATAATGCATGCCACAACGTTATTAGTCTAATGGGCAATTTGGGATGTGCAGCAACATTGTGAAAAGCTTCCTTAATCGAAGCTGAAAGCAGATGAACTGAGTAATAAGCCACTGCTGTTAGGATACGGTGAAGATGAACAGCTGCTGGCTCACGACTCGGAGGTGGACGCCAAGCGCATCCTGAATCTGACAAATATTTTAATCTGAACAGTGGCCACTTTAACCTGAACATCACAGCTGTGTACGACTTCTAATGGCAGTAAATACCGAGACACATTAAGGGTGTCCAGGGGGGACAGTTAAGTATATAATGATTGATAACAGTGCTGCCTATTTTTCTCAGTATAATTTTGTAACCTTAACTGAAGACACATGAGATAACGTAAAAAAAACAAACTAGTTTTTAGCTGTTTTTGAAACAGATTGTTTGGTGATAATTTATATCATGAGTTTGATTCAGAGGCAGCCGGTGAGTCAATCTGTCAAACTCAGAGATGCTGCAGTAAAAACACCAGAATCATGTAAAGGAGGAAACTTGACATTTTCAGGCTCATGGGGGGAAAATAAAACCAAACCTTTACAGGCAGGATTTTTTTTTGCATTAGGTCAAAGAGCGGTCAGGAGTTCAGACATGATGCACAGGCTGTTCCGTCTCCTCGGGTTATTATGTAACGCGCTGCAGCCGTTCCTGTTTGCTGTATCACATAACTCAGACCGGACGTGTCCTTGGCCTCGACTATCCTCCAGTGGAGCTGCTATGACGCTACCCCGTCTCAGTTCAGCTACATCAGAACCAGATTTCATGGGCACAATTCCAGGAACTGGACTCAAGCTTGCAGAGCATTTACTAGCTTTACAGCTAACCTTTGGTTTCAGGAAGGTCTTAAACCCTTAACCCGAGCATCTTCTCTAACTCTGGCCTTCCGAATCAACAACCCCAGAGTGTATTTACTCAGAGTGGTGGGGATGGACACATATGAAAACTCATGTTTTAAACAACGCCATCTGGTTTTCAGGCTGGCCAGATGAAAGTCCAACAGGTGACGTAATGTAAGTTTAAATATTCAGAAACTGATTAGCACTAATCATACTGTCACTGAACTGGCTTTGCAGTCTGAATGAATAACGATGCAGAAGTTAAGCAAATTTTTCTGGGTCACAGTTACTCCAATTTAATCGTACTGTTCAGCGGTCACCATGCAAAAACAAGCAGCAAATAATGTAATTGTGACCAAAAACATAATCATTTTGCCCATTTTAAATGCGATCAATTATAAAAAAAATAAAAAAGAGCCACAAAAACAATTTATTACACCGTTGGTTGGTTAATTAGCCTGACATTTAAAAAAAAGGTACAAACTGCAGCTGCAAAATTTGCATACATAATTACATACAACATTTCTTAGGGAAAACATGGTCTTTTAGCTGGTTTGTGCAGTTTTTTCCTAAAAATAAATAAGATTACACTACTGGAAAGTTATTACATTATTGGCTTTATTAGGTTTAAATTGTCCAAACCTTTTATGTAACTGGCAGGTGACCGGTTAATTAGTCATCACTGATGCACCCCCACACCATCACGGATGCTGGCTTGTTTTCTGCAAGCATCAGTGATGGTGTGGGGGTGGGGGGTGCATTAGTTCACAAGATCTGGGTTGTGCATGAAAATCCCAGTAGATCAGCAGTTTCTAAAATACTCAGAGCAACAACCATGCCACGTTCTAAGTTACTTAAAGCACCTTTCTTCCTCATTCCTCACTCGGTTTGAACATGCCTACAGTAAATGCATTGAGTTGCTGCCGTATGATTGGCTGATTAGAAATTGCGTTATCGAGCAGCTTGACAGGTGTACCTAATAAAGTGGCCGGTGAGTGTATATTTTGTGCGTAGCTCCAATTTCAGCTGACCTGTTGTTAAACAGAGTGATGTTTAAAAAAAGATCTAATGGAATACAATGGTAAATGTGCTCTGGTTGCGTTTTAGGGAAAATATTTTAATGAAACAGTCCAAGTCTCCGTTTTAACTCTTAATGCTGTTAATTCTTAATAATTTTTTAACGGTTTTCCTGTAGGCTGCCATTTTTGGGCAGAGGAAAAAGAGTCTTGCACAGCAGTAGTCGTGTTATGCTTCCTGTATGAGGACTTTGAAGAGGCTGCTGGGAAAAAAGAGTGCTTGGTTAATACATTCAATGTTTTTATTGCAACATTTGGCTTGGCTACGACTCCTGATACCTTGCAAGTCAAAGAGCGAGCTCGCGTCCGTGGCTTTCTCTGAAGGTGCTTGGGTGATGGGTCGCAAGAACAAGCGGTAACCCCTCAGAATTGCTGCCATGAAGCGCAGGAAAGCTTCCTGGATCTCCAGCTCCAGTGTGTGGAGACTCTTTCCACAGCTCAGCTCTGGAGAATCGCTCATGCTCAGCTCGAGTAGGCCATCAGGCCGGTACTGACCTGAAGAAGGACAGAAAATAGATCCTTTCACTTAAATTTTGTTTAAATTATTCCTTTTAACTGATGCTGCTGGAAATGCTGAATCACTTCAAAGAAATCAATATGGTCAAAGTGCATGTCTTTAAGGTCTAATGCACATGCAGTTCTTTAAGTAAGTAAGCATTCCTATTGCAAACGTGGATTAACATCACATAATTACAGTGAATAAACTTCAGTTGATATCCGCTTTTCCACAGGACCAAGAGGCTTAACGCTCTCTAATAAAACCTCTGGAATGCATATCAATATTCAGCCCTTCTGGCAGTGACTTCGGAGATTTTAAACTTCACTGAATCAGAAAATTCATTTATTCAATTACTACAGTTGAATAAGCAGCTGGTTGGTCTCTTGGTGAGTTTGCTTTTTGAGGAGCAGAAAAAGTTAACAATAACACAGTGAGTGGCTCAGCAGGGCAGACGGGTAATTAGGATATGATCCTACAGAGGGATTACCGCTCACTTTAACTCTGTTGAATGGAGAAGCAGATTATATGGAGGGAAAATTGTAGAGACATAAGAAACGAGACTTACAGGTGATGCATGAGGCATAACCTTGATAATTAGCCACAAATATGTATACTTCGTATCAAATGAACACAGATCATGACAGGAGATTAACTCTTTGCTTGTAAACCTTGACAATTTTGATCGACTCCAACTGATATAAAATAAATTGAGGAAAACATTTACAGAAAACGTACTTTGCCGTACTCACATGAGGAAATTAACCGAACCAAAACAGACACCCATTCACAACAGTTTGTTCTACCAGCTCTTAAATGGGCTCAGTACTCACCATCGACCAGCTGCTGGTAGAGATTGCTCAGCACATTCATTAGGTTTTTACAGGCTTTCTTTGGCAGGATCTTCCATGTGAGCGCTCGCTTGTCTTCATTACTGGAAAAGCAGAATCACACAGTGAGCTCTGGAGAGCCTGAACGGGCCTAAACCAACAGGAGCATCGGGGTTCAGACCACCCTAACACTGTCTGGCTGGTAATGAGGCCGAAAATGATGTGAACCATTATTGACCTTACCTGACACACCGGAAAATTGCATTCTCCTCATATTAAAACAAGTCTGACACCACAAAAATAACCACTTCCACCCAATATCTTGGAAAATTAACTTGAGTCTAAACTTAGAATTCATGACCTGGCAGATACTAAGAAAAAAAAAAGTGTTATAGCTACTACAGTCCTGTAGAGTCAGTGAATGATTCACTGCACTGCAGTTAACTCACCATTACAGCCAGATAAATATTAGTGATGCATGATATTATCGCAAATATCACCATCGGCCGATATTGACTTAAAAATGGAATATTGATATCGGCCAACATTTCTTTAAACTTTATTTATTTATTTGATAGGGACAGAGCATATAAAAAGCAAAGAAAAACTTCTAAATACACCAGATTTAGCCAAAATGCTAGTTTCCGTCTGTGGTCCCTGCCTCAAACAACTACCTGACATGAGGAAATACAGAAACATCAAACTGTAAATCAAACAGTTACCAATATAATTAACCAATACATAACAGGCGCTGTTTGGTGGTGAACCTGCAGAATGTTGCTTTTTTGTTTGATTTTCTTTTTCTTTTTTTAAAATCCATGGGGCATGAGATCAACACAAGGCAGTGCGACATTATAAGATCTCTAGCAACGTCTGGATCTGCAGCTGAAGTGTTTTTTTCTAATTAAGCACTACGAATTAATATTACATCATTTTCAGCTTGAGTATCGGTATCGGACATAAGAAGCAGAAAATTTAACGGTTATTAGTATCAGTTGACATTTTTCATATTGTGCATCACTAATATCAATACAGACTGAATTAAAAAATAAAATCAGACTATATTTAACACATCTGTTCCTTATTCTAGTGAAGGTTTTAACTATTCACAATATCATACCGTACATACAGTTTCTGAGACCTACTGCATTATGTTATGGTAGAAACCCTGTTGTATGAAATCTGATATCTGCCTTCTGCCCCCTGGTGGATACTTTTGACACTACAATAATTTTGACGCATACAGCAACTGGAAAAGCACAGAGAGCTCAGTTGTAAGATCACTGTAACCAACGGCTTCTCTGAGCTTATTGCTTAACTAAACAACTCTTTAATATTTCTTGGGGATTGTGCTCACTGGAAGATGGTGTTTGTGTCCAGATCCACGCAGCTCACATCTGGCGGTGGGTCATACAGATCAAAGTAGCGGGAGTCCACTCCTACGATGAACGGACAGGGGGCACTCAGCACGTCAGCCAACGCCAGGGGACACAGGGGAATATATGGACACGGCCAGTGGAATGGGAAGATCATCTGAGGAGGAGGATGAAGATGAGAAGACAGTTATGTTGCTGTGCCTTTTTTAAACGCTGCCAGTTCATAAATGTTAGTTGTTTGTGCATAAACAGCATAATTAAGTTCAGCTTTACACAGCATAAAACATTACAAAACTAATAGGGCAGCTTTTGCTACAATTACAGTAAAAGTAAAAATCGAGCATACTGTCTGCTGAACGTCAGACGCATTCATCCACTTACCGACACCAGAGCTTCAGTGACGCTGGTCAGCACTGCTGGACGCAACGAGTGGACCAGGATCTTGTGTTCAGTCACGGCAAACACCAGCAAGGTGACGGCGTTCTCTGGCCCGAGGTTCTGGAGCAGGGTGGAAAAACGGCCGCCGCTACAGAAAACAGGAAAACACAAAATACTCATTTAATAAAGAATTACAACCAACTATATTTCTCTCTGCAAACGTATATTCATGCACATAACCAACATCTTAAAAGGCTGAGAGTAACGTTACACCTGTATGAATCTAGAGGTGTGTATTGGCAAGAATCTGACGATATGACATGTATCACGATACTGACGCAACCTTACGATATATAGCAATACTATAAGCAAGACAATATACTGCAATATTATGTTTACAGCATAGTACTCAAAGCTACGTGTAAAGCTACTCCATCAAAGTAATTCGGTTTCAAAGGCACATTAATCATCAGCAATGCTGCTACAAATCAGATGCTAGCAGGTATTAGCCAACATGTGGCTAATTATAATGTTTCTGACAACTTCGTAACTTAACCAACAACTTAAAACCAGACATTATAATCAGCTTCAAAGCACTTCAGTCTGTAGCAGCAACAGCTGCACCGTAGTCACACGACTCTGAAAGGAATGCTGGGATATGAAGTTCTTCCACAATAACAGGGACTTTTCTACATACTGGACCGCTGATAATGGAACAAGATCTTGTGAGATTTTGAAACAGAACGAGATCTCGCTAGATTTTGTTAGTAAAAATATTGATGCAGGGTTTTTTAAATATTGATACGATATTGCAACACAAAATATTGCAATATTTGAGGCTATCAATATTTTCTCACACGCTTAATCCAAAATTTTGCCACTAGCACTTATAAAAATAAACAAACAAAAAGACAAATAAATAAGTAAATAATTAAATAAACAGTAGATTTCTGAGGTGAAATGTAGGCCTTGCAGAATTTTTTTTTTTTTAAACATTTGGATTACATCAAGTTTAAAAACACACAGGATAAAACATTTAAATTCTTGAAATTCTTGGAGGTTTTTGGACTGTGGGTCTAAAAATGAAGCCAAATGATGTTCAGAAAGATGGAACAGGCTACGAAAAGATATGGAAGTTGATCCAACTTGCAATTTTCCACAGTTTGAAATGCCTTTAAGTTAACGCGTAATTAGGGGAATTCGGAAAATAATAATAATCACAGAAAAAGAAAAACTTTGAGATAAAAATGCAATTTTGCAGAACTGAGGGGATAAACAAACTTTAATTTGAATGCAGAAAAGGTTTGTCTGACATAAGAGATGTGTTAGCACTAGAGCCCAGGGGTCGTCTTGACCATTTTGCAATTTTGTACATTCAGTAATTTTGGAAAAAAAAAAAAAAACATAAAGCATTGCCAGTTCCCAACTTCTCCTAAAACTGAACTTTCATTCAAATGAGTTTTTATAACCAGGATGTAAAGGACAGATGAAATATGATAACTTTAGGATTTTGTCATTGGTCAAGCTGAGACACCTGTTGCTGTATTTTCCAACATATTGGCCCTTGCAGGAATAAATGCCGACATCATCTTCATTAAGTGCACTGGTCCAACATCTGCAGCAGATGCTGCGAAGCCGTGTGCAGCACCAGATCTGTGCTAGCTGAGCTGTAAATATTTGTACAAGCCTTGCAGTAAATCGCACAAATAGTTACAGTAGATATGCAATCATTTTTCAGAACTGGCTTGTATGAAGACCATTATAAACTGGACTAATGTGGATTTGTTTTAACTAGATCACAATGGGTCAGGTTAAACTGATTCTGCATGTAAAGAGCCTATGGTTAGTGGAAATTCAGACTGAGCTCTTGCTGCAATTACCTAAGATTTGTTCAGAGGTAAATCAGAGGCGTGTTTTTATAAAGAATGGCTTATAAAAAACCAAGTATGAGAAAAAAAAAGAAATATTTGTAGCATTGGATCCATGTGGCATTACATTGGTCAGTGGAGAGTGGCAGTCAGAGGTAAAACAAAGTGCAAGTACTGACTGTAAAAGGCCACACAGGCAGCTGAGGAAGTGAGAGGGGTTGGCTGCTTTAATGGGACAACATTCCTTATGAAACATGAGTTTAAGCATTCAGAGTGGTCTCCCCTTAACTAAACAATCTTCAAAAATATGTCAAATCTTAAAATGCTGCGTGTGCATGTTATAAAAATGTCAGAACTTGAGGTTCAACAAGGAAAAGTGACTAAAAACTGCAAAATCAGGTATGAAAACACACGATTGGCTAAAGAAAAAAAAACAATCCAACCACAAACTGACTCCTGCTAAAGTTACTCAGGGGAGGGTCTCAAAGTAGAAACGCTTTTATTTCAGGTCAGTGTTTGCTACAGCGTGTACGTATTTCACTTCCAAATAAATCATCAGAATTGAGGGCCAGTCTAATGTTTGCATGCAAGACCACAGCTTCTCTTACCTGAGCGGCAAAGGAGAAGATACTGGCTGGCTCAACATCAGGCTGTCATGCGGGGAAAGCTGGAGAAAAGCTGGAAAGTGAGATAAAACCAACCAAGCAAAGAAAAAAAAAAAACCTGCACTGAATCATTTAAATGTTCATCCATAATGGAAGATCTAAACTACTGCACCCTGCAGGCAATCCAGGAAACCTCCTTTCACTCTACTTTCTGCACAATAGTGATTACCTGAGCTGAACATGCACCCTGAGCAACAAACATCACAGGCAGCGTTTCACTCTTACAATCAAATCCTACCTGCACCAGGATGCGAGGCCTCTGGGAGGAAGGGAAGGGAACTTTGTGCATGAAGTGAGAGATGTGCCTGCGAAGAGGGAGAATTAGAGGGATGTGAGGCTAGAAATAACAGCAGTGGGTGGGAGAAAAATCTGTCAGTGCACCCGTCCTGAGTTAAGAGAAGAGTCGAACATGAAAAGCATGAATCCTCTGATGCTCATTACCTGAGCAGCATCATTTTAAGAAAATATTCAACTTGAAACAAAGCTGCCCTAAAAAGGCTTTTTCAGTAAATGCATCATATTAATTAATTCATTTATTTATTTTGCTTTGTTTAGTTAGTTTTTTGGGAAAAATGAATAAATTGAGCCATTTTAGCTAAACACTTGTAAACGAATCAGATCTTGCGAGCAGAGTCAGATGCATTTTACATCACAGCTTGAAGAAACATCCTTAGTTTAGTCAGGGTCAAAGTTTGCCTTGGAAGTTGGGATAATGTCTATGATGTCAATAAAATCATTGTAAAATAAACCACAAATAAATGATTGAAAAAAATACAAAGAACATATAAGTATTTTTTTCCAATGTTTATGAAATTTTGTCTATTTGAATGGCCTCGTTTCACACAGTGGTTTCAGTGTGAGACAGCTCTGGACTGCAAAGCGGTCTTACCACCTTGTGAGTGAATGTGAGTGTGAATGGTTGTCTGTCTCTCTGTGTTGGCCCTGTGACAGACTGGTTAGTACACCTGGACACCTGTCCAGGTGTACCTGCCTCGCCCCTGATAATAGCTGGGATAGACTCCAGCAACCCCCACGACCCTGAACTGGATAAGCGGTACAGAGAATGAATGAGTGAATAAAAGTTGCACAGTTTTAACCCAGTTTTAGTAGTTTCTGCATCACCTTAGATGTTTTCTTTGCTTGATGCCAATAATCTCACTCTTCATAAACAGACTAACATCTTTTCCATGACCACAGGATGCATCTTCCCAAATGGTTGTTTCAGAAATGCTAAACTTAATCATCCACACAGTAATTATCTAATAGGAGGCTCTTTCCAATTTCTGTAGTAAATCCAGGAGGAGATTTTTCTTTTTTTTTTAGGAATGGGCAGTGCAAGATATTTTTACATAAAAAATTACATGTTTCAACATTTCTATCTTATTTTTCTGATTTAAATCTAGCCACACCTGCTGTTAAATCTTTTTCCATTGCCAGAAGCATCAAATTTACCTCTGCTGCTCTGCGGGCTACAGGGTATTCAGAACTATTACCTCACAGAGACGACTGCAACTATAACAACATGGAGGGGTGGTACTGAACAATCAATCCTTCAAACTGTGTTAGACCACAGTTTTGGATAATCACCACTTTATGAGATAATTAGGCTACTTTGTTTTCTTTGACAAGAGCGCAGACGTCAGCCCCTCACAGCGGGACTGGGAGTGAGCTGCAGCTGTCTTACAGTCAAGCATAATCCATCATTCTCATCTCTTCATGTCCAACAATCACTGCTGTCAGTTTCACAGGCTCCATATGAGACGTTAATGTCAGGAAACACGTTTCTAAATAAAGAAAATGTGAACTGCAAATGCTCTCCCAGCCAAGAGCAAAACAGTCTTGTTCATAATTACTTGGGAAACCGAATGTCATGTTTCCATCAATTTTAAGAGGAGGTGAAGGCGATAAATACCCATGACTGTTGCAGAGGCTTGAGACTAGGACTGCAGAAATTTAAGTTCATGAAGCAGAAAAGCAAAATAAAAAGGGCTCAAAAGGTGAGGCAAACCAAATTACTGAATTACTCACCATCAGAACTTTTTGTGAACTTGTTCATTTTCCTTATAGAAGCATTATCTGGTAATATGTTGTTTCCACTCGCTAAATATGCCTGAAATACTACAGAATATGCTAAATTAACAGAGAAAACAACACAAGACTCACTTCTCAATGGGCAGGGCATGAGGGCCGGAGATGGAGTAGCGATAGAGGAATGTGAGGAACTTGCGAAAAGCGTCAAAGAAGGGCCAGTGAGAGAGCAGGCAGATGCACTTGTTGGTGTAGACAGAGCGGGAATTAGTGGCGTCATTAATGGTGCTGTCGTCGGTGGCGTCAGTTGTAGCCACGGGGGAAGCAGGTTTGTGTTGGTCCGGGCTCAGCAGACCCAGCTGGGAGCGCTGCTGGTCAGTCAGGCACTCCTGTGGGAAGGGCTCGTAGAACTGGATGGCAGCTCCGTAAACCTGAAATGGGAGATATGAGTTACATCCCGTTGGTTACTGCAGGGCTCTTGGACATCAATGCAACCACAACAAAAATCAGCTCAACGAAGAGGTGAAGTAAAAGCATTGATCATCTCACAGTGGAATGCTCTGCTGGCAAATCTGTCCTGGAAATAATTTTGATACTACTTTGATCCAAGACTCACACCTGAACATAGATCAGGGTCCTTGCAGGTTTCAGCAAGTTAAATTTAAGACCTTTTAAAAGACCTTTTCAGACCTTTAAGAATTAAATTTAAGAGTAACAGGATGCATCACCAGAAACATTCAAATTATCCCTGAAATTCAAAACCTTTCATTCTTATTAATTTAGGAATCAAACATTTCATGCATTAAAAAAAGAAACTACATAAATTCAGAGCTAGAACTGATATCACAACTGGGCCTTTTCTTGCCTGTAGTCATCACAGGTTTTGTAGTTTAGTCACCATGTACACAGTTGTAGTAGGAATGCATGATAACCACTTTTTAAAACGGATACCGATAACCGATAAATTCCAGCTCCTAAAGGCCGATACCGATAACACACATAAATACCCGATTATACCAAATCAAATTCCAACTGTATGGGGTAGCTAGTGTCTAAAATAAGATGGGGAAAGTGGTTTGGAAGCAGCTCGGGGTGAAGCCCCTGTGAAGCAGCAGCTTTCTGTCCCCAATCGCAATATCTCAGCGAGAAAAGCCTAAAAGGGGGATTTTCAACTTCTGCACGTCTGATCTTAAAAATTCCAACTTTATGGGACATAGGTTATCAGAGTTAGTCGTCATGATATCAGACTTATCGGAATGATGTCATAATTTCCTGTTATCAGCCCGATAATTATAATGCATCCCTAAGTCGTAGTGATCCAAGCCTCTTGGAAAGACAGAATCAATTTCTGATTGCAGCATTTTATTCAGCGTAAAAAGTCCAACATTTCTCGGGAATGAATAAAAGTAAAATATTAAGACTTGTCTAAATCAAATTTAAGATCTTGGATGAAAAGCTGGCTGTTTTTAAGACCTTTTAAGGCCTTAAATTCAAAGTTCAGAATTTCAGACATTTTTAGACTTTTTAAGACTCTGCAAGAACCCTGATAGATTTAGACCAGGAATCATCTCTTGGGCCAGTGTCCGGAAGGTTTTCAACATTTCCCTGCTCCGGCACACCTGACTCAAATTAATCCTCTTTGGATCCTCAAAGGACACAATGAAAACCTTCTGAACACTGGCCCAAGAACACTGGTCCGGATTTGGTGATCCCTGATTAGACCAATCACAGTAACACTGAGCAGCAACCTCCACTAGATTGGACAAAAACCACTCGGGAGGGGTTTTAGGAATTCATCCTGAATCACATCTCCCCAGATCCCAGTCCATTTAAGAGAAGCCTGTTCCCCAAAATGGATCAAAATGAGTCACCCCCAGCTGTCCCAGTACAGACGGCACAGGAGAGCTGGTGTCAGAGTCCTGACAAGTCAGAGCTGTTTCAACCGCTCAAAGACTTTTGCGTTATCAGGAGGGGATTTTAATGTTGTTCCTGATTGGTTCAAAGTGTCTACAGAAACACTGTAAAAGTTACTGATCATTGTACATTTCTAATGCGTTGCTGCCAGTTACACAATTCCCACAGTGGAGTTTCTTTCAAACTTGAAAAGGATTTCTGCAACCTGACACAGAAATATGCAAATCAGAGATCAGAGCTGCTACATTTCTTTTGCATATGAAATCATCCCTCAGCAACTAAATAAAACTTTAGACTCAAAAATAAATAAGAAAAGGATGCTAACCATTTCTCAAAACCCAATTTAGTGTATTTCAAAAGGCTGTTTTTCTTTATCAAATCAACAACTAAAACCAAAAGATTTTTAATAAAAACAATATTACACAAATAAAAGTAAGACAATTTTACATTTTGACATCATTTATCGTATCCCATCTTAACTCATTTCTTGTTCAGAGTTTGAGTCATTTACTGAACTTTCCTTCCTCTCCAGCAGCTTTGAGCTCTAGTATTATTTATATCTGCCCAATTAAAGCTGGATAAAAGTTTGGAGAAACAAAAAATGAGTAAAAAATAAATAAATACAAAAATGTGCCAACAGCCAGGGACAAAATTCGACTGGTTCTATTAATCCAATAAAGCTAAGACAGCCCATCAAACTCACATCATTCCTCATTAATACTTATTCAGATGATCACACCAGCTGCTGCTGACAAGGAGACATTTCAGAAATCTGCCTGCAGTTCTCCGAGTCATCCCTGCCGTCTTTCAATAAAGGAAATACCAATAACCATCAATACGTTGAGAGCTGACTGTGGACCAACCAAAAAGCGATTAGCAGAGTCTAATCACCATTGTGCCAAACGAATCCCCTCCGCTTCCTGGAAATATGAGACAAATTCCCAATTCATGCCCAGACCAAAGCCGTCTGGCGTATCTAGCTTGTGTGAGCCAGTTTTAAACATTTCCCTCAAAAGGGACTGGATGACCTGTGTCTTTGTTTACTGATGAGTGAACGGAGGATGTGTGGGTACAACCTCATGTATTATCTGCTCCCAAGTTAGCTTTATTCAGTGAGCAAAATGGTTCTTTTTATTCTCTGACTATTAATGGACGATTAGCTTATTTAATTCAAAAGACAGCAAAACAAACAAAAAGACTTGCTGAGCTGATTTTTGGGAGGTTTTTTTTTTTAAGAACGACGTAAAGAGCGCCACTACGAAGGCATCTAGGTCATAATAGTCATATCTCAGTGACCCTTTGGGTCGGTAAGATCTTCTTAGGGTCCTTCTTAACTGGGAAACGCAGCCAATTTCTGTCCAATGATGTTTGCAATGCTGCATCTCCAGATTACAACAGATGTCCTGGGGCGACAGACCAAACACTGGCTATAAAACATCATTTCACGTAATATCAGGTCACCATTGTTTTACTAAATGCTTGGAAGAAACAGAAAATGTTCATCTGGTTTCAATCTGTAATTTGTGTATTCAGAATTCACCACATCTGACATCCTGGATCCCTGACAAAGACTTTTTATATGTTTAGAAAAAAATGTGTGTTTGTGTTCATATCGATCAACAGGTGGCTGTTCAGATGAACACACACTGCAGGCTGCCACAGTCCTGCTGAGCAGCTCTAAAACTCGGCCAGTAAAAGACAAGTCAGCATACACACTGTCCTCAGCAGGTCCTCCAACTCGCATCCAAACACACGTGCACACACCTGCACACACAGAAACTTGAGTCAGCAGCAGGGTTTGGCATCGACTGACCTCTAGCTAACATTACTCTGCAGAGCCAACGCTATTAAACACCAGGAGACTGTAGAGGTTATTTGTTTTCCATCTCGGCTGTTTCACCACATAATTCGCTGATCTGTATCAACACTGGTCTCATCCCAACAGGACCACTTTCCAAACCCAGTATCAGCACATTAAAGTAGAGTTTGTGTTCTGGGATTTTGCTTTTCCACCTGCACATTAGTCCACAGGTGTTTCTGGAACGTGCGTTTCTTCTGGAAGTGTCAAGTTTTTAGGAATACTGAAACCAGCCAGTGGGAAGTGGTGTCACTTTCATCAAGCTGATGCGACTTGAGCACAACCCCAGAACAATCAGTCATTTCATCTTGGCAAACGCAAGCAGCCGGAGATCGGACAGGTTTTTGTTTTCCCCCAACTTTCATATAATGGAGTTCACCGGCATATCATTCTGTGGGTGTACTATTCCTTTAAGAAATCGACATCGTCATGAAATGAAATGTAAAATAAAATTCATTAATCAACAAGTACGAACCAAAAATCAAATGTTAGAGAAGCGAACTCATTTATGTATCAGAATTGGAACAACTGAACAGAATTTGGAAAGGTTGGAAGGAATAGATCTGGCCAATAGACAATTTTCAGAATTTATGCATACATCACTCGCGCATGCTCGTAACTGCACACGGCGGTCAATGCAGTTAAGGTGTCCACTGAAACAGACCTGGTGAGTTTCTTCATCGAGTGAATTTAAACTATGCTGGACACGTGTAGTGTTTTTGATTGCATTCATCGACGAGAATAGAACTTTAGTAAACACAGAATCAGTTTTCACTGGTTTCACGCAGTGCAACCCTTTAATAACGTCCACATCTAAGTAAAAGTTACTTCAAGACTAGTAAGCCTCAAGCCGAAGTAAGTAAGTACATCTTTATTAACCAATGATCAGACTCTCCAGCATCATCAGCAGGAGAGGCAGCTAGATATCCAGCATGTTGCTCTACGACACAACACTTCCTCTTTTTTACTTACTGGATCGTCAGTTTGCAAGCGAACCACACCATGAATCACTTAGAAGCATGGAGCAAGACCCCTGTTTTTCAAGCGGACCAGTTCACTTCTTTACCAGGGTGTGAATGCACATTCATGCTGCTCTAAATTACCCATACTATCCATAGCAGCAGACCCGGGTTCGTTTAAAGTGGAACTAACTACACGAGCATGAATGCGCCCTAAAACAAACCAACAATATCTAAACAAAAGCAGGTTTAAAAAGATTTTAAAAAAGTAGTTTTCAACTGCTTTCTAAAATATATCATCAAGAACATACATACACTTTCCTGCAAAAGTAGGATACAAGCAAATGCATCTGAATATTCTACTGGACTGAAATTGTCACCCAATAACGGTTGTGTAAGAGGTCATACTAAATGCTACCAGTTGTATCTCGTGTTATAAAATCCAATAAAAATCGAATAGATTTTTTTTTTTTTAATCAAATGCTGGGCTGCTTATTTGATCCTGAAAAGTACCAACTGGTATCTTTTACAGTGGCTCAAATTTTTGTTTTTGTGACTAATGGCAACACAGATAGCAGACAAAATGGATAAAACTTGCATTACGGTTTCTCAAGTTTCCTTTCAGAGCAGCCCCGTCGTCAACAGTCATATTTCCTAAAACTGTAACCGAAGTTAACAAAGCTGAAAGTGGAACGGTCATTTTTCACTTTTATAGGTTAATTAACATGAAATCAAGGGTGTGAAACTGTTGTAATTCTCTTTGGTGTTTGTTTCAAGCACGACGGATTATCACTGTACAGTATAGGAGTAAAAATTGAAACAAGCTCAGTGCTGTGTTAATGTCTACTCTGTTTTCCCCGACCTTAAAGAAGAAAAATAAAACGTGGAGTTAGATGGTTTCCACCAGACAATTGCAACAAACTTGACCCACTTTTCCAACTTGCACGCAGTGGTTTCTGGTGCTTTTCTGTTGTGATGCCAGCTGTGGTGTGACGGCTTCTTTCCACCAGCTGCTTCTTTTATCTGATGCTGCTGTTGCTTATCTGGATCAGCGCAGAAGAGCTAAAGGGTATCAGAGTGCAGCCACCCATCCGTGCAGTTTACCTTCTCTCCAGAGGCTCCGGTGAGGACAAAGGTGGAAAAAACAGGGAGGGAATATTTGGTGTTTGCTGGCCAGCACTCGATCGTGGCCCCCATGGGAAGGCAGAAGAGAGGGACAGACTCTGGCAGAGGGAATGACTCATAGTCCTCCTCTGGATATCTGCTGAATAAACCTGAAAAAAAAAGAAAAGAAAACAACACAAGCAAACAGTGAATTGAATCTAGAGATGAGAATGAGGCGAAGGGCAAATTTCCCCTGGTGACTACCAATCAAAAGCTAAAGTGAATGCAAAATCGCTTCTCCAATAAACTGAGAACGAAACAAGCAAGTTTACACTACTTAAATCAGAATTATTAAGCAACACATCTAAAGAAATACAAGCTTTTGAAAAATAAATGCAAAGAACCCGTTTTAAAGATTTTAAATAGGTCTCTGGTGATTAGTCGCTGTCAGCAGAAACAAATAAGAAATAATGAAGACTTTATTTCATTAACGTTTTAAACAATGTGCAACATTTATATGTGGCTGGAATAACATCATTACACAAGCAGCTTCTGATAAATGTTTTGTGTATAAAAGAAAAATGATCCTCACCATGTAACAAACCATCAAAATAGTCTCCATCAATTCTCTTGTGAGATACCAACAGAAACAGACGTCACTGCGCACAAAAGGCAGTTTCTCATTGTTGCATTGATGTCATTACTCATTAGAGTCCTCTCTTTCTTTTTTTCTTTCTTTATTTCTTTCTAAGCCCTGCAAAATTCTTTCTCTCCTCACTCTCTTTTCTCTGTTTGAAACTTGCATCAATCTTATCCGTGACCTTTCTGGGAACAGCCAGAAATCCCCCGCAGCAGTAAGGACACAAAACACTGATTTGGTACAACATCTGGATCAGGAAGTCAAACTATGACAACATTAACGTTGCCATATGTCATTTCTACCAATGTACGAATTACAGATGGCAACGTTAAACAGTAAAGTTCAGTGTTTAACATTCAAGGCTATTCATTGGAGATCTATTTATCCGTTCTCCGTAACCACTTCATCCGAGTCAGACGAGAGGAGGCTGGAGCCGATCCATCTCAGAAACAAACTGCACACACTCACACTCCCCCTAGGGTCAACTTAGAAACACCATGTATGTTTTATGACTGTGAGAGGAAGCTAGAGTATCCGGAGAAAACGTGCTACCTCCACATTTGGGGCGGGGATATGCCTGAAAAATAATATCTCCTATTTTTTTCCCATACCAAATTCAATTTCTGATATTAGCAGCTTTTTATCCTATTTTCAAAATCATTTAAATTTATCAAAGAAACACATCTAACTCTTTAATTTTTTCTGTGTGAATAGGTTTCATAAATTAAGGGGAAAACAATTTGTGAATAACGTAAATAAACCTTTCCCAGTGCATAAAAGAGGCACCATATCTATTTCAGCGAAATGCAACACAATCACATCCATGATTTTACATCAAGCCTTGTGGCTATGATACAGGATTGATTCTAAAAACAATTTCCCAGATGTTGGTTGCCTCTTACGGCCCACTTATGCTCTACACCGCAGTCAGATACAGAGCCTTCCATCCGTCTTCTGCATCCTTAATAGGGCTGCACAATATATAAAAATGTACCTTCATCGTGATATTGGCCCGTACGATATAGACATCGCAAAGACAGCCTAAACGGCAATCTCTAGAAGCCTATGTCTGCATATATTTTAAGAAAGTGATGTGATATTCCAGTTGCAGTTCTTGTGCTCTGTGTCAGGGCCAATCAAATGGATTTTTACTGACTTAAATGCTCACCCATGCCTTCCCCTTCCTCCTCCCCTTTTGGCAGGAGCACGCGGAATAAGGAGCGTGGTGGCGGAAGGTTAGAGGGAAAGTGGAGGGAAGGTAGATACGGAAGAACTTAAAAACACTACGCTGACAATTTGGAGCTACTTCGGTTACAAGAAAGACGACATGATGCAAACGCAGGTCTAGTCGCACAACAGAACCCTTCATGAGTTTCACTGCATTTCCTCACTGAAGACTTCCAACTGAAAACTCTGTGTTTGGAGACCGTGTACTTCCCAGACAAATAGTCTTGTGATTACAACAAGTGTTAGCCAGCTGAGATTTGCATGAAGAGCAACAGGTGTGCATCACCATGACAACGGGGGCCAACATTGTGAAGGCCCCGAACTCCACGACTGGGTCAGATTCCAGTGTTTCAGCCACAGGCACATCTTGCCATCGGTAAGTCTTTTTAGCTCCTTCCAGACCTGCGCTGCAAAGCAGTAATAATGTATGGTGGCCATTAGTGGCCAAAATTCTCTCAGACAAAGATTTTTAATCTGTGAGTGGATCCAGTGGTCTCAGGTGTAGCTATGTCTATACTATGAGTAACTACTTTTAATGTCTTTTAAGGTATTACTTATCCCAAACAGTCCCATTAAACAAAGCTGGTACAGCAGTTTTAAAGTTCAGAGGGTTCTTACTTCACACACACCATTTTGTCCATTCAGGGACACCGTAGTAAAAATGGTTGAATAAATATGGCAGCCTCCATATGTGCACCGCCCAGCAAGCAGATATAAATGACTCATTCTAAGAAAATAAACATATAAAAGCTATTCTAGTGCAGCAATTACACATGAATAGAAACACAGTTTTGAATTATAGATCACATTTTTCTGCTATTTACTTTTGATTTTTTATATACTGTACCTTTAACATAAAAAACATTTTAAAAAAACAAACTGTTCACAAACACTTCACACAAGCTACATCCAGCTGAAACATTTAATCATGATTACTGTATAACCTCAAATCTTAATGCCAGCTGGATTTTTCCAGCTTTGAAGTGTTTGAACACTAACTTAATTTCTGAGCTCTGACTCATCCAACACATTAGTGAGGAAGAGATAGGATCGCTCCACTCAGTCTGCTGCGTATTCAAGACATGTACAACAAATACCTCAGCCAGACAGTCTGAGGCAGACACAGCCACACTCAGCCAGGAGAATCATCAGAAACAAAACAAAAACAGTCTCATTGTGTACGTTGCACCGCTATGTTGGCATGGTTCTTGTAAAACAAACCACTATTAACGGTTGACATGAATATACTGCAACATTTCCAAACACCAAAACAGGAAATGGTTTTGGCATGCAGACGCTAATCTCATCATGCCACTTTGGAGGCTTCAACATGCTTAAACAAGCCTGAACTTGCATGTGGGGATGTAGCAGCTCCTTCTCCCTGCAGACATCTCTACTCCAACACAGAACACGAAAACAGACCAAACATTGAATGCAATAAATATTCATGGAAATGAGATAAATTCCAAACCATTTTCCGCGCACCTGCTCTAATTTGCTGTTGACAAGACTGACAGGTAACTTTGGAAACAAATCTGAAATTACATTCTGGGTTTTTCATTTCTCTCATCAGTGAATCCAATACTTAAAAAGTAGAAGTGAGTAAGGAGAGAGTATTTACAGACTCCGTGTTATCTGATATCTCTGTGGGTTCACATCGGTATTTGGACTTTAGTGCACCAGGATTAGGAAGGCTTACCTGCTTTGTAGGCTATTGTGTTGGTTTTGGCCACAGACTTCTTGTAACACAGGTAAACAGAGGATCCCCACTAGAAACAGGAGAACAAGAAGAGTCAGCATCGGTCTGGCAGGTATGAGCATCGCAGGGTGATCAGGAACTAATACTGACTGGTGTTTATTAGGGATCGATCAATACAGATTTTTTTAGGGGCAATACTGATCCCAATATTTTCTCATCAACCTGAGGATATTTGGGACTTATACTGCATCTGACTCTCAAATTAATACAATAAAGGATACAATGATAGTAATTTTACAACTCTTTTAATATGAACAAGAACAAAGCACTTCAAATAAAAAATAAAAAAGAAGCAGTGCACTTGAAAAAAAAAAACAAATAATAAATGGAAACGTTAAACTTGTAATAAATATATATATATAGAAAAAGTCTGTAAATTATGCCGAGTGGGGGTATCGGCCAACACACCTGATGAATCGGCCAATGCCGATACCAGCAAAAAAAGAGCAAATATTGGCCGAAAATATCAGCCAGACAATGTATCGTCTATCCTTAGTGTTTATTGTTGTACTTTTCCTCTTTGTTTGCTACCTCATATGGACGAGTCGATGTAAAACCAGACTCTTTAAATCTGGTTGTTTATCTAACTTTAAATGGTATGACCACTTATGAAACATCCAATGACATCACACCTGTCACAGCAAAGAGGCGGCACTCAACAGAATGCTCCATTGCAACATTTCACCCGTGTGCATCCACCATTTTGGACCGATATGAGCAGTTTTCGGTATTTTACGACAAAAAAAGCAACTTCATTTTCAAAGCTTAAAACTTCTTAACTATTGTTGAACCCCATTATTTATTTATTTATTTAACCTTTATTTAACCAGATCGCTCCCATTGAGACGCAATAATCTCTTTTCCAAGGGAAGCCTGGCCAAGACAGCAACTTAAAACATTAAGTTTCAACAATGAGACAATAAAAGTTGCACAATAAACACCAATAATACAACAAATTTAAAAAAAAAGAGAACAGAGGTGAATTGGGCTCTTATGTGAAGCAAGAGCAAGAACGATATGAGGCTAATTCCAAGTCTTACATGGTTTTTGAAAGTACCAAAAGAAACTAAATCCTGCAGCTTCAAAGTGCTCTGTAATGAATTTCAAGCAGCAGGTGCAAAATGCATAAAGGAGTGTTTTCCGAGTTCAGTACAAACTTTGGGAACTTTAAGCTTATAATAATCATTGGAACGTACAGAGAAGACATTCTGGACTCTTGAGATATAGCAGCATAAATATTGGGGGAGCTGGCCTAGAAGGGCTTTGTATATAAAAATGTACCAGTTTGAGAGGCGACGCAAAGACAATGAGGGCCACTCAACTCTACAGTATAAAGTACAGTGATGAGTGAGGGCTTTGCAACATGTGACAAACCTCAAGGCTCCATGATAAACAGAATCTAGAGATTGTAAATATTTTGCAGGTGCATGCATATAAAGTCACCATAATCCAGTACAGGGAGAAAGGTGGCAGCAACCAACTTTTTCCTGGCAGCAAATGTAAAGCATGCCCTCTGAAGATAAAAGAAACCAAGTTTCAGCTTTAATTTTTTTAACCAGGTTCTCTATATGAGGTTTGAAAGAAAGCCGGTCATCAATCAAAACACCCTTCCTATTATTTGAGAAAATCATAAAATTGGTCTTAGAAACATTCAAGACAAGTCTCAAATCAATAAGCTGACGTTCCACAAGGTTAAAGGCAGTCTGTAAGCTGCTAATGGCCTCGGTAAGGGTGGGGCCACAACAATAAATGACCATATCGTCAGCGTAGAAGTGGAGTTTGGCATCAGGGATATTTCTACCAAGTGCATCCACATAAATACTAAACAAAATTGGACCCAAAACAGAGCCTTTAGGCACGCCAGAAGAAACATTTAGCATTGTGGAAGAACTACCTTCAAACCATGTACAATGCATTCTGTCTGACAGATAGTTAGCATACCATCCAACTGCTTGGTTAGATACATTAACACATAGCAAGCCTATCAAGAGGAAGGTATTACATCCATTCCCACCGCCAGCGGTTCTGTTGAATTCATTTTTATACATAAATCATTCCAAACTATCCTAAGAGACTATTTTCAACAATCCCCACTCATCCTCGTGGAGATATAATACAGCCCAAGTGGCCTATATTATATTATAAAATGTATTATAATTTTATTTTAATGTAATTTTATTAGAATTTTATTATAACTACATTAAAAAAAAAAATGTTACTAAACCAATATATCAAATTGTTGTAAAATTAATACAAGTTAAATTACAAATATTGGCCTGTAAACTAATCATTTTCATAATTATTGTAATGTCTTCTTGTCTGCCATTTCCAGGTAGACGCCGAAAGTGTTCTTTCAATAAGCTTTCAAAGTCAAATGAGTAATCCAAGGCACAGAGGTACACTTGAAACAAAAAAACATTTAATCCAATGTAACCCAACTGAAAATTCATAATGCCTGCTGGCGTCTACGAGGTGAACTAATCCATGCCTTCAAATTGTTAATTCTGATATAGTACTGAAAGTTATGATAATTAATTGCGGCACACTGCTTCCTAGGATAGCTCAGTGTCGCTCATTGTCTCTGTAACTATTAATTTGTAATGGGGATAATTCCAGAATAAAGTCTGCATCAGTCCACAATGGCAGACAACGTGTTTCTAAAAACACAGCAGTGTCGCTTCTTGGTGTTCTATACTCTTTGGTACAAATACAGACAACGGCTGTGTCCGAATGTCCTCCCTACTCCCTAACCCCTCATTCACTACATAGGGCTGCACTACATAGCAGACTATCTAGTGCCCTCATTCTGCCTGTAATTCGGACACGAAGCTGACTACGTTTTCCTCGCCGCAAATCACGTGATTACCAGCTGTCACCGTGGCAACCACGGCGGCATCCACAACTTGCGAAAAGATTTAATCTTAAATCAAATCTGTAATTTTAAATTAAGGTATTTTATTTACTTCTATTGTGTTTAATCCCTTTTCTGTTGTTTTTTCTCTCCTTTTTTTCTGCCGCTCGATATGTTCAACACCTCACGCCATTCAGCTCTTCTGACCGCAATGCATTGTGGTCTATATTGTCCCGTCTAGGGACCATCGAAGCTCACTAGTTTTCAAGATGCATTGTGGGTAACTTTGAGTGCACTACTTTTTTCTTTCTGGACATTCGGACACCCCTACAAAATGGCGTGATCCCTATATAGGGCCCTATGTAGGGAATAGGGTGGACATTCGGACACAGCCAACGTCATACTTATTCCATCAGTTTATGGGTTCTTGGTTCAGTTCTTTTATTAATGATCTAATTTTTTTTCCTGGTCTTGGTTGTCTTTGAGCCTAGTTACTTTTTTAATTTTCTTAAAGAGTCCACACACCTGCGTATGTTGCGTCCTACACTTCTGGTCTTAATTCACTGATAACTTCATGTCCTCATTTAAGTTGTCGTTCTTGGGTTTCTCACCTGTTCTGGTCTTGAGTTACTCATTTAGTTCCCCTGTCTGTGCAGTCCCTTTTGTCCCTTTGTCTCCCTTTCATTTCATGAGGACAGGATTCGCTTTGCTCTTCAAGAAAACTTCACTTGAGTGCATTCTCAAACATTTGCGGTCTTATCCACCCAAAACTCTGTTACTGTGTAAACCAGAGGCCAAAATAACAAGTAAACGTTCTTTCAGAGATTTTTTTTACCCGTTAAATTAAGTATATTTTTCTTTCTGCTAATGAGAAAGAACTGCTGTATCTCAGTGAAGAGAACCCTGATGTTACATAATCTTTGTCTTCATTTGTCGATAATTCTACATTAAGAGGAAGAAAAAAAGACTTGAGTCATTTGCTTTGTAACTCGGTATCACCAACTACTTAACCTCCCAAACTGAAGTACTCACCATGCTGCTGTAACGCCCTCCTGGGACTTCAGCCTCAGTAAACATGATGTGCCAACTCATCCAGCAAAGCTTTGCAGCACCTCATGTTTACATGTCCTTTATCTGGACTTTGGCTTCTGACTTTATGAATCTTAATGCAATACTCAACAGATGCTGACATTTTTGTTATTAAAATCTCCTTTTGCACACCACAAAGAACAAATTTTAAAATTCCATTTGCTTACTAAAGCTTGTTTTTTTACATGTATATTTTGGAGAGTTTTTGCTTTTATTAAAGCCAGATGGAGGAGGGTTGGCAGGAAATGAAGACACGGGGCGAGATGGGGAAGGTTTTCCCTGGCTGAATTTGAATAAGGAACTGAACAAATAAATGACCACTGTCTCAAACATCAAAGCCATCGTGATTCTGAAGACAAAGAAGCGTGACACAAAGTTCACTGAACTGCACTTGGGACAAGTTTTAACAATGAAAACCAGTGGCTGTCTAGAAAATCACAAATGAATAAGAGAAAAAATGCATATAAATAAAAAATTACACAGAATAAGCACAGATTATTCCCATTTATCATTTGACAGAAGACAGCTACTTAAGTTTTATCTAGTGTTATGCTCATTTCTATCCATTTTCCAAGGGGATATACTGTACATTATTCTTCTATCAAACACATCAAATGCAAAAACTTGTCATAACAAGATCTTACTGGCCTGTTTTTGATATATATATCTAATATTAAAACAGATGTAAAAATAATAATAATAATATAGGAAAAAAAAAACTTTTATCTGTAAACCTCCTACGTGATTCATTTGTATAACTGTTTGAGGCCCAGGGAGGATTTGTTATCTAACATCTCTCAAAAAAGAAAAGATTCAAATTCCTGAATTAATTATTTAACAATTCTTAAGATTTTTCAGGACCAGAACTCAAGAATTGAACCACTGTAAGCCAACTGTAAACAAAGTAACTGAAACTAGCTCTCTCCACACAGCTTGAAATTTAAAATGTACGGATGTCCAATATTATCAGCCTACTGATATCATCAGCTGATATCAGCATTAAAATGTGATATTGGAAAATATTGGTATAATTTTTTTGGGGGGGTTACCATTAAGTAACCATTAACTTATTTGTTAAGTTACCATTAAGTTACCAAGTTGTCAGAAACATTATAATTAGCCACATGTTGGCTGATACCTGCTGGTTTCTGATATCTGGCAGCCAGATGTCCAAAACGAACTCCTCTGGCTGAGTTAAGGCTTTTTTGGGATCTTTGCTATGGGAGCAGAATACAGTTGTATATCTCAAAATATGAGAGGCACAACCTCACAGTTGTCTGCATAATCAGTATCGGTTGATATCGGATATCGGAAATTAAGAATTGGACAATACTGGATATCATTTAAAAAATTAATATCAAATATCCCTATTTAAATGTTAATTAAGTAGTACTGCATCAGTCTAAAACATCCAGTACCCTAGAAAATACTGGATTGTCATGTTGTTACAGATGTGGGCATGATAAATTTCCCCTTTCTGCCGACTGTCGGCCACTTACCAGCGACTGGTCTGCTAATTCAATCGCACAGAGAAACGCCTGTGTGCCCAGGGTAAACGATTTCAGAGCATAAATGAATTCCCAGAACAAGGATGTTTCCACACGCTAAGTTTGGACACCATGCGTGATGACGTATTTGTGGGACAAATCGTTCAGCCAGTGATAGTGCAGTAATAGTGCACTATTGCTGCACCACTTCTGGCAGAAAAAGGAGGAACTTTTTCATGCCTGCATCTGTACAGCGGCTCATTGGCTAGAGAGCAGGCACGTTTTACTGTAATGACCACTGGAAATGGAACAGAAATCATGCATTACATACAAAAATCAATGCACACGATACTGTGCAGGTCTTGAGCCCCTTTTTTTTTCTTTGAAGTAGTCAGAATTTCCTTCGCTAATTTAAAGTGGTCTTAATTGTTCAGGATTTCTGAGGGTCTTCCAAAGTTTTCTTTGGTCATTGAATTTGAATTTGAATTGAATCATCTGAATTTCCCTTTGGGGATGAATAAAGTATTTTTCATTTCATTTCATTGACTGTTCTTTCCCTCTTTTTTAGTACAGTCCTTGTTACAGTATCTGAAAGTGAAAAAAATGTCCAGTGAACATCTGACAGAGAAGACCTGAGAGATGCATCTGGACCTTCAGCTGGTCCATCTACTGTTGGCTGAAGCCCAATCAGAAATGGTCTTCATGGAAGCGTGGCTGTCATGAATTGTTAGGGAAGGAAAACAGGGAGAAAAGGCTGCGGTATGGAACATGACAAGACCCGGACTGAATATCAGTCACAACGAAGAAAGAAAAGGAGATGCAGACGATGCTTTTTTCGCACCCTTCCATCGAGATCACAATCTTACCAATTTGACCCTAAAATTGGAGCTTGACACACTGAAATCCACTGATTGGTCAAGAGAATCGCCCCTTCCCATGCTACTTGGCAATAAGAACACAGTGGGAACATGTTTTATACTGTGGATTTTTGTTCCGATTCAAATCAGAAAACAAGAATTCCCACCCCCAGAAACCATCCCAACCCGAGCGCCTTGGAGGAGATGGATCTTTATACAGGCTCTGTTTGTTTCTTTTGCATCTCATTTCCATTTATGCTTGCATAAGCGTCCATAAATCACTGCATCTCTTTCCAATTTTCCTGGGAATACATGAAGAAATAAGGTGTGGCTTCAGACATTTTGTCTTAGTCTTCAAAAGCTACACTAAACCAAAATCCCAACTACATTCTGGGATTTATAGTGGTCATTAAAACCTTGCTTAGAGAGAAGTAAAGATACACCTGATAACAAATAATTAGTCATTCTAAGGAAACTGAAAACTGCTCATACAAATTCACTGAAATATTGAAACGACCCTCACAGCTCCTACATTAGTTAGATTAAAAAATTGTTGCAGTAAAATCCCAGTTTTATATTCATGTCGAGATATAAGTAGTTTTTGGATTTATATACTAAGAGATCTACAACTCTGTGCAGTAATTCTGGGCCTTATTCTGGCACCTGCTTCAGAAATGCCAAATTCAGATCAAATGGACACTTTTTACAGTAAATTAATGCATGTTTGTGGTTGGGAGGCCGGGAAAGCGCAAGAGAAGCAAAATGTTATGAGATCCTGACAGAAAAGTGAACTGAACACTGTCCCTGAAAGGCACAAAGGAAAACAACTGAGGGAGCAGAGGCCTTAAAGCTCATGGGATTCTACCTCCATCATCCACATAGAAAAAAACTAGACTGAAGAAACATTAGACACACAATGAAAAAACTTCCTGAGGCAAATTTTCCATAATTAGATGTTCCTGCCAGTCTGAGCACCTCACCTGGAGGCAGGAAACTCTCCTAAAAGCTGGAGAGCCATAACTAACTAGACAGCAGAGCTAACAGTTGAAACCAGGTCTATTTCTGAATGAAACACGGCTCTACTGAAACACAACTCTCCGTTTAAAGCTAAATGTTTCAGTGTCTGATCAGGTTTGCATTTTGTGTTGCAGACGACTACTGTACTGTAGCTTCTCACATTTTAAATTAAAAGACGCTTGTCAGAAAATATTCCAGGGAAGAGTGAAATTACGGATTCAAGACTTCTGAGCAGAGTATGTCGGGGCATTTTCCAGCTCCAGTCAAGGATCTGACAACAGTCTGAAGTAGCTCAAACAGAAAAATGTCCCACTGCAACTGGGAATAGCAGAAGGGAATTTGACTTTTGACAGACACTCACTTTGCCTGAGGCTGCACCTTCAAACTGAAGTTTCCTCGATTTCCAAGAATTCGCTTTGAGAACTACATCAACAGAGATGAGAGCACTCAAAGTTTGGAAATATGAGTTTATCCATTCATGTTGCACTGCACTTCATGCATCCATCATGCTGCTGTGGGTGTAGAAAAGCTACTGCTGGATTAAAACGCTGCTGCAGCTGGAAATATTAGACTGTTGGAGCAGAACATCCTTTTTTTAATTTTCACAATTTCACATACAAGTAGAATGTTATTGTTATGAAACAGGGATCAAGGTGGTGGTGTGCTGGACCACCTGGTCCTTCAGTGTTTTCTCATCTTTTCGTTAGATGTCACTATGGTATACTGAAATATAGTCACAAGCATTTCAAGTATAAGAGACTTTTACTGACAATTGACTCTTTTTGTAATTTATGCATACGTCACTCACACATGCTCGCAACTGCTGTCAAAGGTCAGAAACCTTTGGAAGTCCATTGGAATAGAACAGAGACTGGTCTTTACGGGGTTAATTACAACAATGCTGGACCCTTTTTGCATTTCTGACTGTTTTAATCCCAAAAAATAATCCCACTCTTTTGACATTTTGTAAAACAACTCATTAATGCGCTTACTAACATTTAAAGATTTCTGATTTATGAAATATTCAAACATGAATCATGGGGAGCAGATCCGTAACGAGTGCGTCCTACTCACCATGCTGCTGTTGAGATTCTTCTCCACCTTACAGAAGGTGTGCGGCGGCGTCTCCCCCTTGCTCGGGATGATGATGCAGATATCGGTGACGGCCAGGGCGGCGTGCGGCTGACTCTCGGGCGCTCTGCGGTAGGTGATGTAGATGCGCTGGGAGGAATTACCGCTGATGTTGGCCGGACGGCCGGAGGGGGTGGTCTGGATGAGGTGGCAGCCCTGCTTCAGTCGTTCTTTCCACTCGTACAGCACCCTGCAGAAGGAGAAAGAACATTACACTTAGGGATGTATATTGTTATGATTTTTGTCAACACCGATACCAATATCGATACTTCAGCCATAGTCTAAGACTGCTGAGGGATGTCCCATGATGCACTGAGTAACTCCCTCCATTTTCTCTATTTGTCCTTTATTTTTCCATGTATAAACGTACAACATCATCTGTAACAACTTGTATTTCTCTTCTTATCCTTCACTAAACACTGTGATCCTTGTCGATCTTCCCTGTCCTCTCCACCTCCAACCGTTTGAGGCAGATGGCCGCCCTCCCTGAGCTTTTTCTCCCTGTTAAAAGGGTGTTTTGTTGTTTTTGTTTTTTCCTTTCCACTGTCACCTGGGGCCTGTGCATGCTCAGGATAGCGATTGAATCAAAGAAAGGATTTGATGCAATCCATCGGTTTTTCTTAGCTGGACCATTATCTTTTTATGAACTAGCTTGTATGTACACACTTAGTATAAATTGTGGATTTGTGTTAATTGGCTTAAACAGAACAATGTCTGCAAAACGTTGTTGTGAACTGGCGCGATACAAATAAAGCTGAATTAAAATTTGAATGAGTGAAGAACAGAGTTGAATATGCAGCTTTGTAACTCATTATGCTCTACTTAATGCAATTCATTAGACAAATATGTTTAATTTACCAATGGCAAGGAATCCCAACACACCAGACAGGAAGGAAACTATGCAGATAATCTGAAGATGCTAAATCCTCTCCATCGCGTACAGTACGTCACCACTATGGAAGCATTTCAGCATCTTTGTAACACGTTAATTATTCCTGCTGTCTCCGTGCACACAAGCTTGCCACCAAACATCACAGGAATGTCAGCGAGATCAAAACGAGCTCGGCTTCTGGTGAAGTAATTGCTGTTTTTGAGTGCGGCCTTTGCTGTGGAATGCAACAAAACAGGCTGCGTTCGATGGGTGGATAATGTATGGCGTAGCACAAAGTGTATGTTTATTTACAGTATATACTGACTCCAATATAAAAAGATTCAAAAAGATCATTTTATGTGGGAAATATGAAGGTTACATGCTGGTATGGGGGACATCACCCTGAAAGGATTTCTCTCACATGTTTATATCTGCTGCTTATTGAGTGTTCTGCTTTAGTTTGGCTGAAAACGGTTAAATGTGAAGAAATAAAAGAAGAAGCCAGAAGATGGACCTTATTGGAAGAAACTACTTACAGTATTGTTTTGTTTTTTTACTTTAGTGATTTATTTAATTTTATTTATAATTATTTCTTCATAGAAGTTATATTCATTGTTATTACTAACGTGCATTTCATTCCTTATTGTTTTTTGGGGGGTTTTGTTTTCTTTTATTAGGGATGTCCCGATCCAATACCAGTATCGGATATTAGGCAGATACTAGTTAAAAAATGGTGGATCAGATCGGATCAGATCAGAATGCCTCAAAATTTGTCGATACAGGAAATACATTCCAGCTTTTCTTTCAAGCACTTTTTCTTGACTGGTCTTAATTTATTTGAAATTATTTCATATACTATTAAGTTTGTACGTTTCATTTCAAATTCATCATGCCCACTGGCAAATAATAAATGGGTCAGTTTTTCCTCATACTTACTGTTATGAACTTGTTACATTAATCTTTCAAACCAGGCGTTTTAATGGTGAGGTTCCACAAAACAGACAAACCCAACATAAACCAAGAATAAAATCAATTATCAGATCAACATGAATAATCTTTGGCCTGGCTAAGTATCTATATAAGGCATCAGCCGATATTTGACATGTGGAGTTGATATCGGTACTGGAAGTGAAAAAATAGAACCAGGACAGCACTCTGTCTCTTTTCTTTTTATCATTTTTCTGTCTTATTTTGTACTGAATTTACTTGTATTTTCTTTTTAAATAACTGCAAATAAAAGATGGCGTTAAGGGTAAACTGCACCACTGAATGCAAGCCACATTGTCAACTGACAATCTTTCTCTGTCTTTACTTAACTTGGATATTCCTTTAAAACAGAATTCATTTTGAGTATCCCAGTCTAAACTAAAAGAGCAGACAAGCAGACATCCACCAAACAACTGACTTCCCCCCATATATCTCACAAAGAAGAAAAAAATCCTTAAAAATATTCTTGAGTCCAGACAATGATCTAGATCGACTCCAAAATTTAGCTGCCCATTATCAACATCCCCTAAAAATTTGCATCTAAATCCTTTGAAAATGTTATGATTTATGTTGCTAACTAAATGACAGACAGACAGACAGACACTGGCAATTATCTCCTTGGCAGAGGTAATAATGATTTTTCATTATAAAAACTACCATAAAATTACAAGTGATTAAACCTGACAGTCTTCATATCTCACGTACATATGTTTGAGTAGGGATTGACCGATACAGATTTTTTAGGGCCGATACCAATATTTTCTCATCAGCCTCAGCCAATACAACCTGCAAATATTTGGGGCAAATACTGCATTTGACTCCCACATTAATATAATTAAGGATACAATGAAAAGTAATTTTACAACTCTTAAATATAAAAAAGAACAGTGCACTTGTAAACAAATATTAAACAGAAACTAGGGATGCACGATATAATCGACCCCCTGTCAGTATCGGCCCATATCAGCCTTAAAAATGTGTATCGGACAGCAGCCACCCCACAGATATTTAACTGATATTTAACCGATCGGCCTGAAGTTTCTAAAGTCTCACAAAAAAAAACAAAAAACTTGTTCAAAAACTTCTTTTTTACACTGAAATACACTGAAATATTGCTCATACGCTGATACCATATTGACATTTAAAAACATGGTTCTATTTTACTAATGAAATGTCGCAATATTTCATCGTTATGTTATGAAATCTCACGAGAATTGACAAAAATTTCGTGATATTTTCATATCCTAATATCAAAATGACATTCAAAAACGCGGCATCGATCTATTTTAGTAATGAAATCTGTTACAAAATCTCGCGACAATTCACAAAATATCGTGAGATTTTATAACATTGATGAAATCTTGCGAGATTTTGTAATTAAAGTAGATCGATACAGCATTTATAAATGTCGATTTGATATCGGCATATGAAAATATTGCGATATTTCAGTGTATCTATATTTTTTCCCACCCCTATTTTTCAAAGGGTCGAAAACAGATAACAAAAATGCTATTTGCAATGACTGCTTTTGTTCCAGCTATAATATCGGTATCGATATCAGTTATCGGCCACATTAGTTTTAAAATATTGGCATATTGGATATTGGCCAAAATTCCAATATTGTGCATCCCTAACAGAAACATTAAACTTGTAATAGATATATAGATATAAAAAGTCTGTAAATTGTGCCCAGTGGGGTTACCAGCCAACACATCTGACGTATCAGCCAATGCCAACACCAGCAAAAAACGCAAATATCGGCATAAAACATCGGCCAAACAACGTTTCAGTCTAACCTTTATGAGTACACCAGCAGCCATAACATATTATCCCCGCTGCAGCTTTATAGTTTGGAATAACAGTACTTTTGCAAAAACCACTTGAATAACAAGTATTTAGAGGCACAAAACAATGGCAGTGATTTAAAACATCTCTCTTCCACTATGAACTCTTCCTCCATGATTGTTTGGAGTCACTAAATGGGCATTTTGTTGCGCCACATGAAGCTGAAAAGAGGGCAGACTTGAAAGTGGTCAGCTGTGAGATTTATATTTGGTCTGCGTTTCATTGTGGTGCTCATTACTGTGATGATTCTGATGTGCTCATCGTATTCATCCCTGCCATCAGAGCGGTGCGGCTGCCATCATCTTGTATTGACTCAGTAGAATTTTAAACTGCCTTTTGTGTTTGTTAAATTAGACCTTGAACGAACCCTGCCAGACTGGTGGTTGTGTAAGGAGGTCAAAGGTTTGTGCAGCATTTTCACAAGCTGGCTCTTATTTTAGCTGGGGTTAATCGCCTCTTCCACAAAATAACCTCATAAAACAATGAAAGCGTTATCAAAATGATGTCAAAGCCAATTGTATTCCTTATTTCTATAGAAAAACTATAGGTGCAATTAAAAAGAATGATGATTTGGTTTATTTAGCCTGGACCAGGCTATGTTAGCGTGCATGCTGGCATCACTGGAGAAGATCCCCAAAGTATTTAGTGACAGAGATTCACTAATCTTGTTAGTTCAATGTGGAATTTCCTAAGGTTTGCAGTCAGTTGAATTAAGTAGAAACTAGATGCTCCCCTTGCAGAGGAAAAAAAATCCCTATTAGTGAAAGATGGCTTCATCTGCTCACTCTAACACTCAGCTTCTCATTAGTCCATCAGTGTCAGGAAGGAGCTGGTTCTCCCAGCTTTCAGCACCCAGAAGCTGCTGATTCTGTCTGAGTGCAGCGGCTGCATCAGTGCCTGATAAGCACCGAGGCGAGCGTGAGCCTCCTCAGCATTGTCACCAGCTGCCTCTGCCAGCCACAGGTCTGCTGAGATGAAGTACTGAATTCAAAAGAAGCTGCTGAGGATGACACCTGTAACAGGGCTTCACTTTCACAGTCACAACGAGGCAGACAGACAACAGCTGCTGTGGGAAACTGCTGCACGGGTGGGTTTTCAGGCAGAGCAAAGCACTCCTAAAGCAAGAGCACTTCAGCTTGTCTGGATGACTTTTACTTGGAAAGCTGACTCTTGTAGAATTAGCAGCACCACAATGTTTGCTGATAATCACTGCAGTAAATCCGCACTAAGAAGGAGAAAATTTGTGGATATATCAACATCCCGCAGCAAAAACAAAGATAATGAGGCCCCAAAGCCAAATCAGGGGATCTGTGGTGTTAGTGGACTGGATTTCTCAACTTCCTAAAGAAAACAGCCAAAAGAAACATCTCTGTTCACAATGTTTTTAGTGTAACAGACACTTAAAAGGTGTGGTTTGCTGGAGGCATATTTTAACACAATACCTGGTTGTTTATTCCTGACTCAGCCTGGTAAACAAAATAAACTTCCCATGAGGAACAGGCGTGTTTTTTGGACAACACAAAGAAAAGAGATACCCTTAAAAATGTAGTTGACTAAAACCGCCAATGGGCCTTTAATGATTTCTGTCTAAACTCACTCGGGTGTGCAGAAGAGTAGCGAACACAGTGGTATAATGTGACAGACATATTAGAAAGTTAAGATTCTTATGAAGGAATTGATGCCAACAAACATCTTTCTCATGCAAAAATGTTTGTGATATCCAAAGTAGGTATATTTATGCCAGTAATCTCTCCCTAAACATCTCAACATCTCCTTAAGGAGATTTTACTATTTTATCTTTTTCAGTTAAAGGAAGTCCAGCTCTTTTTAAAAATGTGTTTCTTTTTACTCAACTCCCTTAGAAGAGCCGACTCTTTTGGTTCCCAAAAGACTCTTCATTTAGTATCGCTCAAAGCTTAAATTTGATCCAAATTTAGAAAATATATATTTTTTGTATGCTGGTGTTAATCTAAAAAATACTACAAACAAATCTGACAAATTGAAGACACACAACGTAACTTTTAGACCTTAAAAATTTGTGTTTCTGGCTCGTTTTGATGGCACAGCAACATTAATAATGCACGTTTTCGAGCCGTCACTGCCCAGAGGTGTCCCGAAGCTCAGAAAAAGCAGTATGTAAGTTTCCCATCCAGGATGCGGTTGTGACGTTGCAGCAGACCATTGGTTGCACACCGCGACATGTATTAGCAAATGGATATGACCCAGATATGAACACAGCGGGTGATGAAGAGAGGAAAAGGAAGAGAGGAAGGGGCAGATCAAGAGTCAAGATAAGACTGTCTTTTACTGGCAGGAGGGAATCACAGTACAGGTACGACGAAGATGGATGCTAGTTTAGCTGCCGATAGGGGGCGTGTCACTGAGAAAACTGCTAAAAGTTCCGTCGTGTGTCTTTAAGGCCAAAATCTTAAAATGGTCACACTTTAGATTCATTAATTTCTCTACGTTTTCCCAATGCTCTTGTATTCTCAACCCAGCTCCCCATCTATCTGCATTAAAGGTTGAATATGGAACATTTTTATTAAAAGCTATATATTTTTAAAAAACAATACCTCCATGAGGCGTTTGGAGGGGTTTATAATGAAAGTACAACATTTTTCCTTAAAAAATTATATTTAGCCTGAAAATAGATATAAATTTTAATGGGTTCGACAATGGCATTATGTTTACATCAAAGGTTTACATCTACAAGCCAATATGCCACTGCGGGTCGCCAAATACGGTCTCTATTGGCAATAGTATGTTTGGCACAGTCAGACTCCGTTCACACGGCGACGATCAGAAAAGAAGACGCAAAAGTGGCGTCTCGTCTTTATCTTTTTATAGGCGTCCACACGAGCATCGTCATGAAGAAATCTGCGTGCAGACGAGGAAGCAAGTGTGTATGGAATTTGATTGGATATGCATGCCGGGCCTTTAGGTGGTGCTGTGACAGAACTCCACCATCTCCGCGCGCATGCGTAAAATTGGTTCGTCTCTGTTCGCTTCAGAATCAAAACAACTATGGCAGCGATGAGAAGGAACTTTGTGTGGACAGATGAGGAAGTAGAATTACTTCTCCAAACGACACTCAATTACAAGCTCGCAATGTGGAGATCCGCTGGGCTTACGTAGTCCGACATTGTTGTTTTTCCTGTATTGTGTGACGTCACGCGCAGCCACATGAGCACGGCGTCAGCAGGTCTGTGGGTCCACCATCATTTCTGCGTTTTGGACCGTGCAGACGAGCGCAACAGCGTTGCGTCCTCAGGAATTCCGCTTTGGAATGAGTCTTCAGATTTTTGTGTTTTCAACCCAGAATAACATCGTTGACGTGTGAACGAAAGGCACTTCTGATTAAATAGTTTGCCGTTTTTACCCGCAATCGTCCTCGTGTGAACGGCCCCTTAGGCTGGTTCTGGGAAAGATGGTGGAGTCAGCAAGTCAAGTAACTGTTTTAGAGCCCCAGAGATATTGTTATCGGTCTCTGAAGAGAAATGATCTAAGAAAAGCAAGAACTGGACTAAATTTAGGTGAAGACTACACTAAATGGACCCACATGAACATTCACGGCATCAAAACGCAGAAATGGCGACTTTCCTCCTGGATCGGTAAGCTAATTTGTTTGCTAATGTGGCTAACGGTAGCTGTCAGTTATAAACTCCTCTGCATTACTTATTGGACATAGTGCAGGGTGTGTGTCACTGATGTATCGGAAACGAGCCTGGAGTTGTTTTTCTGCTGTTGCAACTACAACCTAGACACACGTGATGTCGCTGTTCTGTCCGTGTTCCATATCTAACCTTTAATCTATGTACCTTCTTTTCACAATGGTATGATCCTAGTTCATCCTCACAAATGACTGGTGTGCCAATTAGGAATAATACCCCCCCTTTTAAAGATTTGTCTCTCCCCAACAGAAGTCGGGTC